>JAEPBF010000223.1:2317500-3517500 GCA_019739055.1 Passiflora organensis | reverse complement strand
AAAATCTAACCAACTGTTTAAGTAATTTTTTGTTATCATTTTTGTTTTCTTTTCTTGGTTTTGATTCTGCTTCTTTTCTCCATAGGTTGAGGGGAAACACAATAATTTTGGCTGCTATTATCTATCTGAAAATATCGATGACAATCTGTATACAATACAAGCCCAAAAGATTAAGGAAGATTACACTCATGACCCACCTCATGCTCTACCTGAGGCATTCAATCATCAGTTTGGTGAGTGAAACTGTTGACAAGAACCTTAATTGGTTTTATGGATATGAGTGGAGTCCCAGTTGGTTGCTCTTTTTTTCTTTTTTGAGATTTTGAGATTCTAAACTTCTTCAAGAAGTATCTAGAACAAATATTTGAATTCCATAGCATTGTAATTGCATCACTATGCATCTATATAAGTTCTTTGCCGTTGTAAATGGGACATTTTTCCCCCTGTTTCTGTATTCACCATTTTCAATTTTTTTTTTTATAATTTCAGGTGGACCTCTAAATTTGTACACTGACCATAATTTATGCTTGCATCTGGGATTGAGTGTTGATGGAGTTGAAGATCAATGCTTAAATCCTGAAGGTTTTTCTAGTTTCCTGGGTTTGCTTGAATCTATTCCTTTCCAGGATGCTGAATCAAATCATGGATCATCCGAGTATACCATGCCTGATTTAAGGTTCATATCCTTCTTTTATGTAACATTTCCTCTTGGCTAGATTCAGCTTACATAGGTTGTTCAATTGTTAAGACTGGTTTTGCTTCTTGTAAATGCTATTATTGTTTTGTTTCGCGCTGATGTCTGAGACGCTTGTGGTTCCTGTTTGATAGGTATGTTCTAAAGAAAAGGTTCGGTCGCGGATCATATGGTGAAGTATGGCTGGCTTTCCACTGGAGTTGTCGTCAAGACATCAATGTTTCAAGTTGGAGAGCAAATAATGAAACTTCATTTTCTGATTCTAGTTGTTGCAATTCAAACATTAAAAATTCTAGTCATGGCTCTGCGCATGATTATAATGCCGGTTCTCCTGATGATGAGTTCTTTATCTTGAAACGTATTATGGTAATTTTTGAAAACTGAATTTCATGCTTTTCCTAGACTTGATGCTACATACATTCTTTTACTGATGTTTACATTCCCAATAATTTGTGTGAATTGAAATCCTTCTACTATGGTATTGGAGGGATATTGAATCTTGAGATACTATAAATGTCAAAACATTGAATAAGCTACTGCATGCTGACTTCCCTATTAATCACCCTACTTTTCTTAGGAACTATTGGTGATTTTTCTTTTGGTCTTATTCTCTGTAGGATGTTTGCTGTTGTGATTTCATTCTAGTTCCTAATTCTATCAGAATTGCTTCTTTTTTTTAATGTTTGTCTTTGTAAAATATAAAAAAAATTATAAGGTGTTGAAGATCGCCCAGTTTTATGGTTTCTTTCCCATTGAGATCTTCACCAAGAATTCTAGCTTTATATTGACTTTTGTTTTCTTATCACGTTTTCACATGGTCTTTTTCTATTGTGTTGCTGTCATGAAAGCTTTCTCATTTTAAATTGGAGTGAGGCTTCCAGATTTTCCCTGCTTTCAGACCACTTTTGTAAACAGTCATCCTAAAGATATGGAATATGCACATGTATCTGAGAAAAAGTGGTCTTGTTTAGTCAGTTCTGGCCAACAAGAATGGAAGCTTACTACTGAAAGGTTTATGCATCCTAAATGACATTCTACTCTTGGTTGTAATTAAATTTATTTGGTCAGCACACCTTAAATTTATATAGCTTATCTACCATATATTAAAGGTGGTTTTATAGTTGCATGATGCTGCAAATTGATTATTTATTGGTTATCCTTGTCATTTTAAGTTGAAAATTTCTTATTGAATATCCTAGTAGTTTGTATTGAAAATCACTTACTGGATTTTGCTGTATTTGTTTTCTTACTGTTATTTTAAATGTTTAGTGACTTAGAAATAGCTATTGATTTTATTTGGCTGTATATATAAAGCATGCACATCAGCGTTTCCAGTGTTTAGCGTTTATCTTTTTTGGTGAATTTCTTTTGAAATTAATTGATTGCTGTGAACAGGTGGAGAGAGGGGCTGCAGTTTACTTGAGTGGTCTGCGTGAGAAATATTTCGGTGAGATTTTCTTGAATGCCTCCAGATGTCTTGTAGGCTTGTCATCAGAAGAAATCTCAACCTCGTTATTAGAAGAGATGCAGTCTGAGTTTCATGACTCAGTAGAAACAAATTACTCGGTGTATGAATTGGGAGACACCTGGGGTTCTGAAAATATACTAATAAACAAACATAGATCACGTAGAGCTGCTTTTGAAGAAGGCTTGAACCATATAGCCAGATATGTAGAATCTTTTGAGTCTCGGTCTAATGAAATCTGGCTTGTATTTCGCCATGAAGGTCTGTCACTTTCAAAACTTATTTATACCGCCAAAGAGGTAGAAAATGCTGCTAATGAAGAAAAGGTTGAAGAATTGAAACATGTTCAGGTGTTGCACCCATCAAAGTGGTGGCATTGGCTGAAGACAACAGAGAGAGGAAAGGAAGAAATGCAGAATATTATATGGCAGTTGGTATGTTTGAACATGATGCAGAATGCTTTTCTTTTTCTATTGATTCAGGCCCCTCCTATTATAGTCCTGCTGCTATTTTATGTTGACTTAGATGTGCTCAGTGTCACTTGCTTCTGGTACTTGTTTGCAAGGACAGGAGATGCCATGGTTTTCAATATGTGAACCCTCATATGGAGATATGTGATTCTGACTGGGATAATTAAAATGTGTAAATCAACATAGAGCCATTATTCAAAGATTTGTTTCATCGGAGCATGTCTCACAGTTTTGTACTTATAATAGAAGAGATGCTTTGGATACATACTTTGTCAAACCTATTCCTATGTTCCGAAGAAAAAAAAGCATTAGTTGTTTTTAATTTTTATTCTGCTGATAATGTTTCGCCTATAGTTTTCTCCTTCCAGCTAGTGGAGATATCTGATGCAATTACTTTTTTTTGATTAGTTGATGGCACTCAAGTCCTGCCATGATCGTAACATCACCCACAGGGATATTAAACCTGGTGAGAGCAATAAGGTTATTTTTGTTCAGATTTGACTATCATGTAACTTTTCAGATATCACAATTTTCTAAATAACACCATGCAGAACCATAGTGTGCACTTATTTGCTAAACGTACAGGATAAAAGATACCAGCCTGGATTTTTCCAACCTTTTGGTCCATAAATGTAATTGATCATACTGTCCCCTATCCTAACAAATCGGATTTGATTCCTATCTGCATTATCATTCTGTATTATTCTGCTATAATCAAGGAAATTATTGATTTAATGTAGCTACTTGCTGTTATGAAGTCTTTACTTTCCCATTTCCTTTCTCTCTCTCTCCTGTTAGAACATGCTGAAGAAGAATGGTTGTCAGGAAATTATATTATCTCTTTTTTAACTAAGGAAATTATATTATCTAAGAAGCTATGGTTTTTCTTCATTGTAGAAAACATGGTAATATGCTTTGAAGATCATGAAAGCGGAAGGTGCTTGAAAGAGGTTCCGAGTGGAGACAACAACTACACCACTAAAGTGTATTGTTCTGAATTTGTTTCTGACTTGCTTGGCTACTGGTTGCAAATTTTTCACTGCATGCCAATGACCATTAGTCAGATGGCATTTATGGAATCCATAGGGTTAGGGGTAGGATTGTAATATCAATGAAATCTGCTACTTCATGTCATAAGCTTTTGTTTTTAAACTGTATGTAAGCTAGAATGATGTTGGAACCTGTCTGTTTTATCCTTGTCATGAGTTCAAGTGAGAAATTGATCATTTGTATCCATTCTTTAGGCGTCTTATTGATTTTGGTAGTGCAATAGATGAATTCACGGTGAAGCATCTATATGGCTTGAGCGGACCTTCGAGGTATTTCTTTTCTCTGTTGGTAAATTTTCTAATTTGAAGTTTCCACATTTGAATACTTTTTTGAAAATTTTATTATATGGAATTTAAATTTCTGCTAATCAGGGCTGAACAAACCCTCGAGTATGTCCCTCCAGAAGCTTTGCTTAATGCTAGCTGGTATCAAGGGCCAACAAGCACAAATGTAAAGTATGTGCTTTCCAAATTGATTGTCCAGAGTTTCAGCTTTATTTATATACTCTGAAAATATGCGGTGTTGCTTGTGCATTATGATTTTTCATCTTCATTGGCTTAATCATCTATATAGAACTGCTTACTTTCCTGCCAATTGTTTCTTCTTGTACAGGTATGATATGTGGAGTGTTGGTGTCGTGATTTTAGAGTTGATTTTAGGGTCACCAAATGTTTTCCAGATAAGTTCTATGACACGAGCTCTTCTAGATTCACATATTGGGAGTTGGAATAGTGACTTGAAGGAGCTTGCATACAAGTGAGTCTTATTACATGCTCCAGTGTTACTAAATTTCAGATTCTTGTTTTTTTATAGTGAATAGTCTCTTTGATGACATTTCCTTTGATAGTCGTTTTAGATGCATGAGTTCAATAATCTGATTAAGTTATTTGCAACACTGTCTCAGTTTCATCAATGCTCTGTGTTACCCAATTAAACTACTTCTTTTTACCCACGTGGAGGGAGTGCAATCAGAGAATATTTCATCATTCTGGAGCGTTTTTAGTACTTTTAAATATATTCTAGGGCAAAAATATAGGTCTTCACCTTGATGTTTTACTCATATAGGAAATATTGTCGAAGATTATATATTTTTCCAGCTGTTTTTGACAGCCTTGACCAGTAAAAATCTTACTATTTTGTGATGCCAGACTCCGGTCATTCATGGAGCTGTGCATTCTAATCCCGGGAAATTCTTTGAGGCATCGTTACACAAGGAGCCAAGTTAGTACACCCTACTTTGATCCTTTATTTCTTTTGAATGTGGTCTCTGGGTGACAAAAATGTTACTCACTGTTTCTCTATGAACTTTCTTCTGTGTACAAATCTGTGCCATGTAAGTTGTTCCTTATATATTAGTTAAGTGCAACATTATTGGCTTGCTTAGTTGTTATCTTGCAAATTTACTGTAGTATGGTATTGTAATTCAAATTTGATGGTTTTAGAAAAATTGAGTTGAAATCTGAAGATTGTGACAAAGGTTCTGCACATCAGCGAAGAATCATATTGTTCTTTTGTTGCAATTTTGAGGACTGAATAAATGATCCTCAGAAATGATTACTTACTGTGCATCCAGGGGGGAGTTTCGCCAGCTTCCTGGAAATGTTCCGAAGAGTTCTTTTCACATCAAATAAAGAGTAGAGATCCACTGAAAATAGGGTTAGTATATCATGTCACGACCCTATTCAGCCTATGTTCTTACTGCCTTCTGTTATCTAGCCCTAATACATTGTATGCAGGTTTCCTAATGTTTGGGCTCTGCGGTTAGTGCGCCTGCTATTACTCTGGGATCCGGTAAGTTCACAGGTCATCCAAGTTTAGTACATGAGTGCAATTTAGTGAGCGAAGAGTTAGTGGTAGATAGGGTTTTTAAACATTGATTCTGGAAGATCTGTACTGTTGGCATGTATACATTTTCAATTAGAATCGCCTAGTTCATGTTACTTATTGAGTTTTTCTTGAACAAGGGATAAGGCAGGATTATGTAACCTCCATATGCGGTTTAGAGCAATGATGGATGCCATATGCATATTGATATTGCAATAGCCTGGTCACCCACCTAGTATGCACACTCTTGCAATTTTATTGAGCAATTAAGTCCAATTTTTTTGGAGTTAATTGTTGTTATTCTCTCCAGTAATTCAGTCATTGGATTGCTAAACCGGTATAATGGATGCATATCTTATCCCAAGTGCTTGATATTGCAGGAGGATCGATTAAGCATTAATGATGCTTTACAGCATCAATATTTCCATCCTCCTCCAGAAAAATGATATCGAACAAAGCATGCAAGTTAATCCCCATTCGATTTCCTACAGATTACCGGTCCATTACCTATCCTTAAGAGGTGAGTTATCCTTATTGGCCAGCCAAGCGTGTACTGTCCTTCCCTACGTAATATACTCAATTTTCTGATT
Source organism: Passiflora organensis (assembly GCA_019739055.1). Classification (NCBI taxonomy): domain Eukaryota; kingdom Viridiplantae; phylum Streptophyta; class Magnoliopsida; order Malpighiales; family Passifloraceae; genus Passiflora; species Passiflora organensis. The sequence continues at coordinate 3,511,407 of JAEPBF010000223.1, read as the reverse complement.
GCAGAGTAATGTCCAATTGCAGAGTTAAGGTTATAGCTTCAACTTCATTGTCCGAAGGGGACAATTGAAGACTCAGGCACCGTAGTTTTCATGGAGCCTTGAAGATTCAGATCATATGAAGGTATCACGGTAATAACACTTGCTGAGGTCCAATTGCAGAGTTAAGGTTATAGCTTCAACTTCATTGTCTGAAGGGGACAATTGAAGACTCAGATACCGTAGTTTTCATGGAGCCTTGAAGATTCAGATCATATGAAGGTAGCACGATAATAACACTTGCTGAGGTCCTTCCCGCAGATTCTGCTTCTTTTCAGCCTTGAATAGAAGGCCTTTGCCGACTCATCTTCATTTCAGCATTATCAGGTGAAGAAGTTCTTGGTAGATGGATGCATAATTCAGGTCGATTACTTGTATTTTTACCTCACCAGCATGATCCTGGCCCAGGATTTTCGAGGTTAACGATGTCTTACAATTATTCTACTGTATATATTTCTCAATTAACACTTTCTGAGTAGTGTACTTACGGAGGTTTCCGGCTTGTAGCTCATACGGTGATGGAATATGGAAGATTATCTTGCAACTGACAATGTTATATTCTTCATATCAGAAAAAGATATGGAAACATAAATTACAAAAAATTGAGGGGCTGACCCAAAGAGGAGAAAAGTATGACATGGGTGTTACATGGACAAGATTTGACAACTATATGTAGTCTGAAGTATATGCGTTTCTAAGTTTGATATTGCATGGTCTGGTAGATTTCATTTCAGGGCTCATGGCTATTTACACGGCTGTGAAGCTCCAACATCTCCCGATGATTCGGGTCGACAGAGAGAGCAGCGCGACAGTCGCGTAGGGCGGCCATTACATCACCTGTGTGCTCATGGAAAGCCGCCCGCAAATGCAGCAGGTGAAGATCTGCCTTGAAGGCAACTGCCCTTGATAGTTCTGCGATAGCTTCTTTCTCCTTGCGGCTGTCCATTAACACTGCCGACAAGAACAAGCAAATTCAATTTTGGTTGAACTTTATCAGTTCCTCTTCACATAACTAACAATAATGATAATCTAACCTGCAGCTCGATATCTGTAAGGGTACACTCGCAGAGGGTCCAATCGGGTGACCATCTCAAGATCTGCTTTTGTTTGTTCACGAGCACAGTACTCAGACCTCTTCTCATATGCAGATGCATTGTTCCTGGCCTTGTTGATCAGTCTGGTCATTTCCTCGTAGGCAGCAGCTTTGTCATTTTTCAGGAAATGAACTCGAGCAAGGCCCTGGTGGGCACGGGTATGCCTTACCTTAAGGGCATTAATGTAGCAATCTGCTGCCAAGTCTAGTTTCCCACAATCCACATAGACACTCCCCAGGTTGTTTAGTGCCTGAAAAGAAAATTCCAGTGAATGAACAGTAAAAATATGAATCTTTGTACAAACTTAAGTTCAGCCTGCATGTTAAATCAGACATGGTATGCCAATGAGCATGTGACTCAATGACATCTCCTCTTAGCCTCGATTGCATCTCTACACATTTTTATATGCATATCATGAAGGCCTATGATTGATATGACAATGCTAACAGTTTCTTAGGAATATGCAAACAGAACAAGCAGGGGACTTAAAAGATCATGCCTGGCCTTTTCGCAATCTGTCTGAAGGGCACTTCAGAGCATCTTCAAGCAGGGAAACAACAATTGAAGAACAAGATGGATCCTGGCTAGAGTCAGCCAGAGCATATGCTTTAAGGAAGAATGCCTCGAAAGACCTCTTGATTGAGATGGACTCTTCTGCTTTTTGAAGCCCTTCTTTGCAATGACCCGTATCATACAGTATCCATCCTTCATACACGAGACGATCATGAGCAGTCGCGGCATGTCGACGGGCTAACTGTAAACTTCGCATAGCTGCCTCTGGACAGTTCAACCTGATCAAGTAAACATGTCAAAGGTTCAGCTTAACCCCTACAGTGGCAAGCTAGGGAAGCACAAAAGCATTCCTACTTTTTTTTTTGACAGAAAGATGAGTATATTGAAGATCAAAACGGGATATTTACAACCCGGTGTAAAAAGTACAGGACCTACGAACACTGAAAACACTGATCAGTAGTGAACTAACTTATCTATGAATATCTAAGCTGCATGATATCTAGTACCGAGCATCTTAGAGATTCATAGTTCCACTAGATTACTCAACAACTTGGTACCAATCTTCAATAGCAAACAGCGCTACTCCTACGTATCCCATTTATCATGATGATAGTTAGACTATGAATGTGTCATAATTGCCAAAAAGTATTAAAATTTGATAATTGACCTGAGGAGAAGCAAAGACTGTCTGAAATATAGAATGCCTTTTGCTGCATCAGATTCAAGCATCTGGTATATGACAGAGAGGGATCCTATATCATCAACTGAAGACCATTTATCATACAACTGCAGCCAACAATCCGCAGCTGTCCAATTCTCGACATGCTCACGTACAAGCGCTCGAAGTTGGGAAGCTGCCACCCGTCCCTCGAACATCCTATAATCTGGGGACAGTGTCAGGATTGCCTGAACATCACATATGGCTGCTTGGTAATCCTCAAGAGCAAGATAGAAATAAAAACGGAGTTCCAAACATTCTAATGCAAGTTTAAACCCAAGAACTCTATTAACTTCTGCAAGTGCAGCTTCAACATTCTGCTCCCTCATTAAAGAAGCAGCACGATGCATGTAAGGGTATGTAAGCGTAGGATCCAACTCAGTTGCTTTCTCAAGGTCTTGCCACCTCTTATCACCTTCACAAAATAGTGACCTCTCCTGATACATCCATCCTTGAGGAGTAACACTGGAAATGACTGAAGTGAGTTTGTCATAAGCCCAGAGATTCTGACCCTTAGAGTGACCTATTCTAGCCAAACCTGACACAGAATATAAATGGCCAGCATTTAGGGCTGCCTCAAAGAGGCGTTCAGCTTCCTCATACTCCTTCCTCAAGAGCCTCACACATCCCAGCTTATGAAAAGCAAGAACTTTCTGCCAATCACTCTCTGCCGATTCCACCAGCTTCTCAAGGAAACAAGCTGTTATATCAGATTGAGGATCAAGGTTCATAGCAACTTCACTTAATAAACAATATAACGAAAACAAGGCTGGTCCAACCATTATAATCTTGTCCTGTCGATTTCCGCGCTTGAATATTTCGATCACCCGATCGTCACTCAAGCAATCAGGAAGCTCCTGTAAAAAAAGCTGCAAGCAGGATGCAGCAAGAACAGGAGAGCTCTCTGCAAAAGCATACTCCACGAGTTCCACAGCATCTTCTCTGGAAGAAATGAGAGATGCAAGTTTCCTATCACATGCATCTTTTAGCCTTTCACAACAAAACTTATTCGCAAAAATCAACATTTCTAACAAAACAGCCGGAGGAACTTCATTCAATTTGCCAGTCATGCTGAACTGGCTGACAGCCTTAAAACCCAAGGGGGATATATCATCTTCCGACAAATCTATGTCTTCAGAAACTGATTCTGAAAAATATCCATTGAGCATAGCATGAAATGGCGCAGAAAGACTCGCAATTCTCTGCCTATCACAAACTATTAGCTCATCTCCTATTCTGAAAACAGCAGTTCTCAAAATCTGCTTGTCATTCATCACAGGTATCTCACCGGGGAAAAAACTCACATCAAGATGAAGCTGAGAGGCAACATCTATAGGCCCAAACTCTTGTGAACATTTACCACAGTTGGCAAGCAAGTCAGCGATCATCTCCTCTCCTTGTTTCTCGTACTTTAGCCAGGCCTCAAAGACAAGCTTCTCATGCACCGTGCTGGCCTTTTTCCAAGCTGAACGGAGGCTCCTCCGCATCAGTTTGACTTCTCCAAGACCCCTAAAAACTTGGTATTTTAGCAAATAGAGATTCGTCCTCTCTTTTGGAAGACATGATTCAAGTTCTTCATGAACTTGAGCTAAAACTTCAACATAATCGATAGGTTTAAAAAATGGTAGCAACGCAGGCTCAGGGACTTTGATAAGCGATTCTCTACAACCAATTCAAGACAAAAAAACCAAACAGAGAAATGGATCTCAATATATAATGCTCAGAAACAGGGAAGAACAGAAGCCATTGAAACGACAAGAAATTGGAATGGAACACTTACATAGATGACGAAGAAGAGAATGAAGACAGCTTTGAGGGCTTCCCTCTTTCAACTTGAAGCCATGATTGTGGATTTAAAGCATTGAGCTGCGATTCTTTACAGGATTCAGAAGGAAACAAAGTCCTCATGGGGCAAAACAGAATAAACAAGTCCCGGATATCCACAGCAGCCAGGTAGTTTTTCCTTTTCCTTTCTCCCTATGTCTCTCTTCCTTTTTTTTCTTAAAGCTCAGAACACGATAACGTTTGGGAATGGTTGTAATCACAAAATTGCTGAAAGATTTTCCAACCAAACAAAGCAATAAACTTCTACTCAGAATAAAGAAACAAAAAAGAATAACCTTGTAAATAAACACCAGCACTATATCAAATATGGGCTTGCAGATAGCAGAAAATTGTGGTTTCTGATGAATGGAACCCAGTCTGTTGGATCTCTAAAGTTAGCTCGACGTCATACTAATCAAAAACCAGGGGCAACTCTTCTCTAATACACGAAAATCATCAGCAATCAACTTCAAGTCCTCAGAAACGCATGAAGCTAATCAAACCGTCAGAAAATCAACCCACCAAACACATACGTAAGATCTCTACCAGAAAAGCTGCCAAACCCAAATTACAACTAAAAAAGAAACTCTATAAAAAAAACAAATAAAAAGAAATACTAAACAAAAAAGGACAAACGAGACAACGAAAATGACCCAGTTCAGTTACAACGTTGAATTCCAAGAAAAGACAATTACAGACGAGCTGGGACGAAGCAGAGGCAGAACTGAGCAATCCAACGGGAAAACTTTGAATTCCCACTTTTCTCATTCAACTATCATTTTGTTTGTTTGGCGAAAGGGACAAGTCTCTTTTTTCTTTTTCACCTTTTCTTAGCCTCCTTATTTTCTCTCACTTCCTCGACCTTCCCTTCCGTTGGAGCCCAGAAGGAAAAGAAATAAAATTTTCTTCCATCATTTTGGAATTACAAAACTACCATAATGAGGTTATCCTATAAACAAAATTGCAATAAAAAGAGGTATCTAAGTGTCAAAAAGGAGTCCACTTTTCCGATAAGGTTGTCGTTAATACAGTTGAAAGTTAGTGGAGCAAACCGATGTGGTTCCACAGTAAAAAGTGTCAAGCGTCTCTATTGTTGGGATTTGTCTAGATTACATCAATAATTGTCTGAATTATGGTAAGTGGGTGGGAGTTTAAGTAAGTGGGTTAGACTTAATCGCATGTGCTCACCCCCACCGGGAAATCAGTACGCTAGCCTTTGATCACTCGTATGGTCAACTTTTCCGGGTCTCATGAAGAAGCCGTACCATACAAAACATAGGCTTGACTATTTTTGGCTGTCCAAAGTATAATTTAAATTTTATAAAATATTATATTAAGTAGGAGTTTTTATAATATAGATAGAAATTTTAAATACCAAAAAAATATAATTAACTAATCTAATAGGATAAGATTTTTAATATCAGCACAAAGTAATTTTTTTTAAAAATAGTAATATTTCAAGGTTTATATTATAAATTCACTCAAATTAATTATATAGTGACAAACAAATAACTTATTCATAACAATTTTAAAGAAGAAGTGGGCTGAAAGCAACATGGGCCTAAAGCCTATTACTTAAAAAGAGCCGAGGGACGCTTTGATCTGGACTGGATCAAGCTTTGCAGGGGCAGCAGATGGGCTCTGCACGATGGACAAGTAGTCTTGGGTTTCACCCTCAAAATAGGCCTTAAAGAACGCGACAACGATGCCCCCCACAGTTCTTCTCACAGGATTTCTACTGACCCCCGATTGGCTCCCCTTGCAAGCTAAGCGCGCAGCTTCCCCGGCAGGATTAAGAACGTCGTTCAACATATCCATGTGACCGTAGTCGGTACACACAAAATGGCCACAAGGAGGCTTGCATTCATTGAAAAACTCCTCGTGGTTCACTGCATGTGGAGCACAAGCCGGCACTAATGGGAGAACCGACTGGTCGCCTAGCCCGGTGCCGATTATGGTAGCGGGCAGCGTCATGTTCATCGACGATGCTAGGTAATTGAGAATCTTAGGCTCCAGTTGATGATCTTTTGAGGTCCCTGCAACAGGGTCTACACCGGCTATTGCCGATAGTTTCACTTTGAGGGAAGTCTTGGCACGTCCAAGTGCAAGTGCAAAAGCTATATATCCACCTCTGCTATGGCCTCCAAGAGCAAGTTTCTCCAGGTCTCCTCCGATATTTTCAGGTAACACGCACTGAAGGTGTGAGGATAGCCAGTTTAATACTCTTGCCGCGGACTCCAGCTCCTCAGATGGACTCGGTGGTATCAGTTTGTACAGCTACAAGATCCAGAAGTGAAAAACTATATAACAAAAGCAACCTCGTAATCGAAAGACATATAAACACTGCAACAGCTAATTAAGACATCATAATCCGTACCTGTGGAGCAACAATGATGTAGCCATGAGAGGCTATGTGATCGAGGAGGTCAGTGTACATAGTGTTTTGAAGAAAGGTGCCGTGATGAAAAATGAAGACCGGGTATGTCCCACTTTCTTCTGGTCGGATGATCAACAAGGGCTCAGGAGATGAGCAAACTCCTGTTGTTTCTACTTGGTATGTTTTTATACTGAAACTTCCTGTCTCAAAAACAGAACTGGCATCAGGAAGTTGTATGGTTGGCCATACAAGCCTAGCCTCCAATACCGTTCCCAATAACCCTAGCAACAACGTAGCACATACTGTTAATGCCATTGTACGTCGCATTACAGACTAATTTGGTTGTGCCTGATTCTTATGCTTTGTTCTGCACATTTCACGGTGCTTAAATAGAAGAGGAGCGAGAACCTATTCTTGTGGTTTTTCTGTGGAACTTTTATGTTTTGCCACAACCGCGAGGTGGATCAATTGTACCAATATTGACCTTGCGTGGATGACTAGGTTGCACTAATTTATTCAAAATTAAGAGCAAGAACCTAACATTGTGGTTTTTCTGCTGAACTTTCATGTTTTGTCTAAACCTCGAAGTGGCGCAATTGCACCAATGTTGACCCACCGTGGATGACTAGTTTGCACTAATTTATTCAAAATTGGGACACAAGTACAACAAGTACAACGTGATTTGTAGTATTTGGTCTTGTGTCTTGAATTGTTGTGTGTATCACTATTGTCGGCTTTAATAGTAGAAATAATTATATTATTTATAGATAGTGATGGTTTAAAGCTGAGTATTAATAAGACTCAAGCATAAACCTTTTCTATATTCTTTCTTGTTAGTAGACTTTTTTTTTTTTTTTTTTTTTTGAAAGTATAGAGGTATCCACCATCGATCACAATGATTAATCCCCTACGATGCTTTGTAAGCACAGGCTAAGGGTGAGTTCAGCTGGCCCGGAATTTTAAAGCGTTCCATACCCAAAGGCAGGAGGATTCAAACTCCTAACCTTATGGTTAAGGGAGGAGTAGTCTTACCACTTGTTTGTAGACTTTGTAAACGGAATTTGTTAAATCCTTATGTTCTAATTTTTTTTATTCATATATTGCACGTTAGACATTCACAATAACTATAAAGAACACGATTCAATTTTGGATATGGATTGATTTGATGTCGAATAATATTAATAAGTTAATGAATAAAAGAATACAAATTTTAATTTTTTTTTTCAAAATACAAAATGTTATATAAAGATAATGACAAATAACGGTATAACTTGGTATCAAATAAAGATTGTAAAATTTATTCAAGTTATAAAACTTTATTTTTTATTGAAAATTTTAAATTTATTAAATTTGATATTTTCTAATTCAAAAAGTGACATGGAGCTTTCTGCCTTCTTTCTTTCTTTGCATATTCCTTTTGGTAGTTTCAATGATCAAAAATACCCCACGTGGTTGAATTTCCGTCGCTCTGTTGTTGAACTTAGTAGTGTTTGCATCAGAGTGGAAGAGAACAATGTGTCAAAATCATAGGGACAGAAACCAAGCCACGCGTCGCATTCGTGAATTTCCGTTTGCCTATATATTTCTGTATGAGGAAAAGGACAGTGGATCAAGGAAATGCAAGAGCACTAAAAAGACGTGAAATATAGATAGTTAGTCGGACATAACTGGAGATGGATTTTGAGATCGAAAGTGTCAAGATCGACATCGGCGATGGAACCATTTCATATTAACATGACGTGATTGTAGTAACTTGCGTGAACGAAATCTCTCTAACTACCTAATGCTTGAAAGAGGAATAGATAGAATTACTACTCAAGATAATTGGTAATTTAATATGATAAATGATATTGAATGGTAAGAAAATATTTATTTTTATCAACGAGTATATGATTCATTAACATTTCATCTTGTCTTAGAATTGAGAATCAAAGAGATGGATATATGTTTGGTTTGTAAATTTCAGTGAGATTGGATTATTCATCCAAATCGATGTCACACATTACCAAGTTTGTTTAGTTGTACTATTAGAATTAACTTGTTTTTAACATTCCCATTCATAAACATTTACGGAAATTACTTTCAAAGAGTTAAAGAATCTCTAACGAAATCTAATTAGCATGCTTAAAAAATATTTTTTATTATTATTATTATTTTTATTGGTCAGTCAAGGTGGTCCCATTATTCATAGATAAGAAAAATAAAATGTTAATCCTTTATTTAAATTGTGTTTGATATTAATAGATGGTTTTTGAATTGATACTATGGATAGATTATTAAGAAATATGTTTACCGGTACAAACACTACTGTTAATGTTAATGAGAGTCTGTTAGAAAAAAACTAACAGTAGAGAATTACATATAATACAAATAGAACAAAGATTAAATAATTAATCTATACTAAAAGTACCAAATTATAAGATTTACGAGATAAGATTCGGAAATTTGTTATGATTACGTAATAGAAATGACAGAACATTCATTACCTATAAATCCTTAAGTAGAACAATTAGAATTATTAGATCGAATAAAAATTAATAGGTTTAAAGTATGTTACAAGTTCCTTCATATAGGATTAGTTTAAGTAGCTATTAAATCTTTACATAGATTAGGATTAGATAGCCTCATTTTAATGTGTCTTAGAGATGCTAGATTTACTTCTTTTTCAGATTCTATTTTAACAATGTGTGAATCAAATCTAGCCAATGACATAGCCTATTTTAATTGTTATCCAAACTTTTCAGCAGATTTATATGATGAAAATATTACAAAAACTTTGACATTAAATTTAAAAATACCTACAACTATGATGGAAACATAAAAAAATATAGTTATTATTTATAGTGTTCATTATAAGATTATGAATTCTAATCTTAGTCCTGAAGCTATGAAAGAATCAGCTAAGAACAATACTATATTAATCGAGACTAATTATAATAAAATGAATATACAAGTGCCTAGGTTATTAGAATGGAATCAAGTTAGTTTTTCGAATAGTTGGGAAATACCAAATGTCATTCCACCTCAGCAAATTAGACCTAGAACACAACCAATAAAAATAATAGAGTCGTCATCAGGAAATGCAAAATAATTATTCAAATCTCGAATAAATTCCATTAGAGAAACTATTAGAACACCGACAGCTAGTAAAAAATCTACTAGTGACATGTCATATCAAACTCTCTTAGAGGAGTTGATTGAAAAAAGTCAATCTCTCAACCTTATTATCAACCCACTACCAGCAGGGCATCCTCTATTATTGATGATAAGTCTATGTCACCTCCAATGTCTCCTACCACAAGTGACATGATAGGTCCCTTAAAACCTTACAAGAAACAATTATTAGTGTTTGATATTTTCACATTAAATGAAGAATTTATTATATAAAAAATTCAATGATAGCTATTACGACGAAAAACAAATTCAATATTTTCTCGATTACAATGAGAAAATGAGGAGAGAGATATGAGAATATTATCTTTCTGATATCAATAGGATTAAATCTTATGTTAGTTTTTTAATATGGTTTAAGCACAATAAAAAAAATATTATATGAGAGGATACAAGAAACTAGAAGTAGCAAAAAGATTTGGACCACAATTACAAACAAATTAAAAATTAGTTCAGCATATCCATCATTAGAAGAAATAAACCTAAACTGGAAAAACCATGAAATATTGGCTAGCCCATTAAAACTAATAGAAAATAATTCAAACATTAGTTAGCTTTAATCACAAAACAATTATACAAACCCAATGTTACATGTCATTGCATAATAATTAGAGGTAATAGAAACAAATCAGGAAAATATTATAGCAAGAAACATAGGAATTAAAAATGAAAAGAGAATAGAAAAACCATTATTTGAACCACATTACTTCCCATGAATAAAATTAGATGATAATAGACAATTATTAGATAAGATAACTCAATAATTGAAAATATTAGAATTAGAAAAAGATAAACAAATACCTGTCATCTCAGAAACAGAAGAATCTGATAGTGAGATCAAAGAATTAGAAGAACAATTTCAAGAAAAACTAGAGATTAATAAGATAAAAAATCGAGTAATACAAAACCAAAAATACCTCATTATTATAATAGACATTTATTACCTGATATTCAAACAGAGGAATACCCTTTTAGAAGTCAAGTAAGTTATGATGATAAAAGTCTTTATGAGTCGAATGTAGACAATAAATCAGAACATGGAATATTAAATATGTTAAATGAGATATGTATGACTGCCTCGGCCTATAAAGCTCATGGAAACTCAGAGTCTAGTGCAGTACAAGCCCTAATATTAGGATTCACTGGGCAATTAAAAGGTTAGTGGGACAATTATTTAACATCTCCCGAACGAACCACTATTTTAACAGCAATTAAGATAGAAAATACAGAAAGACAGACTATTACTCAAGAAGATTGTATTGCTAGTTTAATATATGCTATATCAAAACACTTCATAAGGAATCCCCAGCAATTTAAAGATAAAGTTTCAAAATTATTATCAAATTTAACTTGTCCAAAATTATTAGATTTTAGATAGTATAAGGATATGTTTTTATCCAAAGTTATGATTAAGGAAGATTTCCAGCAACAATTTTGGAAAGGAAGATTTATAGCATGATTATCAAGACTATTTGCAGAAAAGGTAAGAAACAAAATTAAGCAAAAATATGGAGAATTAATTCCATATGATAAAATTACTTATAAAGATATAATAGCTCAAATTAATGAAGAAGGTTTCGTATTATGTACTGATTATAAGCTAAAAGCTAAGTTAAAACAAGACATAATACATAGTAGAAAAGAATTAGGATCTTTTTGTGAATAATACGGGTATGAGAAAATAATCGTCCTATCATCTCATCAAAGGAAAAGGATAAAGAAATTTAAAAATTATAAAAAAGAAAGAACTCCATATAAATATAGATAAAGTATTCCGCAAAACTTTAAAAAAAGTAGTCCACAGAACTTCAAAAGGAAAAAATTTGAAAGAAAAGGATATGTCTGTTACAAATGTAATAAAATGTAATAAACTAGGCCATTACAAACAAGATTGTCTATTAGTTAAAAGGATAAATGAATTAGACATAGATAATAAGGAATAAGAACTTTTACAGATGCTAAATATATCAAATGATAGCGACAATAGTTAACCATTAGAAGAAATAGATAGTGACATTGAGTTAGAATCTAATGTCTATAAGTGTATAAGACCTTGTTCCTGTTACACTATAAATATGATATCATCATAAAAAGAACTAATTATAGATTTAATTACCAAAATAAAAAAATCTTGAAGAGTAGAAAAATTATTTATTAGAAATTTTAAAAAAATTATTATATGGGAATGAAAGTAATTAGTTCCAAAGAACAAAATATTATAACTTCAATGAAATAATATATAGAAAAGAAAAGTTAAAAAATAAAGTCTATATAGAAGATTTAGCTCAAGAAATTCGATTAGTAACACAAGAAATTAGAATATTAAAAGAAGAAAATGAAGAATTAAAATACAGAATGACAAAGTTAGAAGATATAAAAAATGATCAACCGGAATCAAGCAATAACTTTGTATCAGAATTATCAGAAATTATTATAATACAAAAGAAAAAACATGTTCATTCATTAAATCAAGAATTAGATTACCCGAAAATTAATCAAGAATTAAATACAGATGAAGTAAAACAAAAGATTAGAGAGATTGAAAAAAATTTGAACTCTAGTAAGTGCAAACATCCCTAACACCTTTTGGAATAGAAAACAACACACACTACACCATATATGGCCTAATGCAACATTATTATTGTTACATTTTAATTTATGTAGCATAAGGTTAGTTTAAGGCAACATAATTTTTTCTGTTGTATTAAAGTATAATTTTATGCAACATTTAAATAAAATCGTAATATACATCAGTTTTTGTAACAAAATTTTTGTTACATCTTACTTTATGTAGCATAAGGTTAATTTAAGGTAACATAATTTTTTCTGTTGTATTAAAGTGTAACTTTATGCAACAATTAAATAAAATTGTAGCATAAGATTAGTTTAAGACAATATATTTTTTTGACAACAATGATCTAGTGGGCCAGGAAAGCTGTCTATTCAATCCGGAACACACCAAAACCCAACCTCCATCGCCAGTTTTTCACTAGAGAGGCTTGTTGGTGTTTAATTAAAAACGATTCCAACTCAGGCTTGCTGGTGTCAGGGAAAGGAGCGAAGGGACTGTTAACCAGTAAAACCCCAGCCCTATTCAAAGACAAGGACAAGAAGAAATCAGTCTCCCGTTCTTCTCGCGCTGGCCTTCAGGTGCTTCTTCTCCTTCCTATCCGTCGATTTGCTTCTTAATGTGGTTTTCTTTGTTTGATTTAGTTTTAGTTGTTGTTTGGTGAATGGCCTTCGTTTCTCCGTGCCTTGATTTACTGGGATCTTTGTTTCTCCTTGCGTCACCGAATTGGCCTTTGGTTTTATTGTCTTGATCCGCGGGTATTTGATGAGAATGCGGGTATTTGATGAGAAGGCAGGTATTTGATGAGAAGTCTCGTGCTTTGTTATTTTCTTTGTTCGAACATATAACTCGAACTAGTCCTTGTGTGGTTTCCCTTCAGTAGACATGATAGGAGTCATTGCACCCCCATATTTGTGGCTCAGGAATAAATGGGTCCCGGCATTTCCATCCATCTGGTGCTCTCACAACTTTCGCAGGTATAATTAAGATTGTCATCCTGCAAATAATGAAAGCTTAATCAATGCTTTCTTTTTCCTGTATTAAAGAAGAAGCTATCCCCATATCAGTTTCCATTTCTTGCGCACTTTAAACTAGAATCAAACCCTAGACGATTCCTGATAGCTAGCCTTCTTATCTTTTGGGGACAAGATACCGTGAATTTCTTAGTTAGGACAAAACCCTTTCAGTGCCATGCTAAAGCTGCTTGGTTTAAGGAAGGATTGTTCATCTTCTCAGAAGCGATACAACGATGTTATTTATATATATAATTTATCTGGTTCATATATGCTATGCATGACTCGGTAGTGCCTCTTTTGCAAGCTCGCACACTCGCGACGTCGTAGTGCATGATTCTTTTGTGGCAACCTTTTGCCCTGCCGGTGTCTGGAATTTTGTCATCTTATAAAACTTAGTGCTTGTTCATCTGGCTTGTGCTTTCCGAAAAGAAGGAACCCTGCAGGTTTTTGGCACAAAGTGCTAGAGATTCTATGTCCTATTATTCTTTGGTTCCAACCCCACTCTTTCCCAACTTGTCAACCTGAGAAGTTACACTATAACAACAAAATTCATGGCTTTTGTTTTGTCTTCCATTATCTCTGCATCTCTGTAAGATCTTTTCTTATCTTTTTCTGGTTTTTCCCGCTGTCTAGACATGAATTGCAACATGAACCTATTGCAATTGTGGCAAATTGGCAGCGTGCCTAAGTTGGCTGACTCAAAGATGCGCTCCATTAATTCTCTTCTCCCCTTCTTTCCCCTACTCTCTTTCCACCACCTTTATCATTTTTTTCCCTTTTACTTTAGATTTTTGTTGTCGCCTGTATATTGAAGTTCTGGCCATAGAAATGTTAAAAATATATAGTGGTTATTGGTTGGTGAACCCCAACCAATTAAAAGGTTTTATCTATGGTCCTTGGTCATACCTATTATCTTTTTTTTTTCTTTCTTAATAATTTATGCTCACATCAATACTCTCACATCAATTTATGCTTCTAGTCCTTTTGTCTTATTTTAAAAGATTATTCATCAAATTAATCACAATTAGATTTCTGTTTTTGGGATTTTCTCTGATTGCGTCATCTTCTATTTGATTATCTTTCTTTTTTCTGTTTGCTTACCAAGTTTTACTTTTTAATAATATTTGCAGGAAGAGAGGAGCAAGGCAAGATTGAAGCAGGTGTGAAGCAGGTGTAGTTCTATTCTGATAACATCTGTCATTTATCTTTGTGCATTAGTTTAGATATCTTTGTGTTGTTCTATTCTGATAACATTTGTCATTTATCTTTCTGATTACATCCATCTATGGAGGAACGTGTTCATATCATTTTGAATGAAAGAAATCAGCCAATTGGACCTGATGAAAAAACATTGACTCAGTTTAGCAGCTTCCTCGGTACAGTAGCAAGCAAACCTAATCTTGCTCCTTTGAATTATGTTAATTGGGCAAGGATGCCTACAAAAGAGCAAATTTGGGAATTTGTCAATGTAAGTCATTTATAATCCTTAATGTCTTTTATTTTATTAAGATTTGTATTATTTATTTTTAATATAATTTTTTCTACAGACTATTTTTATAGTTCCAGAGGAAGGTAAGTCTTGGGTTTTAAAGACTGTTGGTGATGCCTGGAGGACCTTTAAACATAGAGTGAAAGAAAAATTTTATGAGAAATATGAAAACGACGAAGAAAGATGGCAGCATCGTCCTGACTATATTCCTGAAGACGTCTTTACTGATCTATTAGCTTATTGGGCTCTTGAAGTTACAAAGGTAAAGTAAAAAATCACAAAGTGATATTATATTATTTTATTTATATTATTTATTCATTTATTGAGAAAATTTTCAGGATATTTCTGAGAAGAACAAAATGAACTGACACAAGCAAAAGCATAATCACACTGTTGGCAGAAAAAGTTTTGCAAGATTATATAACGAAATCGTAAGAAGTATTTGAATGACTTAGTTTGATTACCTAATTGTTGATTCTTAACTTTATTTTTGTTTCTTAACAGAAAAAAAAACAAAGGTGATGATCAACCACTTACAATAGCACAAATGTTTGTGGTAACAAGAAAAAGAAAGAAATGACACTTATATAAAGAGTCAGACGAAGATGTTAATGAAAAAATAGTATGAATTTTAATTGTATATTATAATAATAATCATGATGATAATATCTTTTTAATTTTCTCTTATGATTTCTTTAATTTTTTTCAGGCTCGAATTGAAGAACTCCAATCTCAAGAAAATACAGGTCAAGAATCTCAATCAGTAGAGGATATTATTGGTGATATGGGAAAATCAAATGGTAAGCGACTTACTTTATATGGAAGAGGGGTCAAGCCAGGGGACCTAAAACGAAGCAACTTTGATAAGTCAACATACAAGATTCCACGAGAGTGCATAGAATCCATAAAGCAATCATTAGAGGAAGAAATGAAGCATAAGCTGATTGTAGAGAAAGCTTTGATGGAGCAAGAAATGGAACGAAAATTTGATCAGAAACTTCAAACTAAGGAAGTTGCTATGCATACAATGATGTCTCAATTTCTTGCTCAATTAGGACAAGTAAATCCTAACCTCAACATAAATGCAGAAATTGTTACATCTTTGTTCCCATTAGCACAATCGAATGCTGGTACTTCTAAGAGACCATCCGCTACTGAAATGCAAGATAATGAATAACAGGTATTGTTATTATCTTGTTGTTCAATTATATATTTTAAATTTTCTATCTTTTATTTTTCTTATTAGTCATTTAATATAACAAAACTTTGTATCAATCCTTTTGGAGTTGATGGTTGATGATTTTTACTTCTCTTAATGTTGTTGTTGATCTTGCGTTGATTGTTGTGAATTATTTTTTTTGTTTTATATTATGCAGATATTGTTATTTTAAGTTATGTCTTGATGTACATGTGTTATTTTGCTTTCATAATACATCCTATAAATGAAATACTCTATGGTGCTCTTGTGCTTCATTTGCTCTCTTTTTTCTTCTCTAGTGTTGGTAGACTATGCATTTTTCGGTTATATTATGCTCAAAGTATTTCATTTCATAATTTGGTAGACTATTATTTTGTCATTACAACTGAATTTATTGTTTTAATTGAAAAGTATCTAAATTGCTATCAATCATTGTTTTGTTTAGTTGCTTTACTTTGATGGTTCGTTTCCTATTTCATATTTATTTGTCATGTTGACACTTTATTTTATTTTCATCTAGATGACCTCTTTTGCAGAATGCTAGAGTATTTGTTTTTGTCTCATTGACTATGCATTATATTTTTTTTAAGATTTAATATTCCATAAACTGTTGATGACTATGCAAAATGGATACTTTGTTAGGTTTTGACGAGTACAACGATGAATATTTTGTGAAGCTGGAACTTTTTTTAATAGTTGTACTATGAACATGCAAAAATACCAAAGTTACTATTACTTTGTTATGTTAAGTGATATTAGTTTTAATGTTATTTATAAATACTTTATGGTATTACTTTATTTCTACATGTTTACCATATAATAAGTTTAAATATTTAATTATTATATATTAATTTTGAATATAATTTTTATATTAATATTTTATATTAATATTAATAATTTGTTACAAAATATAATTGTTAAATTATAATAAAAAATTGTTGCTTAAACAAAACCAAAAATAGTGTTGCGTAATATAAAATAATGTTACTTAAAAGAAAATAAAAAAATTATTGCATCATATAATAATATTGTTGCTTAAACTAAAGTAGAAAGTGTAGCATAATATTAAAAATTTGTTACTTAAACTAAAGAAAAAAGTGTATTATAATATTAAAAAGTTGTAACTTAAACTAAAGTAAAAGGTGTAGCATAATATAAAAAAAATTGTTGCTTAAATAAAAATCGAAACTGTTGCCTATTATAAATTAATTGTTGCTAAAAAAATAAAATACTGTTGTAAAAAATTAAAAAAACTGTTACCTAAAATTTTAAAAATTTGTTGCTTTTAAGTAAAAATTATTGTTGCATTTGTTTTAAATTATTATGTTGCATTAGGTATTTATATACAACAAAATAAAAAATGTAATATTTTAAATATAATATTTTTAATGTAATACCGTTGCATATTCTAAACTGCCACGGAAGCAGATGTGGCGGAAAAAAACTGTTGCATTAACTCTAATACAACAGTTCTTGATTATTATGCTACGAAACAGTATTGTTGTATAATGTCATATATGGTGTAGTGACATAGTAAAATTACCATATGAAAAAGACTTTAGTAAGAAAAATAGCCAGACAAAATGGTTTAGTATTGTCAGCCCCAAAGATGAAATTATTCCAAACAAAGATTAGATTTTTAGGATTTGAAATACATCAAGAAAGTTACACCTCAATTAGTAGAAGCTTAGAATTTATAGCAAAATTTCTGGACGAGATAAAAGACAAAAATCAGCTACTGAGATTTTTAAGATATCTTAATTATATATCAAACTTTGTACCAAACTTAAGAATCACGTGTCTCCCGTTATACAAAAGATTAAGAAAAGAAATGGGCCCCTGGATAGAAGAATTGAAAACACTGATAACATAAATAAAGCAAAAGATAAAGTCTTTATATTGTCTAGGAATACCCAATAATGATGTCTATCTAATAGTAGAAACAGACGCTTCAGAAAAAAGATATGGAGGAATCCTAAAGCAAAAACTAGAAGACAAAAAATAGCTAGTCAGATATCATTCAAGAATCTGGAATACGATCCACTATTAAAAAAGAAATGCTATCAATTTTAATATGCATCAGTGCTTTTCAAGATGATTTATTTATAAAAAAAATTTATAAATAGTTTATTATAAATCAGTCAAGTATATATTGGAGAAGGATGTGAAGAATTTAGTATCAAAACAAATCTTCACTAGATGACAAGCCTCGTTATCAAATTTTGATTTTGAAATAGAATATATCAAAGGAATCTACAACAATCTACCATACTTTTTATCAAGAGAATTCTTAATAGGAGAAGGCCTTCAAGATACTTAGGTATGACTTATTTCACTAATACGAATCAGATAAGAAAATTAATCAGAGAAATTAGAATAAATTTATCAGCAGAAGTAGACAATCATATGACTCTTCATGATATCATAGGATTAGAAGGATGTAACTGTAATGAATATGAAATAAGACAAAGAATAGGAAATATATTGATAAGCAAATTAATAAATATTATTAGAGAAAATAATTAAATATTATTTAATTACCTATGAATCCCAATTCAAACTTAGAAACCAGAAAAATTTATTAGTATTAGAAAATGAGCACTTGAAAGAACCTTTTGATACCAGACTTTTAACCACTCATTGATTCCCTAAATATTTTCATTATCTATCAGATCATCAATTTACAACACGAGAGTATTATGAGAAGATATTAGTTTAGACAGGATCAGTGTTATTAAATCATACCATGAATCAACAAGACTTACAATAGATAGTCTTTTCGAAAATAAAAATTCAAAAGGTGATTCTATTACTAGATTAGGCACAATACCTATATGCAGCCAAACAATTAGAAGGAACACGATCTCGAGACCTGAGGAATTTCAATTATTATGACTATCAGAATACTTGGACTAGAGCCTTGTTATACAAGCCTCTAACCCATACATGGTATATATACTTTTCAAAGAATAGTCAACTAGTATCTCTCAAATGGTGGCTTCGATGGTTTCGAGAAAACCGAATTAATTGAGGAAATATTCCCTGAAGGTGTCAAAGAGGGATTAGAATATTTTCAAAGTCAATACATTACTTAAATAAGTATAAAAAAATTATCATTTACAATTTGACATCGTCTTTGGAATATCATGGATCCTAAGGTGGAAATATGAGATTATTAGAAATGAAAACCTTTCAATGCTTATTAGAAATACATAAATAAAATGGTGGTAGAAATTTGACATCAGCAGAGCCATGAAGAAAGTCGTTCAAGAATGGTTGGGTCTTCAAGATTTATCAGACAAACAAGAATCAACAAACAATCAAGCATCATACTTTAAGAAAAAGACGCAACAACTATTAGAGTCAATTCACTCATTAGAAGAATTTCAAGAAAAGATAAAGACTTTTTAAAAAGGAAAAAAAATGATCAACAACGATAGTGATGATGACGACTTGAATTATAACTAAAAATGTAATCTCTTACTAGAAGGATAAAAATGTAAACTTGTACTACATAAAAGTCTAAAAAAGGACTTCATATCATTGTATCAGGTGTGAATTATTATGAGTTTAGAGAAATATAGATAGTAAGAGAAGAAGAAATATAAATAGTAAAAGAAAAATTGCTTGACATCTTTTATTTCTTTGAAACTGATAAAATCTCACACCAAATACATTGATATAAAGTTCTTTTATAGATTTCCATAGACTAAGAGATTACATTTTTATCCTTAGAAAAAATTTATTCTTCTTTAGTCATAATCCAAGTCGTCATCATCATCACCATTGGCCACTTCTTTTCCTTTTTGAGAAGTCTTTATCTTTTCTTGAAATTCTTCTAATGAATGAATTGGTTCTAATCATTGTTGCTTCTTTTTCTTGAAGTCTGATGCTTGATTGATTGCCAATTCTTGTTCCTGTGATAATTCTTGGAGCCCCAACCATTATTGAATGACATTATTTGCAGCTCTACTAATATCAAATTTTTGTCACCATTTTATTTCTATTTTTCTCATAAGTATTGAGAGATTTGCACTTTTAATAATCTTATATTTCCACCTCAAGATCCATGGTATTCCAAAGGCGATAGCAAATTGTAAATGATAATCATCTGATACTTCTCTGAGAGATGTATGACTTTGAAATAGTTTAATCCATCCTTCACAGCTTCAGGAAGTATTTGCTCAATTAGTCCGGTTTCTCGAAACCATTGAAACCACCATTTTAGAAAGACTAGTTGACAATTCTTTGAAAAATATATAAACCAGGTATGGGTTAGAGTCTTGTATAACAAGGCTTTAATTGATCCATGGGTATGATTAAGTAATACTGATCTGGTTTGCACTTATATCTTCTCATAATACTCTCAAATTTTTATTTAATGGTCTGGTAAATAATAAAAACCTTTAGGGAATAGATGAGTGATCAAAAGTCTAGTATCAAGAGGTTCTTTCAGGTGCCCATCTTCTAATGCCAGTAAATTTTTCTGGGTTTTAAGTTTAAACTGAGATTCAAGGATATCTGGTGATGATTGTCTTGTTCAGATAGTAATAGTGGTTAGCGCTCTTGGAGGGGCCATAAGAATGAGTCTGTCCAAACAGATGAAATTGTTTGATAGTTTGGGTGGTGTTTGTGGTCGGCTGATTAAAGTTGAATAAAAATTGTATGTTCTGATATTATTGGCTAATGGGATTTCACTCATTCTTTTTACTAATAAAATAATTTTAATTACTCCCGGGAGAATTTTTTCTTATAATTCTCTTGCTCATGGTACCTATTCTAATATTGGTCTTCTCCTGCAAAATAGATTTTCTAATATGATGAACTCCGGTTCTAATATTGGTCTTCTACTACAAAACAGATTTTCTAATATGATGAACTCCGGTTCTAATATTAGTCTTCTCCTGCAAAACAAACTTTCTAATATGATAAACTCGATGGTATTTGGTTAGTACAAATATTAACTATTTTCTCTAATAATATTTATTAACTCTCTTATCAATATATTTCCTATTCTTTGTCTTATTTCATACTTATTACAGTTTCATCCTTCTATTCCTATGATATAATGGAAAGTCACGTGATTATCAACTTCTGCTGATAAATTTAACCTTATTTCTTTAATTAATCTTCTTATCTGATTGATATTAGTGAAATCTAAGAATAAAAATTTCTCTACAAACTTCTGAATGAATCTAGAATTCATACCTAAGTGTCTTGAATGTAAATGTTTCTTTTTGTTAATTAATACGATTTCCTTTTTTATTCCTAATTCTTTCATTATGTTTATGTCTCTTTTCTGTATGTTTTTGTAAAATTCAAAAGTAATCTGTTTTCTTAATATCTCAGTATTTAAACCTTTATTATCTACTCTAAACGGGTATATCTAGGTTAGGAAAAGGGCTCCTAGTATCAAGTCTTGATATAAGTCTTTAACTAATAAAAAGGTATTTTTCAAACATATGCCTTGATTATATATATGAGCATCTGTTATTTTATATTTTACTTCCAATTTTTGTTTATTTGCAGCGTGTAATCTTTCTCTAGTCTTTTTATAATATCTAGCGGGGATTAATCCTTTTCTAACACAATTATGATCTTCTCCTAAATCTAACAAAGTTTTTATCCGTATTTTAAAGTCTTTTATAACTATAGTTACATAAGTATACCATTTTTGAAACTCTATTTTTGATATAACATTAATAAATTCTTCATTTCTTCTATTGCTATTTTCTGGAAAATCTTCTAGTTTTATTTTTCCTTTTATATTATATTGCATATTACTTAAATCTTCTTTTATACTTCTTATTTCTTCTTTAATGTCTTATATTTCTTGTTTTAGACCTTCTAAGGTTAATATTTCTTTCTTGTTTTCCCTTTTGAATAGTATTTCATTTAGATTATAAGTTTTATTATCTCTGTTTCTTACTTCTTTATTATTCTTAACATAAGCTTCATATTCTAACAAATATTTTCTATGTAAGTCCCTATCTTCTTCTTTCATTATTAAGTCGAGTAAGTTGTTTTCTCTAGTTATGGTGTTTATTTCATAGCACTGACACAGACCTATACAGCCGCAGTCTTCTAAACTTATTTCATCATCAGAAGTGCTACCTTCGCTATTGTCAACTTCTTTTCCTATCATATTAAGTATTTTTTCTTTATCGATATTATTGATTTCTAAAACTCTTATTTTCTTTATTAGGGGACAGTCTTTCTTATAATGGTCGAACCTTCCGCATTTATAGCATGTTGGTACTTGTCTTTTAATATCATTATTTTTTCTTATTATTTTCTTATATTTATTATATCTGGGTTTTTCATACTTTGGTTTCTCATATGTTTTTCTATGAAGTTTTTGGTATTTATTTATTCTTGTTTTCTTAATTTTTGTTTTCTTTGTGTTTTGCAGAAGGTGTTGATATCTTCTCATATCCATATTGGGTACAAAAGAATCCTAATTCTTTTCTTCTATTAAATCTGTTTTGTTTAAGCTTTGATTTTAGCTTTAATTCATTACATAGATTTAAACCTTCTATATTAACTTCTGTAATTAAATCTTCATAGGTTATCATATCATAATGAATACTATTATCATTGAATTTACTTTTTATTCTGTTTCTAACTCTGTTGGCAAACAATATAGGTAAGCCTGCTATAAATCTTTCTTTTCAGTATGATTATTGGCAATCTTCACTACGAAATATCTTATATAGAAATATATCTTTATTCCACCTAAAATCTTTTAGTTTTGGACAGGTTAGGTTTGTCAAAATTATCGAAGCTTTCTCGACTATACTCTGATGGTTTCTTATAAAGTGTTTGGTTATAGCATATATTAATGTTGCAAAAGAGTTTTTTAAGGTGTATGTTTGTCCTTCTCTTATTTCTGGTTTTACTGTCATAAGTATCTTATTTTTTTCTAATGGGGATAAGTAGTTATCCCACCATCCTTTTAACTATCCTGTGAATCCAGAGGTTATTATCCTAGTTTTTTTTTTTTTGCTATTATTCACTATTTTATAAGCAGTGGTTGCCATACACATTTCATTTAACATGTATGTTATTATGTGTTCTGTTTTACTATCTAAGTTCCATTCATATATACTTTTACTGTCGTAGCTACCTTGAGAATATTGTTCTTCTGTTTATATGTCGGGTAATGAAGGCTTTGGGTTAATAATATGGTATTCTAGGTCTATCATAAAATCTTATCCTATCTACTTCTAATTTTTCTTCAAATTGCTCTGTTATTTCTTCTATCTCAAAATTATTTGATTCAGACTCACTATTTATTTCAGATATAGCTGTTATTTAGGGTTTTGAAGATAGTTCTAAGAATTCTAATTGTTTTGTTATCTTTTTAAGTAATTCATCTTCGTGTCCTAATTTAAAGTTTTTTATATCTTCATTAGGTTTGATTAACAGTTTTTCTATTTTTATTTTTCTTGACTTAATTCTAAATATTCTAACTGTTGTGCTATTAATTATAGCATTTGGTTTGTGTAATTATTCTGACTCTTTATTTTTCCTAGGTCAAAATTATCAGATTCTTTAAAGGGAGCAGCTACTATGGTGTTTCCATTCCAATCGATAGCTACTTCTCAAAGGGTGGATATCTAGATGTTTCTATTGTTTGAGTTTTTGTTTTAACCCATGATTTGTAATTAGAAGATGTTTCATTTATTTCTTCGGTTGCTTCTATTATATCTCTTATATAGTTTTCTTTTCTGGCATTCCACCAGATAAAGAAATCTGTATGTGCTTCATAATATGTTAGTTCATTTTTATAATCTTCTCATATCTCCCCCCTTATCTTCGAGGGTACTTCACGAAGATACTGATGTCGTTGATTATCATTTTTAGTAGCTAAAAATTTATCAATTATTACTTCCATATCTAATTCAAACTCAGCCATTTTTACAATTGTTCGTTGTAATTACTAGGGTTAACCATATCGCTATGTGTCGGAGACATAAGTGGTGATTTTTTTTATATTTTACTGATGAGGTGGCCGTAGAGTAAGATTGAGGAATACTTTTATTCCAATCTACTCCTTTTAACGAAGGTTGTTTCTCTGATCTTAGTAGTGGTTCATATTACTAGACAGAGATTTTCTAGATGGTTATATCCTATTTTGTTTAAATATTATCTCTACATGTTCCTTTTCATTTTTTATTATTTCTATAGGTTGGGTTCTAGATTTTATTGATCTTGGAGGAACTATGTTCATAATCTGTCAATTATTTAGATATGTTATTTGGTCCCAATTTATTAACTTAGGTGTATGAACATTTACATGTTCATAATTAGCCTCTATTAAAACAGTTGATTCTTTAGATGATTCTATTTTAGCTTTAGGACTTAAGTTTGATTTCATTACCTTATAATGAATTCTATATATTATAGCTACATTTTTTGAGTTTTCCATCATTGTAGTTGATATTTTCATATTTAATGTTAAGGTTTTATTTAAGTTTTCATCGAATAAATCAATAAAGAAGTTTGGGTAACAATTAAAATTTACAGATCCTGTGATTAAGTTTGAATCACATTCTACTAACAAAGAATCAGTGAAAGATGTGAATCTAGCATCTCTTAAACACAAAAGTATAGGTGTATCTAGTCCTATCCTATATAGTGGTTTTATTGCTATTTAAACTAATCCAATATGCATAAACTTATATTTTTCTTTAAAATTTAATAATCTATTATTGTCTATAAGTTCTAATTATTCAATCTGGGGATTAATAGGTAAAGATTTTTTAGTGGTTTCTATTGCGTAATCATGTGTGAATAAATTTTGAAAATCTAGTCTAGTTTCATAAATTTTGTTTGTAGATATCTTAGGTATATTCCAATTTTGTAGTTTCTGCTCTATAGTAGAAATATTCAATTCTCAGGTAATATCAAAATCCATAATTTAGATAAACACAAATAATTCAATTTCAGAAGTTGAGATTCAGATATAAGAATCTATCCTTAACAGTCTATCAAATTTCATACTCATACTTGTCACACCTAATTCAATCAAGTCTGCATAATAGTAGAGTTGAATTATAAGACAATACCTTATATCACTGGATTGACTTCATGGTATTGAACCAGCTGATCCACCACTGAGGGAATATTCTTTGACAAGTCTTAGAAAAATATATAAACCAAGTGTGATACGTTGGTTTATACCAAAGTACTCTTAACCAGGCCTTTTGATAATCATAATAATTATATCCCAAAAGCTGGTGGTAGAGGATTTTAAGCAGAGATGATTTTATTTGTGAATGGATGATGTTTTCATTCTTCTTTGGTCATAATCCTCATGATTTTATCCTCGAGAAAACATTTCAGAAGTTGAGATTCAGATATAAGAATCTATCCTTAACAGTCTATCCAATTCCATACTTATACTTGTCACACCTAATTCAATCAAGTGTGCGTAATAGAAGAGTTGAGTTATAAAACAATACCTTAGATTCCAGGGACTGGAACACTTGCGGCTTACTAACGGTCTTACTTCGCCTCCTGCTACTGCAGGGAACACCGTACCAAGTTTACCAACGCCCCTTTTATCCTTAGTATTGCCTTGCAATCTGGCTCCATTACCATTTAGAAAGGATCGTGTTTAGATTGTGAGTAGAGTATGGCTATTGTTGAATATTAAGGATAGATGATAGTTTAGCTAAATATTTAATAAAGATTTTGGATGAAGAGATAAAAACGGGAATGATGAGCGGACATATTTCAAACTAAAAATTTCATTCACGATTCAAGCTTAATTGCTATGAAACAAGAGGGCTCCTTATATAACCGATCAATTGGTTGGAGTTTACAATTTTATCCTTGCTTTTATCTAATAATGCATACCCTTTCAGGAAAAGTAGTTTTATTCTGCACCACTTCTTTTGAAGGAATCTTTTTATTTTTGTCGGCCATCTTATCTTGTTTTTATCATCTCTAGCAGGTCACCTGTCATATCTTGTCTGTTATCTTATCACCTTTAGCTGGTCAACTATCATATCATTTTACTGGCCATTATAATAGGCCAGTAGTAAGTCTCGATCTAGATCGTGATTTGTAAAAGGATCGTCGTAATCACCTTTATCAATAGCTTTGCCTTTTCCTTTTTGGTCATAGATTTCTTTTAACTTTTCCATAGAAGATGCTCTGGAATCCATGTCTTCGTCTTCCTTTTTTTTTCTTTTTCAACGAGCACCCTGTTAATTTCTTCGTCATTTTATTTTAACAAATCTTTTACAGCTTGGACGTCAGCTCTCTTTGTTTCATAAATAAAACAAGGTGGCTATATTGACAACATAAAATGGACAAAAAGAAGTCATTAACCGCAATACTAGCATCATCGTCAAAAGGCATGTATTCAATTCTCCTCATTCTTCTCATTCTTCTCTAATTCAACTCAGTTACTATTCTGCTTTAGTAACTACACCAATCACTCCAGACCAGATAAAAAAGAAAAACTCTTGTCCCATTGCCTTTATACCCACAAAGAGCTCCCCAGACAATCACCTCTAGAGTATCCCCTCCTATCATAAGAGAGCTAGCCAATCAGAGAGAAAAAATAGATTTATATACCCATAAATCTGATATCAAAATAATTGAGCTCGAGAGAAAAGATGAGAAAAAAGAAAATAAAAGAGCTCACGATTCAGGTATTTTCTCCCAAAGAATATCATCTAATGGATCATCCTTATAAAAGTTATTTATTTTATAACCAGATCCTATTAGAAACCCCAATCTGTGGAGATTATTCATACTATGGATAAAAAATTCTCAGATCAAATTGTTTTCTCAAGGATAAAAATCATGAGGATTATGGCCAAAGAAGAATGGAAACAATATCCGCTCACAAATAAAATCTTCTCTGCTAAAATCTCCGACCAACAGCTTTTGGGATATAATTATTATAATTATCAAAAGGTCTGGTTAAGAGTCATTTGGTATAAACCAACGTATCACACTTGGTTTATATATTTTTCTAAGACTTGTCAAAGGAGATTCCCTCAGTGGTGGATCAGCTGGTTCAATACCATGAAGCCAATCTAGGGATTATTTCAAAGGAGCATTGAAGAGGCCATAAAAGTCTTCTTGCATCACCTTAATCTAGAGAATATGACTCTCATTCCTCTATTACAATTTATAATTACCTTTGCTGTCCTATGGATCATATGGGTGGACTTAGCAAAAAATCATGATCCTTCCACCCAGATCACTTACTTGGTCCGCAGAATGAAACAGAAGAATTAGCCCAAGTATGAAACAAAGAGAGCTGACGTCCAACCTATAAAAGATTTGTTAAAATTAAGTGACGAAGAAATTAAAAGGGTGCTCACTGAAAAAGAAAAAAAAAAGGAAGATGAAGACATGCCTTCCAGAGTATCTTCTGTGGAAAAGTTAAAAGAAATCTATGACCAGAAAGGAAAAGGCAAAGCTGCTGAAGAAGATGATTACGATGATCCTTTTGCAAATCGCGATCCAGATCGAGACTTACTACTAGTCTATCATAATGGCCAGTAAAATGATATGACAACTGACCAGCTAAAGGTGATAAGATAACAGACAAGATGTGACAGGTGACCTGTCAGAGATGATAAAAACAAGATAAGATGATCGACAAAGATAAAAAGATTTCTTCAAAAGAAGTGGTGCAGAATACAACTACTTTTCCCGAAAGGATATGCATTATTAGATAAAAGTAAGGATAAAATTGTAAACTCCAACCAATTGATCGACTATATAAGGAGTCCTCTTGTTTCATAGCAAGTAAGCTTGAATCGTGAATGAAATTTTTAGTTTGAAATATGTCTGCTCTCTATTCCAGTTTTTATCTCTTTATCCAAAACCTTGATAAAATGTTTAGCTAAACTATCCTCTATCCTTAATAGTCAACAATAGTCATACTCTACTCACAATCTAAACACGATCCTGTCCATATGGTAGCGGAGCCAGATTGCAAGGCAACACTAAGGATAAAAGAGGCGTTGGCCAGCTTGGTATGGTGTTCCCGACAGCAGCAGGAGGCGAAGTAAGACCGTTGGTAAGCCGCAAGTGTTCCAGTCCCTAGAATCCAAGGTCTTGTTTTATAATTTAACTCTTCTATTATGCACACTTGATTGAATTAGGTGTGACAAGTATGAGTATGGAATTAGATAGACTGTTAAGGATATTTTCTTATATCTGAATCTTAACTTCTAAAATGCTTTCTCAAGGATAAAAATCATGAGAATTATGACCAAAGAAGAATGAAAATAACATCTGTTCACAAATAAAATCTTCTCTGCTAAAATCCTCAACCAACAGCTTTTGGGATATAATTATTATGATTATCAAAAGGCCTGGTTAAGAGTTTTTTGGTATAAACCAATGTATCACACTTGGTTTATATATTTTTCTAAGACTTGTCAAAGGATATTCCCTCAGTGGTGGATCAGTTGGTTCAATACCATGAAGTCAATCTAGTGATATCCGGTATTGTTTTATAATTCAAATCTACTATTATGCAGACTTGATTGAATTAGGTGTGATAAGTATGAGTATGAAATTTGATACACTGTTAAGGATAGATTCTTATATCTGAATCTCAACTTCTAAAATTGAATTATTTGTGTTTATCTAAATTATGGATTTTGATAATATCCGAAAATTGAATATTTCTGTTATAGAGCAGAAACTACAAAACTGGAATATACCTAAGATATCTACAAACAAAATTTATAAAACTAGACTAGGTTTTCAAAATTTATTCACACATGATTACGTAATAGAAACCACTGAAAAATCTTTACCTGTTAATTCCCAAATTGAACTTATATATAATAATAAATTATTAAAATTTAAAGAAAAATATAAGTTTATGCATATTGGATTAGTTCAAATAGCAATAAAACTACTACATAGGATAGGACTAGATACACTCATACTTATGTGTTTAAGAGATGCTAGATTCACATCTTTTACTGACTCTTTGTTAGCAGTATGTGAATCAAACTTAACCACAGGATCTGTATATTTTAATTGTTACCCAAACTTCTCGATTGATTTATTTGATGAAAGCTTAAATAAAACCTTAACATTAAATATGAAAATACCAACTACAATGATGGAAAGCTCAAAAAATGTAACTATAATATATAGAATTCATTATAAGGTAATGAAATCAAACTTAAGTCTTAAAGCTAAAATAAAATCAGTTAAAAAATCAACTGTTTTAATAGAGGCTAATTATGAACATGTAAATGTTCATATCAGTTAAAAAATCAACTGTTTTAATAGAGGCTAATTATGAACATGTAAATGTTCATACACCTAAGTTAATAAATTGGGATCAAATAACATATCCAAATAATTGACAGATTATGAACATAGTTCCTCCAAGACCAATAAAATCTAGAACCCAACCTATAGAAATAATAAAAAATGAAAAGGGACATGCAGAGATAATATTTAAACAAAATAGGATAGAACCCTCTAGAATATCTCTGTCTAGTAAATATGAACCACTACTAAGATCAGAGATACTATACGGTCACCTCATCAGTAAAAGATAAAAAAGAATCACCACCTATGTCTCCGACACATAGCGATATGGTTAACCCCAATAATTACAACAAACAACTGTAAAAATGGCTAAGTTTGAATTAGATATAAAAGTAATAATTGACAAATTTTTAGCTACTAAAAATGATAATCAACGACATTAGTATCTTCGTGAAGTACCCTCGAAGATAAGAGGAGAGAGATGAGAAGATTATAAAAACAAACTAACATATTATGAAGCACATATAAATTTCTTTATCCGGTGGAATGCCAGAAAAGAAAACTATATATGAGATATAATAGCAGCAACCGAAGAAATAAATGGTTGCCTAATATAAATTCTTGAGCTAAATCTTTTATTAACAAGAAAGAATTCTTAAAACATATACCAATATTATAAATATGGACATCTGAAATTTTATATTTTATTTATAATCTCTAATGACCACTAGTATGTAGTCTTTCTTTTGTTTTCTTGAAGTACTTTGAAAGAATAATCCCTTCTTGTATACATTTCTGATCAGCTCCTGAATCTAATAAGGCTTTATCTTTATTTTAAAGTCTCTTATTATTATGGTAACATACATGTACCATTTTTTATATTCTATCCTTGATAAGGCTAACACAAAGTTATTATTGCTTGATTCTGGTTAATCTCCCCCCCAGGAGGAACCTACATCCAAGGTATTGTCTGGCTCTCTGGCCCAGGGTAACGACCAACCGGCAACCAGGCTGCAGCTGAATTGGTAAGAGGCGTCCTCTTAGGAGGAATAAAAGGTGCCATGACAGGGGTTCGAATCTCAGTGGCTGCAGCCAGGGGATTGAATAGTCATGGACCAGAGTTGCCGGCCTTTGGGCCGAGGGCTCCTGGTTGCCTGGTAGCCGGTTGGTCGTTACCCTGGGCCAGACAATACCTTGGATGTAGGTTCCTCCTGGGGTGGTCCTCACAAAAAAAGGCACCTTTTATGTGAGACCCCTCCCTGAGGGAACCACACTCAAGATATTGATGCGACTGTTGGGGGTATCTGGTC
Source organism: Passiflora organensis (assembly GCA_019739055.1). Lineage (NCBI taxonomy): Eukaryota > Viridiplantae > Streptophyta > Magnoliopsida > Malpighiales > Passifloraceae > Passiflora > Passiflora organensis. Next base: position 3,480,820 of record JAEPBF010000223.1, on the reverse strand, counting down.
GCCTAGCTACGGGCTGCAGACGCTAGGACTCGAACCCCTCTCCTCACGCTTTTGTTCCCTCCAGGGAGACGCCTCTTACCAATTCAGCTGTACGGGTTACGTATTATGTGTTATTTTAAAATAAATTAACTTGCCAGTGGGCTCCAGGTTCCCTTTAGCGGGGGTTACTCGAGGAGTGTTTTACTATGTCCACCCCGATAGATTTTTGATTGGAAATGTTAAATCGTATTGTAATATGAACCGTTGTGTTATAATCTATTGGGTTGGGATCTGGTATTTAGATAACGTATGTACTAATTTCATGTCCCTCGTATTTGTTCAGCTACACATCTATTTGTATCAAGATCTGTTTCTTGCCCTCCTTGTTGTAATCCCGTTTGCCCATAGGACATATGATGTTGCGACTCCTACTGAGATTTTATAATCTCACCTGTTGTTGTTTCCCCCTTTCAAGAGTAGTTTGTGAACCATAGACGGCATTTGAGGTGTGATTGTTTCCTACGACTTGGCTGGACTATCGCATCTGTACGATTGCACGGTTTATTTTCCTGGCATTTCTGGTTTGACTTGTTTTGATACTTTGACTCTTCCGGATATGTTTTTCTATATCGGGCTTTAAGCCCAGTTCGTTGATTTTGGGAATCGTGTTTGAAAAGTCGTATAAGCCTTGTGGGATTCGGATTGGTCCACGTGTTGGGTTTATCCGGATTTCACAGCGGTAAGGACCCGATTTTTGGGTTCGGGTCCTTACAAGGGTGGTAGCGGAGCATGGTTTTACAAATCGATTTTGGGACTATTTTCAGAAAATATATTATTTTAAAGTCACTTGCACGTGCATAGTCCAGCGTCGTATCATTAAGTTGATTATTTGAGTTTCTAGGCTTACGTTTGTTGTTATTATGTTATACGCAATCAGTATGGTTAGGACGCGTAGTACTGCTGCCGCGCGAGATCGCCAAGATGGGAGTGGTGAGTCAGTTCATAGGCCAGCCGAGCCCGAGAGACAGGTAGATCGGCAAGCCCCAGCTGCACCCACTAGTCAGATCGCACCAGTAGCTCCGATTGCTCCAGTAGCCCCAATGGCGCCGGGTCAGGATCCGACATTGGTTCAGATTTTGGCCTCGATGCAGGCCACATTGCAGCAGTTAGTGGCACAACAGCCACTTGTTCCCGCTGCAAATGCACCCGCAGTTCCGGTGCAACGACCAATAGCCCCGGTTCAACAGCAGGATGCCGGGAGACTCCCGGTGATGATTACAAGCTGCTGAAGGAAGCCCGTCAGTTGGGTTGCAAGAATTTTTTTTGGGACAACCGATGTAGCAGTAGCCCGGGAGTTTCTTGATACAGTTTGTCGGACCGTACATGCATTGCGTATTTTCGAGGAGGAAAAGTTGCTTGAAAAGGAAGCCCTGTCATGGTGGACTGCAGTCAGTTTGAGATATGAGGTTCAACAGCCGTCGTGGGATCAGTTTCTGGCTGAGTTCAACAACCGGTTCTATACTCAGTTTCATCAGGATGAGAAGAGATCTGAGTTTTACAAGGTGAAGCAGAGTTCCCGATCAGTGTTGGAGGGGATACTGTCAGCGAGTACAGAATCCGAGATGATGGAATCCTGACTTTCCGAAGCCGAGTTTGCGTTTCCCGAAATGAGAAGTTACGCAAACTGATCTTGACCGAGGCGCATAGTTCCACATTCTCGATTCATCCCGGTAGTACCAAAATGTATCGGGATTTGAGGGAACAGTATTGGTGGTCGGGTATGAAGAGGCACATTACGGAGTTTGTTGTTCATTGCTTCATATGCCGGCAAGTCAAGGTCGAGCACCAGAAACCCACGGGAATGTTGCAGTCTCTTTCCCATTCCCGAGTGGAAGTGAAAGCATATCACGATGAATTTCGTCGTGGGTTTATCGAGGACTCAACGGGGTTTCGATGCAATGTGGGTGATTGTGGACAAGTTAACCAAGTCCGCTCATTTCCTTCCCGTAAGAGTCTCCGACACACCGGAGAAGTTAGCTTCCCGATACATGGACGAGATTGTGAGATTGCACGGAGTTCCAGTATCCATTGTATTTGATCGAGACCCGAGGTTCACCTTCCGATTCTGGGAGAAACTTCATTGTGCCTTGGGATCTCGGTTGAACTTCAATACAGCTTTCCATTCCCAGACAGACGGTCAGTCCGAGAGGACGATACAGACATTGGAGGATATGTTACGAACATGTGCACTCGATAGGCATACTACTTAGGATAGATGCCTTCCATTGGCAGAATTTGCCTACAACAACAGTTTTTAAGTTAGTATCAGGATGGCACCATACAAGGCATTGTATGGTAGGCGTTGCCGGACACCGTTATGTTGGGATGAGGTAGGCGAAAGGCAACTGGATAACCCCGAGTTGATTGATCAAGCAACCGAGCAGTTGGTATTAATACAGCAACAGTTGAAGACGGCTCAGGATAGATAGAAAAACTATGCGGATAACCGTAGTCGCGAGTTTGAATTTGAAATTGGGGATATGGTGTTCCTGAAGGTCGCAGCGTGGAATGGTATGCTCCGGTTCCAACAACGAGGCAAGTTAGCACCGCGTTATATTGGGTCGTGTGAGATTACTGAGCATATCGGGCCCGTGGCATACCGGTTGGCGTTACCCTCATCTTTGGAGAGAATCCACGATGTTTTCCACGTGTCAATGCTGCGGAAGTATGTTCGGGATCCGTCACATGTGTTGGATGCACCGCCTGCAGAGGTTACCATTGACTTGTCATTTCCCGCTCAGCCAGTGGCTATCATTGACGAGTTAATCATGCAATTTCGCAGTCGTCTAGTTCCTATAGTTCGAGTCTCTTGGCGCAGTGGTAGTTCCGAAGAGCTCTCGTGAGAGACCGAGGAGTCGATGCGAGAGAGATATCCACACCTGTTTGAGTAATAAGGTACGTAAATTTTGAGGACAAAATTTTTGTAAGGAGGGGAGAATGTGAAACCCCGTCCCAGTAATATGCCTAGTCATCACCCCATAACGATCCACGTATACAATTATCGGGACAAAAACCAGGACGATAGGAAAATTACCGTATTGTCCCTGTTAGACCCGGGTTCGTTCCGAACCTGTCGATGCCCTCGGACCCCTTTCGTAGCCCATTTGAAGTTTCAGGCCTGTTTAACTACTCCAAACCCTACCCTATACGTACCCTCTTGGGCCCAATAGCTAACCCTAAACCCTATAAGCATTTCTTTTAAACCTACTTGCAACCCTAGCCGTCACCCTTCCTGCTCACTTCCCTTCCATACCTTCTTCAACCTACCACCTCCAACATCCCTTTGTTTAGTTCCACTGTCAGATTGTGCAGCAAGGGATCTCCACAGGTTTGTCTGCTCATCAGGTAGGAGATTATGCCTCATACGTTTGATCGGCAATAGTTCATTCTTTTGTTTATGTTTTTGGCCTCCTTCAATTTCTGTATATTCTCAATCTTTGGCTTCGTTCTTAATTATATCGTATAATGTTTGTGAATACTTGTTGTCAATACCTGTTGATGAAGTTACGTTTGGTTTGTTGATGAAGGAAACAAACGCAGCACAAACCAAACCAAACGTAACTTCATCAACAGGTATTGGCAACAAGTATTCACAAACATTATACGATAGAATTAAGAACGGAGCCAAAGATTGAGAATATACAGAAATTGAAGGAGGCCAAAAACATAAACAAAAGAATGAACTATTGTCGATCAAACGTATGAGGTATAGTCTCCTACCTGATGAGCAGACAAACTTGTGGAGATCTCTTGCTGCACAATCCGACAGTGGAACTAATCAAAGGGATGTTGTAGGTGATAGGTTGAAGAAGGTATAGAAGGGAAGTGAGCAGAAAGGGTGACGGCTAGGGTTGCAAGTAGGTTTAAAAGAAATGCTTATAGGGCTTAGGATTAGCTATTGGGCCCAAGAGGGTACTTATAGGGTTTGGAGTAGTTAAACAGGCCCGAAACTTTAAATGGGCTACGAAAGTGGTCCGAGGGCATCGACAGGCCCGGAACGAGTCCGGGTCTAACAGAGACAATACGGTAGTTTTCCTATCGTCCTGGTTTTTGTCCCGATCAACCCGACAATTGTACACGTGGACCGTTACGGGGTGATGAATAGGCATATTACTGGGACGGGGTTTCACAAATCTTCTTTTCTATCTTCTAATTTTGTCATTCTATATTTTTGTTCTTCATTTTCTTTTTTTAATATTCTAATTTCTTGTTTTACTATTCTGTTCTCTTGGGCTAAGTCTTATATAGAGATGTTGTTTTTTAACTTTTCTTTTATATATATTATTTCATTCAAGTTATAATATTTTGTACCTTGGAACTAATTACTCTCATTTTTATGTATTAATTTATTTTTAAATTATAATAAATACCTTTTTTGTTCTTCGAGATTTTTTATTTTTGTAATGACGTAGTTTATTACATTTGTAACAAACAAGTCCTTTTCTATCAAATTTTTTCTTTTGAAGTTTTGTGGGTTACTTTTTCTAAAGTTTTGTGGAGTACTTTGTTTGTATTTGTATGGAGTTCTTTCTTTTTTATAACCTTTAATTTCTTTATTCTCTTCTTATGATGAGATGATGGGGCGATTATTTTTTCATATCCATATTGTTCACAAAAATATCCTAATTCTTTTATGTTATATATTCTATCTTGTTTTAATTTAATTTTCAACTTATAATCAGTACATAATGCTAATCTTTCTTGATTAATTTCAGCTATTATGTCTCCATAAGTAATTTTATCATATGGAATCAATCCTCCATATTTTTGCTTAATTCTATTTCTTAATTTTTCTGCGAATAATCTAGGTAATTCTATTATAAATCTTTCTTTCCAAAATTATTGCTAACAATCTTTCCGAATCATTGGTTAAAAACATATCCTTATACCATCTAAAATCTTGTAATTTTGGACAAGTTAAATTTGATAATAATTCTGAGGCTTCATCTTTAAATTACTGAGGATTCCTTATGAAGTGTTTTGATATACCATAAATTAAACTAGCAATACAATTTTCTTGAGTAGTAGTCTATCCTTCTATAATTTCTATTTTAATTGATGTTAAAATAGTGGTTCGTTCAAGAGATGTTAAATAATTGTCTCATCAATCTTTTAATTATCCATTAAATCCTAATATTAATGCTTGTACTGCACTAGACTCTGAATTTCCATGAGCCTTATAGGCCAAAGCGACAATACACATCTCATCTAATATATATAATATTTCATGTTCTGATTTACTGTCTCAATTCCACTCATAAATGCTTTTATCATCATAGATAACTTGATTTCTAAAAATGTAATCTTCTGTTTGGATATCAGGTAATGAAGGTCTATTATAACAATGGGGTATTTTTTGTTTTGTATAACTCTGCTTTTTATTTTATTAATTTCTAGTTTTTCTTGAAATTATTCTTTTAGTTCTTTAATCTCATTATCAGATTCTTCTATTTTAGAGATAGCAGCTATTTGTTTGTCTTTTCCTAATTCTAATTTTTTCAATTGTTGAGTTATCTTATCTAATAATTGTTTATGATCATCTCATTTTATTCCTGAGAAGTAATGTGGTTCAAATAATAGTTTTTCTAATCTCATTTCGTTTTTAATCTTTATTTTTCATGCTATAATATTTTCTTGATTTGCTTCTAATACTTCTAATTGTTGTGCAATGACGTATAACATTTGGTTTGTATAATTGTGATTTAATTTGACTAATGTCTGAATTATTTTTCTATTAGTTTTAATGAGCTAGCCAATATTTCATAATTTTTCCAGTTTAGATTTAATTTTTTTTAATGGTGGATATATCAAACTAATTTTTAATTTATTTGTATTTATGGTCAAAATCTTTTTACTATTTCGAGTTTCTTGTATCCCATTAGATGATGTAATAAGTGTTTAACTTGGATAATCTTACACTTATTAGTAATCCTTTTCTATCATGATAGGAAAAGATTATTCAAATATCTCCTAAATATATATAAGAATATCCTTTGCTTGATCTATTGAGAAAACTCCAGGGTGACATATTGCTCAAAGTGTGAGGATTCCGAGAAATGCTAGAACAATGTAGAAGGTCATTCGGAAGTGATTAGGGATCTAATGGACCTAGTGAAAAATATTTTCTTTGAATACAGCATATGGATTTATTATAGGTAACGAGGAATCGTTTATATTATCTTCATTTAGAATATAAGTAATTTCAACAAAATGGTCTGTTTTGTTGGTAAGAGAGTAAAGTTTTCGGAAGAGGAGTGTTAATTGATCGAGAAATGTTTAAGTCCGGTGTTTCATTCATAGTATACAGGAATGGCACCCTCTTTCATCCTTGGGAACACTAAACAAAAATTATTCTAAATATTCTTTTACTAGATATCAACAGACGAACCTGATGGCGCTACTACCCTTTTAATTGATGAAGGATGACACTAACAGATTTACAAGTAACAAAAATGTGCTCAACTACTCAGTCAGGGGTTTAATGTCTGTTTACACGATATATGCTTTGATATTATTCATGATTATTGCTTTCAGACTATCATGAAAAAAAAAACAATAAATCAGGCCACATGTTTGAATATGAGGATGCCAGCCACTGCGAACACTATGGTCGGTGTCTTGCTAATCGTAAACCCGAAATGTGGATGTAGTGAATTGTGGTGGTTATCTAAGATTTAGCCACAATCTCATTTTGATGTTCGGTATTTTTTTTGTTAATAGGAGGCCATTGATTTCAGTCTATTTCAGTCTGTTAGCCTTTTTTGGCTCTTTGGTAGGTGTGGTTCAGGTACACTCATCCTACCTCTTACAAAGTATAAAGCCCAGTTTCATCCAAATTTTAAAGTGGGTCTTTCTCTTGGTTAAGATCTCCTCAGTGGTTTTGGGATGCTTGGGGTCTATCGTTTTCTACGGGTTTATCATACCTGACTCAGACAATCTGATCAAACGTTACGCTTCTGATGTCATCAATCTTCTCCTTTCTTAGTTAAGGATCCTCATTTCTCTGGAGTATAGTTATGAAGAACATCATTAGTATAGTTCTATTTACTCGTTACCACAGAGATGTATAGTTTATTCAGTCAAAAGTTTTGTGCACTCGTAACTTTATTTCTAGTCAATTCCTATAGTAAATAAGTTAAGAGGACACTTAATTGCTTAACCAAATTTATAAACCTGATCTTTTAGTTCCTTCATCAAATTACGACACTAAACTTTAATCTTCTAATTTAGTTGTTCTATATCCTACTTTCTCTGTTATTTTACTAGAATAGTTAGATCAAATAGATGCAGAAAATTTAAATATATGGATTAAATAAATAACAGAAATGAAAAAAAAAATACTGTCTCAAACCATACCGTACTCCTTGTATTCGACACCGAATGGTACAGCTTCACAAAGGACAACAATCATTTGTAACCGACAAGTTCAACTCCGGTCAGATTCCAAAGCTCAACTACTATCCACATAAAAGGACCCATAGATAATGGCATATCAGACTATCCAAAAATGAATAGATAGTATAGTCTATATGGTGCATAGATAGAAATCAGGAATCATGCTAATCATGCAAGACAACTACCTTTCACTCCGTTTTCAAGAAACCAATGACTAGTCGATCAAAGCTTACCCAAGGAGCTGAGATGGATTTGGTAGGTAAAGGAAGTAAGAGATCTGCAAGTCTGCTAAGAGAAGAAGAAACAGAGCAATGTGTGTACGGAATAATAATCCAATGAAGACGTACCTATCAGTAGAAATTGAAGTACTAGTTGTTAGATTGTAAACCACTGCCACTGTAATATTGTTTGACAGTTTCACGAGAGAATTCAGCAAAAGTCATCCCATCTTTCAACCGTGATGAAAGTGGCGGAACGAGTTTACGAATTTGTTGAGCAAATTCATCAAACTCATGCTCAATATGTTGGTTGTTCCCTTCATCAGAGTGGTTTGTCGAATAATCGGAAATCGAGAAAGCTTTGCTCCATGAAGGCTGCAGGAATACAACAAAAGTGTCCCTGCTTAAAGTATCCAACTTTTCTGGCCTGCATACGCAATGAAGAGTCGACCGGAGCTTCCTTTTGGATAATATATCCGCTGATTCCCCGACCTGAACAATGAAACTATCCGGAGAAGACTTCACCATTAGGACTTTATTATTATTGGAACAAAATATTTGCAGACATGATTTCCCAGCCGGAGGAGGACATTCATCATAAGATTCCAGAAACTGCTCCTCCACCATGTCTTCTGACGAAAGAAATGGAAGAAAAAACATAGGAGCTGTCAAAACGGTGAAGATGCCATAATCATAATGCCATTGCTGCCAAAGGTTTCCCCAATTTGCACACGACGCACTATCATTCCCATTCCTTACCAGGTTAGAACCTTTCGATGCTTTTAGCTCACCTCCGAAACACTCTTCTTGTTTCTTCCTAAAATCAGCCTTTTTTTTGGCAGATGCCTTCCTTCCCCGGGTATTTTTTAAGACCAAGTTATCTACAGATGAATGATAATGTACAAGGCGCCCCTTCGCCGTACCCGATTCCAGCAAACTTCGTTCCAAGTCCTGGCCACCAATGGCCATATCACATATTTTCGCAACACGTAGCCCCAATTCCATCATACAATACCCTAGTTCCTTGAATCTATCGGCAAGATTGCTAAACCCATCCTCGCATTCCACTTCACGATTCGACCGATGACAGAAATCATGATTTCGCTTACCATTATTGTGCTCTAAAGCCTCTGCATACTTAAGCTGCATAGCAAAAGAGGAAACGCTTCGATTTGGATTCTTCAAAGGAACATCACTCCCCAAGTTATGCTCCTAATTTTATCAAACACAAAAAACAAAAATAATTTTGCTGCGTAGCCAATTAAATATCATCAACGAAACCAAACGAAGGGAAACGAAGTAACCTTAAGGATCCGTTTGCGGTGGTCGTGGTCGAGAAGAGTCAGTTTGCGGGCGACAGGGAGTAGGTTGCGGCGGAGAATCGAGCCGTTAGGGACACCGGTGATGGAGAGGAGGCCTGGGCCTTGAGGGCCTAGGGTTCCCAGTATGATTCGCTTCAATGTTTCCAGTCTTTGTAGCTCTCCTAACGGGAGATCGATATCGCTTGAAGCGGATGATAATAACTTCAAATCAGAGTAATGGAGTTCGAATAATTCCAACACCTCAGCATCTTCCATGTTTGTCTCTCTCTTCTGGGCAAGACAATCACTAGAGTTAGTAATTTAGTAACCTTTCAAACTTCTCACGTTTTCTTCCTTTCACCCAGGGCCACATCCACATTGTCCGCCATTTTTTTCCGTAAAAGGCTCAACAATAAAAACGGTTCTCGAAACCCTTTTCTAAATGACTTAAGAAATCATTGTTTTAGTGACTAATTGAAAATTAAAATCTTTGAATGATAACAATTCCTTGATTCATGTTAGTGAAACACAGCAATTTTCCAGCCGATTCTTAAATTGGCAGAAAACTGCTGGTGGGGAATTTCCTTTTCAAGATTCCATCCAATGTGGCTTCAAGTTCACAAATAGAGATGGGATGCAGATTCATATTACATCTCACAGCCTTCGAGTATGAAGACTTGCTCTTGATATGACTATTTGAGTAGCAGGAGGAAAGTATGTGAACCATTCCAGCTAGGCCGTTGTCTCTTTGAAGCTCTTGGCCAACCAAATTGCAGTTTCCCGAGGAGAAACTTTCTCTGGTCCAAACGGCTTCAATAATACCCCCAATTCCGCGAACCTTTCTTGCTGCAATAAACGTGCACTGAACTCGAGCAACCCTTCTAAGGCCTCCGCACGTTGTTGGTACGATGAGGTGTCGAACCTGCGTGGTCGAGACTCGGAAGAAGTATGGCTTGATGTAGCAGTTGCCTGCTTATGGTCAGAGCATTCACTTCCGGTTCCCGCAAGTATACGGTTAAAATCAGTTGAGGTTGGCTTTGTGATAGCTCTATCCAGAACCTGGATTGTACATTTGTCCTTCGTGATCGAGCGGACAGCACTGTCTGGCGAGGAGGAGGAGCATTGTGCTGAAGTTGATGAAGCTCCGCGGATGGGAATGAATGGATTTTCAGACGAGGCTAAATGGAATTGGGCAATCTTGTCAATATGTGGAGCGTTCACCGACACATCCGAAGACTCGATGCTATGAAGATCACTGGTGGCTCTACGGAATGTCCTTGACGCCTCAGCTCCTGTAGGGAATGGAAGAGATGATCTGCGGGTAACATGGGAAGCTTTGCTTGCTGGAGTGTATGCCCCAGGTAGCTGCAAATATAAGCGTAATACTTAATTAGTCATCTCCATAAACCCTCACAAGGCACGGCAACTGTGTGTTCCTAGGACAAAACCCAATGTTAATGAATGCTTCGGGAAAATATGCAACAACCAAAATATTAGACTTCATGGACAACTTCGACATTTTAAAGCCATATTTCACAACAAAAGCGACCAAAAATACGGTGCCAGTGGCCCGAACCTTAACTAATCATCAGCAAATAGGAAATTTGTTTTTTATGAGGAAAAGCAAATAGGAAACTTGTATAATAAATAGTCTCACCGAATCACGTTTTGATCTAGAATATGATATCCTTGCGGGTGATGTCTGTCTTTTTGGAGTAGCGGAGACTTTTGAAGGAGTGAACCTCGGGGATTTTGAAGTTGAAAACTTCGAAGGAACTCCCTTGTTAGTTCCAACCTCTTTACGGACAACACCAACTGACAATTCAGTAAATTTCTGATCCAAATAACTTGGTAATTCCCGTGCTCTTTGTGAAGAACGTTGGGAGTCTTGTTCACTTCCTGATATGCTAGGGTTCAAGGTCCTGTCATTGCTGAAGGATAGCCTTCTATCCCGGTCAACGAAAGTAGGTACAGCCTCTGACTCCATGAATCTAGTGTTTGTTATAAGGTTGGAATCAGACCACTGGACTGGAAAAGTATTCCGTCTGGGGTTATTTACCTTTAAATGAATCTTGAGAATATAAGGCTGGAGATGTGGGTGATTGAGCAACTCGGCAGCCTGGCATGATAGATCCAATTAATAACCAAATATGGACAAGACAATGGCCACTCGATAGAGTGGAATTTCCTAAGGTTTTGTGCTCAAACACAGGCAAATTGATTTAAGGCTATCGATTATACTAAGATTTAAGGGCTATGAGGGGTAGGATCATAATTTTTCGTTAGGATCATCATTGGAAAAAAAAATAATAATCAGCTCACCAGCTATCCATCTCTTCTATAACTTTTGAGTCATAAATAAATTGAAGATACCATATGGCCAAACCATTACACCATAACTTACTTTTCCACAGTGAATGCCACAAACACCTTAGTTTTTTTTCCTCTCATGCAGAAAAACATAGATTCAACACTATTTTGATCTCTCATGCCAAAAAAACATAATCAAACAATAGTAGGCCCTCAAAAATATCAACTTGGAGAAGAAACATACACTTGGTCTAAGTTCCGGGTTCTTCCGCAGCATGCTTTTAACAAGCCCCCGGCTGAAAGTTGAAAGGCAAATAAAAGGATTAAGGAAAACTATGTAACTGTAACTGATGATGAAAACAAAATTGCAAGAATGAGAGAAAAAAGACTTTAGAAACACTAAATTTTTTTTTCATATGCGAAGAATAGAAATGAAACAGCTTTGAGTGTCTGTCATTTTAAACCCATGAAAAGAAAAGAAACAGGACTTACAATGCACCAGTATACATAGTAGGAAGAGGAGCCACTATGGACTTATTTATTTTGTTAATGAGTGCTTGGATATCCTGTTCAGAAAGGAAAGAAGAAGTGAGTGCTAAATTCCAATCATATATCATACAGGAAAACACAATTTAGTGGAACTATTAATATTCTTTTAATGTATCTTAAACAACTCCACACTGTTATTAAGAACTTCAAATCAGTAACTTACAAAAGCTTTAAATGCTGGCTTGTGAGAAGCCATCTCATACATGCAGCATCCTGGCAAACATTAAATGTTAGATGCAACAAGAAGTTAAGGAACCAATTGCTTGGTCAAGCTTTACTAATTTAAAATGTCAAAGAAGAAAACAATTCACCTAAGGACCAGATATCTGACTTGGAACCATAAGGTATATCAGCAAGAAGCTCTGGGCACATATAGCTGGGTGTTCCCACCACCTGTGAAAGGAAGCGGAGATTTCAAGGGACAAAGCAAATAAGTGAAATCTTCAACTGAAAATACTGTTAGCAATCATGAAACTTACAGAAGAAGCAAGGTCATCAGAAGTCAATATTTTTGCAAGACCAAAATCACCTGCAAACACCATACAACAAAATAAACAAAAGAAGTTTTGATGTTTAGGATAAACTCTTGAAACATAATGGACTAGCAACAGAAATGTAAACAAAGTCATAGCATCATGATGGCGATGAGAATGGAGGAAAATATTACCTAAACGTATGTCTTGATCTTTTGTCAAAAATATATTTGAACACTGAGGCGAATTCAGGGAAATTATTAAATATCAGATTTCAAAGAAAGATATAACTGTTAACTACTACTATTTCTACCAATTCTAGAAATAATATGCCACTGACTTTGACATCACGATGCAATATGTGATTGGCATGCAAGTAATCCAGTGCCATCAGGAGTTGAACCAGCCACTTGCATAGTTTCTGGAGGATTTCAAAGATTCAAGGATCAAACCCAAATCAATTAGAAGATCCTTCATGGGTTTCTAACATTAAAATAAAAACAATATAACAGAAGAAATCAATGTAAGACTTATACGTATGAGCAAGGATAACTAGAAAACAGATTGAAAAAACAATCGCTCCACAGTAAGAGCTGCTACCTCTTCTGGGAAATGAACACTATTAGCCCTTTTTATAGCATCTGCCCTGCAGAATTAAAAGTAGAAAAAGTAAGCTCCAGACCACAAAAAGAATAGAGTTATAAACCAGCTACCAGTTAGACGTTTAAAGATGCAAAACTTACATATCCCCACCCTCACAATAGCCTATAATGATGCACACATGGCAACCCTAAAAAAAGAAAGAGCACCCAAAGTCATCCACCGCAGAATGTAAAATATATCTACAAGTAACTGTAAGGAGAGAAGCATTACATAATAAAAATAATTAGCAAAAACTTTTCACACTCCATGATAAGGAGCCAGTTCAAACATCAAATAGGTCTTTCACTCCTAATGCATGTGCATGGACAGCAGGTGGTAATCGGCAACATAATGCCACATAACTTCACATGAAAAGACCTGTCTAACCTTTTCTACCCATGAATCTTTGTACTCCACAATAAATGGATTTCTTGCTTTAGAAATAAGCTCCATCTGCAGAACAACAATTCAAAATATCATCTTAACATGACATCAATAATTAGTTAAAAAAGAAAACAAAAGTTAGCACTGCCAGCTATGTTTTTCGCCCATCAAAATTATGGCTCATTAAAGAAGCTGTTAGGCACAATCAATTCTAAGTTATGACTTTATACTTGAAATTAGATATAATCACCTAAAATCTGAATCGCGTGCGAACAGAAGTACAGTCAAACACTAAGAGAGAATAATAGCAACAATTATCAATCAATCCCTGCTTTAACTGTTAACCATGAGATATATACATCTTCAATCGTGCAATCAAAGTTAAGAGAATCCTCGATTAGCTACAGCTTTTCACCCTATACGATATTCTAAACAGTAAAAAGGGAAGGAATTGTCCAGTTTGCTTTCAGTTAAAATGTACTGGCCTCCTGATGCGCGGACCTACGTGCCCTTTCAGTCTGACGAGCAAGCCTAATCTTCTTCAGGACATATCTACAATAAGACGAGATATGACGCAATTAAAAAACACTAAAACTAAATACAAAACAACAAAATCTCATCTCTACAGAATAAAAACAGCAAAAATCCAGGAAAAAGAAAGCCACAAAAATAGTGAAAATGCACGCAGCATACTGAAGCAGGTGCGACACTCACTTCTTCTTTTCGTGTTTATGTCTCACAAGCAAAGCAGAACCAAACGAGCCTTTCCCTATCTGCTCCAGGACTTCATATTGCTCCATTCTAACTCCACCAACACTCCTCGCCTTGCTTCCCTATTTTCCAAGCCGACCACAGAGTATCAGCGAAACAATATCTTTGGATCAGAATCAGCAAAATAACAACTACTGCAATCTACACAGACTACAATCTGAAGTCATAAATGAAAATCTCAACGAAAAACAGGAAAGAAAAAAAAAACGTAGTCTCTCTTCACGGCAACCAGCCAAAGCGCCTACCAGCTATAAGGTCACGTCAGTGTGCACAAAACAGATTTCCCTTCCCCGTCCTCCTCGCTACTAGTGTTTCTCTTATTTATAAACAGCAATAAACAACCAAACTATGGAAATCCACCGACAAGTAAAGATAGCAATCATATATATATAATAGCCAAAACTACAAAGAATACTGAACGCACACCAAATAATAATGATAACAAACAAGAACAAATAATTAAAAGAATCAACTGATCAACAGTTACCGAAAGCGAAGGCTTAAGCGACAAGACATCAAACCTAACACAGCATAGAAAGCAAACAAGGACAGAAACGCATTTTTTTCCAAAGAAAAGGATAAATAAACAAAGGAAACGTGCGGTGCGCGTGAAACAGGAACAAGAAAGCACCTGAGTGAGCTTCAAGAATGGTACGGAAATTGGTAGCGGCGGTTACATGTTAATTGCGGAAATGAATGCGGAGGGTGAAACTGATACTTACGAGCAGGGAGAGCCTTTAGTTCTTTTGATTAAATGTTATTTTATTCGTTTATCATAGAGAGAAGGAACAGTGAAAGTGAGAGCGGCAAAGGAATTGAAAAGAGAGAGGAAAGAAAGGTGGGGAATGAGTGAGGGATTTTAAATTTCAAATACACGTGAGGTGAGGTGAGGTGAGGTGGGGAGAGGTGGGAGAATGAGACTGGAGACTGGCGCGTGGTCAAGTGGCAAAATCAATGTTTTTATTTAATCTGCTGGCGTCGTTTTTGTGATTCCTTCCTTGAAAACGACGTTTGGAGTTGTAAGCCCGCCGTGATTGGTGATGGAATTAGAGAGACTGGGCCTGGACCTCTGAGCCTTGTTGGTGTACAGCTTTATTTGGGCTTTGTTTGTTTTAATTGAAGAAGCCCAACTGTGGAATTAATGAGTTTAGTTAATTCAAAAAATTTTAAATATTTTTATATTCAAAATTAAAGTTTTAATTCTCAATTTTTTATTAAAGATAAAAAAAAACTCGCCTATTATCAAGAAAAGCAGGGTGGCAACTTGGGAGTTGCAAGAGGAGGAAACCAAGGATTGTTATCCATGGAAGATGACAAGCAACAAGAGAGGTATCAGGACCTACGTATGGTCAGAATCATGAATTTGGAAGTAGGGTCAACACGATTCTGCTATATAAAGAAAGCAGTAATTGGACGGGATGAAATTGATGGCTCTTCAGAACATCCACCCGGCGATCGAAGGACCACTGCTGTGAAACCCATATTACCGTCAATTTTGTGCACTGAACATTATCTGCTGTCGTGTTTTATATGGTGGGTCAGCAAGAAAATTAAGAATTCCCCACACGCCGAGAAGTTGACATGTACTTGAGAGGATGTGCATGGTGCTTGCTAAAGGGGAGATTGACGGGTAAAGAAAGACAAAGTATTAAGCATCTTTCTTTGGCAAGCAAAGTGAGGGGAGAAATGGAATGTGTTTGTCGTTGATATGGCTAAACTTGTCGCAGTAAGCCTATAACAAGGTGGTTGGCTTCAGTTGAAGTGGTTGTTTCTTTCACTTTGTTCTATCTTCCATTGTGGAACTTCACTTTTATAACTTTTTCTCCTTCTGGCTAATTTATTGATTGTGACTTTGAGGAGATTCCATCTCCCACAGAATTAATTTTCTTTTGGATTTCGATTGAAATTAAGGAACTATAATGTTTCTCCTGGTGATTATGTTTATCTGAATTATGATCACCCTGTCATGTGAATCTCTTAGCAAAATGAGGTATAATATTCCAAATGATGCGCTTACTCAGTTACAGTACTAATGGACCTTCAGAACTGTGGAGACGTCCCAACAACAAGAATACTAATTCAACCACAATTCTGATGTAATAATGTTGTGTACATCAGAAGTAGCTCCCGGCAGACAATTTGTCATGCCCCGACCCCAACGGGTTTTCTTACTCTAATTCTATGTTGGGTTTCTGTCCTTCAAAATTAAAATTCTTTTTCGGTATGGGATTAGATTTCACACAATTAGCCGATGTTGATGCTTTTACGGTGGCCACCGAACCCAAAAGAGGATTCATGTGTCCACAACAACTTGGCAAGACTCACTCATGGTATCTTCCAAATCACTTCATGATTAAATATGATCCATTCATCAGGTCAACCAATAATGCAGATATCCAAATCGGCAAGTCAATGAAACAAGACATTATTATCAATCGAACTTTGTTCCATATAAGTGTATTATTGAAACTACCACACTTTTCCTTGCTGATATCGTACATGGGTTCTGTGGAAATTCAATGAAGAACCATTCTGTGGAAAGGCAGCATCATTTCGCTCTCTTCAATTATTTCTAACCATCGAATCCTGCGACAACAGATGTCTCCTTTGTGCAATAAACTGTTGGTATTGAGCGAGATGCAGCAGAATGTCCTTGCATTCCCAGAGTCAACGTCTACAGTGTACTTATTTCCTCTCCTGATATGGTTATGTTCATCTTTCATTTTCTTTGTCTATGGGACATTAATTTCTAACATATCTCTGAGGAAGGAAATACGGATTTTTGTGAGGAAGGTCAGGAATTCCTGTAAACCAGTTCTGAAGGAATTTTGACAGTTACAGAATATACAGTGGTCTCCACTAACAAAAAAACATATATTCAATATCACCATTCAGTTCAGACAGAAATAATAATGTCCCAATACTGCAGGTTTTAGACAATTCCTATAATGCGCTCCTGTTCGACCATTGTAAAAGAACAAACAAAAAGGAAGAATAATGTTTGTTGCCTGGAGAGAAACACAGGATCTATAAACTGGTAGGAACTCCAAACCTGAAATCAGGAATAGTATACGTCATCTCTATTTTCCTATTGGTAAACGAGGATGATCATGATGAGAAGGCATCGCATATTAATTTGATCTCTCCTGCCCATCAATAATCGTCATAGCCTTGAGGAAACTGATAGCCTCAGAGATTATTGACTTAACCATTAACAGAGTCGAGTTTAACCAATATCTTGTAGGTTATAGCCTTCAGATGTGACAATTCTACAGAAATCTCAGCAGCAAAACACAAGCACAAGTTGAGAACACAGAAAACCCTTTTCTCGATAGACATCGATGGATCTTTAAATCTTGCTGATGTATGACTTGGAAACTGGACAATTACGTGTGCAAGATTGCGCAGAATATACATATATATGTTTATTGGTAGTGGGTTCATTTCTTTGAAGCTCTTGCTTCAATTATTGATTCGCTTTAACACTATTGCAGAGATTTATTCAGGACGAGCATTGAACTGGGACTCGGTGTTCATCATATAATAATCGCCTCAAAGCATGAATTCCTGTAACCTGCCACCACCATGCATGGTTAATAATTTGGCGGATGACTTTTTCCGCCATGGCGGTGTAAATTCCATTGTTCACATTATGGAACTGCAAATTATTGCATGCGATATTGGAGGAAAAAGGATCCCATCAAGTTGTCTGGACCATGGGATCTTGCAGGCTTTATCTAGGTGACTCTAGGGACAGGTTCTATCCAGAATGGTTGTTAACTTGTGCAGGTTTTTCCGCACAAAAGAAAATGTCAACAACTTTAAACTACTGTTACCTAGTTATTATATCCTATGAATCTTTTTTTTAGACTATGGTTATTTATGACAAGATATATTATTTTTTAAGTTATGTAATAAAAAGAACTTTTTCTCTGTGGATTTGGGTTTATGTGTTATTAAATTTGAATTTCCAACCTGTATAATTGTCTCAAAGCCAGGTCCTGACACTAATAATAAACTAAAAAAAATAGAAAATTTTATTATTAAATTAAATAAATAATAAATTAATGATATTCCTTGCCTTCGGTAGTAAGTGAAATAATTCAAAGATTTTTCTTTGGGATCATTAAAATATAAATATATTTCTCATTATTATATAATAAGAAAGTAGCAAAAGTGGCCGCGCTGCCGACCTAAACTGCAGTCAAAGAAAGACAGCTGTTACATAAGACAATGTTAAATTATGATTATTCGAAGGTTCTTTTACCACTAGTGTTCCATGACCGCGTGAAACACTTTAAACACATTTTAAACAATGTTAAATTATTGTTTTGGGATAAACAGCCATGTAACGTGGTGGTAATGTAATTTTGTATGTAAAACGATTGGTAATGTACTATAATAACTGCTCTAAATAACGGTTAGTAAGATACCCGATTTTTATTTTAAGAAAATAAGAGTACCCGTATTCTTTACATAAATATAAATTTGCGGAATTGAATATATTATTTTCTGAATGGAACTATATAGTATCATATCCATTCTTAAATATCCTCGTTTTTACGAAGTTCATTGTTTCTTGCATGCCAATAAATTCGTTCAGTACAAATATGATGTTCCAGAAGACCTTGTAGAACCTAACTTTTTATTGTGGGGAACCCATTTTCTACGAAGTAGATGTCAGGACAGAGACCTGTCGTGATAATTTCGTAATGCCTTATAATCGAAGAGATATTTCGTAGACATCCCCAAGCTCTCAAACACAAGAAATCAATGCAACAATGGAAAGTGTTTTTGTTTTTCTTATTTCCTTACCCATAGAAAAATGTACGTACGGACATTAGAACCAAGTAGCCATGAAGTGAAGAAACTGCTCTCTGGCCGACAGGTTGCGTGATGTTAGCCTTCTGTGTTTAGTCATATCTTGGGATATGACAAATCTGTGTCACGGGAATTCTAATTCCATGATTATCGATCCAAAGAATCTACCATTCTTCTAAACCTTTGCCACATCTGCATTAGCTGGAACATAACTTCAAGTCTTCAGTTGTTTTTTGTTCTGTCGCGAGGATTATCGTGGAATATCATGATGCGAGCCAACCATGCACCTAGATAAACTAAGACTTCAAGTTTTGGTGACTTCTGATAATTGAAGGATATTTTTTTCTTTAAACAAATTAAATTATTCCTTTTAATAAATTCAGCATTTATTGAAATAATTTCCTTTTTATTATACCGACCAGTAAATGTCAGAGGTAGGTTTTGAATTTCATATATATAGCGTAATTATGTTATAAGAGACGTAAATAATTCTCATAAAAACAATAAACATGTGAGCCCTACAGATGTTTGTAAACAAAGAAAAAATATATATAAAGAAAAAAGATTTGTCAACGAAACATAGTCATTATGAATAAGTGAATTTATGGACAAAATTCATCTAATATTCAATTAAATTATCTAGAGAATTACCATAGTATAATTATCAGTTATATTCATAAATCATCTTCTAATCCTTAATTGTATATTTGGTATACTGAATCACGAAATAGTTAAAAATGAATAAATAAAATATATAAAATTAATTATACAATTATAAATTAATAGTGAATTGATAATGAATCAATTTAAATAATAACAAAATAAAATTTTCAAGAGTTATTTATTAAATCCGTGTACTAAAAATACCGTAAAAATACCTTAACATGAAGAAAGACCTATTTGAGATAAAAACTTAATTCATATTTAATTTATCTTTAATAATACCATTTAAAAAATATTTTGTTTATTTTATTTTTTTAAGTATAAATATAATAATATTTACAGTTATTTTTAACAATAATTATCCAAACGGAACTTAGTTGGCTCGCTTTTTAAGAGTGATCGACGTCATAATAATAATAATAATAATAATAATAATAATAATAACAACATCAAGTCTTTACAGATCAGCATAATTCGACCGTCTTTACAGGTCAGCATAGTTCGAGAATCAAAATTGGCCGTTTAAAAGCGGCAGTTCTATCATCTATGATGCTAATCAAATCCAACCTTTAAACGCAAATCCAAAAACGTGTCAAAGTTTGACCTGAATACTGGCGTGGAGGCTCAACATTGGTGATAGGGACAACTTCGCAGGAACAGTCTACGTGGATCATACAGCACCACCCATAATGCATTCATCATGTGGATATCTAACCACGACATGTATGTCGTTCTCCAACAATACCACTTCCCAGAATGAATGTTCAGTCTGTAACCCATTACAGCCAAACATTCGCATTTGATTTTTATTATACATACATCATAATTTTGATATAAATTATTTATTAAATTAAATAAACTATATTTGGTTTCACGAATCTATTACCAAACCAACCATTACAAGATCATATGGACTGTCGATCAAGTATTTTATTAATTTTACCTTAAAATAAATCCAAGTGGAGTATAACGGCATCCAAGGACAACGTCAGTTTCTACGTAAGGAAATATCATAAAGTTAGGCGCCGTTAGGTTGATAAAGTATAACTTTGCTGAGACCAAAACTACCAGCCGAACAGTCGCATGCCGATCAAATTTGGTCAATCATCTATTATTTCTGGCAGCAACTTAATATCAGATATCACCAGAAGTTAACGGTCATAAATCATAATCCTAACTAACACGTGTCAACGCGGGCTCCGATTTTCTCACCACCCAACATGCGCCAGCCACGGCGTCGTTTTCGGGCAAATGTGGCGTTGCATTACGGTACATTATAGCAACATAAGGTTCCAGGATTTTGCCGCCTCCTCTCATCCGGGAAGAACCTCAAGGATTCCAGAATTTGGGCACGAGGTGGGACAAAGGGAAAGGCAAAAAAGGCAGAGGCAGATAAGAATAACTAGATTTCGAAGAAGATGGCAAAGCAAACATGTACAATTAATCTGCCCAAGGTGGGTCACACGCACCACTTATGATTGAAATGTGCCCAGCACCCATATGCACCCCAAGGTTCCTTTATATATTCCATGACCACCCTGACACCCTTGCTCACGCTTCAACAAAACCAATCTCGATCTTTTCTAGCTTGGTCTTCTTTCTCTTGTTCCAAAAGTGGCATAGCCACACTCAATAATATAGTCGTATATAGACAATCATTGCACTAAACCAATCTAACCGAGCAGGCTAGAGTCATTTGGTGTGCCTTTTGCATTATTTGCACATATGGGCAACGGAGACTATGCCTATCCGTCGTCAGGTAACGTGGAGTGTGCACATGGTGTTGCGATTCCACCGCCGCAACCTTTTGTGAAGTCACTCCAGTATAATCTCAAGGAAACTTTCTTTCCTGATGATCCGTTTAGGCAGTTCAAGAACCAACCCCTGTCTCGGAAATTCGTCTTAGGCCTCCAGTATTTCTTGCCAATCCTTGATTGGGCTCCTCGTTACACTTTTGAGTTCTTGAAAGCTGACTTTATTGCTGGGATCACTATTGCTAGTCTTGCTATTCCCCAGGGGATAAGCTATGCAAAACTAGCCAACTTGCCACCGATTCTTGGCCTGTGTAAGTTGCCGTTGAAACTGGGCCGGGAATATGTATATATATAGCTAACTACGAGTGGGTTCACAGTGTATTTTTATTTCATCTGCAGATTCAAGCTTCGTTCCACCACTGGTTTATGCAATGATGGGAAGTTCCAGAGATTTGGCAGTAGGAACTGTCGCTGTTGCATCGCTGCTCACTGCTTCCATGTTGGGCAATGAAGTCAATCCTAACGAGAACCCAAAGCTCTATCTTCATCTTGCTTTCACAGCGACATTCATCGCAGGAGTTTTCCAAGCGAGCCTCGGCTTGTTAAGGTATATTCTCACCAGCCTTCAAGATTA
Organism: Passiflora organensis; assembly: GCA_019739055.1. Classification (NCBI taxonomy): domain Eukaryota; kingdom Viridiplantae; phylum Streptophyta; class Magnoliopsida; order Malpighiales; family Passifloraceae; genus Passiflora; species Passiflora organensis. Next base: position 3,458,866 of record JAEPBF010000223.1, on the reverse strand, counting down.
TCAGAATATATGTACACATATTATACAACCCTTTTTCATAGTCACTAGTAGATACTGGAACGCATAGAATATTTCAGTGGGAAACAAGAATCAAAGCCATGTAGCTTTTGAGCAAAAAGACTTTAAAAAAATACAAAAAAGGGCTAGGGAAGCATGTTCCGCTTTGTACTGTTGTCTCATAGCTCTGCGTTGGCACTTGTCCTTGGCTGTTCAACCCGAAAGAAGATTAGATCACCGAAAAGTAGAACTTCTCTTTGTTGGGTTGCATGTAACAAGCTCACAAGGGTATGATAGATGATCCATTATCAAGTAACGTTAAAACCCATGGAGAAAATAATGATGTCAAATAGTAAAAAAGGACCAGCTTATCTTTAGCTGCAATTTCTATAAAACAGTAATAAATATTCTGTATTTTTTTATTTTTTCATTGCAGGCTAGGATTTATCGTAGATTTCTTGTCGCATGCAACCATAGTAGGTTTCATGGCAGGAGCTGCTACTGTGGTGTGTCTGCAACAGCTGAAAGGGATTCTTGGACTTGAGCACTTCACACATGAAACTGATCTTGTCTCAGTTATGCGTTCTGTCTTCAGTCAAACACATGAGGTTGGTTTCTTCAGTTACAATAATCACTAATCATTGGTTAATTAATCACTAATCACTAATCAGCATAACAGTATATATCCATGGAAATACAAGATATAATAATCTCTAATCATCATTATGATCCTATAAACATGCCATAAAATAAGTCCTAACAATGGCGATATGATCCATGTTTTGCAGTGGAGATGGGAAAGTGCCGTTCTGGGTTGCTGCTTCCTTTTCTTCCTCCTCATCACCAGATACTTCGTAAGTGCACGTGGCCCAAACATTTTCACGTGATTGCAGATGGGTATTCCAAATTCATGCTTCATAACCCCACACAGACTCGATCTTGCGTTGATAAAGAAAGCAAATTAGGAAGGCCAATTAATTAAGGGACGCCATTAATTAGTATATTTAATTATTCTATTTCACAGAGTAATTCTGCTGTGCATATCCACTTGTTCATCTTTTTGTCAGCTCTTGCAAACCTCCTCCCACTTCTACATATTTCTTGCACACAATAGCAAACGTGGTTGGTGCTTAATCAGTGCCTGCCGCCTGCCGTCTCTTCCTGCCTTCTGTTTCAAGTCGCTTGTTACCTTCGAACCAAGGAACTATGATTGCTTTTGGTCGTTAATCCTTAATTAATTATATTGATTTCTGTAATATAATGGCATTAATAATCATCTGATGACTAACCCTATTGTGTAGAGCAAGAGGAAACCTAAATTCTTCTGGATATCAGCAATGGCACCATTGACGTCTGTTATTCTGGGGAGTTTGCTTGTCTATCTTACACATGCGGAGAAACATGGAGTTCAAGTGGTAAGCAAACTGATTGTCTGGAATCTAGTTTTCGTCTCGTCTTCTAACTCTTCATAACTAAAGCAACCCAAATTATTGGCAATAAAACTAGACCACCAACAGCACTGACTATCAATAATTGAAGAAAAAAACAAGAAAAAAACGTGAATTTCATGCTGTTGATCAAGCTGATCATCAGACCCATCAAGGCAGGGCCATGGTTCATGTGGCTTAGGCCAAGGGTACGTTTAGTTTCAGAGTCAAATCGATCTTTCTGTAAGTTTGATGGTGATCTCCACCCACACCATTCCATGATGGTGGTCTAATCTGTATGGTGGACCAACCCCGGTCATATCCAGTTGTTGTCTATCTATGCGTTTGTGATTCATTACATATATATATATCCTCTGTTCTGATATGCTGCATTTCGTCGGTATTCAGATAGGAAACCTAAAGAAGGGGCTGAACCCGCCGTCCTTTGGGGACCTAGTGTTTGTGTCTCCTTACCTATCAACAGCTCTCAAAACTGGCGTCATCACTGGCGTCATAGCTCTCGCTGTAAGCCCATCTTCTCCTGCCACATAAATGTGTACTTTAATGAAATGTCTTCATCTATCAGAAGCCCTGGTTCAAGCTTTTGCATATGTGAATCGCAGGAAGGGATAGCGGTGGGGAGAAGTTTTGCCATGTTCAAGAATTACCATATAGATGGGAACAAAGAGATGATAGCTTTTGGTACCATGAATATAGTAGGCTCCTGCACCTCTTGCTACCTCACTACAGGTAGAAATTTAAGTCTCACCAATTAGATTTAGGATTAGGATTACATATTCTACTCAGATTCCCCATCCGCTGATTGGTTTTGTCAATGAAAATGGAATTCCAGGGCCATTTTCGCGGTCGGCAGTGAACTTCAATGCAGGGTGCAAAACAGCGGTGTCAAACATTGTAATGGCACTGGCAGTGATGCTGACTCTACTGTTCCTGACCCCATTGTTTCATTACACTCCATTAGTGGTTCTGTCCTCTATCATTATTTCTGCCATGCTTGGCCTAATTGATTACGAAGCAGCAATCCAACTATGGCAAGTCGACAAATTTGACTTCATAGTGTGCATTGGGGCCTATGCTGGTGTGGTTTTTGCGAGCGTTGAGATTGGCTTAGTCATAGCGGTAATGTATATATATACCCCAATAGTTAACTTTTCATAATCGGTATTTATGAAAGAGATTAATCATTGTTACCGATAATCTATTTTCATTATAAACCTTACCACCTATTAATTCATCTGTGAAATATGCAGGTTGCGATTTCTTTGCTCAGAGTGCTCCTGTTTGTTGCAAGACCAAGAACCTGTATCCTTGGAAACATTCCTAATTCAATGATCTACAGAAACGTTGAACAGTATCCAGATACGAACAGTACCCCAGGAATTCTCATACTCGAGATTGATGCTCCCATCTACTTTGCGAATTCAAGCTATTTGAGAGAAAGGTACTAACACTACTACATCATTATCAGATTCACAACTTGATCATCATAAAGCATCGAAATCTTAAGTTCATCCCAAGCTATCCTCTTTCTGTTTTTAGGATCATGAGGTGGGTGGATGAAGAGGAAGAGAGGTTAAAATCGTCAGGAGAAACCAGCCTACAATATGTTATATTGGACATGGGAGGTATGTAGTGGAAACATCTTCAGACATGCAACCTTGCTTTCCCCCGCAGAAGAAGATTAATTAACCAATATTTCATTCCTGGTCGATCCAACAGCTGTAGGGAACATCGACACAAGTGGGTTAAGCATGGTAGAGGAAGTGAAGAGGGTTATGGATAGAAGGGAGCTCAAGGTACGTACATTCTTATGATTCCTCCATGAATTCGAAGGGGAAGAAGAAAGCCCAGAGTAGTGGTAGTAGTAGTTTCTAATCTTCACCCGATCCACTATGAACATGCAGCTTGTACTGGCCAACCCTGGAGCTGAGGTGATGAAGAAGCTTAACAAGGCCAAGCTTATCGAGAAAATAGGCAAGGAATGGATCTATCTAACAGTAGGAGAAGCAGTAGGAGCCTGCAACTTCATGCTTCACACCTGTAAAGCAGGGACTTTGGACGAACCACAGGTATACGACAGCGTTTAAGCTGACTAGCAAAGTAGAGTGCATCAAAATCAACAAGAACGGAGCTATATATATATATATATAATATAATTGTAATGCGTCCAAGTCAACCAAAAAATGCTAGAGGTTGACTCGATTGCCTCAAATTTAAGTTGGAGGCATTTTTTTCCTTCCAACAAGTACGACGTTGTATAATAATACTATATGTAAGAAAAAGAGTTTCAAAATGGAAACATTTTGGAGTTCTGTTGGAAAATTGATTTCTTGGGAAATTCAAGGAATGTTTGGTTTATTTATTCATAATTTGTCATTTTTTATAAAAAAATATGTGTATCTATATTGGTCGGATAATTAATTTATATCCAAACTTGGATGCACCCGATATCAAATTTAATCTTTATCCGAAATCAAAATTATTAAATATTTTAGATAAATTAAATTTTAATTAAATATTTAATAAATTCATTTATTCTCTGTTAAACTAACTATTTTTGCATCCTTGTACAAATACAAGATTTATATCTTAAATTCCTTGCTGTTTTGCAGAAAGAATTGATAATGATAGTTAGAGATGAATAAATGAAATATATTAAATTAATTACATAATGATAAAATTCGCTTAATTTAAGAGTAAATTAATAATAAAATATTTTTAAAAATAATAAAATATATAAATATACCAAACAATATTCATATTATTTGAATATTCTTCATTAATAAAAAAATTGGTATAATTTTAGTCGGTTCAAACCGGATTAATTAAGTTTTTATGAATCGAGATTGGTTGAATTCATATTATGTGAGATACTAGATGATGTAATAAAATAACATAAATGAAATATTAACTAATACTACAACTTTATTACAATGCCATGAAACATTTTTAATAAAATAAAATCCTTAAAAATCGTAAATCTAACCTATAATTTTCATGTAAATTATTTTATTTTAAAAAATTAAATTAGAAATTTTAATTTTTCCTATATTAGTTTCTATATTATTTCACTAACTTATTTTCTCTTTAGAATTTTTTCGTATTTTATATTAAATTATATTTTGATACTGTCTGCATAACAGCCACGTGTCCACAAGTCAGTATAACGTTTTGACTCGTGTATTAAACGCCTACTAAGCCTATCTGTCGGCCTCAACGGACAGAAAACGCAGAGGATTGCTTTTACCAATGGAGTCAAATTACCATATTTTGATTTGTTCTCCCTCTTAAGTTCACTACCGATTAAGACTTCTCCTCTGAAACTGTCGGTGTTTGCTACGTTATGGCTCCTCCAAAGAAGCCCAAGAAAAGTAAACTAGCTTCAAAGAAAATGAAGAAGAAGAAACACAAGAACAGAAGCAAAACCATAAGTACCGCTCCGGTCGACCCAAATGCCATTGACTCGGATTGGTGGGATCATTTCTGGCGCAGGAACAATTCTTCTTCTTCTTCATCATCTGGTTTTTCCTTTCTCTCACTCTCTTGTCCGGATTCTTCTGATTTTTTATTTTTCTTTTGATGTCTTCTGGGTTGTTTTGTTGAATGTGGTCTGCGGATTTTATGTTTGTGATTGTAGTGTTTGCGGGTTTTCTGTTTTGAATCGCTCGTTCTGCAAATGCCCATTTGGTTACTTTTCTCCGTTTTGTAGTTTGTTTGTATGTGTTAATCAGTTGAGCTTAGTTCAAATGAATAATGCCTGAGGTTTTACTAATTTAACACTGCTCAAACTAAGACATGGGCTACTGATGGTGGTAATGCCGACAAGTATTTTAGTTAAAATCTAGGCATAAATGTGGCTTGAGATTAGTACTAACGTTTGAGGAGTCGAACTGTTGTAGATGTTCCAATACCATCTGATGAGGAAGAGGGATTCAAGTATTTTTTCAGGGTTTCTAAGAAGACTTTTGAGTATATATGTTCCCTTGTGAGAGAAGATCTTATATCAAGACCTCCATCTGGGCTCATCAATATTGAGGGAAGGCTCCTTAGTGTTGAGAAACAGGTAGCGATTGCTCTCAGAAGATTGGCATCCGGGGAGTCTCAAGTCTCTGTTGGTGCTGCATTTGGGGTTGGCCAGTCTACTGTCTCTCAAGTGACTTGGAGGTTCATTGAAGCACTGGAAGAGCGGGGGAAGCACCATCTCAAATGGCCTGATTCCAATAGACTGGAGGAAATCAAGTCCAAATTCGAAGAGTTGTTTGGGTTGCCAAACTGTTGTGGAGCTATTGACGCAACGCACATCATCATGACTCTTCCAGCAGTTGAAACCTCTGATGATTGGTGTGACCAAGAGCAGAATTACAGCATGTTCTTACAGGGAATTGTAGATCATGAGATGAGGTTTCTCGATATCGTCACAGGTTGGCCTGGGGGCATGACAGTGTCAAGACTACTCAAGTGTTCAGGATTTTTTAAACTATGTGAGAGTGGGAAACGATTGAATGGAAATTTAAGGAAGTTACTTGAAGGGTTTGAGATAAGAGAATATGTAGTTGGTGGTGTCGGCTATCCTCTTCTTCCATGGCTAATAACTCCTGATGAGAGTGAAGGACTTTCGGGTTCCACATCTGGTTTTAATGCAGTACACGAGATTGCAAGATTGCTCGCAGTGAGGTCTTTTTTGCAATTGAAAGGCAGTTGGAGAATTCTAAACAAGGTCATGTGGAGACCTGATAAGAGGAAACTGCCTAGTATTATCTTGGTATGTTGTTTACTCCACAATATCATTATTGATTGCGGTGATCACTTGCATCCTGATGTCACTTTGTCAGGTCATCATGATTCTGGTTATGAAGAACTCTGCTGTAAGCAGGTTGACCCATCAGGAAGAACAACAAGAGAAAACCTTGCAAAATATTTACTGCACAGCAAACTTAAATCTCTACCAAAGTAGACAGGTTACATCCTGATCCCAGGTGCCGGGGACAAAATGACACTGACCCTGCATGCCTCAGGGATCTGATTAAAATGCTTCATTTTGTGTGTTACTCTTTCATATGCTAATTCTTTCTCTCTTGTATGGATACCTGAAAGTAACCCAGAATCCTTTCAGCTCTTCCCATGATGGAGGTGATACAGTTCATGTCATCTTTAGCACTTTAGACAACTAGGCAATAGCCGTAGGTTTGATTAACAGACGACTTGTCTCACCCAATAAACTTCTCATTACAAAGTTAATTCTAGGAAGCGGTAAAAAGAACCAAGAATGTTTGAGGGCAGCTTATGTAAATTAGATGGAGCCTCTGTGATGTACAGGAGGATCTCTGAAGAAGACAGGATCCTCTATAGGCTAGGAATGTAAAGGATTTTGGTCAGCCGAACATGGCTAGTAAGTACAGAGAGTTTTATGCACAAAATGGGACAACTAGTTTCTCGGACATAGAGAACGACAACTGAAGAAGTGCAGATAGTCTCAATCGCTATTAACTGGACGTCGCACGCATGAGCAGAAGTGCTGCTTTTTCCGCTTCTGGCTGGTTCTTTTCTTACCATACAGATAGTCTCGTAGTAAAACTCTCATGTTTTGCTCCGTGGTCTTGGTTTTTCCTTTGCTTTTGTCGCCATCATCAAGTTTCTGCAAAAGGTACTGCAATTTCTGCAACTCCAGCTGCAACCGTCCAATTTTTTCTGATGCTCTTCTTGCCTGTTCAGTTATCTTTATTCTCTGGATGGTTGCGCTATCTTCTGGAGTAAGTGGATATTCTTCGTCAGAGGAAACTGAGGTGTCTTCTACACTCTTCACTAGTCTACGGTTCAAATCAAACAATTTAACAATGGAATCCTCAGATTCTTCCAGTTGCTCCTTCACACTATCATAGTCAACACTCTTAACCTTTCTGCTCTTATCGGTGGTTTCCACTAATTTCTTCAAATCTTGCACGGTTATTTGAAGATTTGTCAATTTTCTTGCATCAGAATCGAGTCTTTCGAGAATTTTCCTGCCATTTCCTTCTCGGTATGATCCTGAGTGCCTCTTGGATATCTGTAATGTGTCCACACTCACCTCCTTTTCAACCAGTAACTCTGCAGATGCGTGCGCCTCCTTTTGTTTCTTTTCAATGCTGCCATTCTTGCCAGTAGTTCCCCACAGTGCAAGCATCCGATCATCGGCCTCTGCAGTTTCTCTTCTGCTGATTTCATATGAAGAACACTCGGATATCTGATCAAGCATGATGTCTTTTGTTATCATTTCACTTCCCTCGGATATTTCATGTGCTTTTATATGCAGCCTGGGATCTTCAGTGGGTGCAGCTCCAAGTTCTTTGCCCTCCTGTTTCTCCTTCACACGCTTGCCACTTTGAAAACCTTCTCTGTTCAAGTAGCTGCTAGACTTCATCTCCTCAATCTGTTTCATTGCAGCCTCAAGTTTGGAATTAGCACTCAAACGTTCCAACACTGCCAGTCTCTCCCTTTCCACTGCTGCCTCTTCAATAGCTCTAATCCTATTTTGCAATTCCTTCAACTCTGCAAATCCACCTGACACAATGTCACTGTGTTCTTCACTCATCTTTTGGCAGCCTTCGGCTTGCGCAGGGGCTGCAGCATTCTGCAAGAAGCGAAACACGAAATTTAACAAAAAGTAGCCAAGTAAACCAGATAATTAGAGCTAAAACTCGCAAAGCACAAATTACCTTTGCTTCCATGTCGACTTCTTGAGGCTTTACAGGCAGAACAAACCGATTTTCCAGAGATGCTATGCTATTTCTTAAAGAGATAAGAGTTGGGACATAAGCAGTCATCTGAGCTTTCAGTTCTGCATCTCCAGATTCCAAGAAATTAATCCTTTCTCTTAGCTGGTCAATTTCCATAGCTTTCGAACAATTACCGATTTGAAGGTTCTCACACATTTCAATGAGCTCATGTGCCTTTCCTTCATATACAGCTTCTTGAACAGCAGATGTTTGTAATGCCTGAAACCATGAGGCTGCCTGAGATTCCCACACTTTGAGCTCATTTCGTCCCTTCAGCACTTCAAAATTCAAGTTTTCCTTCCTAAGATTGACTTCTTGATTTTCTCCATGCAGATTCGCTAGTTGAGCCTCCAGTTTTTTATTTGCTTCTCGAACACGTTCTGCCTGCTTTCTTTCCCCTTCAAAGTCTGCAGATAGCTTGAGGCATTTCTTCTCTAAATCACCTACTGTTGTCTCAGCCTCGAACTTCAGATGTTCCACCATTTTATGCAATGCTGCCTTCTGAGCCACTACACCACTGAGCTCATCTAACTTCTCCTCTAGCATTCTCCTTGTCTCTCTTAAACGAAGATTTTCAAGTTGAAGGCAACTCAAACTCCCACCAAGTTCTTCTATCTCCGTAAATTTTTCATGGATTGCTGCCTCGAGAACAAGCGAAACGGTACTTTGTGATACTGCTTCCCCAAAAATGGCGCAGTTCTTGTGTTCCAAATCACAGTTTTCCTCCCTAAGATCAGAAACAGAATCCGACAAGGATCTTACCTCTTCAAGCACCTTGCAGTTCTCTAACTGTATGTTCTGGGAAGCGCATACCAAGTCTGACAGCCGTCCATGCAGATTTGTTAGCTCACCCTTCAAAATTTCCTCCCTGTGGTCTCCATCTATTATCTTCAACCTCAACTCTTCATTCATCTCTTCAAGCTTCTGGCTCTCACACTTCAAAGTCATGAAATTCTGTGACCTTGTCCTCAACTCATTATCAAGGATGCTTTTAGCAGATATCAGATTGGCCACTTCTTGTTGCAGTTGTCCAAGCAGTGTGACAAGAACAGAGTTATCAATCATCAATTCCTGATTTTCATCCTGCATATTCAAAAGAAACTTCTGTGAATCTTGAAGCCTGCTAATAACATGGTTTAGAAGTGCTTGGTCATTCTCGGCCTCAAATTCTCCCCGGTTCGCATCAAGTTCAAGTGTCTTCAGCATCTGACTAAGTCCACCTCTCAATGAATTAATATGAACTAGCAAACATTTCAGTTCTGTTTCTTGTTGGAGATTTCCGCATTTCAGTTCAGATATAAGTTTGTCTGACTGTTTGGATGCTTCTAGTACTTTCTGATGGTTCAGCAAAAAGGAAAAACTCCGTTCTACCAGCTCTTGCATTGATTCCTGCAAGATGAAGATCTCCATATCAGCATTCACAGCTTTGTCAAGTTCCTCCTCGTATTCTTTCTTTCTGCATTGTGCTTCTTCTTGTAGCAGATGGATCTGTGACTCCGTACCAGCCAATTGGATCCTACTGCACTGAGCGAGACTGGCTTGTTCCTGCTTTCCAGCATCTAAACATACATGCAACTCTTCTATTTCATGTAGCATGGATTCTTTATCTTTCTCCGAGCCCAAGTATTTCTTTTCCAAGTCAGTATAGTTTTTCTCCAAATCTCCCAGCCTTTTCAGAGTAATGTCTAACTGAGAAATTAAACTTACTTTCATGGAGGCCAGGTCAGACTTCTCATGCTCAAGTAACATGCATGAAGCTTCCAAGTTTTTCAAGTTGACCTTCAATCCTTCAAGTTCAGAATTTGCATCAAGGAGAGAATTCTCCAGGAAGTAGTTCTTCTCTGTGAGTTTCTCCAAGTTACTAGTTGCATTTTGTAGTTCAGACACCATCACAGCCTTCTCAGAAACAAGAGTAGATTTCTCTTCCAAGAGATATTCACAATATTCTTCCAATGACTTCACCTTCTCTCTGACCGCTTCTAGCTCGACACTCAAGTCTGATAATGAATTCTCCAGAAGAGCATTTTTCTCAATGAGTTTCTGCAAAATCTCCAACTTTTCCATTAGATCTGCTTTTTCCCTTTGGCCTTTCTCGTGAGCTTCCTTAAGTTTTATGTTATCATCCTGTAGATCCTTCACAGATGAACCAAAGTTCCCCAAACTAAAGCCTACTGATTCCACTTGCCCCGTAACATTCTGATGTTTCATGTCAAGGTCATTTAGTTCCTTCCTTAGGCAGCAAACTTCTTGCTGAAGAGAAGACCTTTGACCAATGTGCAGTTCAACCTCCGTTTCAAGTTTCCTTATTGTCTCCCTTAAAACAGAAATCTCCTCTTGCATATCTTTTATTGTCAGAACTGAAGATAAGTAGGCATCAGTCAGGCTTCTGTTCTCCAACTTGACCTCTTCAATTTCATGTCGTATACTCTGATTATGAGCTTCTAGATCCTCTAAAGCCTGGATTCTGTTCTTGAGCTGAGCAGCCATGGATTTTAGTTCTTCCTCAGATTGAGAGTGTAAATCCTGCAGGGTTTGAAAAGCAGTTTGAGCCTCCACAAGTCTTCCAGATTCCTCCTTCATGCAAATCCTTAGTCTTCCCATATCATTCTGCTTCTCTGCAAGTTCTTCACTTTGAGTCACCACTTTCTGTGCCAAAGCCTGCAACTCAAATTGCATTGTCTGATTTGATCTCTCCAACAGAGAACATTTCTCTTCAGAACCCTCCAACTTCACAGCACCTTCATCTATCTCATTTCTAAGCCTCTGAACCTCCTCAAGTGCACAAACAAGTTTATGCTCCAGACTTACAATTGTCTCCAAGCACTGCAGATACTTGTCAGCTGCAGCTTTCTTCTCTTCAGATAGCTTGGTCAAATTTTCCTGCAGGCTGTCGACTTTCCTTTCGGCATCATCAGCCCGCTTGTTCAACCTTCTGGAATCTTCCTCTGCGTGCAATAATTTTTGCTCAACATCAGATATCTTCTGCAGACATTGCTTATACTGAGCAACCGCAACTTCTTTTTCAGCTTCTAATCTAGCTATGGTCTTTTTGAATGATTCAGACTCAACTTCAGCTCTGCTAGCTTCCTTTTGGGCAAGGAAGATACTGTTCTCCAGATCAGATATTTTCTCCAAACACTGCTGGTATTTACCAAGACTAGCTTCTCTTTCGGCATCTAACTTGGCAACACCTTCCTTCAAAGATTGAACTTCAGCTTCAGCTCTGCCGGCTCGTTCATTAAACCTTTTGGAATCCTCTTTAGCCTGAGAGACTTCTGACTCAATATTAGACAACCTTTCATGGTTCTGCTGGTACTGAAGTAAGCTGACAGCCTTTTCAGTTTCCAGTTTAGAAAGTGCATTCTTTAAAGTCAAAATTTCAAGCTCAGCAATGCTCATTCTCTCAGATTCAGATGGGACACGAGCCCTGATATCAAGGAATCCACTATCTTGCAAAGTTTGATCATTCTCCTCTGCCTGATTAAAATTGAGGCCTTTTCTTGCCCGCCCTTCTGCAAACTTTGCATGGTTCACCCCATCTCCAGAACCAAACAAATCATTGAGCTGTTTCAAACCCTTTCTACCAGTAGTAGAATCTGATTCATCACTAAAAGCTCCATTCCTCCTGGGGGAGGAGTTTGCATGCGGCGACGAGATTCCGAAAACATCCTTTAGTTGCTCGTCAAGTTCAAAATTTCCAGGCAGATCACCACCATCAGCAGGAAAGCTTGAAGGTGAATCATCACATAGCACGAAGGGAATTTGATTGGGAAATGCTTCTGCCATCGTTCGGTGTGCCTGCCGGAGCTCCACGGTGGCATGGTCATATCTTTCAGCCAATGCACGATAAGCCCTATAAAACTCTTCAACCAGTTTCATAAGCTCTGGTCGTTTCTTATAATACATCTCTGCTCTCCTTGCAAAGGAATCTGCATCTTCTTCAATGAGTTTAATCATCTGCTTCACTTTCACATCCATATCTGTTGAAAACAAGAGGAGATCCGTTATATGCTATAAACAGAGATAGAAAATCTTTTGTCAAAAAAAAAAAACAGAGATAGAAAATCCTGTAAACAGAAGACATTTCAATACCTGTAAGATTCTCTTGAAGCCATTTTGAGTTTTTCGGGCTAATGTGACTGTCCCACCACCATGAATACCTGCGTTTAGAATCCGTTCGCGATGGAGTAGCCATGAGTCAAATTTTCCAGTTGATCGATCGTTTTTTCTATAGTCTGATCGGCCAATCAAATTAAGATTGAACTGATAGGCAGCACCAAGTCCTGTGATTCGGTCCTTGTACCTAGTCCACAAGGTAACAGAACCAAAACGTAAGTGGATATTTGTGTATCCTCAAACAACTCCGAACAAGATTGAAAGCAAAGAGACTACCTTAAAGAAAAAATTTCAAGCCCGGTAATAAGTAGAAACAGACACTGTAGCCGTCGAAATTTGAAACGGAGACCTGATCAAGCTGGTAGCTCAAGAGCCCGACAACAAAAGGAAAGAGTCGCTTAGATCGATTTAAGAAAGAAAAATATATAAAATTTTCTTCTGTCAAGACACAAAACTTCACTTCTTTTTGCATGATCAAGAAGACAGTAGCACAGGATTCCACGAAACAGACATGCATATATATGTATACTAGAAAAACAACAAAACAGAACACACAATCACACGACACGATCCACATTGACAAGACCGAACTACTGATACAGTATGAAAATCTGCACCCTTAAGTGACGGCGGAGAGTTTAATGACCAAAGAAAAAAAATTTCAGAAAAAAAAAAGAAAAAGCACTCACCGGAAAAGAGATAGAGACCTGTTTGTAAACGCCACAGCGAAAGGCTCAAAGCAAAACAACTTCAGCTAACCTCTCTTTTATTCCTTCTCGAATGTCACTCACCCCATGACCGTCAGATCTCCACCTGCGAGTGTGTCGTGTTCTTCTCTTTCCGGTTGCTTGGTTTTTATGCTGTTAGTGAGAAACTGTCAAACGAGAAGGAAAAATAATCTTTTTTGGAAAAAGGAGCCAAAATCATTAAAACACTCGAAAACTTTAAATCCCCAAAAAGCAAAAGGAAAAAGAGAAATTTACAGTAGTACCTTTTCTTTTACCTCTGTCACGTGGATGCCTCAATTTATAGATCTTGATCCCTTCTTGTAATAGCTTTGACGAAGAAGAGTGGAAATGACAATGCTATCCTCAATCGATTTTGCTTCTGCTCCCATTGGTTATGGAGTAAAACTATTGCCCCCGCGAGATTCTGTTGCCTTGTTTGCTAAAAAACTCATGGATTCCATGTTTAAAATATGCAGAAAAGCAGATCTCCTTCTGATGTGGTTGGTCCATAGGCTTTTCTTTATTACACCTTCCAGCGGTCATTGTCATGAAACTCCTTAGTTAATGCGGTAAGAAAAACCCAAGTCATCGGATCAGGTAGGGTTCTAATCATAACTAAACTAATATTTTACCATATTCTGATCAAATTAAAGCAGAGTTTCTCAGCTCTTAAAAATCTCTACCACCAGCCGTTGGTTTCTACAGCAAACTGGGGCCATCTAAAACCATCAAACTTAAAGATGGTAAAGCACCGATTTTCCAAAAGTCAGGACGGTTTTCTGATTTCCAAGTCTTGAATGCTTAATAGGTAATGACACGGTCCGGTGCTTAAGAGGTGGGTGTAGGTTGGCCGGTGGCAGATGACGCCATTCATCACGCCATAATATATTTCCATTTTGATATGGGCTAATAAACAAGTGGCTAGCTAGGACCACGTGTATGCGATGACTATACATATATCTAAGTGATTAAGTGTTCTCAAGGGACTGGACAAAAGTTTGGCTGGCGGCCTGTCTGTCTCTTTAATATATTGACCGGCTCATATTTTGGTGGAGGAAAAGGGATATGTGCTAGATGGCAAAGATGGTCTTAATGATTACCCTTATGTGACCCAGAAAAGGCATCTTAGCGGATGAGAGAGTTATGATTATGGCATGTGGTTATTATAATATTCATTAAAACACTTGGAATCGACCAAAGGTAGGTTCATTATCCGTGTTATGATGTGGTTTTGTAAGTTTGATTTTTATAAATATACAAAATCCCACTCTTTAGTTCACATTGTGGAATCATATAAACCGAATTCTCGTGATTTGAAATGTGAGTGAGACTTCATGTCCTAATGCATTTGTCATATATTGTCTAAAATTAGGATTCCGAAGATTGGTAATGACAGGAGATGGGATGGGATGGAGACAGGAGAAAGCGTGGGAAGTGGGAACTCAGAATTGAGAAGAGTTGCTAATTTAGGGAATGTGACATTTTCTAGACGTAAAATAGTCGGCAACATCACAGACCTCATTGATTGGAACTTTGGACAAATGTAACCTAATCCTGGAAAATTTTCAATTCATTGGGGAATGAATGCCTTCTTAAATGGGAGGCAAAAGGAATGGAATATTACAACTTTTTTTTTAAAAAAAAAATTGGAATATACAGAAAGAGATAACGATTATATTTTTTTTTATATTGTTGATTCTATTTCATCTAATTTTATTTTTTTTAATTGGATATCAAAGTTAAGATTTTCAAGTTTTAAAATTAAAAAAGATATTGTTGAACTATGACAGATATTAGTTATGTGTTAACATATATTAAAATTAAAAGAGTAATGAATCCGAAAATTTAAAATATTTTTTATTTAAAATAAATACTTTGAATTTTGAATAATATCTCCAAGATTCGTGATCAAGATATTAGTTAAATTAGAAAAAAATATTTATCATATCATCGGCATCCTAGATAATTTATTAATATAATTATAAAAATATAAAATAAAATTTGGAAACTTTTAGATAATTTATTATATAATTATAAATATAAATATAAATATAAACCATACTTCTTCTGATTCCCTTGTCACCAGAGAGAAGTGTCTTGGACCTTTCTGTACAGGTAGTTAGATAGCTCAAGCCTCAAAGTACAAGGTTACAAACAAAACCCCAATTAAATACAAAATTTAATTCCCACACAGATCACTTCAGCTGTCCAGGCCCCCGCACCTGTCCGGCGGGGAGGCTGTCTCTTTGTAAAAGATGTCGAGCTTATTTGGACCCTGCAAGCATCCTCCTTTCCCTGTATGGGCCTTAACTTTATTCGGTATCTGTTGATTGGGCCCAGCTGCCCAATCATCTTCAGCTCAATCTCCGTTTGATATCCTGATTTTATTAATATTTTTAGTATTGGTTTAACTAAACCAATACAAATTTTATTTAGTAGTTATTGATTTCGGTTTTAAAAATTTGTTAGTTGTATAAATCCAAATCATTTAAAAAAATAAAAAATCCAAAAATATATATATATTAATTAAAATCAATTAGTTAGTAGATTATTATATCCTTATTATAATATTTTGTAACATTATCCTTTTTTTCAAATCTTAATCCAGTCATATTTAACTAACAGATACGGTTCAAATTCTGTTAAAATAATGGACAGGACATAACATCCCTTGTGGAAACAGACCTAATAAAATCCCGCGTGTTGGATTCTTCCGTATAGGTTAATGATGAAATTCATGATATATAAATTTAAAATAATAAAATTGTAATAAATTAAAATATTATTAAAAAATAAATAGAAATAAAATAATTTACATAAAAGCTTAAAAGGTCAACAATTAGTTAATTAATTAATTAATTATATAATAGAGGTAGAGGACTATGGAATGTCTTGTATCTCTTGGAATCAGGGAACTGGCTTTTATCGGATAAAGCCTGTTAATTCATTAACTTGCTATGAATGCCGGTACGTCTTTGGTGGATTGACAAGATCCAGAGAGTAGAATCTTGGACAAGCAATTGATTGACCTGTTATCGATTAGGGTTATCTAATAGTGATAATCACTAAGAAATAGAGCTTGGAATGTCAGGTGTAGAGAAGCATTGGCTGTTTGTCGTTAGTGTTTATCGAAATCCAAAGGTCGTCGATGTGGGTGTATAGATGCTTTGTCGGTGATAACGTAGATATAAAGTGTTAATATTTGTAAGTATTGGGTTTGTTGAGTGAAAATTGCCATATTTGTGGGTAATCACATGAGAAAACCTTTCAGATTCTTAACATAATCAAATCAGAGATTTTCGGGTAAGATTTGATAGTGAACAACTTGGGGTATTCACAGTGACGGAGCGGAGAAGAGAGGACTGAGGAGAAAGTGTTTGATTTTTTATTTAGTAGCAGCCAGGCATCTATTGTAGACTACAATCCTGGGGGGTGGGTTTCGCTTTTTTACTCTCTATCGAGTCTAGCCTCTAATTCCTTCTCGAGATTTTTCGTTTCTTTCCGGTTTTTTGGTTTCTTCTGTTTGGCTCTCTTCGCGTATCGTTAATTCCACTCCACAAAACCCTACCTTTGTCATTCCTCTGATTCTGTGTCACATCTTGTTTTTTTCCCTCCTTACGGTATTTTCTTTAATGTAGGCTTTTGTTAATTTTTCTACCCATTAGAATTCCTTGCGCTGCTCTCTTATCTTTTTTGGGGGGGATTTGGAGTCCAGAATACTTTCTCTGCTTTGGTAATCTTCGTGTTTGCCCGCCCGCGATTTAGTTCAGATTGATTTTTGGAAACAAATTTCTGTTTACAAAAAAACTATAATTCCTGGGTTGATTTTTTAGGAGAGGAATGGAATCGGTCCAAGGCAGGGAAGCTGAGAAAACAAATACCCAGGAAGTAGACACTGTCCCTAGTGCCTTGGTTTCGAAGGTGAAGGACGTGGGCAGTATTAGCAATAAAGAGTTGTATTTTAGAGCAGATACGATAGATTTCAGAAGCTGTGATCTCATGCTAGAAAGGTACAGCCGAGCTTGGTCCAGGGACAGGGAAGCCACGAAGAAAAAGGAAGTCTGGCAGATTGATTTGGGTAAACTGGATACACGATATGTAATAGCCCAGGGGACTTATGGTACTGTCTACAGAGGCACTTACGATGGTCAAGAAGTTGCTGGTAATATGCCTTTATTTGACTCATTTTACTGTTATCATGTCTTTGACGTGAAACTTCTTCAACCATGATTGTTTATGGAAGTGACACCTGATACCAAAAAACCGTAGCTGAGCGTTGCTGTGCAGATGATTAAACCAAATAATTAAATCTAAAACCTTTTTATTATGGATATTCATTGTTTACCACATCAGTCTCAGGTTCTGTGTAAAAAACTTCCAGCTTCACTGAGCCAATAATGCAGAAAACTTTCCCGAGTTTGTTACTTTTACCGAGAAACAGTAAATCTTTGCGACTTGTCCATTTGTCACAAACAAACAATAATTTAAAATTGTTTCTAAAACATTCTTTATCGTCAGCCTGCCATCTTCTTCCTTAAACTTTTTTCTTCATGAATTGTCTAGACTAGATAATGCTCCTAAACTTAGGATAAAAAGTTTACTGTGTCAGCGAATCCTTTATTCTGATAATTTTAGGACTCTATAATATCAATACTGTAATGGGTGGACTTTCTACTCAGCAGCAGTAGTGCTTTGAAACTTGCGAACATAACAATGATATAATTGGTCGAAAAAGATTAAAATAATTTTACTTAGTAATTTTCAATACATTTAGTCTAATAGCGTGTTGGATAAAAATGGCATTTAGATCATGTACTTCACTACAAACTGCTAGCTTTTTCATTTGCCTTAGTTTTGTTCTGATTGTGTTTGCCCCCTGTTGTTTCTAAACATTATAGTGAAGGTGTTAGACTGGGGCGAAGAAGGGATTGCTACTCTTGTTGACACTGCTATTATTCGAGAGTCCTTCAGAAAAGAGGTTGCTGTTTGGCATGAGCTTGACCATCCAAATGTTACCAAGGTATACACTTCACGGCTCAATGGTTAATTGTATTGTTAACATTCATTCGTATATATGACATGATAGTTTAACCTCTTGCTTGTTGTGATCTTATATCATGCATGATGTTTGATTAAACTTATAATTTTAAGATTTAATGTTCTACAAGTAACCTATTACGTGACCATATATGCTTCATATTTTGTTTGTTGATAGTTTATTGGAGCTTCAATGGGAACTTCAAATCTGAAGATCCCTTCAGATGGCCCTATCAGTGATATTCACAATCCTCTTCCTGCTAGAGCATGTTGTGTCGTGGTTGAGTACCTTCCAGGCGGGACCTTAAAGAAATTCTTAATCAGGCATATAAGAAGGAAACTCGCCTTTAAAATTGTCATTCAACTTGCTTTGGACCTTTCTAGGGGGTAAGTAGAGATTTTCAATTGAATAGTTTGTTATTGACCATGGCTTACTCTTTTTTATCTGTGGTCGCTTGCAGTATGAGCTACCTACACTCTAAAAAGATTGCACATCGTGATGTTAAGACAGAAAATATGTTGCTGGATCGTCAGAGAACATTAAAAATTGCTGATTTTGGTGTTGCTCGAGTTGAAGCTCAGAACCCTAGGGACATGACAGGGGAAACTGGTACCCTTGGGTACATGGCGCCAGAGGTAGTACCCTTTTGTTGTTTCTTTCACATGGAGGTGGCTTCTATCTTCATTTGGATTCTGCTGGTTACTAACCAAATAGAACTTGTAGGTACTTGATGGTAAGCCTTACAACAGGAAATGCGATGTGTACAGCTTTGGCATATGCTTATGGGAAATCTATTGCTGTGACATGCCTTATCCTGATCTCAGTTTTGCCGAAATTTCGTCGCAAGTTGTTCGGCAGGTTGGTTGTCTCTTATGGTCTCGTATTCTTAGTTCACTCTTAACTTTGAAAACATTCCATTCTCTTAAATTAGAGCCCACAAGGCAAAACCTGGTAAACCTGCCAGAGAGGTGTTTTAACAACAGAATTCAAGGGTTAACTGGCACATTGGGATGAGTTGAAATACTAGCTGTAAGCAAAGGCAATTGTTGCTATTTTCATATAAACGTCCCAATGTGTAGTTGTAAAACCACTTAAGCGAGTTATCTGGTCAAATTTTAATTTTCCAGGCCTGTGGGGGGATAGCTTCCAGGTTTTAGTTAGCTTCAATCTAGAAACTGACTAGTCCGCTGTTTTTTTACCTTTGATTTTATGTTGATTGCAAATTATTTTGACAGCATCTGAGGCCAGAAATTCCTAAATGTTGCCCAAGTTCGTTAGCAAATGTCATGCGAAGGTGTTGGCATGAGGATCCAGAGAAACGCCCTGAGATGGAAGAGGTAGTCAGGCTGCTAGAAGCAATAGATACAAGTAAAGGAGGTGGCATGATACCCGAGGGTCAATCTACCGGCTGCTTCTGTTTCTCAAGAGCTCGTGGTCCATGATTCTTTTTAACCCTCCATTTAACTTTTCTATTGATACTGCAACTGGTCCCGGAATATCCAAGGTACCAAACTACTGCTCTAGGTAACAAAGACTTTAGAAGCCAAGGAATTCCGGGCTCTGGTTGATTGTTTATAGATAGGTTTAGATTTAAAGCCGTAAATATTAATTATTGTTGGATTGGAAATTGTGAAACATTGGTATCCACAGTTGCCATTGAAATAGCTTTCTCTGAGATTGATTCAAAATTATCATTTGCTTATACCTGCCTGTCGAGTTGAGCATCCGCAGATTCCAGCATTTCATCTTGTATAATGGACAAAGGATTAGGTAAAATGTCCCTTAACACATTATGTTTCTTTTCTGTCCCGACATTAATCACGAGTGCTTTTTGGCTTGGAAAAAGGATTCGAGAGATAAATGACTGTCTTTTGTTTGTGTGTCTGATCAGTCTCGATCGAGGAACGTTGTCCTTAGGGTAGCTGTCTATTTACGCCAAACTCTGCCTAATAACAAAAGAGATTATTCGTATCTGTGGATTCGGTTCGGTGTAACCCTAATATTTTTTCGGATAATAATTTAACCTGAAATATTAATTTCTTTTCGGATTTTATTTATAACTAAAATCTGGAATACTAACCTCAATATTTATTTAAGATTTTCCATGCTAGATTAAATCTACAATTGTTTTCTTAATGCTTATGCGTCAAAAAATTCTTACAGATTTATTATGTCTACCATCGCCATTGACAAGACGATAGATACATTTGTATAATGCCCTAAAAGGAGCTCCCAAAGCATCTTGAAGTGACCACTATATAAATCCCTGTTCTTCGCAAGTCATTACCATCAGTCGTCATTACATGTTCATAACTGAATCCGGAGCTAAGTAGAACCAAAAGAGGAAGCAATACAGAATAGAAGAAGACATGGGAGGACGTTCCGGCGACGATACCTCTTCGTTCATGGCGGATTTCCTCAGCAAGACTGGTGGCTTGGCGGTCATAGACGGTGGCCTCGCGACGGAGCTCGAACGACATGGCGCGGACCTTAACGATCCCCTTTGGAGCGCCAAGTGTCTACTCACCTCTCCACACCTCATCCGCGCGGTACGCTCTCTCGATTCTATGTGTAATCATTTTTCCCCCATCAAATGCATGCATTTCGTGTTTTCGTTGTCCGGTGCTCATTGTTTCGGTTCTCAGCCTTGTGTCGTTGAATCGTAGCATACAGAATGTAGAGATCTTACTTTTCATTTCTTTATTTTTTAGCTCAAAAGGAGAAGAGATAATTCAGCTTTTATGTTCATGGTTTAAAAGACTAATAGGAAGTTAATTGCGATGTTCAGAGTTAATCTGTGTTTGATTCTTTGGATTGGGAATTTTTCTATGTTATCCAATAGAGACGGGGATATGGTTTTATCAGAAGAAGTTAATATGGAGATATGGACCGCCATGTGGCTTTACCGCTCATGTGGGCCTTTTCTCTTTGTTTTGCTGGATATGTTCCTCAGGGTGTCGGAGACTATAGTGGTGTTAATAGAATAATAGTTTTTCTTGACGCTGGGCACTTGCAAGCCTGTGCTCTGACACTTCTTTGTTGGGTGTAAACTATCAGAATTCTGTGGTCACTGCCATACTATTCATAACAAGCACTTGCAGCTGTCAGGATTGGTCTTTTTTGTTTGTCATCTCCTCCATTTTTTTCATAGCCGTAGCATAGGAAGGAATTTCGCTACGTCACTTTGATTGTCGTTGAGCAAAAAGTTTCAATTTCATTCTATAAGCAAGACTCGAGTGCAGTTTGGAGCCGTACATATATAAATATGATAATAGGAAAGAAAATATCAAGCTCAGTAAATCTATTGTTCTTATTATTAAAGCATCTAAGTTGCTCTTCTTGAAGCTTTACATGAGTTCACTTCATACCTAGACAAAACAAGACCAGAAATGACTGGGATTTGGAAGATGATGTTCATTCCTTATAACCATCTAAGTTCATTCCATCTAGAACAATTCCGGAATCTATAGTAGCATCAAAATTTGATCTATCTGCTAGATAGCAGTGAGGGAGGTAACAAAGCAATGCACCATCTCACCCACCCAAAATGCCCTGTCATACACCTTGTCACTGATATACGTGTCAAAGGCTTGCTGCCACTACCACACTTGTCCTACAACATGATGGCATAGATATTTTGCCACTGCAAGTAAACTTCAGGTCTAAGTTAGCTGCGGTTTAAGAGGATACAATTGCAATAAGTATTGGCACAACCTCTGGTGTTAGAGGATATCTCAGTTGTTTTTATCTTGATTGATTAAATCCAGTTAAATCAGGCAAATCCCTGGCGCCAACCATAGTATGCACAGAACTCTCATGTAATCAGCGGATGATTTTGTTGTTGCAACTGACACTGCAGCTAGTTCTATCGCCTTCATGTTGACCGTTCCCAGACAAACACAAATACCTTAAAGTAAATCTCTACACTATGAGAGCATTTTCTTTCAAACGCTATTGCTTTGCAACTAACGTTGGTCCTTGGTAAATTTCATTGTTAACAGCAGTCTTTCACAAACGAAGTACTTATTGAACAACTCCTGTTCAACGCCTACCTTGTTTCTTTGTGCAAACACGCTTACTATTTCTACAAGTCAGTCATACTGTTCATAAAAACCATTCCTCGGTTACTATGTAACTGATGGCCACACTTGACCGATATCTCACTACACCCCAGCTAGCAGGCACCTGGAAACTGGATATTGTGTTCTTATTATTGTTATCTTAACTCTGTCCTCTATGGATTCTAGTCCAACAAATTATTATTTCTAGAGAAAGTCGTTCAGTATACATTCTAGTTCTGATGTCTCTTTGTCCACGTGGCACCTCTCTGCTTTAGTTTTTCTTTAGATTGTATTATTATAGGAATAGATACTGCAGCTGTTTTCTTTAACGGCCAGGAAATAGTTTCGTAGGTTTTAGTACCAAAGAGTTCTGTTTTGAAGCCATCCGGAACTCCCGATCTGTGTAAGTGAATACTATGAATAATTTTTTGCTCGAAATTTTATAAAATGGTTGTTTTACATGGTGCATAGGTAGGGGTAGTTGTCCTGTTGGACTTTTGTTCTGATTTATGCAGTTCCCGATTTCCTTATAACTAGGATGTATCCGTGCATTATCAGTGTGCTAGTTAGCACTATAACTATGATACAGGAATTGTCTCATCTTCGATTAATGTAGAAATCATGTCGACTATTGATGGTTCTGTGGTTTGCTGGGTGCCATGCATGAGCAGGTACACCTTGATTATCTTGAATCTGGTGCAGATATCATCATCACAGCTTCATATCAGGTATAATAACAATTATCCTCCTTCCACCTTTATGTGCTCCTCTTTGTACGTGTGAAATGTCATTGCTGTGGCTCTCTTGAATGTGAGCAGGCCACCATTCAGGGGTTTGAAACCAAAGGATTTTCCAGAGAAGAAAGTGAGGGTTTGCTTAAAAAAAGTGTAGAAATTGCCTGTGAAGCAAGGGACATCTATTCTGAAAGCTGCAGAAAAGGTATTGCTAATGGCAATAATGATGGCAAGGTTCTGAAAGAACGCCCCATTTTAGTTGCAGCTTCTGTTGGCAGCTATGGAGCTTATTTGGCTGATGGATCAGAGTATAGGTGAGGCATAAAGCTAGGTGACATTGCTTTGACTGGTGTGTTCTTAATAATTTCCAATTATTAGGCACTAATAGCGATCATTACCGTCCGGTCTTAAATGCTTCATTCTCCATGTATTCAGAGTTCTTATAGGGAAAAGAAAATCAGTCTTTAACTCTGAAGTTGCAGGGAATCATAGGATACATGTCTGGATGTATTGCCCTCCCTTATCCAACTATGGTATATCATTGCCGATAGTCTTTATTTTCTAGAATTATTCAGTGTACTTTATGATATGGGCATGTATTTTTTACTCGAGCAAAAGACCAAGTAGTAACTGATGGTATCAGACCCTGGGCTATTGCCTTTGTCTAAAATGAGAATTCTTATTAGGAGTTCAAAGAAAGGAAAACAAATAAAAAGTTTAATTTTTTATTGCTTCATTTTTACAGTGGGAACTACGGTGATGCTGTTACCCTAGAAACCCTGAAAGATTTTCATCGCAGAAGAGTCCAAGTCCTGGCAGAATCTGGTCCTGACCTCATAGCATTTGAAACAATTCCTAACAAAGTCGAAGCACAGGCATCAACCACCTACTTTTGTAACTTTATATTTTAAGTTTTCATATTAAAATCTTAAAAGTTGAAGACATTTTACTTATGACCGATTTATCCTCTGAAGTCAAAAGATGGATGTTCGAGATGTTTCTCGTTGTTGTTTGAAGAAAGCTTTGGTCATTTCGTTTTGATGTTTATTCTCTAGTTGGTTATGCTTTGTGTTCATTTAGGCCTTTGCTGAGCTCTTGGAGGAAGAAGGGATAAAGATTCCTGCCTGGTTCTCTTTTAACTCTAAGGATGGAATGAATGTGGTGAGTGGTGATTCGTTGATCGAGTGTGTATCTATAGCTGAATCGTGCAAAAAAGTAGCTGCAGTAGGAATCAACTGCACACCACCAAGGTTTATTCATGGACTCATATTATCTGCCAAAAAGGTGAGATTTTATCCTTAAGTTATTCTTTTTAGCTGTATCTGTAGACTTGTATGTGGTCTTAGTCTGAAATGTCTATTGCAGTATACATTATAAAATCAATTTTGCCTTCAACATGACGTACAAGTTCTTAAGTTCATCTTGGTCTAGAGATCTTTTTTTGATATATATAAGATTTTAGCTATTGGTTTTACTTTATACTATTTATCATATGCTTGGTGCTGTTCTTCTGAATGATGATTCCTTCAGGTGACCAACAAACCTATACTTATATACCCAAACAGCGGGGAGAGTTATGACGGTGAACGGAAGGAATGGGTGGTAAGTTCCCGTTCATCGGAAAGTGTTCGAAATCCCACATTAACTTGGCTGATGGATGGCGGGCCAAATTGGACCTGCCACTTTCCCAGCTGAACCTACTGTTTTAAAATGCCAGACTAACTCCTCCTTCCTTGCAGCAAAACACTGGGGTGTCTGATGAAGGTTTTGTCTCATATGTAAACAAATGGTGTGAAGATGGTGCTTCGCTTATTGGAGGATGTTGCAGAACAACTCCTAATACTATCAGAGCCATATGCCGGAGACTTTCTGATAGACATGCTCCCCTGCCCTTGTAGCTCTTACACTGACTTCATGTATTACTATGGAGGGTGCAGAATAATTTCAAATTCAACGTTTGAGGCTATGAAGGCTTGCCTGGTCCAAGTTTTTCAATCCTTCAATGATCTGGAAGGAGAGTTGTCCTTAACACGTAGGGGAACCCGGAACCGCTTTGCTTGTACAAAGCACCAGGTCGAACTCTTCCTTTGTTTACCCTTGGTTTTGATTATGTATCTGACTGACTTCAAATATCATCACAAGTTTTTTGACCATTTCATATCATTACTCGACTCGTAATCCGTTTGGACAACCATTGACTAGAACGTAACACTGACTGTTTATTTTTTGGGGCAAAGAGAGTATGTTCCAGTAGGGAAAGATTGCAGTCTATCAGAGCCATATAAAACCTGGGTTCAAATCACAGTAGTGTTGTTCTTTGTGTCTAGATGGTCTAATTTTTTTTTGGGATATAAAAATGTTTATCTTAAATAAGTGTTGAACGAATGTCTGAATAAGGAATTATCAAAAGACAATCGTTAAGATTAAGTGTTCATGAATTATGGGTCGGGACCGTGTTTCTAAATTTATTACATGAGAAACTTCGTATGCGACACATAAACGTAATTTCATTTTGTTTTTGAGATTTGTGCAGCCCAAATAGTGCGTTTTTAGCCTTGTATACAATTTGGGATAGAAATTTAATCTAAATCCATCGATATCTATTCGATCCATATCCGGTGAATTAATTGAGTTTGAGTTTGATTTAAAATTTAAAATAATATAATAGAAACAGTTATAAATTTATCTGATCTAATTATATATAATATACAATTTTTAATAATAATAAATATTAATTTTTTATTTTTAAAATATTTTTTATTAAAAATTATAATAATTTAATGATTATATTTTTAAATAAATATATAATAAATAATTTGAAAATATATTAAATTTATTATAATTTTATAGAAAAAAATGATTAGATTTTAAATTAAGATTGAATTTAATATAAAAATATAAATATAAATATAAAATTTTAAAAATCCAACCAACCATGACCATTATTATTCTTATCTACAAATAATAGAAATCAAGTGTTATTTTGTGGGCCGTGCCACTGGCCCAAATGAATTATGGGCTAAGCCTGTTATGCTTGTATTTTTGTTGATGGGGGCTACAGCCCCTTCCGCCTACTCTAGTAATTGAATTCAGTCTTTTTTCTATCGCCGGCCGCCGCTAATCTATTGGGTACCGTTGCTCCCATCGCCCTAGAAGTCCCTTCTCTCGCCTACTCCAGCTTACACCGGTAAGTATCCTATCCCCGTTCGGTGTTTCTTCCTTTTTTAGTTACTGCTTCAGATGTCTCCTGCACGTAGCGGTTATGCCTTCCGCTAGGTAATTGTTTCCGAATTTGCTCAAAAGAGAAGTTCTGTTTTTGGTGCCAGAGCATTATGGAGACCGAGGCGGATGTCAGGGACGACGCCCTCGTGCTGCTCAAGCAAGGAGCTGAGGCGGTGAGTTTGATTCTTGTTGCTACTTCAAAAAATCAGTTGCTGACATAACCCTGCCTTCTCCTGATGCCTATTTAGCACAATTTTGGACATTTTTGTGTTCTTACCTGGTTCTGGACTTAAATAATAATATGGCTTTGGATGTTTCCGTGGTCCGTCTTTGCAAAGTTTCCGGTGCATAAAGGGTACAATCAGATTCCATGAGTCTTATAATTTTCTGTTTCAGAGAGTTTTCGAGTATAATTTTGTTGGAAGGAAGTCCATTGTCAAGGAGCGTTTCTCGAAGAAGTATAGGCATCCAACTCTGGATTCTAAACTTACTCTCAAGCGCTTAAATGCGGTGAGTGATTTATCTAACTATCCTCTCTTTTTCCTTGTATCAGTTGACGGAATTGGCCTTTTGTCTTGTCCGTCATTTCAATTATTAAAAACACTTTTGAGCAGGAAGCTAGATGCATGACAAAGGCTAGACGACTTGGGGTTTACACTCCTGTCTTGTATGCAGTGGATCCTGTACTGCATACTCTGACATTTGAGTTCGTGGAGGGTCCTTCTGTGAAAGATGTCTTTCTTGAATTTGGGTTGAATGGTGTTGTGGCAGAACGATTGGATGACATTGCTATGCAGATTGGTGATGCAATTGGAAAATTACATGATGGTGGCCTTATTCATGGTGACCTGACCACGTCAAACATGCTAGTGCGGAGTGATAGTAATCAGTTGGTTAGTTATTTTCATCTGTTCCCATTCCTGGGGAAGTATTGTCGGCTTTGATGTTGTGTGCTTTACCATCAGTCGTTAGTTTGTTGCTAGACTTCTGCATTACAACCAGAAAAATCTTCTTTCAGGTCCTCATTGATTTTGGTCTGAGCTTTACATCAACACTTCCTGAAGACAAGGCTGTTGATTTATATGTACTGGAACGAGCACTAATCTCACTGCATTCATCATGTGGGGATGTGGTAAGATTTGAATCTCTTTCAAAATTCACCTAATGCTCTGTAGTTGGTGCGACTTACCAAAGAATTGGAGATATAACGAAAATGAAATTGTGAAGCAAATTTCTCAAAAGGAGTAATTTTACAAGTAACCATCATATATTAGAATCTGAAAAGTTAATATTTTAAATGTCATTACTTCAAATTCTATTTATGGAACTGATCCCTGATTGGAACTTGCAAAAATAACTACATTCTTTTGTAGATGGATCGCATACTTGCTGCTTATAGAAAGTCCTCAAAGCAGTGGTCTTCCACATTCAACAAGCTTGCTCAAGGTTCAACTTTCTCCTCGACGTGCTTAACTTTTCTATTCTGTTTCTTAAATCTGATTCTTCTCTCTATTTGCTTGTGAAACTGTGGCAGTTCGCCAAAGGGGCCGAAAGCGTACCATGATTGGATAAGCGAGTTCAACCAATGGGTTGTCTTGTGTTATGGCAAGGGAAATGATCGTTAAACTTCATTCTGTAGTATTGGTACCTTATTTACAAGATTGTTTAGATAGGATCGGCATTAACCCTCAAGGTGTTATGTCTTCTTTCAGAAATGCTTAAAGTCTAGAAAGAGTTCACTTCCGTAGGAATCTGAATAATTTGGAATCAGGTAACTCGGGAGGTAAATTCGTGTGCATGCACAAAACCAAGCAGATGGCAGAGGTTTTTTATTATTTCACGTGTCATTACTATTTTAGATTGTAGATGAAACTTGTTCTTTGCAGTGCATAGTGTATAAAATATATTCCTGTGTTGTTTTTATGATCTTCGCAGAAAAGAACCCAGATTATGAAGAGATTGGAATGAAACCCAGCCTGTAAAAAAGCAAGCCCTCCCCATTTTTCTACCCGAAAGTGAAAAACCTTCACGTCAGATATTACCACGCATTTTAACCTGACCATGAACAAGTGAACAATGGAAATTACAGTTTATATTCATTAATTACTGTGTTGGAATTTGAACTATATGGAATGGAGTCATAATTAGGAAATTTAAGATAATAATAAGAAATTAAATACAAATTTTCGTCGAAAATTTATATAAAAGTACGGAATTTCTCTAAGAAAAATAATAATTATGATTTCTTAATTTATAAAGAGAATCAAAAGAAAAAAAAACTCTGGTAAACTCTTTTCTTCTGGCTGAATAAAAATAAGTAATCTATTTATAGACCTTCAATGAATAAATCAATTTTAAAATTATCACGAGTTGTATCCTAAAAATATATTGTATAAATCGAAACTGAAATTATGGTGAATTCTCTATCAAAGTCTTTGAATTCACTAATCCTTTGATCATGCTATAAATATTAACCAATTTCCTTACTTTATAAATTCACCTTATATAGAAAAAATAATTGTCTATGCCAAGTCAGTTCAAAATGATTCTTTGTACTGTTGCAGAAGAGAATGATTCTGTGCTGTTGCAAAATAGAGGGATTTCAGGCTGTCAAGTTCCACTGCATGCATGCCTTTTTTCACGGTCAAAACCTCTGCCACAATGGTTTCTATGAACCCCGTAAATTGCACTTGATACTGGATAAACAACACATGTTCTATTGGAAGCACTCGCGACCCGGCAGCGACCAAGGAAGATTAACATTACAGGCTTGAGGTAGTTAAGGAGTGGATTAGTACTGAACTATAAAGATCACCACCCATCTGCAGAAAAAAGACTGATCAGACGCATATAACCAGGCAGATATACTTCGAATGATAGTTCGAGAAGTTCAATCGATGTTGAAGAGTGGATTATTGAAGACTACCTCATTTCTTTCTAATGGCAAAGGAGCACTATTCAAAAATCCTTTTTCCAACTAGAAGCGTCAGTCTGACAGACCAGAACAGAACAGAGAGCACATTGGTAAGCCAGCAAACCAGTGGCAGTCGAGGGCAACAAAGGTGATACTTGCTGTACACACAACATATCATGTACACGACACTGGAGAATTGTTTCAGATAACGAAAGGCAGATTCTCAGAAAAGGGGTTAGGATTTGTTCATGATTACACTGCCTGCAGCATGTTCTTGTCTAGTAAACGAGCTTCTGATATATTGACTGCTCATATTTGTAGCTAAATCAAATTGGCAGAGTGCAAAGACCATGCGATCCTCTCCTTCACGTTCATTATCTTTCCAATGATTGGCCAAGGCAAGACAACACGCAATAAACCAATTGTTAGCATCAATGTCGTTCCATGAAGTATATTTAGGGTAGAACTAAAGAAATACTAATGCACCATGGACTGATTCAACGCAACCCTATCCAATTCTTGAAATTCAACGCTGCTTCTCTCTTTTTAAGCTGGCCTTCTGTCTGGAACTTTGCAGCCTTTCCCTTATAAAGAGTTTTATGATACTTTAAGAATAAAGTTCGATATTTGTACTTGTCAATGAACATATTCCCTCTCTCCATCATATCTGCAACTTCATTTGCACGAACAAAAAATCCACCTCTCACAAATGTATAAAGGAGAGAATCCAGGAGCTCCTGGTCAAACTTCATTGATGTGGCCAAAGCAATAGATTTCATCTCACCCCATAGCTCTGCTACCTCAGTGTAATTTCCCCCAACGGCAGCATAACCAGTTACCATAGAATGAAAAGTTTGAGCATTTGGGGCAAGCCCTAGATTCCTCATCTTCTTCAAAGCCTTCTCAGCGTCTTTCATTAATCTCTTCTTACAGAAAAAATGAATCACATTATTCCAATCGTGAACTCCGGCATCCACTCTCTGACCATCCTTGATTTCCTGCAAGAGTTTTTCCATCAGCCCTGCCTGGCTATCCTCAGCACATCCCTTGACTAACATCTCAAATTCTTGATGACCACCTCTAGGTATCTTTGCATATTTCATCTCCTTAAAATGTTGGAGAGCTCCATGGGTATCTTTCTGAACCAATTTGGACTCCATCAATGCCTCATAACTGCTTGAATCTAGCTGGACCCCTGCTCTACGTGCATCTCTTAGAAGTGATGTTACATCTCCCGCTCGATTAGCTTTACAATATGCCTTCAGAAGTGAGGAATATACAGAAGAACCAGTTCTAACCCCAGCCAGACGCATCTCATCAAGAAGGTCATGTGCCTGGTCTAGCCATCCAAGTGAAATACATGAATTAATGACATGATTCAAGATTGAAACATCATTAGAAGCTGGGGAATCTTCTTTCTCAACCTTGATAAGAAATGAAACCAACTCATTCGTCTTGCCAGCTTCCAGAAATGCCTTGACCAGTTTGACAAAAATCCTCTCAGTCGGCTGAAGTATACCATGCTTAGTTGTAATAAAATCTACTTGTGACAGCAACTTCTTTAACAAAGCATTGAGTATTTCTTTTGCTTCAGTATCCAGTTTCAGGAAATTTTGGTCTCTTAAGAACTCTTTATAAGAAATCATACAATCTCTGTCTGATCTAATAATCTGTGAACCATCTGATTCTATGGGGTTCAAACATTCCTGATAAACCTGGCCCGTTGGGGACTTGCTATTTTCATGGAAAACAAGCTTGGTCGCAAGGGAATTCTCTGCTTCCTTCGCTTGCCGGAGCATTTTCAAAACCATGTTGGAAGCAGAATCAAGATCCCCAAATTTTAAGTGGCACTTTAGTAAACAGTTATAGAACTGGCGAAACTGGACATCACTCAAGTTTGGAGCTTCATCTATGTGTCTCTGAAGTTTCTTCAGCTCTTCTCTTCGCCCATTCCTCTCATATATGTGGGCCATTGTAATCAACAAAGTTGTATTGATCTTGATACCAATGCGAGGCATCATGTCAAGGAGTTGTTCAGCTTTCCTAGTCGTCCCAAACAAGAGACATCCAGCTAGAGCAATGTTCACTGCTGTAGTGTTAGGCTTCATGGCGATCAAAGATGCATTACTCTTCTTACGCGGATCTACTCTACCATCTTGAAACAAGTAACCTATCTCTAGGATCAACTCAGCAGCAAGGTAAGCTCCAGGAGCAGTTAGTGACATATGGGCCAATATTGCAGACCAAGCAACCACAGGAGGATATTGTTCCATTTTTATCAGCTTTCTAAGAATTGTTGATGCTGGAACTGGCAAACCACATTTAGCAAGCCCATAAGAGAGATAAATCAGAGACTCCTTTTCCAACAAGTTCTGCTTACTTTCCTCGATAGCCTGTTCTACCAAGCCACGAGCCTTCTCAAGCCATTCAGTACGAAGGCTTTCAGCAACACTTGTTATAAGCAAATTCACAATCGATTTTGGGGGGAACCCTTCCATGTGCATGTGCTGCTCAAACAACTTCCATGCTACATCCAATCTGTTCTCATTAATAGCACTTTCCATACCGATGCACAACTTAGTCGGGTCCCGCGCTTGGACCAGGATTGTTCCGGATGAGGTTGATAAAAAATGCAATCGAAAACCTCCAATATCTCTTGGCATGCATACTTTGTTCAAAGGGGACCCGACGATTTCACTTACTGGACAGTAACTACGAAAAAATTGCACCCGTCGTTTACAAATCCAGGGGGCATTATGTCCATTGTCAGCAACCGCAACCACCGTGAATAAAACAGAAGGGGACAGCAGACAGCACTGTTTTCTCAACCTCCTAATAGATATCATTTATTTTCCCTTCTAGTTATCCCGCAAACCAGCAATGGATGAAAACCTGAAAGATTGACAGTCTTCTTAGATAACAAAAAAAATTCTAGAGTTACGACAATCATAAAGAAGCCAAAATATAAATAAAGACAAACGTGGGCAATCACACATGCAAAAAGAATTTCGGTCAATTATTTTCTCAATCGGCACAGTTTTGTGAACAAGGAAAATGGAATAAGTGGGAATTGTGTGGACACGCGTATAAGGACAATTTTGAATTAGAATCTTAAATGACAACACAGCCGACGTCCTCAGCGAGGCATTTCATCAAACGCCTGCAGAGCATTAGAAGTTTATGTTGCTTCAGAATCAGCAAGCCATGTCAGATAAAATTTTTAAGTGGCATGATACTTAAAATCTTGCAGAAAGTTGCCGGTACATCAAATGCATTAAGTAGGAAGAGCCAAAGAAGAAACAGAAAAGGGAGAACTGCACGAATTACAAAACGCTAAAATTCCCGATCAACTCTTGCAGCAAAATGTTGATGGTCGGCGACGGTTCTAATCGGATTAAACTTTCTGCCTCGGTACTAAACGGATTAAACTTTCTTGTGAGGTTACATGATCGAGCGTGGGGGACTGGGGGAGTGTACGGAAGGAGAAATACATATAGACGTGACGGGCTGAGCATTACTGTTTGGACAGGACCCACGATTTGTGCTTCGAGTATAAATGTCTCGAGTTGCCTGGCTCTATGGGCCTTTCTAATGGATAGGTTCCAGCAATACACATCAGAAAGGCCTATTTGAAGAGGCCCAAACTAAACCGTTATAACATCGCCTTATCCTCCTCGTTGATGATAACTCAACAGCAAAGAGCAGGCCATGGAATTAAACCGATCCCAATCCAGTGTATTTTTCTAATATAATTGCAAATTAAATTTGATTCTGGAACGTATCTGTTAATTCTCCCTATCAAGGATATCATTGGATATTGAATCCGGAATCTCTATTGAGATATATTTATTATACCCTCTTTTCATAATTACATCAAACCGATAAAGAATAATAAAGCTACCATCATCAATCTAAGTCTAATTCGTATAATTCAGATTCAAAATCAATTCTGAATCAATAATGGAGGAGAGGGCTGACATCCGGGTTTGAAATAGGATGGCAGCCCAAAAATAAAAGGCGGATAAAATACTGAAGACATACGAGAGGGGGAGATGGTCAAATCCACTTGCAAAATTGAGCAAGCAAAACACGAGAAATGCCCCAACAGTATATTTCGAGAGTGCAGTTCTTACAAGAAAAATACCAATTCGTGTAAAAAAGTACGTGAAACATAATCATCGAATAGTATAACTAGAACAGAAAAATGCCAAGCAACGCCTCTCATACCAAGCCAAGGTACCAAACAGGCAATGTTAAAAAAATACGCCATCAGATGCCAACTCCCAGAAAAACCTCAATGAAATGCCAATTCAATTCTCCAGAGTTGGTTCTAAAACAATGTAAATATGACTAGATCGGAGATTGCAAAGCATCAACTAATACATACATCCTCTTCTTTCTAGTTTCTTTTTTAAAAAAAAAAGCAGAAAATGAAACCCAAAGCTTTCTATCCTAAGGCATAATAGCTAATGTAGCCCAACAATACGCATCCATGTAAAGGTAAAAAGCAAAGGATGCGTACATAATATTTGGAAAAGCGAGCCATCTAAAAAAATTGATAGCTCTGATCTGCCAAACTTTGTGAGCACTACTAACTTGCTGATATGTACAAGCTTTGGTTCTTCAATTCTAGTCGAGCAGGAAATTTAACTGTCTATTTTATTATTTTGTTGAAGTCACTGTATTTATCCAAGGACTTTCTTCGCTTCCTTCTCGATATCAATCTGAATGTCACGGCACTCGGTGCTACAAAATGCACGAAGGTAGCTACATTGAACAACAAGTCAGTACAACAATGTCAAACGCAATGATTAGGATATGAAAAAAAATGGGTATTTCAAAAGTCTCAAACTTAGAAAGGCTCAATAATTAAATTTACTTCCTCATATACAGGTTCAATCACTAGGTAAGATTATTGGAGGCATGGTTTTGTTATGTACAGTTAGCCTGTGCTTTGCCATAAGCCTTCCGACCATCTCAACAATGAAGGTGTTGTTATTCAGCGCAAACAGTCATGGCCAGCCCAGCAAT
The DNA here is from genome assembly GCA_019739055.1 of Passiflora organensis. Lineage (NCBI taxonomy): Eukaryota > Viridiplantae > Streptophyta > Magnoliopsida > Malpighiales > Passifloraceae > Passiflora > Passiflora organensis. The sequence continues at coordinate 3,424,825 of JAEPBF010000223.1, read as the reverse complement.
TAAATCAAGTATTAAATTTGGAAATCAAGGATAAACAAGAATACAATGCATAGAATCGAAACTGAACCCATATTATGAAATAGAAGAATGATGGATTATGAACTATAGTAATGTTGTTTGCAGATTAAAATCCCAGAAAAGTTTGTACCAAGCAGCCTGTTTGTTGTGACTATCAGTAAGTCATGGAATTCCTGTTTGATTTTAATTATAACAGGAATCTGCCTAAAAGTCATCTGATATGCCCACAGAAATATATGCCCTCAAATAACTTTATATTTTCTAAAAATATTTTATTTCACTTTTCCATCATTGAACATGCTCCACCTACTGGATTTCATTTTCTGTTTTTCATCCTTAATTTTTAGGCATATAAAAAAGCATTCAGAAAACCCATAAAACCACACGTAGTTAACCTAATAAAACCACATCCGCTAAAAAGCGAGAACGACAACAGAAAAATAAAAAATCCCAAAGTATGATGAAATCCTACACCTTACCCAAACATGTAGATATCAACACCCGGCGTCAGCCGTTTTTTGCAAAGGTGGCACCTCTCCAGAAAATACTCCTCCTTCCGCTGATTTCCGTCCCCGTCATCGCCCCCCTTGACAATCGGTGCCGCTGTGCAGAACGACACAATCTGGCTCACCTGTGGAGACTGATTCCGATCCTCATCTTGAGAAACTGCCCCAGCTTCACACCGAAGCTCCGGCGACGGCCTCCTTCCAAGTACAGCCACCTCGCCGAAGCTCTGAGACTTCGAAGCTCGCGATCGCTTCCCTGGCATCACTAAACTCAGCTACTTCAAGTAAAAAAAGAAAAACAGAGGGGAATTGAATATTAGGGTTTTGCAATTTGGGGAGGGGGAAGACTTTCGGAGTAGGCGGAACGTACGTATTTGGCGTCTGCTTATATAGGCTACTGTGGGACCCTAATTTTGTTAATATATTAAATAAGGATATATTATAAAATTATTACTTTTGCTTTTGTTTTTTGTGTGAGGTCTATCTGTGGTTTGGTGTGTTGCGGGGTATGGTAGTGAATCAGATTCCGACCCAATCCTCGGATTGGGTATTAGATGTATTTTTGTACCACAGTTACCATATCCTGCGATCTAGCAGATTCATGTACTGAATTTACTATTTTGTATAAGAACAAAAACTTTTCACTTGTTACTTTCCAATTTCACCCCTCTGTTTCTACGGGATTACTTATGTTCCAAAGTATAGATCCTACCTACTTTCGCCAGTAATTCATTGGTGGAAACTTTTAAGACCAGTATAAATTGAAAACGTACAACGATAATCCCGTGTGCTTTGCGTGTTTTTTTATTTTCCAAATTTGAAAACTGAAAATTCCTTTGTGCATTTTACGAAAGAGGAAACAAAGGATTATGGTTACCTTAAATTTCCAAAAAAGGGCAAAACTAAATTCTTATCTTATCTTATCTTTGTGGAATTGAAAAGTGTTGGTGCCAAATATGATTGGATGCCATTATCTTATCTTTCCTGGTAAATTTCTGTTATTGAGTTAAGGAATGACAACAACAAGCTGCCAAATTATTATCGAAATCAAATATGGTAGAATTGAAATATTAATCATATGCGTTCTTTAATTAATCTTTTTTTTTATGAATTATAGTCTTTCATTTCGAAAATAATATAAATGTTTCGTGAATAAATAAATAAACGTCTTCGAGGATATATTATAATGTCTTACAAGATTGCTTTTTTTAATAGACGGGAAGAGAAATTTTAGAATGACGATAAATATATATAAATTATGAGTTTTGTTAAAATATATTCTGGAAATTTATCGGGAATATAAAAAAATTGAGATAACACAAATTAATAATTTATCAACAAGATAAATCGAATTTAAATGAATTAAATATAATACAGATCGATATAAGGTCTTGGTTGGATTTCACAAAAAGGTGGTATAGAAAGTATATATATATAGGGGTGGACACATTTTTAAGTAGATATAGTATTATACTAGTTTACAGTTATAGATTAGATCTTAAGGAAGTGAGTGTGAATCACGAGGAAAAAAATAATGTAATTGTCAAGTGAGATATAATTTTAACCTATATTTGTATACTTTAGATATAATTGTCATATGATTACTCCATGATTTCAGCATTGATTTCTGCAATCCACAACTTATCATAATTTTAACCTATATTTGTATACTTTAGGCCTATAAAATAAATAAAGATGACAGTAAAATTTAATATTGAACAAATTAATAAGAATAATTTCTCATAGAAATTAAACAATGTGTGCTATATTTTATTTACATCTATAACAACTAGATGTGAAGATATTATTCTCTTCACGGAAATCTTAAAAAGGAAAAATTATCAGACTTAAGCATAATTGGTTTGATAAAAATAATTTGACCATCTTATTTTTATGAACAAAATATAATTTAATGATAAAATTCATCTATTTTTAATTAGATATTATTTGATTTTTAATTTGAATATAAAATATCTTAAAATATTTCAAACCAATTAAATTTATTTTAATTAGTGTTTACTGTACAAAGAGTTCAATGCGGAGACAATTCCCGTACTTCTAATAAAAAATAAGAGAGATCTTCAACTTGTGCGACATTCATATATATTTACATGAGACTTCATTATCAATGGAAGGGGACAGTTGTAGTGTCTTTGGTAATAACATCGGAAGGCGGAGGTGGCAACAAGGTTAGTGCCAATAGGCCACTCAGTGCAGCTGCAATGGCTCCCATCACAAATGCCGGTAAATTCCCGCCTCCAAATGCCTCATCTAAAGGCCCACTTACCACCGACACAAATATCTGCAATAATAATTTTATCGGTTATTAAAAAAATTTAAAATTATTTTTCATCTAATTCATTATTTCATACTAACTTAAACATATAAAATTGGTTTATACACTGTGAGATCCAAATTTAATATATTTTGTAATTGACAGATCATATTCCGAAGGATAAACCATATCCTATAATCAATATATAAGATTAGGAGACATAAGTTTATCAAAAACTATACTAAGAAATTAAACCACATCAATGCATGAGCAATATTAAAAATGTATAGAAAATTTCTCCTTGATAACATACCTGTGGTATGCAGATTGAAACATTTAGTACTCCTAAAGAAAGACCTGTTAAAATAAGAATAGAGCAAAAGAAATATATTAAATTTGGAGAAATCCTAACCCATGAAAACTTTTGTTCGTTTCGAATGAAAACGGAAAAGGAAACGAAAATAAAATAAAAAATTAATAAAATAATTTATAATAATGAATTTTGATTGATTTGATTATTAATTAATATTGAATTAATATTTTTAGTATTAAAATATAATATTTTAATTTTTTTATAAAAACGATTTCCTGTTATAATTGACGAACACGGTCTTTGTCTTGCCCGACATGTCTTAGGTAGAACATCTTACCTTGACCTGCACCAGAAGTGCTTGAGAACATAGATGCCAAGGCAAAGGGGATGCTAAATGTTATCTGCATAACATAGATAGATGGGAAAATGATCAATTGAATAAGGTTAAGTTATATGAAATGAAATCCTGAGATCGAGGAAGCAAACAATAACTTACAGCTTGAGGGATGCCTAGGCCGGCAAAAATACCCAATGCACCGGCCATCACATTGTTGGCAGGCGGCAGGAGGTGGGTCTCGCCGCCTATGGTGACATAGCGACGGCTAGATTCTGCTTTCTTGGTGACCACCACTGTCATGGCTAAGCAAATGGCCAAGATGAGATTCACCGCTCCCCAGAGTTTCTTTACCCCGATCAGGCGTGAGATACCCTCCACGCTCAGGGAGGTCAACCCGAGAACCACGGAGAGAAGCATCAGGCCTAGAGCGCCAGATCGCACACCACGGTCATACATCTCTTTCTCATCGGCGTTTCCATTTGGGTTGCCACCGTAGACCTCTCTTGCCATCCAGTCAGTGTCGTAGAGCAAGAAAGGGAACCATGCGACCCAGTTAAGGCATGTTACCAAGAGCAGGATCCACATTGGTTTTCTCAGATTCTTGAAAGCACCAATGAGTTCGCCGAAGAAAGGAATGGAACCCTTGGTTTGCGTATCACCATCGCTGGCTTGGTCCGGCAACCATCGCTGTTCACGAACGCAACTCAGGGCAATTGTGGTTAGTGTCAGTAGCAGCAACACAGAGATGAAGAAGCAGGTCTTGAGATTGGCGCAGAAAACATCACAGGCTTCGGTTCTTGTAAAAGGAAGGAACTTGTGCAAGTGAGTGTAAGACCCTGCGGCGTATCCCAGAACGTTGCCAATAGCCATGAAGAATGAGAACAGAGCATTAGCCAAGCGAGTCCTTTTGTGATCGCTGCCACACATATCTGCAAGAAGAGCTCTGCAGGGGCCTTGGATCATGTTGTTAGCAACATCAAGAACCCAGAATCCGACCACGAACACAGCCACGGCGCGGGACTTGGGGGTTTGTGTCAGCAAATCGCCCGCGCTGTGACCAATGTCCGCCGCGAAGCCAATTAGAACGATGGCTAGGATGACAAAGGTTGCCCCGGAGGCGATGAAAGGGCTACGCCGCCCGAAACGAGAGGTGCATCTGTCGCTGTAGTAGCCGACGATGGGTTGAACTATCATACCAGACAAGGGTCCGCACAGCCAAATAAACGCAGCCCATGTGTGAGGAACTCCAAGAAGTTGGACATAAGGGGTCAGAAGGGATAGTTGCAGAGCCCAACCAAACTGCACACCACATGCTATGGATGCAACCAAGACAATCTTGACAGTGTTTCTCTGGGGTTGGAGCTGGTCTTCTATGTTTTTTTCCTGGCCTGCCTCCATGAATTTTTTTCTGACAAATATCGCTCGCTAACTTATCAAAGTACGAGGAATAACAGGAAGAACAAGTCTCTGCAGATGCGAAATCAGATTTCTTGCCTGTTGGAATCAATAGACAAGACTACGAATTGCTTGACCTGCTAAATCCAATATATATATACTTCAAAACCATATTTGTTCGGTTATTTAGTTTTACCTGTCCTGATCGTTTCTTACAGGTGGAGAAGATGATTATTGGACACAAATACTGGATAAGTTCGAACTGGTAAGACAATAAATGGATTTTGTGTCTTAAAATAGGAATTTTCGTTCTGGTTAGATGTCTTACGTTTTACAAGTAATACGGCCTTTTAATTCAAAACTGAATGCATCACCAACAGCGTGGCGCTTGTTGGTGATGTTGAATGTATCACTCGGAAAGGCCTAATGAGTTGTCTTAATCAAACGATTAAAGATTTAATTTTTTAATTTAAATATAAAATATTTTAAAATTTCATATTATCTGAATTATCCATTCTTAATCAATATTTATCATCTAAATTGGCTTTTCGCCAAGCTGAAGCAAGCCAGAAAGTAAAGAGTCCCACACCATGGAAATCAAAACGAAACATATAAAACGGTGATATTGCTTAGGCGCAACTGAAAATCATGACTGCCATAAACACTAGCAATAAAGAAGCAGGGGCAGCAGAAGATCGTGCAGAGGCAGAGGGAGACAGAACTGGTCGAACCCTTCCTGTTGCCGTGGGAGCTTCTGCTTCAGTCGGCGGGAATGCTGGTGCCAGTGGTGGTGTGATTTCAGATTCTGGTGCCGGAGCAACTGCCATTGCTTTGGAAGCTGAAGAGCAGAAACAAAGGTAAATAACATGGAACACATGCATTGGAAGAATAATATAATCTTCTAGGTAGAAGATGAGCAGATCACCATGTGGAGTTAAAAGAGCAGCCGGTGGAGGTGGAAGTGGCGATCCCAGTAAAGCGGGTCCTGCAAATGGGTTTTTTTTTTTTCTAGTAAATGCAAAAACAATGGGATCGATCATACACTTTTGAATTTGGATTTGTGCTCACAAATATATGTTACCTGGAGCTGGCAGAGGAGTACCGGAAGCTGCAAAATACAAAGCAATCCCCATTAGAAGAATTTAAGACATGATAGGTTCTTTCTTAGACATTAAAGCAAAACATCAGCAAGTCAGACCTTGACACTGTACCGGCACCCCGCCCATCTTACAGGCTCGGGGTAGTGATAATGCCAGAGTACGGACAATCGGTAGTTGAAAAGGGACATTCGCTGTTATAAGCAGACAGGCACAATCCATGCCGGTGCCCATGAGTGACTTCAGTGAATTGCAACAGCTAGCAGTTGGTGATGAGCCATTGTTGCTACTTCCTGTGACGTAGTTTATGCAAGGAGTGAAGCTGGTGATCATTGAAGTTGTGCATGGCGTACTGATTTGCCCGTTTACAGTAAACACTAACAGAGCCGACAGCAGAGGAATCAACTGAAACAGTTTGAACACTTCCATGAGTGCCACTGAGCGAAATGAAGCAAATTTCTAGGAAGAAGATCAGAGTTGGTGCAAGAGCCTCCTTTGTCGAAATTTCGACAGAGTAAGAGATCACTTATAGTGGCCATACTAGGATTGGCAGGGCTCACAAGAAAATTGGAAGGAAAACAGGTAGCTTGGAAAAGGGTTCCGGAGTTCAACTACTAAAGCGAATTTCCTTGGCTTAAGACATCATCTCCTTATTTTTCCTCATATTGAGCTCCATGGACAAGAGGTCCAGTTAGGTACGTTAGTTATACCACTCTTTTTTGTTTAATAACACAGATGACTTTTAACCCAAGAGATCTGGTTGAATGGTAAATCCGTAAAAAGATATGAACTTAACAGTTCCAGTCGTGGCAGAGTACTAACAAAGCCTATATTAGAATTCTTGCATTTTCCAGGGTAATGGCTGAATTATTGGCTAATTCTAGTGAGGAATCAAAATTGAAATGAAGTGATAATCTCCATTGTTTTCATTTATAGTTAACTTGTCAAACAAACCTCTGTTTGGTTGAAGTAGTTGATCCAAATGTACAGAAATGACTGCGCTTTCCTATCTAAAACTACTTACTAGTCTTCCCTTTTCACTTGGACACAAATTCCTGTCATTTGACTATAAACTTGTCACCAATCTCTGCTTCTTGATCATTCGAAGTAGTCAGATCTTCTTCAAAATGTGTACTAGATGTCTCTGCTCATTTCTTTCAGAACCAGTGGCGTCAAATGGATCAAACTCCAATAATGGTTATGAATTTCCCTGGGAAAGGCACTGATATCTGCACATCAGTTGGGAGATTTGTGGTAGATGGCTTCTCATGAGTTAGAAGTCACCCCAGGAAATTGGCAGCCACCATTTGTCCGTCCGCACCCATCAGGTGCTGCTTAATCATTGTCAGAAGATAACCCCTGTTTAGATGTAATTGAGCCGGCAAAACTGATGGGTTTGACAAGGTCTATAAATAATTCATGTAAATATTAGTTTTTGAAGCTTATAGTTTTGGATTAACATCAGTCCTAATTCGATCCACAGTTGGCCACCCAACTGTTCATACAGAAGAATCAGATTCGCACGACCACATGAACAAACCACCATTTTTATCCTATATTTACTACTAAAAGTTGGCCATCCGTCCATGAACCAGTGGATTCTGTTCCAAAACAGCTTTGAGACAGTATAAATCACAATCCTGAACTTTGCTCATCCCTCAAGACAAATTACATAGAAAAGAACACAGATCCTGTCTCTGTAGCCGGACAAAGAAATTCTATAACTTTTCTTGCCTTTTTTTGTGTAAAAAGATCAAAACACTCCAAATGGGGATTAAGTTGAGTCTAGTACTAGTCATTGTAATGGTTCTTTCTCATGAAACCTTGGCTCAATCAGGTTGCACCACTGCCCTCATGAAGTTAGCCCCATGCTTAAACTATGTGACGGGGAACTCCTCGAGCCCATCTGCTTCCTGCTGCTCGCAGCTCGCTACTATTGTTCAATCTCAACCACAATGTCTTTGCACGTTGGTTAATGGAGGTGGCTCCTCACTGGGTATTTACATTAATCAAACACTTGCTTTATCACTTCCAGGAGTTTGTAAGGTGCAAACTCCACCCGTCAGTAGATGCAATGGTACGGTCAAGTTGGCCACAATATCATCTTTTAGTTAATTTGAGTAAGAATAAGAAGATTTCTTACAATAATGACTAATCCCCTGTGAGTGTTACGTATAATTCAAATTGCCTGTTTTTTCCCATCCAGATGCCGACGGTTCAGCAAATCCACCTGCAAGTAGTCCTGCCGGAAGTCCTCCAGCTGATTCTTCAAATGAAACACCTGAAGCTCCAGCGATACCACCATCAATGCCAAGCATTCCTGCTGGTAAGAGATATCATTCAACGACACCTCAAATTTCGACCGGACTCATCTTTATGTTTTGTTCTGAGATTTTCCCCTAATGGCCATTTAAAGGACAAATGCTTTCCCTGAAATATTACAACAGTTTAGCCTAGTCTTCAACCTGACCACAACTTCAAACTATATGGGTAAATGAATGCAGGAAGCGGGTCTAAGACAGTCCCAACAGCAGTTAGCACTTCTGATGCGAGCATTATCAAAACTCAAGTTCATCTCACCATGCTAGCAACTGTCCTTCTTTCATATGCTTCAAATGCCATTAGGTTCTAACAAGGAGTTCGCTTTGTGAATTTGTCGATTGTATGATTGGATTGTTTTGTCTGATGTAATTATTTCATTTGCAAAACTTCAATTACTGAAAGTCACATGTCAAACCAGTAATAAAAAGCCTGCAAAACTCGTGTTTCAAACGACAACCATTAAGATCTGTACTATACAAACAGCACAAGCTTCGTTTATATTTTCAAAACTCAATCTTGTCCTCCACAAAGACCAAGTTACATTGGTTGTTGATTTTCCATGTTGCTCTCTTGAGATGATCAGGGAGTCTCAAGATAGCAAATGCGCATTAGGAACTCATGATACCACGCATGCTTCAACAATTAAGGAGTAATAGAACAACTAATGATGACATATTATTACATTTTACACCCAGAAAATGGGCTCTTATGACTCTTCTAATGACATCAATCAACCTGTTCATAAGGTCTTTACCAGCATTGGTGCTATGTCTCCATCTGCTTCGTACCATAGGAACCAACCAAGGTCCACCTTTTCAACCAAGTTACTTTGAAAAAAAAATGACAAAATCATCTTTACAACGTAGATATCGATAAAAGTGTTGGGATAAGCAGTCGTACTAGATTTCCTGGTTCTGTCTACAAATAATTAATACATGAAAAGAACATCACATAGTCATTCACCTTTCAGTATTTGTACTCATAATGTCATATAGACTTACTAATATTTTTTATTATTTTTAGACCAAGTCATACATCGTCGGGTATAGTTGGAACTTGGGTCGGTCTGAAAATGTAGATAGTTCTGTACCCAATATTAAAAATTAAATCTTTAACGGATTGCAAATTGAGTTTATGGTTTGACACAGCAAAATGATGATGACGATGATTTCAAATCCTCTACTTATTTGTGAACTCTCTTCCTGTTTGAATAAATTCCTCAGATAAAAAGTGTGGGAGTGCTCGATGGGGGACGAGACACTCCCCGATGCTTCAACAGAAACTAGCGACACTGCCGGAAAAGTCAAGCTTCGCCAGAATGACAGTGTACCGAATGGGGACTTGACCATGGATGATGCCCCAATCTCCTATAAAGATAGATTGCTGGGGAAGGCAAAGGATATACCTCTTGATGCAGACATCTCTGAAGACGATATTAGCATTGAGCAAGACGAACATGGCCCCAACCTAAGACTTACGGAGAAAGCTCATCTACAACTCAATCAGGTATGGCAAAATACTGTGATCGTCAAACTCTTGGGGAGGAATATTGGATATGCCGTCTTCTGTGCTAAGATTAGAGATCTATGGAAACCATCTACTCTTCCCAAGGTCATAGATATGGATAATGGATATTATCTGGTCAAATTTGACAATATCGAGGATATGCAACACGTAATGCTGGGTGGTCCCTGGGTAGTCCTTGGCCATTATCTGACAGTACAGTACTGGTATCCTGCCTTCAAAGCTAGCTCGGCCACTACCCCCAAAGTAGTTGCTTGGATTCGTTTACCGGATATGTCCCCGAAGTTCTACCATGATAAAATCCTCAATAAGATTGGTAATATGATAGGGAAGACCATAAAGATTGATACCACCACATTAGAAGCTCAACGTGGAAGATTTGCCAGAATAGCCGTGGAACTTGATCTTTCTCGGCCGTTATTACCAAGATTCAGAGTGGAAGGGATATGGCAGAAGATTGAATATGAGAACCTCCCGCAAATCTGCTTTGGTTGCGGTAGAGTTGGGCATACACCCAATGCCTGCCCTCATGCCAAGAACTCGCAAAATTCCACTGAGGGGATGGGGAGAATACAGCCACCAAACCAGTCATCACCAGAAACTTCCATGTCGGATTCAATGATTCATATGAGTTCCAGCACATCGGAGGGAGGAGAATTCGGTCCATGGCTCCACGCACCACGGAGGCTCCGCCGTTATCCCCAGAAAGGAAAGGAAACTGCATTTGATCCTACAAGGAAAGAATCAAGCGAGGGAAAATCTGGATCAAGATTCAGCGTATTAAGCGCCGCATCCGGAGGTGATATGGCTTCAGATACGCTCCCAAAAGCTGTAACTGGAGGTTCTCAAGCTAAGGTTATGGAAAATACCGTTGTACAACAGTTCTCATCCCTAAAAATGGGGATCAATTCAAGACAAAGTCAATGGTTCTACCCGTCCTCAACCGACTCTAAAAGCACGAAAGCCACGACTTCTTATAAGCCTGGCCCAGTTGGCTCCCCCAATGCAGTACCTAGCCCATCACAAACAACTCAGCCTAACCAGCTCCATATACACATGACATCAGATCCTACCAGCCAGCCAATCCAGCCCAACCTCGCCCTGCCAAAAGCAGCCCAATCTTCCATAGGTAAATCACAGCCTGCCCATACAAGCTCGCAGACCATGGTAACCAACAAGCCCACACATGAGCCCATCAGTGTATCCCCTGGTGCAACCATCGTCCAGGACCAGCCAGTGTTTAACTTTAAACAAAAAGAGCATGATATGATTACACAGGTATACACGCTCTCAAATCCTGCGATGAGGAAAAAGACACGAAATCAGAGGAGGACCGCCATCGTCCGTGACTATGGCGCCTCCCATAGTTCGCCGGAGTCGCTGCTGCCCTCTTCTTCTCTCTCGGCAAAACGCTCCAGGTATGGTGCCACTGGCATCGAACCAAACTTGGAGGACATGCCGACCCTGGTGCTTACGGACGTGGTTGGAACTTCTGCCGCGACCCAAGCTCACACCAACGACCCTCCTGACCAGCCGTCGGACGTCGCCGCCGATAACCAGGAACTGCCGACAACCATGGATATTGCAACGTGCGAGGGATGTGCTGTCGATTCATCCCTTCAGGTTTAAAGTTACAGTTGTTAATTTATTTAAAGATTATTTTAATGATTATATTATCATGGAATTGCCAAGGTGCTGCCAGCACCCTTTTCAGAAAATGCATGAAGGAAATTGTGAAAGCTCATCGCCCAGACATTTGTGTACTCATGGAACCTCGCATTAGTGGTGTGAAAGCTGTGCAGGTTATTTCAAAATTGGGGTTCAATAACTCATTTCGGGAGGATGCTGTTGGCTTCTCAGGAGGAATTTGGCTTACCTGGAATGAAAATTGCACTTCAGTTCATGTTTTATCCTCTGGCCGCCAGTTTATTCATTTCAGGTGGTCGAATGATAAGGAAACAGGACTCTGCACTGCTATTTACGGGAGTCCAAACCCGATCCGGAGACGCAAACTATGGAGTCACTTACGACAGCTTCACGCATCGGTTGCGGAACCATGGTCCCTAATTGGGGACTTCAATGCTATTCTCTCACCTTCTGAGAAAAGGGGAGGCACTTCTTTTTATCTCTCTAATACTAATGACTTTAGCTCATGTGTAACTGACTGTGGTCTCATTGATGCAGGCTTTACTGGACCTAATTTTACGTGGTTCCGAGGCTTCCTTTGTGAGAGGCTAGACCGTGCGATGTACAGTGATCTTTGGAAGATCCAGTTTCCGGGGACAACGGTTCGCCATCTTCCTAGGATTAAGTCGGACCACAGACCAATTTTGTTGAGCACTCAAGCAGCAACAAGCAAGAACAAGAGACCATTTCGTTTCCAAGCGGCGTGGCTAACTCATCCCCAATTTAGTGACCTTGTGAAAAATTCCTGGAATGATAATATTGAGTGGTTCTCGGCCTCTTCAAAATTTACTAATGATGTTGTTTTGTGGAACAGGAATGTGTTTGGTGACATCATGCAGAGGAAGAGGAGCCTCCTGAAACAGATAGAAAGAGTGGAGTCAACCCTTGGGCTAAGACAATCGCCAAACCTTAAGAATTCCTATACTCGTCTACGTCAATCCTATGAGGACACAATTATGCAGGAGGAACTCTTGTGGTTCCAAAAATCCCGGTCAAAATGGCTTAATTTCGGGGACAGGAACACCCATTTCTTCCACACCTCAACTCTCATAAGGCGCCAAGCGAACAGGATCACAATGCTTAGAGACGAGCACAACAATTGGATTTCTGACAATACCATGCTATGCAATATGACACTTAATTTTTTCAGGAGATTATATACTGATGACTTTAATCATTACACTCCTTTGTTTACTTCGCAGGGCTTCCCAAATATTGCTCATGAGGAATCCAATACCCTCCTTAATATTCCGGGTAATGATGAAATTCTAAAAGTGATTAAGGCCATGGGGAGCTTTAAAGCGCCCGGACTTGACGGTTTGCAACCAATTTTCTTCCAAAGTCAGTGGTTAATCATTGGTCCCTCCATCATAAAGCTGGTAACTGATTTCTTTACTTCGGGTCAACTTAGTCAATCTTTGAATGAGACACTTTTAGTTCTCATTCCAAAAATTGCTAAGCCTGACTCCCTCTCGAACTTCAGACCAATTAGCCTCTGTAATGTGCCTTACAAAATTATAACAAAAATTCTTGCTAATCGCATTAAGCCATTAATGAATGTTCTGGTTGCAGAAACACAGTCTAGTTTTATTGCAGGGCGTGTCATATCTGACAACATCATTATTGTCCAAGAGGCTGTACATTCCATGAAACAGAAAACTGGCAAGAGAGGATGGATGGCAGTTAAAATCGATCTGGAGAAAGCTTATGACCGTGTGAAATGGAGCTTTATTGAAGATACACTTTTACTTGCGGGCTTCCCTCGGGATTTTACAGATCGTATCATGGCCTGTGTTCGTAGCTCTTTGATGAGGATTCTTTGGAATGGCTCGATAACGGAGGGCTTCCTCCCCTCTCGAGGAGTCAGACAGGGGGACCCGATCTCGCCATACCTGTTTGTACTATGCATGGAGAGACTGGGTCACCTAATCCAGGATGCACTTATGACTAAGAAATGGCGCCCTATTCATCTGAGTAAGAATGGTCCCCCCTTATCTCACCTATTTTTTGCTGATGATTTGTTCCTGTTTGCAGAAGCTTCTCTTGAGCAGGCACAGGTTATCCAAGAGACCCTCCAAAACTTTTGTGAGAAGTCGGGGCAGCGTGTCAATGCAAATAAGACAAGGATCTTCTTCTCCAAAAATATGTCAACCTCAGTTATGAATTCTATAAGCTCCTCTCTGGGATTTAAAATTACAAATGACCTTGGGAAGTATCTAGGAGTTCCCCTTATTCATGGCAGACACTCGAGGAATCTTTATGACGAGCTTATATGCAAGGTTCGGGGTAAACTGTCGGGGTGGAAGGCTAACTCCCTCTCCTTGGCCGGGCGGATTACCTTAGCCAAATCCACTCTTCAGGCGATTCCTACTCATATAATGCAGTCCATTCTCCTTCCGAATAAGGTTATCCAGGAACTTGACCAGCTGACAAGGAACTTTGTTTGGGGTAGTTCCCCCAATAATAAGAAGATGCACCTTTTGAATTGGAATTCCTTATGTGACCCAAAGGATCATGGTGGGCTGGGCTTCCACACGGCTTCCGAATTGAACAAAGCTCTAGTTATGAAGCTCGTCTGGCGATTCAGATCATCACAGGACAGACTTTGGGTGAGAATCCTTAGTCATAAATACGGTCTCGATGCTCTTTGTTCAGGTAACCCGGTAGTTAAACCATATCACTCTCCCACTTGGAAATCTATGTGCTCTATGTGGAATCCTATCTCTGGTAATTCTAGTTGGATTGTTGGTAACGGCCGGTCCATTTTGTTTTGGGAGGATACTTGGATAGGCTCCCTTGGCCCGCTAATCTCTCTTGTCTCACAGGATATCCCTGAGGAAGCCCGCAAGGCTAAGATTAAAGACTATGTAACTGAATCGGGTGACTGGAGTTGGGAGTTATTCCATTCTTGGCTCCCGGCATTCGCTTGTTTGGCTATAGCCGAAGTTGGCCCTCCTGCCCTTGATGCTGGTCCGGACACACTTGTGTGGAACCTTACTCCAAGTGGTAGTTTTTCTGTTCGTTCAGCAATTACAGCAATAAGAGAGCCATGCCACCACCCACAACCTGACTTATGGAAAAATATTTGGAGGGTCAAATGTCCAGAAAGAGTGCGCACCTTTGTCTGGTTGGCAGCTCATGAACGGCTCCCTACAAGAAGCCTATGCAAGACTCGCGCAATATGTGACGTTGATGACTGCCCGAGATGCGCAGCCACTCCGGAGACGACTACTCATGTCTTACGAGACTGCAGGTATGCTTCTATGATTTGGAACCAATTGCTGCCTCCTGATTTATCCTCTTGCTTTTTCAGGTTACCCTTAAAGGAGTGGATAGAAGCAAATCTGAAATACAAATCGAGACATGCACGTGAGGAGGATATCCCATGGCCGACTATGTTCTGTACTGTCACTTGGTTGCTGTGGAGGTGGCGCAACCAGCTGATCTTTGATGATATATCAGCCCACATCCACAATCCTTTGCAAACTATTTTCCAGACTGCACAGGAGTTCTGGTCTACATTGGTAACCTATGCTAAATCATCTCTTCTCAAAGGCAGAAAAGAGGATCGTTGGGTACGATGGATCCCCCCTATCCCGGGTTGGATCAAACTCAATTGCGACGGAGCCTTCAATCCAATCACTAGACAAGCAGGTGGAGGCGGCTTATTCAGGGACCACTCAGGTACATGGCTCTCAGGATTTGCTCTTAGGTGTGATTGTGATACAAGCTGGGAGTCAGAGCTCAGGAGTATCATCGTTGGATTGGAAGTTGCAATTTGGAAAGGCTGTCACCAGATTGTAATTGAATCTGATGCAGGCGACATAATAGAAGGGCTGCAATCTAGCAGCCCAACGAAGTATCTCCACCCCCTTTTTGCTGAAGGACGAAGGCTCCTCCGACAGCTTCCGAGAGCTCAAATCTCCCAAGTCCTGCGTGAAGCGAACCATGCGGCAGATAAATTAGCTCACCTAGATATTATTCTTTCTTCTACAATTGTGCATTTTGATTTACCACCGGGTACGATCTGTAATACTCTGTTCCAAGACAAACTGGGTTGTCCTATGTACCGTCCAGGCGCTTAGCCTGTGTTTTTCTTGATCAAAAAAAAAGATTAGCTTTACAAATAGAAGCGGTTTCGCAACCACGTGCCATGGACGTGCCAGACAAGGATGGGCTCTAATTAACGAGAATGCCATTGTAGTGAATGAAAGAAAAGGGAGGAAAGTGGGAATATCTACAAACCGCCATGTCTATTTTGTTTTAGGTTAAGCAAACAAGGGTTAATGACAAGTTTTATTTTTTTTTGCTTTGAACATATAATTGTTGTAACGCTTGGAGAATAAAAAATATTGGTTCTGTTTTTCTCTTTTTTTGAAGCAATTTGTCAGTTTAGGCAACTGTGGAAATCTGTCTCTCGCAGTCAATCCTACGCTACTTTCTGTCTACAGAAATCTTAGCTGCGGAGCCACAAATCTTGTTGATTTTCAGGTAAAATTTTTCTCTGACTCCTCAGGAAGCAATTGAGGAGTGTCATTTTGGTTTCTGTTTGACGTAATTCGACGAGCAGTTGGTTTCAAATTCTGATTTGATGGTTAAATTCTTATTATACCCGTAATGCTTTTCTTGTAACTCGCTATGGGTTTTGGGTTTCAAGTGAAGAAGGTGTAGTTTTGGCCTTTGGGTTTCTGAGTTTGAAATTGCGCGTTTCATTTTTGAATTTGATTCTTTGTGTTTTCTCGCCCTTTAGTTTCTTAGCAACTGAGGTTCGAATTCAGTGGTTGCTATATCATTCGATGGAAGTGTAATGGATTGTTTTAGTGGGTTGATTGAAAGGCAACGTCTGGATGGTAAGAAATGTTTGAAAATATTATTGGGAAGTTAGAGTTTTGATGCCAAGTTTTGCACGATTTTTACGACTAAATGACAAACAATTTCCAGTTGGCGCAGCTTTGGGCTTATCTGATGTTTCTGGGTTGCATAGGTGTTTGAAGTAATGCTTTGTTCTTAGGTCATAAACTCTTAGAAGATGGATGTGCATGATGATGAAATTGTGGCGTGGTTGCACTGTTCTTTTAGCAAAGTTATGCTTCCTTTATTGACTTGCCCAAGTTGTTACTTTTGTGCATGCCAAAGAATCTGTTCAAAAGCTTTGAGCGAGGGAATTGAAATCTCTTAGTTTCTTGCTAATTTATCTTATATCAGTACTCATTGGCTTGTGCTTCTCAGACAGATGTTTGTAAAACAAACGGTAGTGAACATGGCAAGGCCTTTCCTGATTTGTGCTCAAATTTTGTCTGATATACATTGGCTGTTATATTGGTCGGTTTAGTCATTTGTGCCTTTTGTCTGGTTCATTTCTAACAAGTTAGGCTATAATCCGAATTTCTATTTTTGCAGTAAAATTGCTTGAGATGGGTGTTACAGAATTCAGTTTGTGTGAACTATAAAATTTCCATGTATAATGATATTATTCCAGACATGGGTAGAAAATTTTGATTAGAAGTTGATTTTAATTCAAATCTTCGTATATGCATTAATGGATACAAGGAAACCATATTTTCCATTGAAATGCAATTGAATGGAGTTTAGTTTGTTGCCTGAATTACTTGAATGTTTACATGAAAAGCCAAATGAATAGACAAGATGCTCTATTTGTTTCTGCCTAATTCAAATCTTTGGTCTACCCTGTTTTAGTTTCTTCTTTTGTCTGGAACAAATCCTTTACTTTCGCTTTTTTAGCCTTTACAGGAAGAATTTCCTTTTGATTCTGGAGTTATATATAGGTTGTTATTGTCTCAAAAAAAACTCAGTTTTGATTATTGAAACAGGAAGCTGTTGGGCTTTGTTTTGCTTAAGGATTAAAGCATTCATATGATTCACTCTAGAATTTGGATTTGGGGAATTTTATCTTCTTTTCTTGCAATTTCACAGCAAAATATCATAACCAGGGCTAAGCATCTGGGATACTGCTTAGAATCTGACGACAACTATTATCACATATGTTTTTTTTACTTTCACGAATGCCACAGTTGTCCTGATGCTCTACGATTTTCTTATGCTTTTATGTTCAGCTTGTGAAGTTTGGACATAGATGTCAGGAATGAGAGATAGCTAATGTTTTCTCTTGTTCTGATTCTGAGAGAACTTGCATCCATGTTTTGTTGACTGCCATCCGAAATCAGTTCGTAAACTTTTGCTTCTCCTAAGACCGATATTGAACTTGAAAATCATCTTTAGTTTGCTCATGCTCACGTCTTTCTTTCTTTTTTTCATTAGGTGGTGATATGCCATTGTTGTCAAGAGTTCAACGGTGAGGAGTCTTATTAGTATGTCTGAACTGATTGAAGGTCTTCCAGACGAAGTTGTCATCAGGTGCATTGCGAGGGTTCCCTTCTACCTCCATCCGAAATTGGAGCTTGTTTCACGTTCATGGCAAGCTGCTGTGCGCAGCTCTGAGCTGTTTAAAGCCCGACTGGAGTTAGGTTCGGCAGAGGATCTACTTTGTGTGTGCTCTTTTGATCCTGAGAATTTATGGCAGCTTTATGATCCTCTTCGAGACCTTTGGATTACTCTTCCTGTTCTTCCTTCTAAAATCAGGCACCTGGCTCACTTCGGTGTTGTCTCTGCTGCTGGAAAACTGTTTGTGCTTGGCGGTGGTAGCGACGCTGTCGACCCGTTGACTGGTGATCAAGATGGGAGTTTCGCGAGCAATGAGGTCTGGTCGTATGACCCTGTCATTAGGCAGTGGCTCCCTCGTGCATCCATGCTTGTGCCTCGTGCTATGTTTGCCTGCTGCAGTTTTAAGGGAAAGATTGTTGTTGCTGGAGGCTTCACCACATGCCGGAAATCAATTTCTCAAGCAGAAATGTATGACCCGGAGAAGGATGTCTGGATCCCAATACCCGATCTCCACCGTACACACAACTCAGCATGCACTGGAATGCTTATTGGGGGAAGGCTGCATGTCCTGCACAAGGGCCTGTCTACAGTACAAGTTTTGGACGATATAGGTTCTGGGTGGACAGTTGAGGATTATGGTTGGCTCCAAGGTCCTATGGCAGTTGTTCACGACGCCATCTATGTGATAAGCCATGGACTATTTTTCAAACTGGAAGGAAAATTGAGGAAAGTGGTGGTTTCGGCATCTGAATTCCGGAAACGAATCAGTTTTGCAATGATCGGGCTGGGGGATGATTTATATGTCATTGGAGGGGTCATTGGCCCTGATAGATGGAACTGGGATATCAAGCCGTTGTCAGATGTAGACATCTTAAACGTCAGGGGTGAAAGACCAACATGGCGCCAGGCAGCTCCGATGACACGGTGCCGGGGAACAATTCTTGGGTGCGCACAGCTGAGAATTTAGGCCTTCTTTTGTTCTGTCGGTTGTTCTCCTGTGAAAATTTTAAGCATGTCAAAGCATTGGTTCCCTCCTGCCGGAGGAGATAAAGGAATGTAACATCTCTCAATGGCTGCTGTTTTATCATTCGTGAGCCATGTATGTTCTTTTGCCTTTCTTCTCTTCAGATATGCCCCCTGGGGTTTGCTTACTCATGGAAGCTTCAAATTAGAGAGCCATAATGGTGGTGTTGAATCAGCTTTACCAAGCAAGTAGTAGTACCATGGATAAGGATCATCTACTTCTTATGGCACTTGGACCGAACAAGTTGTTTTGTCACTTTATGTTCTGTTCTTGCTTTCAGTCTTAGGTTCAAAATCTCCCCATCTGGCTCTGTACCTGTTAGCTATGGAGGTTTACCATATTTGCATACAGCTTCGAATAAGTTAAAATCGTGACCTAGATAATCATACCTACCCACTTTTACCAGTGTAGGGTGAGGGAATGATGACTCTTTTGTCAAGCTACACCCGAAATGCTAAACTATTCCGTTTCGGTATGAGATTCGAAAAACCCGACCTAATACGAAACCTTGCCATCCATAAACATTGGTGGGTTTAACCCAAATCGATAGAATTCAATTGTTCCAAGAGGAGAAAACTGCAGTACACAAAGCATTGCGACAGAGAGCTAGAGAGGGCCTGGCCTGGTTTCTCTGCTGCCTATCCTAATGTAGCTGACAAGGGATGCCAATCCATCCAAGAAAAGACTAGAGGCTCAACAAGCAAACAGAGATTCAACGGGAACGACTCAAGATTTCTACTTCCATTCAGTTATCACGTCAATCACCCACCCACCCAGCCCCAGGTCCCGATTGTCACCTCCAAGTTCATTCACAGTATAACGCATCGTCAGCCTCGGGTCCACGAACGGTAACTAAACAATAAAAGCAGAACCCTTTTTCAATGGTCAAAAAGCTTGTGTTTTTTATCCCATCCCTATAACCTTGTTCCTGCAAAAACTTGATTTGGACATCCCATCTTCCTCCTCCTCCTCCTGATGACTTAGTAAAACAAATAAATTACACTACTGCAGGATTTTCATTCTAGGGGCCAGTTCATATCCGTTCTCAGGGACAGACAAGCCATCGTCGATTTGGTCAAAATGCTAATTATATCGTCGAATTGTTGAACACAGAAATTATTTGTGTTGGGACACTATCACTGTTTTGGAAACAGACACCCACTTGATGGATTGGGGGATGGTGGGACCTTTGTGTTTGCTTGTGACCCAGGCTAAAAGACAAATGAACCTATCCCTCCAATAATTCACTTCCCCCAGTTCTTGAATGGATATTTGATTAAACATAAATAAATAAATTATATTAGAATATTTTATTTAAATTAATTTTAATTATAATTAATTTGATAAAATTAAAAAATATATTTTATTTAAATAATTATATATTATGTTTTCGAAATTTTGATATAATCATATGCTATAAATACCATAATAAGAAAAAAAAACATATAACGTGTCCATGCAATATAGAAGCCGGCTCACAGAAAAAGGGGCATTACAAAGCCGAATGTGGCCAACATCTAGGGGACCTGTGCGAAGCGAATCAAGGGTGGAGGGAAGCGTAAGGCCCGAGTAGAGTGGAGTCCACCACACGGTATTGGGATAGGGAAATTACATGGATATAGAGTAGACCCGGTCCTACGCTTTTCTTTTCTATTCTTTCCCTCTCTTCTTGCGTGGCTAAACGGCTGTGGACCTGACCTGGGCTCTTCGTTTGGCGAAGAGTAGTGTACGTCTCGTCGTTGTAGGACATACCACAAAAATCTCCTACCGTTACTTTCATTGGGCCCACAAATATGCGTACACAATTATGATGGGTGATGATGATACAATAGTAAAACAATTATGATGGGGGATGATGTTACAATAGTAAAAGCTTCATCTCCAGCCAAAACCTAACTCACCAGTTTTTCTTAATCACTATATTAATTATGTTGTGAATGAAGTATTATTTTATTATATATTGTAGGATAAATATATTATAAAATGTTTATATTTATAAATATAAAGAGTTATTATGTATATTTATTGGAAAAAAAACATAAAAATAATAGATATTCAACTTGATAACACTCCTCATTTGAAAGTCTATTCATTATATGACTAAACATCTCATTAAAACCTTATTAGGAAAAAGTCTATGGGAAAAAATCCTAGTTAAGAAAAAAGAGTACATTATTCTTAACTTGGGAATATATTATTAGAATACTGGCTCATTAAAAACCTTATCAATAAAACTCAATAGAAAAAAATGCCTCATTAAAAACCTTACCAGGAAAACTCAATGGGAAAAAACTTGGTGAAGGAAAAACGAGTATAGTTCATATTCTTTAGATTCAACTATCCCTTCAAATCTTTTAAATAACATTTTATCGAATATATATATATAAGTATACAATTACAGTATTGTCACGTTAAAAACCTTATCAAGAAAAACCCAATGGGAAAACTCTTAATGAAGAAAAAAAGAGTGCAATGCATACTTTTTACTCTCCCTGATGATATCATCCTTTTGAAATCGACCAACATCTTAAATATTATTATTCGATATATGATATGGTCACATATATATAACATTCTATCAAAATAAAATCTCGATTATATTTCTTATCGAGATTTATATATGATATCACAGTAGAATAATTTTGATGGATAAACTTTATTCCTAAATTTTCATAGCATTTTTACCGAACATTACTGATTTACAAAGACTCAAATAAAATATTCTTTACATAATCCACGGCTTTTGATTACTCAACAAGAGTTTCAATAATTTCATCTTTTCATGATGATTAGCAACCATATCAAATTTATATTCGGATCTTTTCATAAAAATATATATATTATGATTGCTTTAATAAATACAAGCTTCATTTAGCTTGATATAATATAACTTCCCAGTAAATTCAATCATTACCTTTTGCAATATATATCTCTATTGGATTTTTATATATAAGACGTATTTAAAATATTTATTCATTGTCAGATTTATCATGTATTGTAACATTATTCATCCACCATCACAATGAGATATTTCTCTCAAAAATAATCATTTATATAAATTGATACTTGTGCGATAAGTCATTTTCATCATTATATGATTTATCTCATTTTCGCACAACTATCAATTTATGTGTTATAATTTTCACAAGTCCAACAATACTCATATTGCAAATCAATCATAAATGTCTTTTTAGATTGAACAATTATTTATAGTTTTATATTCCTTCATAGAGTTTAATCTAAGATCTTCATAATATATAGAGTTCTTAAGTTATATTGTCGATATTTAATATTGGTTCAATTTTTTTTTTCATATTGACATAATTTATTGAGATCTCTTTATTTTTCTGAATTTCTTTCAGAAATTAATAATGTCATTGAAATATCTCAAATTTATTCTATTTCAGATCATCATAAACATTTGCTCTTTTTATGAGAATCAAATATCTTTGGAACCGATTGGTAACTCACGTTTCAAACGTGTACCAAATTCTTATATTGGAGCAACAAAGCTGGAACTCAATTCTTTTAAGATCAGAAAAATTATCTGATAGTGATATATTATCAATAAGTTATCTTATGAATTTTCAAGTCATAAATTATAATGAAGATCATAATAATGATAACTCGTCATGAGATTTCTTCTCTAACTATTTTTCTTATCTCTCCCTCAATGTTGGAACAATATTTTATTTATATTCTCCTTTGAGGACCCATCTTTGTGCATTATGGTGGATAATTGTATTACTTATCGCTCATATAACATTCTTAGATATGTTTTATTTGGTTTTTAACCACAAACTAATTTTATGGGATACTAATGATAATATATTGGCATGATGCAAGTAAGCTTGTTGGATGTCAAATGCATTATAACAAGCATATGATAATTAACAAAGGTCCAAAATATTGATATACTCATAGTATATATCCATATTATTGATATCGAATTATCAAAATGCTTATGTTGGCCAACATTTTTTTTCACAATTTAACTTACAAATGCCACTTGGGTTGTAACTATATGTATATATATGAATAATTTGGTTGATGTATCATCCAAACCAAATATTTGTAGTTCACATATTCATCTTGATTTGATATCAAATTAAGCAAGTAGAGACCTTATGCTTAAGATATATTTGCCCAACAATATTCGAGAACTTATGTATTATAGAAATTTTTTTAGTTTTCTAATGACAATTAATATAGCTCATCAAATTAAGCAAAGATAAACCTTGTGCTTAATATGCATTTGCACAACAATATTCGAAAACTTATGTACTGAGGAACAATTTATAGTTTTTCAATCATAATCGATATAACTTATCGATGTATATATCTCACATCAGTATACAACCGGGATGATCCCACAGGTTATGTCAATCTTTAATATTCATATTATCTCATCATTTGTAATCTTTTTAAAAATTTAATATTTTATTAATATCCATAATCATTGATGATATATGGTCATATATATTACTATAGTAATGTCCTATTCATTACAAGGGATGAACCATAATAATTGAAATTATAAGATAATATCATATAAAAGTAAAATTACCTTAGAACTATAATATATAAGATCTTCACATGAGAATATCTTCCATAAGAGCAATTATATTGCTTAAATCAACAAATAAATCAAAATTATCATATATTAAATAAATTTATAATTAAGTAATTAAGACACAAATATGATTGCGATAATTCCATATTGTCCTAATTTGAGCAATTAGAAGACTAGGTATTATAGAAAGTCATTTCCTACTACAAAGAGCATACCTATAATGTTATTAACATTAAACATATATATCTTAATATTTTAATATCATATATTTCTTTTTTATTGTTATTATTATATATATTTTCATTTTTTTTAAAAGAATAAATAATTAAAGAAATAAAATATAATATTATGTACCAACATCAAGTTAAAATAAAAATAAAAATAAAAATTCACAGCCATAATAAATAAAAATAATTAAAAAATTATAGTTATAATAAATATATAAATAAATAAATGATAAAAAAACTTATCTCTTCTTTTTTTAAATCACACGAAGATGATTTGATTTCGTGTAAGAGATCTTTACTTTCTCTCAATTGATTTTTTTCGTTTGTAGATATTTTTGATATGGAAGAATCTTTATAATGCAGATAGTTTTAGACAAATATAGAGATTTTTATGATAACGTGTTGTAAATGAAAGAGGATGAGAAAGATAAGGAGATAGATATACATAGTTATGACGAGAGAATAAAAAGATCTTATTAAATATTATAGGATAAATATATTGTAAAATGTCTATATTTATAAACATAAAGAGTTATTATGCATATCTATTGAAAAAATATAATAAATATTCAACTTGATAACAATTTATCATTATTAATATATTGTTATTGGTTATAAGACCAATTTTTATCGGGATTTCGTTCTAGCTTTGATAAGTATTTGGTTAAGGGAGGCTACAAAGAGCGCCCACAGAGAAGGATAATCCAACTGCAATTTCTAATAGCTTGAAAGAAAGAATGAAAGCTAGAGGAGAACACATCAATGAATGGTTAATGGACACACACACATGGAGATCTAAGTAGCTTTAATTAATGGAAAAGGAAAAGTAGGTTCCGTTTGGGTCCCATGGTGTCCTTGTTTGTAACGAACGAGTCCTTCCCAAGACACTTCAGCCATGTCCATGAATTTTTATAGCAAATGGACATTAATTCTCAGTTACTTTTGTTCTTCGTTCTTATATAGGATATAGGGGAACTACTTGTTATGTTGTTCGGATACCATTACGTTGTTCGAATTCACCATTCACTGATATAATCCTAGTATAGTGATCTATCACATATCTCACTAATTTTGGAAATTATTATTGAAAATAGTTTCATCGTTTTAAAGATAAATACGATATCATATTAACTTATAATCTGAATTACATTCCTAAAAGATAAGTTTGCGCGGAAATAAATTAGTTTAATTATATTATTGTGGGTGGGTTAACAGATGAAGAGATGCATTTACGTTATTACCATGACATTTTGTCTGCTTCAAACAGTAGGCAGGAGTGGATAAATTCTCAGTACATTTGTCAAAACAGAGATGTTTCCCTGCGCAGGTTAAAAAGCAAAATCTGTAGAAGCGGACAAGTGGTCCTAAGAACGTACCAAACTAAGAAGAAAAAAGGGAGAAGAGGAGAGATAAATGTCACGATTAGAGGTCCCCTTCAAGTGAGTGCTTTCATTTCTGCATTCATCACTGTTAATTACAGTAGTGGTCTAAGGAGAATTAGCTTGAGAATTGAGATAGAGGGAAGGTGCAAACTAGGACACCCATGGAACTGACGTGAGCGAAGAAAAACCAAACAGAAAACGACAAGAACTGGTTGATTTATGAAGGTAGAATAAGATACTAGAACAAGACACGATACAGGGGAATACATATCCAAAATGACTGTAATAAGATGGGTTACGCTAGTGTAGAGCCTATGTTGGGGTGCATTGAAAATTCACTGATTCTCTGGCTCACGCTTCTTTCTCTCTTTAAAAGCCACACCCAAACACACACACCCACAAAGCTCCTGTCTTTTAACTTTCAGGTAGATGATATACCTTTAACCTTTCTTTTTCTTTTTCTTTTTTATACATCCCTCATTTCTTTCTCTTTCCTTCTGCGAAGCTGATGGCTTGTCAGAGCTTTGGAGTTGAAGAAAGAGGGTAACTGACAGAAGTGAAACTTACACTTTTTGTTCAGTTTGATGATGGGTTTCTCTTTTTTGTCACGGGGATTGGCAATCCAATGTTAAAACACTTCTGCCTGAAACACCTGAATCGTGTGTGTTTAGATACAGTTCTTTTGCTATATATAGCAGCTGCTGTTAGTCATACTGCTTGCGAGATGTGTGCGGGTTATTAGATGGGAATCTATTCTTGTTCTTGGAAAACAACTACCGGAAAAGATAAGACAAAATACACAGTTGGTAGAGCATATCTCAGTTTCTTCGTTTTTCAGTCATGGAGGCTACAGAGATTTAGGAGGCATTTCATTTTCCTAGAACGTGTAACTCTCAGTTGTTTCTTCAGTCGGTTTCTCCGCCCATCACCTTGCAGCTATTTGCAGCGATCCCTTGGTCATTCCCTGCCCAGCAAAATTTCCGGTGAGTTCTCTATTTTCTAACAGCTTTGTTTTCCTGTATCTGAATCTGATGTTCAGTTTCCATCTCCGACAGTGAAGTAGTGATGCTGAGGAATAGATCACGAGCAGTGACCAGCAAACAAGCTTTAATGTCTGATCACAGCTCTCAGTCATCTTCCACACAGAATCACAAAACGACAATTCCGTCTCTCTTTGCTACTTCTCCAAGGTTCAGAGCTTTGACATTTAAAGGACTCCCTGACGCTGAACAAGTAAATAGTCCAACTTCAATTCTTGACACTACCAAACCATTCACTTGTTTCAAAAACCCTTTTTCTTGTGACATAAACCAAGCAAGATCCCCCAAGGTTCCAGCTGAGAACATGTGCCCCTGGGAAAGACTAGATTCTAAAGGCATTGGTGTAGCTCTTATGGATTATGCACCAAGTGATCATCATAATAAACCCGTCAAAGATGACTGTTTTAACAAGCTTGGAAACAGAATGGTCTTGTTTGCTACCAAGCTTAAAGTCCAAATCCCCCCACTTCCAATCTCTCCAGTTGACTCACCTACATCACCAGCTGAGTTTGGAATCAAAACCAGGAGCTCACAGTTATCATCATCTTGCACTGGCTCTGGCACTGGCAATTGCAGCATCCAAACAAAGGATTCTCCTCGAGTGTTCACGGGTTGTCTGTCTCTGAGTGAGATGGAGCTCTCTGAGGACTACACATGTGTGATATCTCGTGGACCTAATCCTAAAACCACCCATATTTTTGATAACTGCATTGTCGAGAATTACCGTTCATTATCAGACAAGTACAATTCTGAACCAAAGGATTTCCTCAGCTTCTGTTTCACATGCAAGAAGAATCTTGATCAGGAAAACGACATCTACATTTACAGGTTCGATCCATCTCCATTTGATACATACCCAAGTTGTCTCCCAATGAAAATTAAATAGAATCATGACTAATTTCCTGTCTTCATCTTCTTGAGATATTCAGGGGTGAGAAGGCTTTTTGCAGCCACGAATGCCGTTACCAGGAAATGGAGTTAGATGGAGAACAGAACTGAAGATGCGTACTTGCATAAGACATGTTCTTGACAATAATTATCTCCTGCTGGTTGGTTTCACACTCTTCCAGGGTGTACTGCGTACAAAACTCATGAGACCATAGAGAAACCCTCAGTTTTGCTCTTCCTGAGTACAGTCGGATTGGAATGATTGATAGTAGGACCGTAGGTTGTGAGATTACAGTGGATGCTCCGTCCCGTTTCCCTTGTTTTCTTTTTACCCCTCTCACCTGCAGATAGAGATAAGAGAGGCTGGAAATATTGTAGTGTGGATTTTTGTTTCTAAAGTGATAACATATTTGATTGCTTCTGTTCTGTGCTTTACCCACAGTTTTGGCTTTCAGTGGAGGCTGACGTATCCCTGGAAACTTGCCTCTAGTGTTCTTTACTATATTTTTAGCATCTTCCTTACGTATACTAATCATCATTCATACAATTATTTCTGCAAGAAAAATTCTGCAGTTCGTTCGTGTGCTTTGCATTCTTTACAAATCAGTTCTTGTCCATCGTTGGTTGAGAAATTCAGCATCATCTTAAACAAGTTTAACTCTAAAACCTGACTTGGTCAATTAAACAGATAAAAACGCAGTCCTTTTCCAACCCATCAATGTGTAGTAGATAATCTTCATCATGATGACACCGAATTAATAATTGTCTGGTGGATCATGACTTTGCTACGTATACGTATAAAACAATTCCAGATCTCTATTTTCAAGCCCCGGAGGAATTTGTGATTTGTCTATCTACCAGCAAATATTGACCTTCTTCCTCAACAGCTCAGGAGGCCTACCATAAACATCCCACGCTTCCCATCAATGTCCATTTTCATTAGAAGTTACAGGTGAATGCTGTGTGATCTCGTGGAAAATGGGTTCCACTCATTGAATAAGAGGAAATCTCTTCGTCACTGACATAGCAGTTTTCGATGATGGAGACGGAAAAGGGAAGAAAAGCTCCACAGGTTTTTCAGTACACACAAACACCAGAAAATTTCTGCAGGAAATGAACATAGCATAATAATGTCAAACCAGAACTGCAGAAATAAATGAAGGGTCTGTGGGAGAGGGAGAGGGAGAGGGAGTGTTGTTGATTAGGCATTTACAGTGTCAGAGATAATGATGGAGACCCTTTGTCAATACTGAAAGTCGTCTCTGCAAGTTGCAGGAGAATTAAAGGCTAATCAGACTGAACAGAACTGCTGATGGGAACCGAAATTATGTTGGGTCTTAATCCTTAAATCTTTACAGCGATGAATGTAAGAATTCGCATGTCACATTCGTGAATTAATGCATAATTAATCTCAAGACTGCTCGTCATTACTCGTAAAACTGAAATCCAAATTCATACCAGTTGTTCAAATCATCGACGTATTGTATAAATTGTCTTTGTCCATTTTTTTTTTTTTTTTTGAATACATCGAGACTACCCCACCCCATCCCACCCCACCCTTCCCTTTAAATCTCCTACAACCACCTATCAGGGATTGAACCCAGGACCTCCTTGAACCCCATAAGGGGTAATGCCATCTAAGCTAAGGCTTATTGGCGTCTTTGTCCATTTTGTACTTACTTTGTACAAAGAAAGAGTACAAGAGTGATTGGTAACTCCAAAAGAAAAGAACAAAGCACTTGTCAATTTGGAAGGGATAATAGTCAGATGATTCCGTCGGAAAATGGCATATAATAAAAGTATAAATGACCAAGTCAATGAGCAACAAAGTTAATTGACTTTAGATGTGAAAATCTAAATTTAATGATGTAAGAAAGATCCCCAAGTACCTGTTCTAGCAACCCATCAAGCACATTTGAAATATTCTTCGAACCGTTTGGCCGTCCTCCAGCCTTTTGGGTTGCAGTAAGAACTATCCTGACGGTTGTAAGTGGTGAAGAAGGAAAGGAAGAACATAGTCAGAGGTTTTGGAACTTTGTCCAGTGTTAAAAATCCTGGATCTGATGGATTAATCAGTATATGGGCCCGTATAATATCTGATTAGCAGCAAGATGGGCTGCGGTGTTACTTCAGACCCATGGGCTCTAAATGGGGGATAGTTAGTGGGCTGGATTTAAGGGTAGACCTGTCTTGACGAAAAATATTCTAAAAGCCCTATATAAAGTGGTGGCTCCGAAGTTAGGGTTTTGGGACTAACTTCACTTGCGAAGCAGACGGCAAATCAACCAGCATCTGCTCTCCATCTCAACCCCTAGCCGTAGACATGGTGACCAACCAAGCGCCTTCAGTTTTTTTTCCTAGTTTACTTATTTACATGTTCACAATTCTTGATCTATGAATCGATTTTTAACTTGTATTTGGGTGTTTACTTATATCTTTGCAGTCGCTGGTTGCTAACGAAGATTTTCAGCACATTCTTCGTGTGCTGAACACCAACGTTGATGGTAAGCAGAAAATCATGTTTGCCCTGACCTCCATTAAAGGTATCGGTCGTCGTTTCGCCAACATTGTCTGCAAGAAGGCCGATGTCGACATGAACAAAAGGTCTTTATTCTTGATTTTCGCCTTATATTTTATTCTATCATGGTTTTGTTTTGCGATTTTTTGTATTCTGTTTGATTAGTGAACGCATTTGGCCTTATGGGCTGTTGGATTTGTTGTTACTTTTGAATGTGACTGTTAGCTTTAGTGGAATCGTATGCAATTTCTTTAAAGAGAAAGTGAATTAGATTTAGATTTACCCTCCACTAAAATCCCCGTCAATGGGTTTTTATGATCAATCATGGGAGTCGTTTCAATATGGTACCCACTTTTTTCACATTATAGTATACTTTCACTCATATTGGGTCTCTTAGTGTTGCAATCTGACATTTCTCTCCTGGTTGTAGAGCTGGCGAACTGTCCGCAGAAGAGCTAGATAAGCTCATGACCATTGTTGCTAATCCTCGTCAATTCAAGATTCCGGACTGGTTCCTCAATAGGCAGAAGGATTACAAGGATGGAAAGTACTCTCAGGTCGTCTCCAATGCTCTTGACATGAAGCTGAGAGATGACCTTGAGCGATTGAAGAAGATCAGGTTTGCTTGTTTTCCTCTCGGAGAATTAAGAGTGTAATTTCGTTACTTGTCATTTGACTTGTTACGAATTTTTTTATGGCAGAAACCATCGTGGTCTCCGTCACTACTGGGGTCTCCGTGTGCGTGGTCAACACACCAAGACTACCGGCCGCAGGGGAAAAACTGTTGGTGTCTCCAAGAAACGATAAGCTACTTCCTATTTCCATTCTGGACTTCCCCGAGTATTACTTTCTTTTTGTGTTTACCAACAATATGGTTGTTTAGAAGGTTATTTTTTGGTGCTCTTTTCTTTTCTGTAATTTGGATATTAATTAACTGGGAACAAATACATTGAGAGGATATTTCCTCTGCCTTGGTTTTGGTGCCCATGTTGTTCAAAGTTTGAATATTTTTAATAGATTACTACAATTGAGGTGAAGGCAGACATTCATATTTCATATACTGTGACTTGATAAGTAACTTGGAGATGAAATGCACAGTGAAGTGAATGACATATACTCCTGCGATCTAAAATGCTTCAGGTGGTTGTCTGAACTCCGAATGCAGTAGACATTGCATGTTAAATTCGAGAGGTCTAGTTGTAAGAACCCTTAATCATCGGTTTTCAGTTGGTGCTTATGATAAGCCTTATCCCACGAGGTTTTGTCTAAGAGTTACTACTAATATGCGGCTACTAGTTGATTGAACTCTGCAACTGGAATTAACAGATTGTGTTGGAGTCGGTCTAAATTCTAATCTATGGATGAAAACAAATTGCGATGATTTTGTCTGTATTATAACCCCTAATTATGGATAGATAACTTATCAGTTAATCTGAAATTTAATAAATTTTTATATTTAAATTCTGATTAAGAATAAATAGGTTTTGCCACTTTAATAATACTTGTTAGCTGAGTTTAATCTTTTGTAAACTAAACATGAATTTAATAATTTCGGTAATTTATGTTATATTTAATCTTTAGTTTTTAATGTAGCCAATTCTACAATTGGGCTGTATTTTAAATTTATATATGTTGTGTGAGAATACCAACTCTGGCTGCTGGGATCCGGATTGTGACAATTTCAGTCAGACAACTATGAACTTCTTAATCAAAGATAAAATAAAATATATAAAAACATGAGGATTAGTTAGTAGATAATTTTTTATAAAAAAAACTCGTGAGGTAGAATCCCTTGTTTTTTCTAGCTTTTGTTTTGTCTCATTAACAGACGTGAAGGAGGAAGGCTACACGTGATTGATTAGGACAGTAGAACTTAACATAACACACATCGAGGTCCTGATGACCAGTTTCTCCTACAAGTATCTGTGACTTTGTCCAGATCAAATTTCAACCATCAAACTAAATGCACTGTTAAGCAAACGGTCTACGAATAACGCTATGATGAGACTGCAAGATTTGATCAGTGCCAAGCAAGAGATCTTGTACATGTTAGTGTGAGTAGCTGATCAATACTCTATAATTAACCATACTTCTGCAGAAACAAGTCATCCGCAGTGGCATCTAGCATCTACCCACTACTCAGATTTTTTCCAGCCAACGATCAGGACAAAATCTGGATTCCCGGCAGTTGTCTGCTTTCAGATGTGTTTCTATATTGGTACAAGTCTGCCCACTTGATAACTCATTAGTTGTCTTCATGCAGAGATCCTTCCCAACAATTAAGAGATATAACTGTATATATGAAACCAATTTTCTGCTCCGATAATGTCACTTCTGAAAATCATCTTTCCCTGATAATTTAAACGAGCAAATCTGAAAATCTCACTCAGAATCAACAACAGCTGTAGTGAAAAAAAAAAAGAAAACCAGAAGATTAGGGGGCCATCAATTCTTAATTTTCCCTGTCTTGCCGATTCCAACGTTTTATTCGAAAAGTGTATGCAATGTTCCAAATTTCTTTTTTTAAAAAAAAATAAAAATGTATCCATAAAGAATGATTGATCTATTTTACTGTATCGTAAGATCAAAGAGCACTATCATTGATTGCCATGTTGATGGTGAACTGTCATGGGCACAGGTATCTTTCATCTAAATAGTGAAGAGAGTAAAAACAAGAGTGGGAAAGAAAAAGGCTAAACATTTATGTGAATCAAATACGAAATCATTACAATCTAGGATAACAGACAGTGATCAATCGAACTAATTAACCATACTCCGAACTAGCTACTTGCATTACCGTATTCGCCGGCGTCCAAATTTCTTTCCTGGCGGCGGTCACTCTGGGAGTTTGTGGACGATGACAAGAGACTGACGAGAAGATCAGCGAAAGCGCCAACAATGAATTTATGGGTGCTCTTAGGATTCAGACTAAGATAACACAGAAAAAGCTCGTGCAAATGTTCCCAGTTGGAGCTGACATCCACCAGGTCGCGTGCCTCCACCATCTCCTGCATGGATCGCCGGAAGTCCATGTACGGGTCGGGCGAGAAGGTTGGTACTGCCACACTGTTTCTAACACCCTGTGGGTTCCATGACTGGACTGGTTCAAGGCTATTGATATCGGTATCAACCAGAGGCAAATCATCATCCTTGGTATAATGAGTAGTTTTGATGGTAATAACCGTGTCAGATGCTTCTGATTGAGTAGCGATGGAAGGTTTAGAATCAGTGATTGAATTGGAGCTTCCCGGAGATGAGAAGAAGAAGCGTTGGGAGGCGAAAACGGCAGCGAAGTCAGGTTCATCGGAGGCGGATGTGGAGAGGCTATCATCAAGGATGTGGTCATAGAGGGAATTGTAGTTTTTCACCAGGATGGGATGTCTGTGATCATCTGGGCTTAGAAAACCGGCTTCAGATTCTGATGATAAGGGTGGTTTGATCTTCCTGAAACAGAGGTTGAGGTTTCTTCCTATTGTGTTTGGCATTTGATTTCCGATTTCTCGAGAACTTGAGATAGATTGGTACAGAGCCAATCATAGCGAAACAACCTAAAATATAAGAAATAGTACTATACTACTGTTATCTCAATTAAGATATATTTTTTATATAGTTAACGTTATAAATATGAATCCTAATCTATATACATTTGGACCCGCTGAATGTGAAAAAGATTTTGAATTTATATATATTGTATTAGAGATCCGACCGAATATGATTCCTCATAAGTACATATACGTAGAAAAGGCCAGGCCATGACAGTATTACACATAAGAAATAATTTGGTGATGTCCGAAATCCGAAACAAAATTAGTTTTATGACCGATAATATTATATAATTATCATTATCATATTAGATCTCTCAAGATGTAACAATTCCTAGGATGGGTCCCATACACTTGCATGTATTGACATTATCGAGTAGCAGAAGAAGTAGGTCGAAATAGAAAATGGCGTGCAGAGCCAGCAAACATGTTTTGGCCAGAGAGGATGCTATTACACATTTTCCCCGGCACAACCTCATGGTGTGGTTAAGTTATTTAAGGGTTATGTCTGGTTTTTTTCTATACCCTATGTATGTCAATTTGAGAAGACAACTAATTTGCTTGTGGAAGGGCTAGTTCGGACACTGTATATGTTTATATGTGAGCTTGTTAAATTTCCTGTGGTAAGGGAAAAGGTTTGATGAGAGATGAACGGTGAGCGCTGCATTTAACGTAGGATACAAGAATGGTCCAACCATGTTTGGAAACAGACAGATGAAGCACATGGATGGGAGCTTTCCTTGTGGTCGACTCATCTAACTATCTCTTTTGTCTTTTGTCTTATGCTTCTGTTTATATTTTATGGATCCTCCGGAAGTGAAAAAAAAGTATCCGATACTAATTAAATTTGTTATAGTAAGTATTAA
This sequence comes from Passiflora organensis, assembly GCA_019739055.1. Taxonomy (NCBI): domain Eukaryota; kingdom Viridiplantae; phylum Streptophyta; class Magnoliopsida; order Malpighiales; family Passifloraceae; genus Passiflora; species Passiflora organensis. Next base: position 3,390,890 of record JAEPBF010000223.1, on the reverse strand, counting down.
TTTAATTTTAATTTAGAAGAAAATATTTTCCTGTTATATAAAAAAAAAATAGCCCAGGCCCAAATATGGGTTTGGGCTTCCGAGTCAATCATTCACTCTCGATTCTGATTTTCTGAAGTGGGGGAGTAAAAAATTAAAAATCCAAGCTTCTCTGGTTTTAACGACACAGGTGGAGGGCAAAAAATGGGCACTCTATCTTCCCTTCTCCCTCTTCCCCTCCATTGTTTACCGAGACACAGTAAGTCCTCTTTAAGACCCCATCCCCCCGGATTCATATCACGGCCCGGCATCTCCTCGGCTATCATCAAATTTGTTGGATTTCGAGGAACTGTAGTTTTTGGAGGGAATTCAAATGGCCGGAATGAGTCTCAGTTCTTGGATGAAAACGGAGTGGTTGATGATATGGATGGCTATCTCAACTATCTGTCTCTTGAATATGACTCCGTTTGGGATACCAAGCCATCATGGTACGTCTCGAGCTCCATTTTGCAACCCAAGAGTCGTTCTTCAATATTCTACATAATTTTCTGTTAGTTGTCATGTAGTTCATGACCATAGCTGATTCTAATCCTTTCTCTCCCTGTTTTCCAAGACTTAGCATTCATCTCCCATGAACTGTACTCTTCCTCGTGTCCAGTTTAATTCCAATTTTAAGTGATTTTCATTTGGTTGTAGGTGTCAGCCATGGACAATAACACTTACTGGAGTATTAGCAATAGCCGCTAGCTGGTTAATCGTGCACTCTGTTGCAGTTACAGCAATTGTCCTCTTGTTGATCTGCTCCTGGTGGTACATTTTTCTGTATTCTTACCCTAAGGTAAACTCCAGACTTCTAATGGTTATTTATCCGTAAACCTGTTGGGTTAACTTCGAATTCAAGAGGGTTTATCCTTTCCCTAGCAGATTTTTGTTCTTGGTTTGCTTGGGTTGGGTAGTAGTTGGCTGTTTGATCTTATGTCATGCAATAGATGACACATCTTTAGCAGGGACTGATGAGTTTATTACATGCTGATTTAAGTTTATTTCTGTCTGTTCTTTACATGTATAAAGAAGTTATTCCTCTCTTAAGTAGACATGTATCCTCTGTGATCAAAGAATAGAGCATTAAAATAAATGATGAACGGAGCATAGCTGGATCTGTTTAGTTTCTGAGGAAATATAATCAGCGGAAACTAATTGAACAGGCATATTCTGATATGATTGCTGAGCGACGAAAGAAGGTGACAAGTGGCGCAGAGGACACGTTTGGTTGGACAAAGAGCCAATGATTTCGATGATCATATGAAATCTCTTCCTTCAGAACTTGTGCGGGAAGTTTGTAATGAATGATGCAGAAGAGGGTTTTGTCCCGTGTAGGATCAAGATGTGAAGATCATGGTTCGATTGACTTGTTGTTTGTACTGATCCTGCAAATGAGGATACTGTTGATGTGAACATGTTGTTAGATCTCCAGCCATAGGAGGGAGAAGTCTCCAACAATGTCAAGATTATGTTCTTTTATTTGATGGTCACCTCGTTTTTTCTCCTTATGATATCCCCACTGCTCATAAATAGTGTCTCTTTTACATGTTTCATGGTTTCAAAGGATCACTATCTTGCCCTGGTTCATTTCTGAACATGAAGCGTAAGAATTGGACATACCATCTTTTTTAGTTCAATTGTCCAAATTCATGCGTAAATTATTGTTTCGATTATTCTTAATTTAATATATTTTTTATATTTTATTTTTACGGATCGAATCTTTTTTATACCTTATTTATAACCCTTTTCATAATTATTTCCATGGATCAACTTTAGTATCAAAAGAAGCAAATACCATTCATTAATTTTAGGAAAAAGAATTTGTATTGCTTGTTTCTCAGTACCATCCTACAGCCAATCATACAGTTGATGTTTAGCTTGGATAGAATGAGAATTTATATGGGCCTAATAATTAATTTTTGTCTGGTTTAGATTATTATATATGAAGATAAACATACTATTAGTAAAATAATTTAATTTATATACACATAAATCTATTGAATTCAATCTTTCTTTATCAATCTAATCGATATTGATAAATTATTTTTTTATTCAGCTTCTTTAAGACAATAATTAAAATTATAATTTGTTTATTCTTTGTTTTGTTTTAAAAAATATTCAATGGGAATTAGAAACGACCGTATTTTATTTCTTTTTAAAAATTAATTTAAAATTATTAGTATAAAATTATTTTATTTTCAATTCGATTACTAGTTATTTTTTTAATCCTAAATAACAAAATTGGATAAAAAATTACTAAAAAGAGGAAATGAGCATGGTTGAGACCATCAATATCAGAATCTGGAATCCTATTGGTGCAAGTCAGATCACCTTATCCAGCGTCCGATATCCAGATGTCAGCCACTCATCTAAGTCCCCGCCTCTGCCGCTGAACTGTCTTAAACTTTTAGTCCCCGATAAGCTGAACACTCACAGACATCACCTCCAATTTCGACGATCATGGCCACTCAGGCAGCTCTATTCACTTCTCCCGTCAGGGTCCCCAAGTCGAACCCTCTGTATCCGTCGAAATCACCCACTCCATCTTTCTTAACCGCCAAGCCCTTCACCCTTCCCATGACTCAAAGAACCCTCAAAATTTCAGCTGCAGAATCCGAAGCACCGGCGAAAGAGGCTCCAGTAGGTTTCACCCCACCTGAGTTGGACCCTAACACTCCCTCACCCATCTTCGGTGGCAGCACCGGAGGGCTACTGCGCAAGGCACAAGTAGAGGAGTTCTACGTCATTACGTGGGAATCTCCGAAACAGCAAGTCTTTGAGATTCCGACCGGAGGTGCAGCCATCATGAGGGAAGGACCGAACTTGCTTAAATTGGCTAGGAAAGAGCAGTGTTTGGCGCTTGGTACTAGATTGAGATCGAAATACAAGATTAACTACCAGTTTTACAGGGTATTCCCTAATGGCGAGGTACAGTACCTTCACCCGAAAGACGGAGTTTACCCCGAGAAAGTAAATCCCGGCCGTCAGGGAGTCGGACTGAACCTCAGGTCCATCGGGAAAAATGCCAATCCTATTGAGGTTAAGTTCACAGGGAAACAGGCTTATGATCTGTGAGATGATCTATGGATCCCCTGTTTTTTCTTGTACTGTTCGTATGTTGAAAATATTGAATTACTATGTTCCGCCTCATTCTTGCTCGGCTCGCTGTCATTTATTCCAAACTATTGGGTTGATCCGATAAACATTAACATCTTTTGTCTTAAAAGGAAATACATTTGGAGTTATGCAATTGTATATCGGATAATGCGATTTATTATAATTTTATATAAAACAAATTAAATTAAATAATTTTGTTATAAAATTAATTTATGTTTATTAATTCACGGACCAAGCAGCTGTATTTCGTAAATAAGCGTATACCAACAAAAAATAAACCTCAATTGAAATAATATCCGAATGAAAAAAATTAACGATTTGATTGATATAAAAAATTAGTTTATTCGGCTTAGTTATAATCAAATTATAATAAGATAATTCTAGTAGACCAAAGGAAAACATACACTATAATATATAATTATCATTATTATTGTACTAGAAGGTCTCCTCGTATACCGATAAGACCGCATAAGCAGGGAACAATACAAGACGTGAACTTACTCACGGGGTCTAATGTACAGTTATTAATCCGTAGCGTTTAAGCCATATTCAGAAAGGGAAAGTCCGTTTCATTCCCGTGGGCGGAGATACTACAACCACTGCCAGAGGCACAGCAGCCGGCTAGCCATCGACTTCCACAACTCCCACGTGTACGAACACGTGTCACCAGCTCCCTCGCCCGTACTCTATCTTCCTCACACCTCTAATTCCACTTTCCATCTCTTTTGTTCTCTTTCTCTCCTCACATCCACTCACTCACTCTCTATGGATACCCTCCTCCACACACAAACCTCCATGGCCAAACGCGCTTGCCCCTTTTCCTCTTCAAACGCTTCCGGCAGGCTTCCCGGCATGAGCCACCATGTGGACGGCCTCCTCTACACCTTCCTCTCACTCGCTGATTCTCCTTCTCTCTGTATCGACATCCCCTTGGAGCGCCTCCTCGAAGCCTCCCCCTGTGAAGCTGACCAGTCCGTCCTCATCGATCGAGCTCTCAAATTAGGTACTATGCTTCTGGAAGCGGGCAAACGCTCAGCCAGACAACGCTCCAGCAAGCATAATTCCTTCACGTGGGCTCTCCCTCCCGATCTCACCATCAAGGTTTCATTCTCTATCCTCGATTGTGTAGGCTAGTGCTGGATGTTGCATTTTGTTTCTTCTTTTTTTTTTCTTTGGTGATCCTGATGTAGTAATAGTTTTTGGCTGTTTGGATTAATTTTTGCTTCTGGCTGTTAGCCGAGGAGTTGCAAGTTCTGTTCTGCCTTTTCATCTCGTGCCGCTCCTTTTTCCTGCGGAATGCACTAAGATCACGTACTTTTTTGGGATTCAGACAATTGCGATTTGAATTCGAGAATCCGGGAGAGTTACATTACGAAGTTATTTAATGTGGCTAATTTGATTTTTGTCCATTCTTACGACCTTTAGGTATACCTAGAATACAGACGTTCTGATATTAGCGTGCTATGAATCATCAATCACCAGAATCCTTCTGTGGAAATACAATTTTCTCAATTTAGCCGGCTTCGATTGTTTCTTGGGTATATTTAAGGTGATGGTAATGTGGTCAGACATTGCTGATTATGTTAGGCTGTAATCAAATGAATTGCATTTGCATCGCACCCCCCAAGGTCTCAGTTCGTGATAAATTATTCAATGATAGTAGTTTCGAAACTTATTTGTAGTTATTTTTTATAAAAAAGAATAAATTAAGAAGTGTTAACTTTTGTCCCGACACTCGATTTCAATCATAGCTTACTGATATGGCCAATTGTAGTATTTCGGGTCTTAGGTTTAATCTTTGTGCTGTGTCATGTTCTACTAAATGTTTTGTTTGTCTGAATGAACATTTGCTTCCTCCACAGGTGTTTTCTCTCCTTGATACGCAAAGCTTATGTTATGCTGCTGCAACTTGTACAATGTTCCAAAAATGTGCTATGGACCCGTTTTGTTATGTTAATGTTGACTTGACAGCTGTTGTCCCAAAAATCAATAATGGAGTTGTGTCTACTATGATTCAGCGTGCTGGAAAAGCCCTACAGTAAGATTTCTCCACAATGATTTTTTATTTTATGCAGTGGATTTTTTTTATTCCACCATATTTTTAATCTGAAGACTTGATGAACTTGAACTTGGTATTCCTTTCTTTTTGTGTGTTTCCGCTTTTTAGTGCTTCTCTAACTTGTGACACGTGATTCCTCAGCTCTCTGAAACTTGGTATAGTTCCTGGTCGTCCTATTGGGTCTCGTGGATCTTGTCAGCCATTGGTTTACGGCATCAGGAACTCTATAGATGTCTCTAATTTTTCATGGAATGAAAAAAAAACCAGACAAGGAAAGGAGTCTTACATTCTCACAAGATCCTGTTTAAATCCTTTAGGTGGGGACGGTGGCAGTTCTGGTGCTGGGTATGGTTGGACGCTCTTATTTAAAATGTTTACAGCTTGCAAGCTTGTGGATACGAATTGTTCTTAAAGTTTTTTTTTTAAAACATAATGCAAGGACTCTGTTGCGGAGGTTGCACCTTTACAATATTGAAAGAATTGATAACTCAGCACTTTGTCTGGCATTGTCAGCCTGCCCTTCTCTCCTAGATCTGGAAATCGTTGGCTTGTAAGTTTCTTTTAGCTGATAATTTGTCCACTATACCTAGTTTCAGCTTAGTATAAAATATCCAGTTCTTGTTTTGCTTTGAGGTAATGCGAATGATAAGCAGGAGATTTTTTTTTAAAATGATCGACACATCTTTCTATTGTTGCTTTGAATTTTGGGTTTCATGCCTCCAAATACCCTTTTGATTGTTGCTTTATTCTGTTCAGATCTATTTTCCCATGTGGTTTCTAGGCATCCATTATACAGAAGGCTCTCTATATAGCTAATAAGCCATATGACATGGACATGGTAGATGATGATATTCAGTTAGCTTGAAAACTTCGGCATGTTTAGCCAATAAATTTATTTTCTCATAGTATTTCCTATGAAGAGTTGTGGTGTAGTTATTGTACTTGGGAACAGCTGATAAATATTCGTCCTCCCTTTTTTATTTCTAAAAAATGCAAGATTTTCAAAGGTTTGCCTGCTTTTATGATCTTGAATGTTTAACTAGGTTGGAAAAAAATGTTATATTGCATTTTCCTATGAATGGTTTTATTTTCTGGTTCATTGCTTATAACATAGCAATAAGTTTAGCCATCTTTATATTGTAGACTGGGACCTAATTTTTTCAAATTGTCCGATCAAAAGCTTGATAAAGATTTTCAAATAAGATATGTTTTAACTGTTACTGGTTATGCTTTAATACTGTAATTTTGGAGATTACTGCTTATCTGTCCTCCCTTTTATTTTCCACTTCTGGTCTTATTTTAGTTGACCTCATGTATAAACTATGTTGAGTTTGGTTGAACTATCTTCATACGGAATCTGATATATGTGATCTAGATGTTTTATTATTTGTTAATTTCATATTTTGTGTCATTTTATCATAAAAGTTGACTGCTTTTTACTGGAGCAGACATGTTGAACTGAGACAAACATTGGAATCAGTAAGCAAGAGCTGTCCCCTGATAGAGCGTTTATTTTTTGAATCCTCAAAGACAGGTGGGCTCTCCTATTGATGAAGATTTTCTGTTTCAATGCTCTAACATGTTTTGCTCACTCTGATAGTATTTGATTTCAGGAAGGGATGACAGTTTGAAATCACCAACATGTGCAGATCTGGTCAAAAATTGCCCAAATTTAACTTCATTGGCTCTTAGGGGGTTTAAGCTGCAAGATTGTAAAGTTCGTGTACTTGTTAAGGTATATGGGCCCAGTTGATTACATTTATTTCTTTCGTTACTACTGGTTCCATATAAAATTTTATCTTTTTTAACCTTGCCTCGGAGTGTAGTGCCTCTTCATCCCTCATTTTCTTGTCCCTTGCATTAAAGGTTCAACTACCATGCTCTGCAGTTCGCATGCAGTGCAACAGACCTGGTGTATATGATCCATTGTTCCATGACAAAAAATTTGATTGTATTCCTGCTTTTTGGCTGTGAATTTAGATGGAATTTTCCTCAGAATTTCAAACATCAGTAAAGATGATAACTTCATTTTTTTACGGAACAGTTCATTAAATAATCTACCACCATGCTATGTCAGTTGTGTATATGCTGTTAATATCTATGTTTTTCTGTTGCTCCATGATATTAGATTTCTTCATAGCTAATTTCAAGCATGATCTGTTGTTCTCTTCTTTCAACTTTTTTTTAGCAACAAATCTGTTTTCTTCTCTTTTAACGTTTTCTTTCTGCTCTGTAGAAGAAGAATCTGAAATTTTGAACAATATTCTTCTGCATGCCCAATTTCTAAAACATGAGTTTCATCAGCTTGGGAATACCAAAAGAAAATAGTATTTATATTTCTACGAAATGATTCAAACAAATGAATTCAACCTCCTACTCTTCATATCTTGTCATATGAACATATGATGTCAATTTGTTATTTATGGTTGATTAGATTCCATCGACTCAGCCAATTCCTGTGGACTTATTGCAGAGTCCCGTTTGGTGTGCATGCAGTAAGAATTGAATTTCTTTGATTTCTAGTCATTTTAAAGCTTTTTTATTCCAAAATTCCATCTTTTCTCTTGAGAAAATTGAAAGTTTGAGGTTGTCTGTGAGTTTTGTGAATACTAAGTTTGTCGACAAAGGAATCTTGTTAATCTTGGTCAGTTGACTTTGTTTGGAACCAATTATACAGATGTGGTTGGCCTTTTGAGAATACAATAATAGTGTTAGAATTTTAGATATTAATGAGGTAAAAAAAAGGATGATAAGTTTTGTTTTGTTTTATATATGATGAGATATGCTTAACTATACGTGGTGATGAAACAAAGTTAATTCTTGGCTGAGTAATTGAACACTCGGGAGTTTATCCCTCTTCTGAGAAAAGAAATGTGCAGGGATTTCAGAGGCTAAAATATGCAGACTTTTCTTCGTCATATTCGATCACTGGGAATTTTCTGCGGTATGTGAATCATGTTTGCTGTATCTGTTATAGTTTCTTGTATCGTTGTCCATTTTGGAATGTCTTAAAATGTTCTGTTTATTTTTCTTGAAACCAATAGGAACCTTGGGGGTGGCATTGGTGGGAACCTACTGGAGGTTTTAATTTTAAGGGACTGCATGCATCTGAAGGAGGTGGATTATGACTCTTTTATCTCCTCTTCTCCTTTTATTCTTTCCCTTAACCTTCTTTCTGAAGATATTGAGTTGTTTACTGCAGACTGAAGTTGGTCGGTTAATGACTGCAATCCTCACTGGAGACTTTAAGTTTCTTCAACATCTTGTGGGTAGATAGAACCTCTAAAGTCCCACATTATGCTGCCTACATGCGACTTCTACTTTTAACTCATTTTCTTCTAATCATGGTAATTGCCATGTCCTAGGATGTATCAAATAGAGAGGGCTTGGCTTCTTCTGGTGATTGGTACCGTAGATGTTATGACTCGAGGTAGTATTTTTCTCTTTCTGGAATATCATGACGGTGGACTAGTTTTCTCTGGGGTGAACTGTGTCAGTTTCCTTTGCATGTTGTGCAGTATCTTTCCTATAAAGCAGGTGCTTGAAGCAAGGCCTAATATGTGTTTGCTTGCGGAGTTTCCATCAGATGATAGGTTAGTTCATTATTCAGTTACTTTTAGCCTTCTATTTGATGGGCTGCAGGAGTCCAACTTGTCCGGTTAAATCTTGTATCTTGCTTATAGTACAAAAAAAGGGATGAGATTTGGAATTGATCTGTTTGTGATTCGAATTCTGGATTTTGCAGTTTTACTGATATGGATCAAATTATCAGTAGCGAGCCAAATAGTGACATCAGTCTGCCATCTCATTTTAGCAGTCATATGTCAGACGGGTCATTTATGAGTACATCTGAGAGCAGCTATAATAGTGATCAGAGTAGTGGTAACGAGGAGGGTCAAGATTCTGGCTATATAGTTTTTGAAGAAAGTTCAGATGAAGTTGATTTTCTGGCTGTCTAGGTGAACAGCCAATTTCTGCGAGGTCTGGAATCTATAGCTCTGGTGAACTGGTACCCAACTTTCTTTCTCATAAAGTTTCATATTATTCAAATGATTTTGATTCCAAGTTCTCATTCTTATTTCATACATTCCGTGTTGATGAGTATTCTGTGGTTCTTTCGTGTCTACTTTGACACCTATGTGCATTTTTGCTTGGTACCGACAGATATTGAACATCCTAGAAAGTTTGTATTCTTTTTACATTAAGTCGGTCAATACCAAAACGCTGCATTTCGAACTTGGGTTGCTGTAAACTGTTTTTACCATGCTGCCATTCACACTGACTACGTTATAGCTTTGTTGGGCATTTCATTGTACTCATGTCTTTGTTAGTATTTTCATGCCGCTTTCTTATTATTCTTCTACTTTTGTACTGTGGGTGTATTTTACCAAATTAGCTGTATCCCCTCTCGAACAATGCTCTCTATTTTTTCCTGATATTTTATATTATAGGAAGAAAGGTTCGCGGATACCAAGATGAAGAAAAGCAAAGAAAAGCATTGGTGATTTATTGACAAATGACAGCCAAATGTCAAGTACCTGGCCTCGATGTCTAGCATATGGTATTTCCTGTGGATTTATGAAGCTGCATGTGCCTCAATGCCACCTAATTTTATTGGTTTGTTACCTTGGGTCATTGAGGTGAAAGCTCTTCCAGCTCCGGGGAGTAGTTTTTTTCCTTCCCCCCTTGAATTCATTTAGCTTTTATTTTCCTTCTTCCTTGTATCTTCAAATTGCAACTGTAAAATTTTAAACATGTTTTTTTTGTCGCTGTAATTGTATACGAGGCCTTGGATGGTCAGCCATCTATCCTAACAGTCGTTTATTATCTGGAACCGGGGGAGTGAATCCCCCTGATAAAAGGTATACTCCCGATATGTGTTTGCAGGTCTTTCAGGCAATACCTAGGGCTTTTGTGGCGATATTAATGGTCGGGTTGATCGAATGTTTTAAATTTTATATTTATATTTATATTTATATTTTTAACTTAAATTTAATTTAAAATCTAACAAGTTTTTAAAATATAAATTTATCATAAATTCAATAGATTTTTGAGTTATTTATAATTTATTTATTATTAATTTATTATAAATATATATTATTAAAATTTTATATTTGTTAATAGATGATATTTTATAATAAAAAAGTAATATTTGTTATTATTGAAAATAATATTTTAAATTGATTTAAATTTTTTTATTCAAACTTAATATATTTTAGATTTCATAAATGATGTAATTTTTTTATTTATATGTCATTCTTTTTGTTTCAGAGAGTTTTACATTAAAGTTATTTATTGCTAGTATTTTATATAATGATTATCTAAATACGAAATGCGAATATTGAAGATAATAATTATCAAAATATATTTGATAAAAGTTGACTATAATGAATTATTTTGATTTTAAAAAATTATTTATTTTTATTTAGTATATGTTATTTTAATTTTAATTTTTTATTTAACATAATATCATAATTTTTATTTATAACTGTTGATATAAAGAATTATATAATAATATACTCATCAAATTTTTTTAATTTTGAAATTTGTTTTATTATTTGTTTTTAATACTGTAGTTTCAAATTGCTGCTTATGGGAAAGGTCTACCGCATTGAGAGCCGCATTCTATTTTCTCTTACTCAAGAATTATCTCAAGATCTAAGTTGGTGCCGAAACACCACACAACTGTTTACCTAGTTTAGAACTGAGATAAAACTAAAAATACTATAGTGAGTTGAATATTTTATCAAGTGCTCAAGTAAATGTATACAAAGTGAATAATGTTAACTCCTATGAAACATGATAGGGTACATGAAGATATATTGTGAGATAAAGAGTTTTGTAGTTATAAAATATTTATTACACAATCGAATAGACATAATAAAATTTGTTGTATTTTTAATTTCTAAATTTATTATATTTATAATAATAACTTGTTTGTTTTTTTTCGATATATTATTGATAATAATTTTATCTTGAATAAAATAAAATATTATATTTTTATGTTAAAAAAGTTAAGTTATTATCAATTCAAATCAATATTTATTAATTTAAATTAATTTAATAATTTTTTAAAAAGTAAAACACCGACACCAACTACAGGACAAAAACACGTTTATGTATATACAGTAATCTGAACGCTAATGTCCGTAGCAGACATCAGCTATCCTCCGCCTAGCGACCGGAACTAGTCTATTATGGCACAGCAAGCTTCCCGTCCCTACAAACCTTACCGGCTTCTACGAACCTTGCAAGGCCACACCAGTGCCGTCTCATGCGTGAAATTCTCAAACGACGGCACACTTCTTGCGTCCGCATCCCTCGATAAAACCCTAATCCTCTGGAAATGCTCTGATCTCTCCTTCCTCCACCGTCTCGAGGGCCACTCTGAAGGCATCTCAGACCTTGCCTGGTCATCCAACTCCCACTACATCTGCTCCGCGTCCGATGATCGCTCTATCCGCATCTGGGACGCACGCGCCCCTTTCGAATGCCTCAGAATCCTCAAGGGTCACTCCGATTTTGTGTTCTGCGTCAACTTCAATCCTCAATCCAACCTCATTGTCTCGGGCTCCTTTGACGAAACGATTCGGATTTGGGAGGTCAAGACGGGTAAATGCAACAGGGTGATTAGGGCACATTCCATGCCTGTCACCTCCGTCCATTTTAACAGGGACGGGTCCTTGATTGTCTCCGGCAGCCACGACGGGTCGTGTAAGATCTGGGAGGCGTTTTCTGGGACGTGCCTGAAGACGCTTATTGATGATAAGGTCCCCGCCGTATCGCTTGCCAAGTTCTCTCCGAATGGAAAGTACATTCTCGTTGCCACGCTTGATAGTACACTTGTAAGGACCGCTACTACTTTTTTTGTTTGTTCTTTTACGTCCCAGACTTTTAATAATTTTCTATACGCTCATCTCCTCAGCCATTCGATTGTTTGATTTGTCTATGTATGGATTTGAATGTGTTTGTGCTACCTGTCTAAATGTTACCTGATCAGAAAGAGTAGATTGAAGGGCTTTCGAGAATCTGATAGAGAGCAAAGGAATTTTTGTGATTTGCAATAGCAATTGAGCTGAACTTGACAACTATATGTGTAGTTCTTCTTAGTATGTGAAAGTATATCTCAATAGAATAACACTTTTGCAAACACCTGAATTTAGAGAATCAGGTCAAAGAATCATGCCTTTATCACCTCATACTTTTCTGGGTTTCTTTTGTCTTTACAAGGAGCATAACTTCAGATCCTAGTAAAATAAAACGAGGCCAACTCTAGAAGAAAGCTTACACCCTTACTATACTTGCTGGTTACCGCAAAGATTAGAGAGCTATCAATTACAAGCTCTACTTTGCAGGATAAAGTTAGGGATAGGTTGAGGATTGAGTTCCATCCTCTGGCACTGTTCTTTTTTCTTGATATCCAGTTGAGGTGGTAGGTATCTATTGCAGATTCGAACTCCAACTTTCTCTAGATAGGCTATTCTTGATTCTCTTATCAGCTGCAATTAACCCTCTGCAGTTTTCTATTTGCACCTCTGCTCCTCACCATTACACTGGGACACAACTAGTTTACCCTTAACTCCTTGATAATCCTTTGTCATACTGAGTTGACAGGTCTGCCACAGTTTTAGGTACATTAGATTTGGTTTTCCTGCTAAGATAATTATGGTAATTAAGGTTATGAGATTACACCTAGTCTTGTTTAAAAGTTTGTTGTAATCTATCAGAGTCAAGATTAAGTCTAAAAGTAGGATATATGAAATAGAGTTTAATTTTGACCTAGTAGTTTTATTGTAGATAGGCAAGTGGTATTTTTTTTTTTAAATAAAGCAAGTGGTATTTATAGTTGTAAGGCTATGCCAACCTTTTCTATGGTGGAAATTTTCTTTCAGCCTTTCTGTGAAAATTGGGTATTCGATTAGTATATTAAGGTGAAGTTTGCATTATCTGTCACAGAAACTATTGATAAGATGATCAAGGTAATTGTATATTAAGGAATGTGGCGAGGAAGAGAGATTTACTTGTTTGAGAAATTTGTTTTCTGACTTTTCTCGAAAGGAAAAGATTAAGACTCAATACAGCAAAAATCATAATCTGATTAGCTCTTAATTTGTGTCTTGTTCACTCTTCTATGTGTAAATCGTTTTTCATTCTCTGTGCACAGAAACTTTGGAATTACTCCACAGGGAAGTTCTTGAAGATTTATACAGGTCATACGAATAAAGCTTATTGCATAACCTCAACTTTCTCTGTGACAAATGGGAAATACATTGTCAGTGGGTCAGAGGATCATTGTGTTTATATATGGGATCTCCAGCAGAAAACTATGGTTCAAAAACTTGATGGCCATTCTGATGTTGTCATTTCCGTCACCTGCCACCCGACCCAGAATATGATCGCTTCTGCTAGCCTCCATAACGATAGGACCATCAAGATTTGGTTTCAAGAGGACGGATTATTAATGTAATTTGACGGCTTTTTAACACTTTGTGTATGGGTAAATTCATTATAGTTGGCATCAATATTTTGAGAATTGAATCGGTTTTATCGTAATATTCGGTTTATAATCAATGTATTATATTTAAAAAACTAATCAAACTTGCAATAGGTTTCAAATTTTTAATAATAAAAGTCGTGATAGAAACACTTATCATATGATTTATTTTCCAGTCTCGATAAAAACACTTTCCATTAGAATTTATTGGAAATTTAAGATTTTAAAATTAAGAAAACACAGATATCAACACTATATTGGTTATAGCGTATACTCTTTAAACGTTTTTCATGAGTTGGGTGAGAGCTGCTCCGATGAAGATGCGTTAGCCTTCTCTGTGTTATTGTTGTGGAGGTTTACTCTTCCGGTGACTAATCATTTTTAGAAAACCCGGTCTGCTTCAACGAAGTAGTTCAATAACAGCCCATTAAACTAAAATGCTGGGCCACAAATTAGAGATTGTAGCCCAGCTCTGTGACCCATACTCGAGTAAGAAAAGGTCAACAACAGGCCAATAAAAAACCAATATGTTGGGCCACTAATTAGTGCTTGGAGCCCAGCCCAGGAGTTTTACAGTTCATTGTTCGTTCTAAAATGATTTACGCCCAACTCCAAAGGAACTGTTGAAGAAGAAAGGAACCGAAGAAAAAGAGCCGCCCGGATGACGACGATACGGCGATTCTGCTGCAACGATCTTCTCCGCTTCTCTGCCGTTAATTTCGACCATCTGACTGAAACTGTAACTTCAATATTTCATTGCATTGCTTTATTCTCCTTCTTTGTATATCTATTTTCCATCTCGTCCTTCCGGAGTTTTGCTTTGTTTATGTCACATGGAAGCTATCGGTTCAGTTAGCTTTGACTGCTTGACAGTTTAACATGTCATTCTATATGACCTACCTGGCGAGATGGCCTGACTATTTCCACGTCGCGGAAGCCCCCGGCAGCAGAATCATGGGCTACAGTTATTTCCTTTTTCTTTTTCTTTTTCATAAATTCTTTTGCTATTCTGCTAAATTCAGCAGCTGACCGCATCTTCGTATGATTCTTATCACAGTAATGGGGAAAGTAGAAGGACAAGGCGAGTCCTGGCACGGTCATGTAACGGCAGTAACCGTCGCAACTGAATACCGAAGGCAGCAATTAGCCAAGAAACTTATGAACCTCCTTGAAGACATCAGTGACAAGATGTAAGAATCATCGTGGTAGATGCTATTTGTGAATTTACTCTATAATATCCATGTTTGAGCTTTTAATTTGGCAGTTCTAGTATTATTTGACGGATATGATAGCGGCAACACATAGTAATCATCCTGCTCCAAGTTTACTGAAAAGCTTGCTCGTTTCTACTTGCAAAGTACTTCGGTTTCTCATTGTCTATATATTGAAGTCTTGATTGACAAGTAACCATTCATGTAATATATTTCTTTGATGTTATATTGATTCACATGGTTAACCTGCTCCATAACCAGGTATGGTTTTGATGAACTAATTAGAGGGTCTTTCTGTGTGCATCCTTATTAACATTTGACAAATATATTGACATATAGTAGCTACTGCATATTGAAGTTTTGTCCATGTCAGCTTATTTTCTAATGAAAACTTTCATCACAGTGACAAGGCTTATTTTGTGGATCTCTTTGTGAGAGCATCCAATACACCGGCAATAAAGATGTATGAGAAGGTACTTGTTCTTTGACAGATTTTGGGTTTCCATAATTTGTTTGATTTGATCATGTTTCTACTATCATATATGTATACCGTATTATCATGGAAGAGTGCTTTTAGTTTGCAAGGAAAGATCAAGCTAGTGCAAAAATTTCTTGTCATGGCCAAATGTGGCACTACATTGCTACTGTTATCTCTTTGGCTCTTGCTTTTAGTTTCTCTTCTTTCCATTGTATTTTTTGTTAGCAATTTGCTTTTGGGGATTCTAGCGCAGCTGGTGAGAGGTAGGATTGTGATTGCTCTAGGTCTTACATGTACTCTACCTGGCAATGAACTCCTACACTTTTAATGGCAAAACCTTGCACATGTTCTTTAACTTTTTGCTGGACCTAACTGGGAATTCCTGATCATTTTAGAATTTTAGGCATTGTACAAAATGGTTAACAAGAAAGTGGAAAGATTTGAAGAGATTATGACGTTTCAAAGTGAACTATCTTCATAAAATCTGCAGTTATGAAGTTGTTTTCACATGCTTCCTACGTGCAATCAAGAGAATGATCTTGGGCATCCGAAATGTAAAGGTCTACTATAGAGGTTCCAAAATTTCCTTCTAAGTGCTTATCCTGAAAATCCAAAGGAATCTCTTAATAAAACTTAAATTTTCATAATATTCTTCTTACTGCTAGATGATCTCCTTCATTTTATTTAAAGAAACCTTAAGATTGTGTCACTGAACTCCAAGTCTTGAGCTTCCCGTTTTCCTTGCTCATTAATAGTCAGTTTACCATTAGAAGAAGCTTTGTGTAATGTAAGCAAATAATTACAGCTACGTTGATTCTTGAAAGAAATTTATTCTAATACACTCTTCTGTCATCCTTAAATATATCCAAACAGACTTGCTGATTTGGTATCTATCAATTTCGTTGCTGTCTTTAAACCAGATTCAGTCGAGCAACGGATGAGATGCTCATCCTTAAATATATTAAGAAAAAGTAAAAGTAAAGTGACCCTTTTCTCATAAAAGATGTGTCAGACAAGGCACCATTTCTCTGGAAAGCCTTTGCTAAGAAATGTGAAAGATATACTTACTGACATCCTCTAAATTTGTCTGATTGTGTCACCCTTGTATGGAATTATAGCATCCACCTTCTACCAAGATTAAACTTGCACTCATTAGTTTTCACAAGGTATTGAAATTATCTCAGGAAGGTATACTGATGATCACTTTGGATCTTCTTAAACTGCATGCTGTAATGGATGAAGTCAGAAAGCTGGCGATGATATACCACAATAATGAATCCGTTCTTTTGTAGATGAAAAGATGAAATGTAATGGGGTTGGTGCTGATTTCCTGTTGCATCTTTCAATGTTGATTGCTTTCTGTTTGCAGTTCTGTTAGGCAGAGAAATGCATAGAGGAATCGAGCCTTAAAAATTTTAGATGATGGACCTATGCTCAGTGACCCTCTTGTGATTTATCTCATATCGAACGTGTGATTAAAGTTTTAAACTTATAGGACATTTTACAAATTCTGGTTTGAATAATACTATCCATAGATGTGAAGTATCTATAGCTAGTAGTGATAGCAACAATAATACTAGTCAGGAGTTTTAGGTGTGTTGTTCCTGCTCTTCCCTTAATCCTACA
Source organism: Passiflora organensis (assembly GCA_019739055.1). Classification (NCBI taxonomy): domain Eukaryota; kingdom Viridiplantae; phylum Streptophyta; class Magnoliopsida; order Malpighiales; family Passifloraceae; genus Passiflora; species Passiflora organensis. Next base: position 3,373,884 of record JAEPBF010000223.1, on the reverse strand, counting down.
GTAAACAGCAAACAACGGAAGTGTTCCTTCTATTTTCTGGAAAAGAATGATTGGAACTGCCATGCTATGCCACACCTTTTTTTTTTTGGCATCCCTCCCTGGGCACAGGGAAGGATAGCCAAATCATTTTTGACAAAAGCTGATATCTGCAATAGGCAAGATTGTACTGCTGCTTCCATTTGTATTTCTCTTGCTCATCATAATTATCATTTTATATAAATTGGACTTCATGGTCAAATAGTTTCCTATTCTTTTATCCAATTTAAGGACTATAAGCATGTAGAAGATTTATTTGTTGGTGGTTGATACAACCTGATTATTTAAATTCGACCTGGTACTATCGGAAAATGTTTTGTGTCACTAAGCCTGGTTGGTGGCGTACCTGTTACCAAAATTTACGCAATTGTTTATTTAAGAATGAGAACCGATGCTTTCTTACTCATTCATGATCAATTGTGTTTTCTTATCGATCGACTTCCTATATGTTTCTTTCCGCTTCTTGTTTTCTCATTGACAAGATGGTGATGATTCTATTCATCATTTGTGTTCAGTTAGGGTATGTGATCTACAGACGAGTCTTGCGTTATTATTCCGGCGAGGAAGATGGGTTAGGTGCGTAACTGCATTTATACATCATTTTGTATCCTTTTCTTTTGTTTTTCCTTCTTGAACCTGAAGTGAGTCTGACAATGTTCTTTCTTTGTTCAGATATGAGAAAAGCCTTATCTCGAGACGTTGAAAAGAAGTCCATTATCCCCCTAAAGCGTCCAGTTACTCCAGATGAACTGGAGTATGACTAGGTATTCTTATGGACAACTGAACCTGCAAATGAGTCTTGCCACCAATTTCTTTGATCATAATTCATTCAGCAGGGTACCGTGAAGAAGGAAGTTGTGCTTCTGACTGACGCAAAGTTTTAACAATCTAAAAGTCGTTTCCTTTGCTATTTCATCGAATTGTCTGCTGTTTGTTTCGATTTATGCCACAATTATACCCCTGGATAGTTCAAGTCCATAAAAAAAGCATGTATTATTTTAAAAAAATTTAAAATATTAATTTATTATCAAATTTAATTAAAATTTATTATTTTTAAATATATATCATGTATTTATTTAGTTCTAATTTCATAGTTATACGCAAATATCTCTTATGTAAAACAATCATTCTAGGTATTGTTCTGTATTATTGTAAGTCTCATCTAGATCATATTCTCATATATTCGACATGTCAGTATGTCGTAGTTGGTTTCTATGGATATTTTGGATTCTCATCAAGAGGGATTCGAAAAAATTTGCAATGTTACCGTGTGAGATGACAGAAGCTGATTGGTACTTACTGGGAAAGTTATGTCCACCAATGATTGTGTACGATTTGTCGGAGGAACGTTATTTATCTTGATGAGGAAAAGAGGAAGAGCCATTGTTTCCATTGCAAGGCAACTTTAGGCGAGATTGCTCAGTTCTTTGGTCTCGGATGATGAAGGTCATTCAGGGCCTTTGGTGGCAACTGATCTGGACATCAAAAGCCCAATTCAAAGTTCTAAAATGGGCTTTATAGATCGCTTTTTCAGTCTGCATGAGGGGTTTTCTGCCAATTTTTTCATTATTTGATATTATTTTCCATTAATGTACGTATTTGGTTGGTTCTTCTTTTGAAAAAATATTATGACGATTGCGTAAAGCATTAGTAAGAAAAATTTGGGAAATAGGTACTTTTGGTGTTTACCACAAAGTGGTGGTCACTGACACAAGATCTCATATCTAGGACACTGGATCCCGTTGAGTTTGCAGGGCCAAGGTGGGCCAGAGGCCATTTGCATGTTCGCCGCTTGCAAGAAAGAAACGAAGCAAAGAAGAGCAGGGCTAACGTGCCACTGCTTTTGTCCACAACATGCTGTCCTTAAGGAAGTGATAGAGAGATTGGAATGGCATAACCAAAATGGGTTTCCATCCAACTGAAGATGTCAACCTTTACTTTTGAACTGGTGCTTTCATATCTTGACTAGCTTTTCCCCCTTGAATCTACGTGTCCTTGTCTGCGTGGCCTTTGACAATACTGCTTTGTGGCCATGATTCCACCTCCAAACTCATACATTAATTCCACTGCTTGCATGCCTGCACTGTTATGATATAAAGGTGACAAGCCATGCGGCGTTGATGATGTCTCCCTATTTTTTTTCTTTCCATCCTCTGGTGTTTGGGGTAGGCTTACATTGAGGGTGCACAAATGAAAAACATCTAAGAGTTCTGGTCTCCCAATCAACTCGAGGGTAATGAATTTGTCGAATTTCATTAACTTGGCCAGTTGATGTAATGTATGTTTGATGTTAATTTCTCCATGTGACAAGTTCTATGCATGGCACCATATTAATCCATGTTTAGATTTTTCTAGCTAGTGCTTTCTTTCTTGTCTTGCATTCAATTCGTGTGCCATATCCTCTGAAACAACTCATTAAAAGTGATAATATCTCCTTGTTGATTGAACATGATAATGTGGCATTTTGTCTGCCGAAGTAAAAACTCCCCCCACTCTTTTCTCTTCTATAAAACACTCCATTTTGGAGCTTTTCTAGAGATGCATTACTTATACTCCATCATTACAACAAACAATGGCCCTGATTCCTAATCTTTAAAAATCTGAAATTTAATATAAGATGGCTTATTAAAAGTAAAAAATTATAGGGAGAACAATAAATCATTAGTGGTTCTTTTTCAGAGTTGACCTTCTTACCCGAAATCATGAAGAATTGATATAGTATTATTATCCATCTCAAAATATAAGATTATTGTAATTTTTATATCTCCTTTTTTTCAAAAATTTAATCTAAAATCTATATCAACACTACATTGATGTTAGCCTCCTCATCTGAGAATTACCCCTACATTGGTTTATTACATGCGCTTACTCACAGTCGTAGTTCAATTACCAAAGCTCACCTAGTTGGTATTATCTGTTTATAAATAAATTGGCATATTTTATTATTATATATAATTTAGAAAACGAACCAACTGGCTTGCTTGAAAGAGCAAAGAATATCTGAAGATGTGGTCTTAAAAAGCCTGTCCACGCCGTATATCTTTATCAGGTGTCAATCAAGGGACTTGTGGTCTGCTTGCTCTTATGCGAGGCTGTCTGCCATAATTTTGAGGCAGTAAACATGGAGGAAATCATAACAACGACAAAACCATAATAATAACAATAATACCAAAAGCTCTATTTAAAGATTCACATCATTCTCCGGATAGCAAATTATTGTGTCCACTACTTAAATCCGTGTCAAATAATAACTATCCATCCCCATTTACCACTGCGTTTAATCATTGTTTGGAGTACATATAATATTTGAATAAAATATCTTTTTCATAAACTATTTTTAATAAATTGATGGTTGAAAGATTTAAGTCATGGATATTGCATAGTTTATGGGAATTCTGTCTATTTTGTATGAATTAGAAAAATACTCTTCAATTGTTTTTTAAAGAATACTCATCCACTTTATTGACCATTTCACGCCAGCCTTTCAAGATTAAAAGGGAAAATATGAGCAAAGAGATTTTGTAGATAGGTTATTACATTTACATCGTTGTAAAGAACAAAACTGACAGGCTTAATCACTGCTTGGTCTTGGCTGTCGGAAACAATCATTTGAAACTTGGAAATGCCAGCGCAACTGATGATCGAGTTCTTTTTTCTTTTCTTTTTTAATTCATTTATTTTAGGACATTATTTTGTACATACTTTTTCTTGAACATGTATACTGGATCCGACCAGGTCCCACCGACCTGTCGGTTGAATCAGGGAACTAACTCTACCCTCTCCAAATCGGGTTTGAACCGGGTAATATTACATAGCAATGCAGGTGATTTCACGCCTTTGGCTCGGTAACTCTACTTTACCCGACCCGACCCAATTGCCATCCTTAATTCACATGGGCTCTTCACAGAATCATAATCACTGCACCCTTTCAAACAGTACTTTAGCGATGTGGTGGTTGATGACGTCGGCATCACAAAAGGCCGAGTAGTAAAAACTCTTGGCCACTGTGAGAAAGGTTTGCTTGATATTGGCGTGAATGTCGTCTGACGAGTTTTCAAGAACTAGCCGCACAAGTTCTTGCATGTCAGTCTCTATCTGTGGGGTAGTGATCCTGCGGCCATTGCTGGTGCTACTGTGGCTGTGGCTTCCATTGTCGTGTACCTGAAAAAGATTCATGATAGAACCAAATCTAGGATGCATCCTTTTGCCAAGATATAGATTTACATTGAAATTCTACAGATAAAGCATATCATCATATCCAAGTACAAGTCAAGAGCTACAGAGATGCAGAACCCCGAAATCATTCAAAGTTTCCAATTAAATTTTGGGAGCCCTGTCAGAAGCCACTGAAGGAAGTTTCTGTCACCTCGTCGTTTGTGATAGGACTAGTCAACCATGAATAGCAGCTATACCTATCTGCTCCGTTTACTTCTGTTTTGCCTTGGCGTCTGTGATAGTGGGATGGTCCTACCCACGAGTTTAACAGTTCATGAAACTCTGACGTGACTCCAAAATAATACTCATGGAATCCAAATCCACTCTGAAATTTAATCCAAAATTTTAAAATGTGTCTCTAATCCTTAACCAACTAAATTAGTGTTTACTCTATCGTTCAGATTTAGAAAAAAATGAGCATTCAATAGCTCATACCACGAATCAAAAAACACGAGGTGGATGAAGGAATTGGTATGGCTATCACTGACCTTGCGCTTTTGGAAATGACGGAGCTGGTAGCATATTTTGTTGGTGAGCTTGGCTAATTGCTCGAACCGAGGAAGATGGATCAAGTGCTCCGCAGATTCACAAGATCCGCCTGATATATGTATTATTTGCACCAAGAGCTCTGCCTCTCCTCCGTGTCTCTCCCCTTCCCCGACCAAAAACAGCAGCCACTTTTCCCACTATGCATTTTTTTAAAAAACAAATTAGAAGAATACTATGGGGAATTCTATCAAACGGGTTTCGTATATAAAACTCACAGCATGACGTAAACTCCTGCTTATGTCTCGACCATGAGCCACCAATTCATCTACGGAGATATGATTAATGGTTCCATGCAACATCCTCACGAGTTCCACCATTTTCCTTCTTTTCAGATCCCATCTTCTGCAAATACAAAAGACAAAGGAGATTATTATTCTATAGTTTGTTGGTATGTTTAATTTCATATATATATGAATAATCATTCTTGATCACTATAATTTTATTTATTTGTTTAAATAAAAAATATTTATGTCGACAATAAAATTATTTTTTTTCAAACTCTAATTCAGTATAATATAATAAAAATATTTAACCAACTATTATTGTCCCATTCATATTTGCATATCTTAAATTAATAAGCTACTCTTTTTTATATTACGAATAAACTACAACTCGTGATTATGAAAGTTAGTGAAAATTGCGTTAGTTTTGTAAAACTTGTGGGTAAGACAACATTGTACCAAGAAGGTCGCTTTCCTCTCTCACATCTGACGTTTCTTATGTCCAATCTCATTCCCATAGGATAAACCAACTGTGGGGGTTCCTCCCCACAGATGTCTTGTCTGTTGGCGTCATTTTCAAGACGGTTCTGTTTTATTCTCCAATCTTACTGTTCTATTATATAAAGCTCTGATTTTAATTAAGGTTGCATACCAAGCAACGATGTTCATGTTTTTGTCGGTGCATGCATGCAACTACCAACATAAACATATCAAAACTATGAACTAGTTTGTGACATTATTTTAAAAATTTAAGAGTTTACCTTCCATTAACAGGCAGACATGCACCGATGCCATTTTTGAATTCATGGACGAAAGCTATCCTCTCCTCAATACACGTAGGGCTATCTCCACCCAGATAAGACTCGATCGTGTCGAGCAATATTGTGGTCTTAGCCCATGCTAGTCTTTGGTTGGACCTCTCTGGTTCAAATATGCTGGCAGCGGATATAAAATAAGCCATGAGAAGGGTTCTTCTACTTACGCCGAAGCCTCTTAGATTGTATTCTTGGTACCACCTACATTTTACTCATAGAGTGAGAGAGAGAGCACTGTCAATTTTAGAGTGCATACGTTAATTAAGATTTATAGATCTGAAACTTTCAGTCAATTACTTTTGAAAACTGTCCCATTCTCTGCGATGCAATGCCTGGCAACTGTTGTAGTCTAACTTTGCAAGTTGGAGATATTCATTGTTGTTTACGTAAGGCATCCTGAAATAGACAAGGAGAAAGAACAAATCTTCACATTGAAAAGGAAAAAGATTCGAGTGGTTGTATCAACACAGTAACGATGAATAAGAACAAATCCGGACAAGCTCATCAGGAAGAAAGAACTAAACAAAGGGAATAAAAGAGAGCACACCTGTAAAGAGTCTTGCCAATCCAGACGTCATCTTGGCCCCCATATTGTTCAATGTAGAATCTGGTCTCCACTCGAGGCAAGCTAGCATACCATGGAACATCCAGCGCGAATCCCACCTGCAGATAGTGCAGTACCATTCTCTTCTTTCATTTCAGGTCGTTTGGTTATGGGTAGTAGCTAGCTAGATAGGTTTTCTACTCCATTTTTTAAACCGACCAGCCAACCGCATTTATTCCTCCACTTTACAAACTGCGAAATGATGTGCTATCTCTAAATGTCGGTAATTAGAAGAGATTCTTTCCACCTCATCGTGCAGTAAGAATCCTGTTAAATACTTTCACCTTTTTGTCCAACCTCAAAGTTGACAAATTATTTTTTCTCATACCCTTCTTGTTCTTCCTAAGAAAATAAAGTTTTCTGAAGATTAAACTCGTTATGATCATAAAAAAAAAAGGTATTATAATACTAAGATGAGAATAAAATTCTTTAGAAAACCATTTCATTCTTTTGTCATCTTGTTAGTGCAGTATGCAAGTGGGTGAAACCACATGGAATTGATCAATGTGTGGATGACGATAACATGGAAAATATAAAATCAGGGTTTGGGATCAGACCTCTCCAGGTAAATCCTTCATCATGATCCATTTATCTACGAGCTGGTTCGCAGCTTGTTTCTCTCTTAGGAATATTGACGAGAAATCCCAGCCATTCTCAAGGATTTTCTCTCCAGGAAACAATAACTGAGCAGCCCTATAGAGGTTGAACATTCCCGTAACAGCCTGGGTTGACTGCCCCACAAAGCAGAAGAACTTGCCATCCTTCTCAAAATGCTTGAACGCATCTGCCAGATGAATTAGAAGAGATATAAAGGTTATCAACAGAAGAGTGGTCTTAGTAATATACTGTAATTATCGACAAGTTGGGGTTACCTGGAGAAACATCGTAGCCATGTAATCTGAGTATCCTGAATCCCATGGCAGTGTCATCAATGTCGTGAAGCACAGAATTTCTTGCCCAGCAGATTCCATATTTGGTCCAGTATCTGATCAGAAATTCAATGTAACCCATTTAGATAGAGCTGGGAAATGTCTTAAATTCATCATCTGAGTACTTTAACTGACCACACCTGTGAATATAACTGACACATTCTCTAATCTGCGGGTCGAAATATCTTGAGATTCCCAAGCGCTGCAGGCGATCCACAATCCAGATGTGCTCAAATAAATCCACCGGATAAACGTTCGGAACTGATACACAATTAATTACAAGACAATTAAGTGAAAACTGGAAAGAGACTTTCTGTTAGATAAGGATAAACTATTGCACATCTAGGTACCTCCTCCTTTGAATCTTTGTACCATCTTATTTAGATATTCCAAACAATTATGGTCTTTAGTTTGCATGAGTGCGAAGGCAGTGGAGGATGGAGAGAACAAGAATGACCCATCTTGGCACTGCAATCGTTGAAGCTTTTCCCAGTCCAGGCCCGGCATTCCTTCTAAGCTATGAAGTAGTGTCGTGGGCACGTTGTGCATTATTTCTTTAGGTATCCTGTCTCACCCACATAATAATTGTTATATTCATGTAAAAAGGGAACAAGAAACCTGTTGACTAAAAATAGTGAACGGTTTTTAAGAGAGATAGTTGCTTTTGTTCTTTTGTCATATATAAAATAATGGAAAGAAAGCGAGCATGATCATTGCTCAACTTTGGGTTCTGAAAAATACTTTGTCAGCTTTAGTTCTCTCCTGGCATAAACCTCTTCCAAGGCCTGGGAGTTCTCAGGAACGTCAATTTTTAATTTCCGAGCTATCTCGAGAAGTGAGGGGAAAGCCACTTCAAACCCTATAGGCATGTGCTCAGCATTCTCATCCTCAAGCTTGCACAAGTTGTCCTTGAAAAACGACAATCCTGACATATATATATATATATATATAAGGAGAAGGTCATGCATGCTTTAACATAACTAAGCAGTCACCTTGGGATTTATAGACGATACCTTTTTCACATCTATCAGGATGTAGATTCCACGATTTCAATGCAATAACACAAGCTAATGTATTAATTAACCTGTCATGTGCCTCAAATATATCCCCATCGCCCCACGAACCATCCGGGAGCTGATTCTCAGCTATCCATTCCAGACTAGAAGGAAACTGTGGAGTACCATTCCCATTCAAGTCTTGTACCAGAGCAACCCATGCGGTATCGTAAGCTGAGATGGTTATCTCCCCATCCTCCAAGGATCCCAACATTGCTTTGATGGCTCTCACGTGTTCGATTACATCATTGGACACAGATATATTTCCCTAAAATTAACAGAAACAATCCTCAATATATCAGGCAAACTAACTAACTAAATATATAAATAAACCCACACCTTAAGAGCTTTCTCTTGTGTTTCATCTCCAACAATTTCATATGGCCAATTTATCACCGGCAGACCATTCTGCTGACGAAGCACATCTACAGGTTCTGCATACAGTTCTTAATGATCAGTGTGCATAAATATTTGAGTGCACTCTGAAGATAGCTCGATTGGCTCGGGTGGTACCTTGGGTTCGAGGCTTAGATATGGCTCTAATGCATCTCCATCGGTTACCCAACTTAACCTGTTGGTCTTTCTCTCTTTGACTCCAGAATCCTGCAAGGTATATTTGTACGTATGTATACAGTTGTTCCTTTCTCTCCTCATAAAATCCAAAATAAAAGAAAAAAAAGGTAACAGTGAAACCTTAAAGGCATATGGTAATACCCTTGTTCGTAATAATTACTCTGCTACTTGCGAGTAGAAACAACAATCATGAACTTCTAAACTATATATGAGAATAAAAAAATATAAAGATGACGAATACAAAGGGGAAATATACCATTTTGCCATTAGTTAGGAAGCAACACCTCAGTAAAATCCTTGTATGTGTTTCTAGTTTGCCAATTAGGAATATATTAATAGCATTTTTAATGGTAAGAATAGTTGATTTCCTAAAACTCATGAGAAATATGTTCTGCACTCTGTCCTGATGGAGTTGAACCTTAAGTGGATTTTCTAAATCAATTTTATCCTTCTATAGCTTCATGCTTTTTAGACAGGAAGAGAACAGGACAGCAGAAAAGTTTGACAAGCGAATGAATGATGAAATAATTACACACAAGGAAAACATCTGGTATGGTTTCTTGCTCTTGTCCCGATCAATAAACATCACATTTCGCTATCCTAAACACACAAACTTCCATGATAATCAGAGCACCAATTACTGCTTGAGAACTTTCTCATGATTCAGACATTCATTTTACTACATGAGGACAAGATTTCACTAGGCAATAGTAAAGAAAAAACAACAAAGTTCGGAAAACTACAAAGCTGCTGCCTTGCATCACATCTGAAGATCAAGCGTCTTCAGCAGAGGTCCACACAGACAATCGTTCCAACATAAATTTCATGCGTATAACCAACCACATAAACAGGTGAATGAAGAAGAAGAACAGTGAAAAAAGGAATGAAGCCAACCAATAGATTCATGGCGTAAATACCACTTTTCTATAGTGGTCAAGATAAAGATTTCAAAATGGAATAAAGAAAGCCAATCAATCAAACCAATGAAAAAGAAACAATATATGAAGAAAATTAGACACTACTCACCAGGAAAAAGTAGGTGGTGATGAAAAGGGGGAATAACAGAAGATTGTGGTGTAGTGGGTGCCGAAGACAAGAGGTGGATGTAAGAGTGAGAAGACATGATGTTTTTTGGTTTTACTGCAAATAAGAAGGCTGGCAAGGAGGCCATGTATTTAACACAGCAGCGAGGGAAGCAAGCGGACAGAATTTAGTTCCCAATAGATTCCCGCTAATAGGTGCATGGGATCTTCCAAAGAGACAAAGCTGTGAAAATGAGAGCAGTCCCATTCTCTTCTTCTTCCTATCTTCCTTCCTTCTAGCTACCCCCTTCTATTTATACTCTCTTTTTTTTTTTTCTTTTGCCTTCTCCTTTCTGTTGTTTTCTTTTCTTTATGATTCTCGTATAGTATATCTGGTATCTTTACAAGACTATTCCTTCACCGTTTACAAAAAAAGGAAGAAAGACTGTTCATTCACCAGCTTTTAATTTTTTACAATAAATAATGATTTCTTTTAAATTTTCGTTACTTGCTACAAGAGAATTATATACATTAAACAGTATATATATATATATACATTGGGCCCGAACCCCTACAGAAAGGGAATTGGGTTGGACTGGTTAGGCAATCCCACGCGTCCCCGGAGTCCGTACTCTTTTTAAAATAGGGGATTATTACATTAATGAGTAGATGTAATAACCAGACGAAAAATTCACTATTGGGACCAGATGAAATGAAAATTATTAAAATTAATTTATAATAACAAATTTTGATTAATTTAATAGATGATAAATTATCTTAAAATAATAAAATTTATACTTTTATGTATAATTTTTATTCCAACCGAAAGTTTTCTACTACCAAATACATTGATACTGCAAAGTTACTCAGGAGGTCATGGTTATTCGTAAGTCTCGTTTTATGGTTCGAATATTATAATTTGGCATTCGTACATAACATGATTGACTTACAAGTATTTAATAAAATCATAGTTTATATTAATAGCTAGGAAAACTGATAAAAACGAAAGGAACTATAATAGGTTATAATATCTAGAATAATCTATAATTTATGAGTAATTTATTCCCAAAACATGAAAAAAATTAGAAGATTAGATTTGTTAGTATGTTTGGTTGGCGGGATTGTGAATCGAAATAAAAATTTTAAGATATATATTTTAATTATAAACAATTTTATTTTAAATTTTAATGTTAAATAATATTAATTTTAATAAATAAATGTTAAAATGGATGTTGTATGGGTATTAAATATTTCGTGAATCAATGTTGAAAAATTTCGATAACTACCATAATTCATATTGGTGAGTCAACATATATTTATAAAATAAAAAAAATATAAATTGTTATTTAAATACTCAACACTGTATCAAATAATTAATAAAACATTATTATACCTCCTTACGATTTTGGATTAAATCCTAAAAAAATATTTTTAGTTATTAAGAAAATAATTTATAACAAGACATTGGCCAACCATCTGTCTGCCATTGGACTTCAGTTGTTGGGTTACGTGTGTTGTTCTCAGCTAGCTAGGGCCTAGAAGTGTGTGCGGCCACTAGTTTAGGGTCAGGCTGAAAGACAAGAACCCACAAACACGAATGACTCTATGGTAATCGAAGGTCTCAAAAGTAATGTCTTTTGACTTACGAGAGAGCCAACCGTCGGTCAGTATGCCATGTCATCATTACCATACCATATATATGTTCAACATCAATCATGTCCTCATATATCATATATATATATATATATATATCATAAAGAGATGGGTCTTTTGGTAGCTAATTTGGTCGTTTCTCGTAAAGAACATTTGCTGATTTTTAGAGTGGAGATCCTTCCGTATGTACGGTAGGACGGCGACAGTTTTCCATTTTGTGGAAAATACTTAAAATTTATTAATAATCAGTTATATGGCTAGACCCAAAACGAAAAAAGAACATCCAGTCCGCATCACGACTGGAAACCCAACTTGGTAACAAGGTATTTTAGTTTGTCTTCCCTTCAATATCATTAAATAAAATATGTATAAATAATATGTTACCACAATTCTCCTGATGATCTTTATGCAATCCAATAGCACAAGATTCGTTTAACCCATTCCTCAGTAACAAGGATCCATCTCACCCACTTCTCCTCAAATCTACCCTTAATGGCATCTACATTGGCAACTAAATACATCGCATACTCAAACTCCTTCGTCTTCTGCAAAATAAATTCACGAGGATTTAGGACCATCGCTACATTCGAATGGTTTCTCCACTTCCATAAAATCCAAATTGCAACACCAAGCAATAACTGTAAAGGAGTTGAGAAATTAAAACCAAGTTGTCTGACCGCTAGATTGGGTAGCAGCCACTCCCTCGAAGTCAAAGACAGCTAGAAGAAATTTCACGAAATACTTGGAGAAAGTAACTACAGTTAAATATTCCTTGCAAAACCACAATCCCTTAGAACATGAATCACAGATTCTTCCTCTCTTCGGCAAAGTGGGCACCGGTCCTCACTCATAATCCTTCTCACAAATAACAAACTTTAGCTTTTGGTGGGAAGTCGATTGTGGGAAAAGAAAGACAAGACAAGAGAGGGAAAAGAGCCAGCCACGACACGTCATCAAGTAGGCTGAGACTTTTAAAAAAGCATATCATTTATAGAATGGCTGTTTTGTCCTATCAAGCAGTTTAACTTAAATAAAACGGTTAAAAGTCTTTCTTTTTTGGATTATTCTTTAAACACACAAGTTTATTATTGCCAGACATAATGTACACGTTGGTTTTCTATAGATGATTTGACCGAGAGGTCACATGTATCAAATGACAGACCAATCGCAGTTGAATCGGCGTGTTCCACTTGAAATTGAAGGATTTTTTAGTGGTCAAAAAGCAATTGGGTCCGTGGCGATAAGGAATATTATGTATAAGTACAATTATTTTGTTATTTTATTACATAAAATATTAACATGTTGCGATTATAATTCACTTTTCTCGTAATTATTGAATTGATTAGTTTAAGTTGGACAAAAATAATTGGATCTATTTATAATTGATTTTTATGGTGATATTATTTTGAATTGGAGGGATAATAATTAAAATATGATTATGTATGTAATTATCGAATAGATTAGATTTATTAAAGAAAAACCGAGTATCTTAGAATTTGAGTACTAACTTTATTTTTATAAAATATCCACTTTAATAGTATAAAGTTTGAAAATAAATTAGATATACGACCACCCGTTCGAATTTATTTATTGCTGAAATGTCAAAAGATCATAATGTAACTTTACAAATTTAGGTTAGGCATCCATGCCAAGGAAAATTTCAAATTGATAGAAAAAATGGTAAATATTTGGTAAAAAAAATTTCGTAGTAAATTGAATATCCTTTAAAATTAAAAATAATAACAAATTATTAGTAGAGCTTAATTGAATAGAGAAGCCCATCAGATCTCCATGATCTAGCCCTAAATTGAATTCCCACTTTTTATCAATTAGCCCAATACCCAGCCCAAATGTAGATACAACAAGATCTCCGACATGCCCAAAACCCAGGTCTAACACAGATCACAACTTAGAATTTACATCAATGTACCTACCCGTTTCCACGACCTACAGGCCCACACCCAGACTTCAGCCCAAACATTTCTCGGCTCTTCTCACAACTTGAACTTGAACGTTCTTCCCCTTTTCTCCCACCGAGGTTCAGAATTGATTTGTATAATTCTCACAATTAAAATTAGAGTTGAAAATAAAATAAATAAAATAAATTTTAATTGAATAACAATAATATATTTGATATCATTAGATATTATTTTATTACAAAAATAAATATCAATATATTCCAAATCAAATATCGAATTATTTAATAAAAAAAATTATTCAACTAGATTTATATTTATTTTTATAAAATAAGAAAAAATTCAAACTAGAGTTCAATTAATCAATTTTCTTTCTTGGTCACCAAGTCTAAAAGAAGATGAAAATAAATGATATTATATCCCATAATTAACTATGACAAATGTATTTTCCAACAATTATCCCAATAAAATCGCAAAAAGAGGACTACGCTGAAAATTAATCATATTTACTTATCAACTATATTAGACTAACAGAATTATAAATAAGGCCCCTCTTCCGTTGCTTGGCCTCAGTTATTTTTGGCCAAGCAAAGTCCAGGGTTCAGTAGCTCTGCCGCTTCCTCACAAATTACGTTAGGACATGAAAGTATTGGCATTCTTTCCCTTTCCAGAAATCTTACAAGCAATGATCCACCGGAAGTTTCAGGCAGGCATCTCAGAACCTTTCCCAGATTCACAAATTTTAGGCCCCTGCTTCATCTGGGCATGGGGATTAGTACGGTAAAGAATGAGGGATTCATGATACGGTAGAGAGATAGGACACAAGATGATGCACCACATCTGTAATGGCTAAAGACCCTAGTACTTCATTTCAGAAATATGACTGGGGCATGTACTTAAAATTGAAGGCACATTCCTGCCACAAACTGGGGAGAATTTTTGTGCATTCCCAGTGGATGAGGAGTTGTCACTCTGTTGTGAGTGTAACCCAGGAACCGATGAGTTAGTATTGGCGGTCACTGAAGCTGTTGATTGCAAGCCGCCGTCTTTAGGTCGATAGATGGTAGCTACAGGAGATGGGGAATGGTTGTCACTGGGATGCTGTACAAGATGTGATAAAGTAGACTCAGAATCCCCCCCGAAAGATATTTGGTTTTGACTATGCACAGTTCTTCCTTGAAGCTTGGAGGCGTCCTTTTGGGTTGAAGCATTAGACGATACATAAGAAGGGTGTAGAGTTTGAGAGGCGGGAGCTCGTGATGTGTTTTTCCTTGGAGCAATCTGAAGATAGCTGAAACTTGGGGCTTGATTTGACAAAATGTCCTCGGAAGATGAAGATAGAGGATTAGGTGCCGGAGTCTTACTTCGAGATGGCCCAGAAGGAGGCTGTAGCTTTTGGTGAAAAGCAGGTTGTTGCTGGGAATTCAGAGACTTGGAAGTCATTGGAGTGCTTCTGGTGGACATGATGTTGTGAGAAGGCCAGTTTCCGGTGAAAGAAGATGATACAAAGTTTAGACTCCTAACTGAATTATCAAAAACAAGTGTCTGCCCAGCGCTTGTTAACTTTTCCATTGTTTTCTTGCAATCATTTGGATTGGTCAGACTTCCACCAGTCTTCCCTTCAGATACCTGCTGATTCTTCCTCTGTGTGGCTTGAGCTGCAGGCAAAACCTGGTATCCCTGACGGCTCATGTCTGGAAGGATTTGCAAGTTTGTAGGATATTGGGCCAAAGATGAGAAGTTAAGATTAGAAGTAGTGTTGCTTCCACCAAAAGAGGCAAATGGTTTCGCATTTGCCTGAGAAGGGATAAACTCTACTCCACCCTTTATATTATTCTTCACCCGCAAGTGCTGTTTCTCATCCACATTTCCACCTCCACCAACGGTTACAGATGGTACTACACTGAAGTTTGGCGGGAAAGAAAAGGCAAAATTATGGGTATGAGCAGCTTTTGGAGGCAGTGAAGCTCTGGCATCAGCAGCTATTGTGCCACCACCCCCACTCCCACCATTATGAGTCTCATGCTTTAGAGACTGAGAGGACGGCGGATCCTGCCTCTGTTGCGAGTGCAGGGAGGTAAGAAGTTTACCGCTGCCACCGTATGGTCTTTGCTGATTTTGTGGTTGCTTGAGAGATGATGACAACCCACTTGAAGCATTATTATGATGCAGTGATTGGACCACAGGCTGGGAGACAGGTTGCTGCCTCTGCAGGTGCTGCTGAAGTTGGGAGGGCTGAAACATTTGAGATGAGTAGAAAGACCCATTATAGAAAGGCAATGCCTGAGTAGGTTTTTCACCTTTCAATCTAGGCGGATTTCCCATGGATGTTGAGATTGGGAACTGATAACCATTGTGTGGTAGGATTGTCAAGTATGGAGCTTCAGTTGCTGCCTGATTTGGGTAACTAAAGCTCACCGCAGTTATAACAGGTAATGGTGAAGCCTGTGGTGCAACTCCAGATACAGCGGTAGAAGACAATGATGCACTGGTCACAGAGGCAACAGACGGGGAACTCCCAGATTGATTTACAGTTGCACTGACTGGAACTTGATGCTGGCCGAGAGAGAAAACGAAAGCAGGGCCATTCTACATTTTAAAAACGAAGCGGATAAGAATATCTAGCAAAGCAACCGGATCATCATCAGTCCATAAGTTACAACAAGATGAGAAGAGGACAGGACCATACCGCTATATTACCAACTGGTGCTGGCTGTGGACAATGATGAGGCAAAAGTTGCTTTTTCTTGGCCGAGCCGTCACGAAGAGTAGGACCTTCCGATCTATCTTTCTTGGTGTAAAGTGGAGCACTTGCCAAGGCATTGGATTTGTCCTGAGGAACGATCATATTCACAACGGGAAAGCTCCCATGCAGAGGATTTCGAATAATCTTGTTTTCTGAAGAATGCATGGGATTGATACTGCTAGCTTTGGTTTCACCCACGGCAGTAGAGTTGGCTCCAGCCGGCCGGAAATGGTTGATCTGCATACGCTGCTGGTGCAGCCGAATGTTACAAGCAATATGGTGGTGGGTTGCACATCTCTTCTGTCGACTATGTGATACAGGAATGTTCCCAGACTGCACATTTTAAACGACTCGGTCATGTTCAAATATTATCAATAACTTGCACAGAGGAAACTGCATTCAGTACCTGTTTTGCCGTGGATGAACTACTAGTCCAATCCATGGGAGCAACAGCCGGAAATGGAGGAATGTATCTGCTAAAAAATTCAGGTTATAAACCATTAACAAAAGGTGCGCATCTGATTGTAAAAACACCAAAAAAAGAGTGATGGACTTGAGAATGGAAGAAAAATACAGAAGGGAGCCAGAAATCGCACCCTAAAGGCGGATGACTAATAGGCCAGCCAGAAACAGCAAATGGAGCAGGCAATGAGGTTGATTCAGCTGGAAAATAAGGAGCAGAAAACGAACAAGAGATTGTCCGTAAACTCATGCCGAATCTTGAAAACAAAAATTAATAATTTTTACGCAATTAAATGATTAGATTACCTGTTGTCTCCACTTTCGAAATGGTAGCTCTAGATTGCTGCGTTTGCCTGATTTTAGCGCATTTTTCAGAATCAAGTTTAAATCCACTATCACCAGTGTTGTTAATCCTCTCTTTAATCTCTGCAGCCACTGCTTCCTTGTTCATTAATCTCTCAGCCTCTTCTTCATCCTTCATAACCACTCGCCTCGTCTTCTGCAACAACATCAGATTGAAAATTGAATGATTTCCAACTTTTGATTCATAATTGGGGACTACAGAAGAGGTAGGAGAGCTGAATATATTTTAGTAAGCAAGAACTTACCGGCTCTTCATCACGAGAGGTAGGTTTTGGAGCGGATGACAAATCAACAAGACCATCCTCTTGCGGAGATGATGACATGGGAGGAGGAGCCTGAGATAGCTTACTTGAGAAATTTGAACCCGAAAGCAGGAAGGAAAATCGATCTAATCAGATTGTGAGAAGAGATATGCTCACCATCAAATCAATCTTGAACTTCTCCTCTTGCCGGTTCTCGACCTCCAACAGAGTTGAAATCCTGGTGACCACAAATAAAAAGAAAATAAGTGAAAGAAAATTCGCAGCGGCAAAGAAGATAATAAGAAAAACTTGGATTTGAAGCATACTCTCTTGTCTCAATGGAATCTCGTAAACCTGAATCCATTTTGGAGCAGGTATGCACTTTCTCCTCTGCAGTACAGCAGTGTTCTTCTATGGCGGGAGTCGAATCACTTTGCTTGATTGGCTCCTCGTGTAACTCCGGTGGCCCGGACACAACTTTGGAAGCACTAATTTCATTTGAAACCTCACAAGATTCAAGTTTGACCGCATAAGCCACTGAACTTGAATCCGCCTGCAATTTCTGCTCCCTCGAATCTGCAAACCATCATTCAACACAAATCAGAGGAGACACCGCAGAAGACCAAAGAAAAATATGAACTGAAGGTGAATATGCTAAAAAACAGCACACAGAAAGCAATCAGACTCAAAGCTACTATTTGGGTCCCATAAAGTGTCTTAGAGGAGCTTGACTTCGATTTGTGAACATCAGTACCATTCGTATAGTTTGACCCCGGCCACTGCAAATCGTTTCCATTATTCTCCTCCCTGCTAGACCCATTTGGTTGCTTCATTAACCCGTACAAAACCTCGGCTATCTCCATCTCTATATCCTTCTGACCTTGAGCAACAGAGCTAGGACACTTCGACGGCTGTAAGACTTGAGCGTTGGGTCCGCTGCTAGGATTCTGCAACAGCACCAAAAATCTCAATATTTAAAATTTCTCAAAAGAAAAAAATAAAACCATCCGACTGAGAAATCCTCCAACCTTATTCTTCCTAACGGGAATATTCGAACGAGCCTTTCTCGGAACAGCAACTCCAATCACTTCGTCCGCCGCTTCCAAACCCGGAACTCGCCTCGCCACCATCGTCGGCAGCGGCAGGGGAAGGTACTTTTTGTTATTTTGGTTATGATTGGTCACTACCGCCGGAGAAGACTCTGAAACTCCATTTTCATTGCCATCTTCATCGCCTAAGCTCTCTTCCGTAGTATCTTCCCCATCCTCCTTTCTATTAACCAACCTACCTTCTTTTCTACGCTTGCTTCTACTCAACAAACCTCTACCTCTCTCTCTCTTCTTCCCCCCGTCTCTTGTCCCCTCTTCTTCTGCAGCATAAACAAACCAAAAACAGAAGCGTAAATCCAGTAACCGCGAAAAGGAAAATTAGTCACTCATATAAATATTCTTACCGAGGAAATATCGAAGGGGAGTAGCTCTTTGACGCCGCCGTGACACTCCGTTAGAAGCTGCCGTGTTCGACCTTCTATCTTCTCTGCTTACATCCATACCACCTTTTCACTTTCTCTCATCAAATCCAGACAACAATATCTTCTTTCTTCGACAATCGCACATATTGCAGCAAAGAAAACCAGGCAGCCCGCAACTGGGCGCGAAAATGTGCTTTGGGAAGGGAGAGTCTCAGAAGAACAGAATAGTGAATAAACAAACAAAGAGCACCGCAAGAGGTAATGTGAATACTGAATATAAAGGGTCACTCACTTTTCTCCAACTTTTCACTGTTCGTGGCTGCCCTCCATTTTCAAAAAGGGTTATGTTTGGTTTATTTAACCCGGTTCGGTTTCTAACTTTCTTGTGTTAGGTGTTTGCTGCCCGGCGAGCCCTCTCGCGCTTTCCAGCTGGCTTTTTCTATAGAGCCACGACGAAGAAAATCATTCGGACAAGACGAAGATAGTCCATTCTAAACATTGGACGAACCAGATTTTCTGGTGGCGCTCCTCAATCAACGGATCTTGATGGCCTTTGCCTACGTGGCAGATCCGTCGCTGTCCTATGGAATAATAAGCCCACACTGCAATAATAAATGGGCCATATTTTATTCATATTCTAATGCGTCAATATCTGCGCCTCTACGTCTTTCAACGCGCGTTTTGGAGCGTGTGGTGGATGTAGACAGATTGTTTAAGCAACCGTTCGTTAGTGGATCCCACATTTGGATTAAGATCACTTGTTCCACTGGTTTATTAATAAACAAATCCAAAAGAAAAATATCTTTCAGAAAGATCTCGTGCATTGCACGAAACGCGTGTACTAGCTGACGGATGAGATTGTATCTTGTCCTGGTGGGTTGCTTATAACCGCTGGATCAGTATTCTCTGACTTGGGTAGAATAAGGGAGTCCGATCTGGCATGGGGGGAGGGGACCATATGCGTGTGCTTATCTAAACCGTCCATGTCGTTGAATCGGACAGTCAAGGAATCAAACTTGTGCCTGAAGCTGAGTTCGCAGACGTGGAAATTTAAGAAAAGTGAGGACCCACACCAAGCGAGCGAAAATTCGAAAAGGTCCCTACTTCTGGCGGCAATAGTGACATGGACAACAAATGACTGACGTCACCCGAACCGCTCTGTATGCCTATTGGCTGTTGAGTTTGACAGTATGTCTTACAGATGTGTTCTGTTCTGACAGAACAGAAGAGTGGATGGGCTACGTGTAAAAAGGTGCGCACGATCCGAGGCAGCGACCGAGACAGGTGGTGTGGGGTAGGGGGTGGTGGTTGCGTGTGATGGGGGGTACTTATTGGTGTAACTGCACAATATTTGCCGACGACGCTTTTTCGTAGCCTCTTCTTTTACTTGGAGAAAGGGTTATTCGTGGGTTCATAAATGATGATGACCCGAATATTCATATATATTAGCCACTCAAATGGCATCCAATTGGCACGACAGACGACAGATTATCTTTTATTTTTTTGACCTTTTTTAACACCGTTTGATTATCTAATCAGTCGAAAAGAAGATGCACCCACTTCGATAGGTGAATATATTATTATTATTATTCATTAGACAAATATAACGAGTTTCTTTTAATACTACTTAATGATACGGACATTAGTATAAAATTTATAATATGGGCAATCTGCCATATAATAGTAAGGAGATAATCTTAATCCAAGCTTTGAAGGATTATTTTGTGAGTTTATTATGCCTTCATGTGATTGCTTGCGTGGGGATAGTTTAATTTAACTGAAACCAACCAGATTTTGTTACGAATTGACTTAAGCTTGCCTTTGGTATATTATTATATTATATATACGTAAACTAACTATAGCGAATTATAATATGACAGTGCGTTACGCCCACCTCATCCATTACCATTATCTTAAGATTATTATAATAAAAAAGGGATTATTTATTTAATAATTTAAGTCGTTTAGATCCCACCTAATCTATAACTCAATAAATTAAAGTTGAACACGCATTCTATTTTACTCGTCAATTACGGTGAGCATATTTTGTTGTTCTATAATCTATACAGAAGCGGCGCACTAGAGGAGGATGGTGCGACCTGCGAAGCCTGTCTGCCTTGTTAGTCTGGCCATACCACATTGTCTGTTTATTTTTTTATTTGAAAAAAAAGGTTACACAATAGTCAAACAACATACATGTCGTCTTTGAATTGTTTTTTTTTTCTTGCATTGAGATTTGAGAAGATTATATATAATATTGCATTGGCAAGAAGTCTACAAAACAATGCCATATTATAAGT
Source organism: Passiflora organensis (assembly GCA_019739055.1). Lineage (NCBI taxonomy): Eukaryota > Viridiplantae > Streptophyta > Magnoliopsida > Malpighiales > Passifloraceae > Passiflora > Passiflora organensis. The sequence continues at coordinate 3,352,712 of JAEPBF010000223.1, read as the reverse complement.
TTTAAATTAGTGTTTAACGTACGGATATTTTATTTATTAGGATAGGACATGCACAAGGGAACAGAAAAGAGGCTTAAAATTTTTAAACGAAAGGATACGTAGAAAATAAGGGGTTAAGTTCGAGGGTTCTTATTTTTTATTAATTGGTACAAAGACTAATTAAGTAATTATAGATGGTGGGGAATTTAAATAATAATTTGACAGTTGGAAACAGCTGAGATGGAAATGAGATTTAAATTATATATACTCTTTTAGCAGCACATTCAATATATTGTTGATATATAATTATATGTATAGGCTCGAATCATCACATCGATTATAGTACACAACTATTTATAGGAAACACATATAGAAAAAGGGTAAATATCAAATCATTATTCTCATGCCTAAATTTTGGGTCAAGAGTGAAATTGAACATTTAGTCAATACCTAGACTATTCTTAATTGTACCGTCTTCCTCGGTGGTTCGTGGCAATGAATGTGCCGTCTGCTAGAATATTATATAATCTCTTCTTTATTTTAAAATACAGTTGAAAAGTAATATCATATTAAACTAAGAAAGTTTTGAATTGAATGGATAATATTAATCTTTCTCTATCCATAATCTCATAATTTTGAAACTAAACCTTATATTATAAGAATCTATATTCATGCTCTTGGAAAAAAGGAAAAGCGATATCGTGGCAACAACAAAGCACATCAATGGTTCCCGGGTAATGACTAATTAGGGCATTCTGTCTTTGTTTTTTTTAGGCTGTCTCACAATAGGTTGATCCATGAAGGAAATTAAACCATAAACTGTGCTGGGTCAGTTTAGGAGCGACACGCCTAACACGTATAAAGGCTAGAGAAGGGGGGGTATGTTGCTCCCAATTGCTTACTCCCGATATTGGACTACAAGACGTCACTTAATTTACAGCCAGACACGTTGACACGAGTCAATAATGGCATTGATTGCTGTCTGAAAAAAAAGGAAACAGTTCCGAGCACAAGTTGAACCAAGTAGTTTCGCTATGATACTGTTGACGTGGATGGACATCATGGTGGTCCTTAGCCAGATTCTTGAAGCACATCAATTAGAATGTAGATGAAGGAAGAAGAAAGCCTTGCGAACCCCACATCACCGAATGGATAAAGAATCATTGATAAAGGATGACCAGTTCCATCAGATGAGGGGATGTAAACAGTGCAAGCGTTTTCTATGATTTGACGTTTTCATTAAGATTTTAGTCTGTTAAACACCGATAACACCGAAATGAGCTAAAGAAAAACTATACAAATGTCTGCCCAAAGGTTCATAGAGTTTTACATCTTTGATTAGAAAACACAACATCCACCAGCATCGGACTGGTTCAAAAAGTACTTACCTGCAAGTGTGTATGGACAGTCTGAAGCACAATTCGTTCAAGAACAGTGGTTGAGGAGAGGTGCAGCGAAGTTCGTTCATGCACATTCACTAAACCGTGAGCAACTCCTGAAAAGACAGATTGAGGTCACCATATGCCATTCATCGCCACAATAAATGACCTCAAGAATTCTGTTGACACCACTCCGAAAGTCTTAAGATAAACAGTATTATTAGCCCCACACAGTCTGTGCTTCATAATATGTCTAAACTGCAGAACGGTAGAGTATTTTGTTTACAACGAGTATATGCCAGCACTGAGTAATGAAAAGAAGCATATTTTATTTGATGGGGCTGTATTCTAGCGTTTGATTGATAGACACGAGAGTAATACTGTCTGATGAATGTGCAAGAATATGAAGGTGGATGTCCATACCATATATTGCCCACATTATCACCAGCAATGTCACAAATATTTTGAACGTAGACATTACACAATTAAAATTTTACCGTAGAATCTCATGGCAGTCCATCAGAATATTTAATAGTTTCAAGAGTCTTTCGCCAATTCTTTTCAGACTTAGCTTTCACATTTGTTGGCCCGTGTTTTTTTTTAATTACCGAAGTGGGTATTAGCCAGACTTACTTTGTGCCGAAGTCAAACCAAATAACAATCAATATACACTGAGCACCAGTAAACAAGTTAATCTTGCAGACAAAATAATGTATGGTCATCAGGTCTCAACTCTCGTTCCTCTTTCTATCTCGCATAGAAGGATGAAAAGTGGCCTGATGATTCTATGTTAGATATTAATTCATGCATGAATAACAAACACATACAACGATAACCGAAGGACGTGCATATTCCCACTAGAAAATTATTTTCAGAATGCTGCTTATTATCATTGACATACCTTTTCTTTTTGTTTATGTATAGTCTCAACTTTCTTCACGTATTCATCTGTAATCTTCTGCAGAAAAACACGAACTTTGCTTTCAGTGATCAGAAAGCAGAAACATGAAATGCTAACTTGCTTTCTTCTATGATGATAGGTAATTGGAAAAAGAAAAATCCACCAGGGAAATTACAAAAGGGAACAAAATCACAACAAAAATAGAGAATTGGGAACTGCCAGTGACAAAATATGATTGTAACAATGAGTCTTTTGCCAAGACTTACCTAAAATTCAAAAAAAGGAAAGGGAAAGAGAACTCTTGCAAGAACCAGTCCCAAACATTTTTATTATGGAGTTAGCTTTCTCATAGCATGCGGGGAGAACCAGATCAGTGAAGTTATCCAACCCACAGAAGCCAAAATTACATAAAGCAATCAACTGGCATATCACAACTAACTGGGAATATCTGAAGAAGTGCTGAGCACATGTGATGCTCAATGAACTTGTCTGACAGCCCTCGAATGAACAGTATTACCATGTACTACTACAAATTACTGCAATCAATGTTGCAGAAGCATTCGATTATAACATTCACACCTCATAAACACAGAACAAAGTGCACACAAGACCACGGTGACTAAAGCTTGCAATGGTTCACTTCTACCAACTACAATATTAAATCATATGGCCAACGTTCCAGCTTTAATCATTATATTACCTGAATATCAACGGACAAGTCCCTCGCATTGTCTTCTGAAAGTTTCTTCTCCTAAAGATAAAAGGCGTATAAGTTTTACAAAAGAAAGCCATCAAGAAATAGAGAAAGGCAAAAGCATCTGCAGCAGCCAAAAAGGTAGATGGTTTCTCTTCAATCATACCTTCTTTAGTTTATCATATACTTTAAGTGCATCTCTTCTTATATTCCTCAATGCCACCTATAAAGCAAAGCCATGAGAGCTCATTTGAGACGCAAGGGACGATGATTCAATCCAGCCTATTAATAAACATTTCAATACATAATACTGCAACTCAAAAAATATAAAAAGATCATGTTAAAAAAAACGTGTCTCATTATGTTTCACCATAGTTTTGAGAAAACTGCATGCAAAAGCATATAAGAAAAAAACACTGCATGCAAAAAGAACAAGCCTGAACTTTAATTAGAAATTTCAAACAGAAATAACCCCGTCACAGGGCATGCCACAAAGGTTTCATTAAAAGTCCATCCTCTACTGGTACCAGTATGAAGACCTGAGGAAATTTACTTGATAGGGCTCATCAATAAATCAATTTCAAATCAGAAGCCCACATGTACCTTCCCTTCTTCAGCCTGTTTGGCTACTAGCTTTGCCAATTCCTGAAAGTGAAAAAGAACAAGAAACAAGTAAGCTTACAGCCAATTCTAGCATTGGATGGAACTTCAAATGACCTTGGGAGCGTGTGATTAAGCATTCAATACACATGGTAAGAAATCTATCATCTTTCCAGTCTATATTTTGAGTCATACCAAACACCTGGTGTCAATCTTCTAAGGTATGCAGCAAAATGTACCATTTTTTTTTAAAAAAAAATAAACCTGTTTTTGAGATAAAGCTTTCAAGACTCCAAATTAAAACAAAAAAAGAAAAGAAAAGAAAAATAAAGCAGATCAGCCAAACTGATAGTTCAACCTTTTTCCCGTTAGCATATATGTTTAGCTAGGATAATAATGACTAAAGGGCTACTATCACAAAATTGAAATGATGCTCAGATTACAAAACAAAGAAAAAAATTTTACTAACTAAAAACTCTTTGATGATATGGACAATAGAGAGGGAATTAGACAAATGTGATGGCAGTGAAATGGGACTCAGAGATTCAACAGAAGACCCTGGGAGCAAGATGTTAATAATTAGCAATAGGGCAAGCAACATAAGAAGAGTATCTGTGACTTATATTAATAATTAAATAAACAGCCAGAAAAACATTCAATCTCACTGATCACCAAAAACAACAATATTTGATGCAGGATGTAGATAAGATAAAAGATCTAAAGGGGTTTCAGGTGATGATAATCGAGACACCACTACAAAACATAAGGAAAAGGTTACGTTCATAATTCAAAATTAAGTAACTGTATGTCTCAAAAAAATCCTGAAATTCTAAACTGTCTGTTATCTAGTTGAGTCATAAGATTCCTAATAACAAGCCAAAATCATTAACACGACTAGTTACAAACACCTTCCGACAAGCATTGGACACAATCAGTTGAGTGAACCAAAACCCTATCAATAGATACAAACACATCAATTAGTTCCTCAAACGGTATATTTTGTACAATGTTGGCAGATTTGGGGGAAATGAGAATGACCTTCCTTCTTTCAGATGTCAATGGAGGGAGGGACAACCGTATCGCTTCTCCATCATTATTAGGTGTCAAATCAAGATTAGAGGAGACAATAGCCTTCTCGATAAGCTTGATGCTGACAAACATGATATGCCACAAAGCAAAACACATCATCAACCAAATACCACATACATAAATGATTATAGTGAAATGTACTTGCTGAAACATGAGATAGCCAGTTCATACAGCTTAGGAATCATGTAAGCTACTTAAATGGAGACAAAACCACATCAGCAAAGAAGCTAAAAAGAGCACAAAGAATACAATGTGCCAATTATAAATATAAATTGAAGTTTAATTCCTCACCCTCTTCCAATTAGTTTACAACAGAACCACAACTTCTCAGCATGCATTTCAATATTCTACATTTTATTCAAGAGAAAATAGAGAATGTGGTCAGCTTTCCTGATTACCTGGACTTGTCATATGGCTGGATCAAGAGAGAACTTGTATCTGGAGTAGTAATTTGAGCTATGCTCTTCAAGCTGACTGGACTTCCATAATATTCTACCTGAATGGATATTCTCATTGGTTTTTTCCAGAGAGCACGATATTTTAATATAATACTGAATACCTAGAGCGGTTTAAAGTCTAAACAGGACTGTTGTAAAGCAATTCATAATATAAAATGAAGACAGCTTACATTTTGACAGATAAACTTAACAAGACAAGAAAAATAACTGCAGTCAGAAACAACCTCAGAGCCTATGCCGTTGCATATAGAGCTCAAAAGTTCTACCCAGGAAGCAAGTGAGGCTAGTTGGCAGATATTCTCATTGAATGTCACTTGAGATGATTGAACAATCAAAGACTAGATTCAAGATTGTGTTCTGAAGACTCTACCAGACCAAACTCATGGTTATGCTTTTTGTGCAAGATATATACGTGTTTCACTGATGAAGCGGTGAGACACCTAAGCACTCAAAGGTTGGTAGACACTCCAAGAATGGAGAGCAACTGTGAAAAACATGGATATTCGAGAAGTTGGGGCACGACAGATTCTGGCTCACTTAAAAAACCAACTTTTCAAGCTGAACTTGCAATCGGATTTTGCAAGAACCAATCTATTGCTACAACGGAAAATCAAAATGCAGGGACACAGCCGAAATTTTTTTAGCTCAAACATGACACGAAGAAATGAAAAAAGATTTCCACAGCATGTCTTACCGCCGCATGATAAGATCAAATGGAAACAGAAACAGGATATCCTATGGCATCTAAAATACCCTGCATATACATTTACAAAATATAAAAATAAAAAAGAAGTCAGTTAAACAACACACTTCCCAATGCATTCATACCTGAATCTTGTCCAGAATGGCTGGATTCGCTCTATCTGTTCTCACGGAGCTAAATGTAGCTCCAAGCATATCAATAGTCTTGTCCATCTTTGCTTTCTAGTAACAGGCACAAACATTTACATTATTTGCCAACAAGAGAATATATCGAGAAGGCACAAAAACAAAGATGCCACTAATACCAAACCATCAAATATACCCACAGCATCATTCTCAACAGAAGATTTCACAGCTGCAACTTCCTCAACGGTTGCATATCTCCTAAATTATCAGATAACAATACTTCAAATCAAATTCCAAATAGAATTCACATTATTATTTGTAACATAGAATACGAATAAACTTTACTTTACTTCACTTGCCTCCACTTCAAGAGCTCTTTCACAACAATGGTCTTCCCGGAAAGTATAGCGAAGCCGTTAGAGAAACTGGAGCGGTTAGCATCAGAGCTCAATGAAGAAACGATGCGGCAGCCGTTACAACGGACTATGGCGCGGGCGCGGTGGGTCCCCCTTTGAAACGACCCTGTAACTAAGAGCAGCTTCGCATCACAACGCTCACCAAAAATGGATGAAATGCCCCAGCATTTACTAATAAATTACAGGAAAAGCCAAATCTAAACATGAAAGAACTGTTTCTGTTTGCCGGTACCTGGAATAAAGAGTAGGGTTTGGGGATTGGGATTGTATCCGGACAAAGACCAGACCGGCCGAGCTGCGAAAGGAGTAGCCATCACAGAGAAAGAAAGTGAGCGAGTAGTACAAAATTTAGGATAGCGAGGCAAACGGTCTTAGCTGTTGTCAGTAAGTTAGGAGAAGCGGGAGCGAGAGACAAAGGGATTTTGTGGATAAGAACTTCTAAACTTGCATGGCCATTTTTCCGGGAAATTTTGCTAACTGTATCTCTGTGCTAAGGTACGAGAAAGCCCACTAAAATTTGATCTGGTTGCATCCTTGAGACCATGGGCTAGACTTATCCACAAAATAGTAGGCTCGATACTATTAGCCCAGAGAAGAAGTAGGCCGCCAGTTGATTTCAGGCCCAGCATAATTATTAGACATGGGGAGGAAATCCGTAAAAAGACAACCTAATACGAAATAGAGATACAACGAGCTGCATTCCTAATATTCAAACCCAAAATCTTAGTTAGTTACTCAATAATACTCATTTATTTTTAAAAGATATAATCATTGATAAAGATTGTTTCTCCTTTGAGAAGCAATTAATTAGCCCTGTCTGTTCAATGGTAGTACGTTATTTTGGGTGGAAAATGGGACGGTCAAAGCCTCTAAAGAGTAATTAATTATGTCAGTCAAGAGTTAACATTAATAAGCTTTGTTAGTTAATGAACTCCCATCCACATCTTCGTTCGAGAGATTCAAGACAAGATTAATCAATGCAAAACCCATCACTTAATCATGCATTGCAATATAGCATCTCCTTTTCGGGTTTCATTTACGCGTCAGCTCGATCGGTTTTACGGCTGGCCTTTAATGTGAAGATATAAAGCCGGTGCGATCGAGCTAGAAGTGATGCTTGTCACCTCATACTTTCATGGACACCTTGTGATAAGAGCGAGCAGGCAGGGGTGTGTGTCTGTGGGTGTGTCTGTCTTGTTCGTTGCGAACATATGCTAAAGAGAAGGCTTAACCAGCCAATCGCACAGTCTGTTTTTCTAATACTGGCAACTCCTTGTATTATTGGTAGTGTTACTCTGTCGAGATAAAAGAGCAAAAGAAAAAGAAGTATCAGAGCAAAAAATGAAAATTCAATTTCCTACTGCATCGTCACATGGAGGTAGGTTACAACCAAGCAAGGGTACTCACTGCTCCAGCTGGTTGGATGAAGGCCGAAAATGGCATACACTGGCCAGTGGCGACTATGTATATCTGCCTTGCAATATTTGCTATAGTTGGGTAAAAATGCTAATTGGATTTGCTTTAATTTTAATCATAAATGAGAACCAACACAGAATTAAGCTATTTTTTATGTGTTCTTGCCTCCCTCAATGCCTTTGACACAACCCCCTTTTTGCAATTTCTAGCTTATTACAACATATGAGGAGCTTGGTAGTCTTTCGTCTTCCAGATCCCGCGCATCTCCATGTTTTCGAGTCCCCCTCAGTTTCACCCTTTTATGGTAGCGTAAGCAAACTGTTTACCCGATTTGTCTTACAGGATGAAATGTTACGCTTTCTATTCTACCATCAACAGGCCCTGCGTCATTTCGTCACGAAATCAATTTCCCGCAACCCTTATTTTTGCGTCGCTTTCTTCTTCATCGGTCCTTTTGTTTTCTCTCCCCAAACAAGTATCACCACATCAAACGCTCTATATCGTATACTATAACGAGTAGCGGAAGGTAACAGAGTGAGATTTGACCATAATTAAGTAATAAGAAAACCCAAAAGAATATGAAATTAAAAAGAAAATTTGGTAGAAACGGTGGCTAATCACCGAGGCGGCAGCCGAACGACGAAGGCGGAACAGAGTAGCAAGCCGAGGATTGCGCTTCCTCCAGGTAACCCGATAGACACACCGGGAACACACGTGCAACGACAGAAATAATATATTATATTGGAGATTGTGTGTATTTAAAATTTTGGATTAAGAAATAGTATATTTTAATTAAGAATTTGTGTTTAGTGCTAGCTAAATAAAAAAAGAAAAAGATTATTAATAATAAAAAGAAATAAGAAAAGAGAGCACTGAGTCGAATCTTTATAATATAACCGTAGTGATCGTACCTTGTTTCCATATCACGTCCAGCCACTCCCGGTTTTATCTCTCCACTACGCAGAGCCCACAGAGAGTAACTCAGAGCAAAGTCACGCACACAACTCTTGCTCTCTCCACTTCGTCCAAACCAGCTAAGAGATTTTTGGCAAGAGAGAAAGCGTGCATTTTGCTGGCAATTAATGTCTCTCACCACCAAAACGTGAACTTTCTGTCACTTTTGCTAATTCACTGTTTGTTCAAAACACTACGTACTACGCGCAGGCGAAAAGATTAACTTCCTTAGGAGAGACTGAGACTTCACAGCCCGTGCGTACTCGCACTTTCAGTGTTCTTAGAGAATAGTGTGCGTGAAATGGACCTGAGTAAGGTGACGCTAGAGATTTTCTCGAAACTGGAACGTCAATGGCTCTCGCACTGCGAGAATATCACTAGAAAAACTCGAGTTCTCAGCATTGACGGTGGTGGAACGACCGGCATTGTCTCTGGCGCCGCTCTAATACACCTTGAGGAGCAGATCCGTCTAAAAATAGGCGATCCTCACGCTCACATTGCGGATTTCTTCGATATCATTGCCGGAACGGGTATCGGCGCTCTCTTTGCAGCCATGCTCACAGCTGATGACGGTTCCGGCCGCCCGCTCTACTCTGCTAGAGACGCCGTTGCGTTCATTGTTAATAAAAACTCCGAGCTCTTCAAGTGCGGAGGTGGATACTTCGGCCGCAGCCGAAGGTTCTCCTGCTCGAGCATGGAGAAGACGCTGAAGGAAGCGTTGAAGAGGGATGATGGGAGAGTCTTGACCTTGAAGGACACGTGCAAGCCTCTCCTCGTTCCTTGCTTTGACCTCAAGAGTTCGGCTCCTTTCGTTTTCTCCCGAGCCGACGCGACCGAGTCACCGAGCTTCAACTTCGAGTTGTGGAAAGTCTGCCGGGCCACTTCAGCCACTCCGGGACATTTCAAGCCGTTTAACTTAACTTCCGTTGACGGTAAAACCACATGCTTCGCCATTGACGGTGGACTAGTCATGAACAACCCGACGGCGGCCGCGGTCACGCATGTGCTTCACAACAAGCGAGATTTCCCTGCGGTTAACAGCGTGGAAGATCTGTTGGTTCTATCGTTAGGAAACGGTCAGTTGGGTGGAGGTTCGCTTGGCGGGAGGAAGCTCCGTCATAACGGAGAGTGCTCTAAGTCCTCTGTTGTCGAGATTGTGCTTGACGGAGTCTCGGAGACCGTTGATCAAATGCTCGTTAATGCGTTCTGTTGGAACCGCACAGATTATGTCAGAGTCCAGGTACAATCCTCTTCCATTTTAGGTTCACTCGATTTTTATGCTTCACTGTTCCTGCAAATAACCGTTTCTTGAACCGGTATTAATTAAAATATATTTATTAATATTATAATAATATTAACCGATAAATTTATTTTAAAATATATAATTCTTAAAAAATCATTATAATTGAAAATTTTCAGTATATATAAAACATGATTATCATTTAAGAATATTTACAAAAAATTAGTTTCGATTAAGTCTGTGGAATAACCTGTTTCTGTATATTTTCTTGCGATAACCACCGATGAAGATCGAATTTTATTATAAAAAGGTCCAATAGAAAAATCTGTTATTCCTTGGTTTTGCCAGTTAATGCTGAAAGGCCAATGCAATAGTTTGTTCCGTTCTAGGTTTTTGTTACCCGCCACGTTGATTTCTCTACGGCTAATAGAACAAATGTTGCTTTCAAGTGTGGATCCATGAAAATTAACGGCGTCAAATATGTGCGCAGGCAAATGGTGTAGTTGGCCCAGGAGCGGAGGATGTGTTGAAAGTGAGAGGTGTGGAGTCGTTGCCGTTTGGCGGGAAGCGGCTGTTGACGGAGACAAACGGACAACTTATCGAGAGCTTTGTGCAACGCCTGGTTGCTTCTGGGAAGAGTAGCTTACCTCCCAGTCCTTGCAAGGATTCCGCCATTGGCACTCTTGCTAATGGACGTTAGCTGTGATTTGTCTTCGTTTACTTAACCCATTTGACAAAGCTACTTTTGGGTCCTGGACTACTTAACTATCTCTACTTGGAGTCCAAATAGTATTAATTCCCTAATAAAATAGCATGTTTAGCATAGAATCTCTCTTTTTAATCTCTAGGTCTCGTTGTGTTGAATTGCTCGAGAATTCCTTTGGTCAAACGATGCTTAGTTTTTCTATTTAACTAAGCTCTTCATGAACATGATACGGGCGAGTTTGTTCCGAGAGAGTGCGTGGGTAAGTCTTCTGTACGCCGAGGGGTTCTCCGAATGCACTGAGATATTAATTAAATCAAACATGAGTAGTATTTTCAAGGTAGCGAAACTGATTCCTAGTTTAACAGTCAAAAGTCCGGTGCTGTAGCAGATTTAAGGTATTAAAAAGAATGCATATTTTTTTCAATTCCCAAGAATTGCGATTTTTCATGAAACTCGAGATAAATCTCGCTGAAATCGAATAAGATTGTCCCCATAAAATTAGAAGATAATGGACAGGTAGGAGAAGGCATCGGGATGGAAGCAATTTCGATGATGATTTATTTACAGATAAATCATAATCTCATCATGCTCCTTTTATTCATATATACTGTACATGTTTTGTCAGCCCACAAGAAACTCCAAGACCCATATATAATAACTATATGTTCTATCTAACAAATACGAGATGATTCGAGATCGACTAAATTCGGAACAAGGATAAGGTTGATGGTGAACCATTTCGTGATTTAGCTTCTTTCGGCGCTATGCGGGACCTTGTGCAAATAACAGCGCCAATGAACGTGGGCATATTATATTATATTTTATCTAATTAATACGTACACATATATATATGTACAGCGAGTAGAATTGAATGACATTCACTCCGCCGAATCAAAGAAATTAATTAATTTACTGGAAGACGTTATCTAATATCTACCCCTATGTAGGGTAACCCACCTCATCTCTGTTTGTAGATCCTCTTGCTGAGACTACACGTTGCAGCACCAGTAAGGTAATATAATCCATCGATCGAGTTACGTCATAACTTGTAGGATAGAGACCACACTGTAACCAATATCTACAACTTTTCAATTTCATGACTTTTTCGGTTCTATATGCAGTATGCCTCTTGGTATTCTTCCTCGTCTTGTTGTGGTATAGGTTTGCTGATGGGTGAAAGTTTGCTTTTCTTCTCTAGGTGCTACTGGCACGAGGCTACCACTCACCGCTTGTTTCTATCTAAAACAATGGTGCTTCTTTATTTTTTCCTCTCCCTTTCTCAAAAAGCTGCATCCTTCTCTTCATGCGTGCCACCAGGTAGACATTTCTCCAGTGTGGAAGTAGGAAACCTTGAATGCTTCTTCCTAGAATATCTTCATTTTAATTACATGGTATATATCGTTATAAAATCATAAAATGTGGTTAAGAGATAAAATTTATTATTAAACCAACTGAATGAGAATATCGATCCATAGCCTGATAAAAAATATTAACTGTTGTGTGAATCACTAAGAACTGTTCAAACACCCGCTGGGCCAACCTGGTTGATGTTGGCATGATCCCGGAATAAGTTAAGAAAAACAGTATCCAATGGCTCTTCCCAGCGATTACTTTGGCATTTATGGAAATAGAAGTGACGGGTTGCAGGGGGGAGGGGGAGGGGGAGGGGGACCTCAAGCTAACTATACAATCCGAGTACTTGAACGTATAAAAACTTTATTTATTGCTAAAAGTTTGTACGCCTGATAATTGTGTTGATAAACCAATATTAGAATAGGTAAAATTGGTATTAATTTTGTTAAACCAATTTCACAATAGAAAAGATTTATAGTTTATTTTGATTTTGACTGTAATTTCTATTTAATCCTTTAACAAAAATAATTTTCTATTCAAAAACTTACTTATCTTTAAAGGAAAGATTCCTGGTCTATGGTACGGAATGCATGTTTTTTATTACAAAAATATAATTCAAAACTAATTTGTTTGAATCGAAGACTATAACTAGAATATTATCTTAAATTGTCATCAATGCCCATGGACTGTATTAGGAAGACGACATTTAAGACAAGAGAACACAAGTTCGTATCACCCATTTCGCCATGTCCTACATCTCATGCACACGTGTGGTTTTCCCTCTTACGGGTTCGTATACGCATATTATATATTATGGAGATTATGATAAGATGTTGTCCCAGTTCTTTCAATATCAAACCGCATTTTATCTCATTACTAATTAACGTACGTGTCTTTTTCCTACTACACGACCAAATGGAGCACAACTTGTCTGTCCCTAGCTCCCTCTCACTCTCTTGCATTTACCATACGCTATTGTCTTCACTAGGATTTATATATATATATATATATCACTCCATCCATGTACTATTATATGAATACTTGTGCTACCACTTGAACAACATGCATTTATTTGGGTTGCCAGTTGCCCTACAGATGCATGCATGAGCTGTTCTTGAGTTGTATAGATTGCTAAGCAGTGAAACTATGTATGTAAGAATTCCAGAATATGTTAGGGTTTTGTCGGTTTCCTAGCTCGTGCACAGAGAGGGGGAATCCTGTATTTCTAGATATATCTATACAGGAGCTAGGGAGATTTGTAGAACTTGTCCGTATGTACATATGGTTTCACGAGATCTCAAAATAATTGTATCTAAGAAGAAAAAGAACAAGAAAGCGAAACGAGAACCACTGGAAAACCATCCACTGGTTTCCTGACTTTGTCTCCCTGGCCTGTTTCAAAGAGTTTGTGAGAATCTTTTCCGGCTACAAAAATCCTGAAACCACCGACACCCACACCGTAGCTGCTGGTTAAAATACTAGAGTACGGACACCTTTCTGTGCAGGAAAATAAATATAGGTGTGATTTAAATATGGAACTGTGTGGATTGGAACTATTACATCAAAAGATGGGAAATTAGTGTTTTGTCTCCTGGACTAAGGTGGTGACGAAACAAAAGGTTATGGCCAGATCTCGTAAATGGCATGCAGCTGCTACATGATTTTTGCAACAAGACGATCGGTGCTGAGTACAATGTTTGGAATTTCTTATTAATATCGGATTCGTACTCTTCAAGATCATCTCCGGCAGTCACTTGGCACCCATGCAATGCTGCTATATATATATGTAAGCACCCTTTCCCGTACAGCTGCCATTCTTGAGCACTCTCACAGATAAAATTCCACATCAGAATTCTTGGTAAATACCTGGTTAAGAGGCAAGAAATATACCAACCAAATAACCGAACCCTGGTATTTACCGTAAATATAAAAACTGTCAATCTAGTGCACAAGGTGACTCCTATTTGCCCTTTTCTGCGTGCGTCCTTCCGACCAAAGCCTCGGTACCATTCTTTTACTTCGGTAAATACTGAGGAACTAAATTTCACTGTTCTAAAACCGAGGATATATATGGGTTTACTTCATTATTAACAGTTAGTATAGTTAATACCTTCTATTCTGACACATATTTATGACCAAACTGCCAACATCTTGATTTCGGGATCTCGGTAAGAGTACACAGATTCGAGGCAAATTAATTTGCATTAAACAGGTCCTGATTGTTATTATTCAATTAGATACACCTGTACTAAAGACTACTAATTAATGCCTCACGTTGTAAGTTTAGTAATTACTACTTTATTGTTTTTTTTAGAATGAAGAGTATCAAAAACCAGAATAATCTCTCTCAGTGTCTCGACCACCCGACTCACTTCACAGGTATTTAGTCTACAGTTATGAGTGGTACGATACAGCATCCACTTCTTTGTGTGAGATCACTATCAACAGTGTATTTTTCATATCTCGCAATTTTTCCGGATTGAACCCAATATCTTGAATTAAGAAAACACAGTATGCTGTACACCACTGCGCCAACACCTCGTTGATTACTTCCTACTCTATTATCATCTCTTCTGCAACCAGCTAGTCATCTCATACACTTACATGACGTTTATGACGTTGGTATCCTTTTTTAAAAAAATTTAATTTTGGAATACTATATTTTAGATTTTGTAAATGAAGCGTCTGAACCAGAAAATTACAAAATCAATTCAATTATAGTAACCAAAACATCGCAAGTATGGGAAGCAAGTTTCTTCCCAGTTTCACTTGTTTTTGTTGTCCAATTTGGATATGTAAATTGTACTGTCCTTATCCTTGTTAGTGCTAGTTACAGTACATTGGCACCACAGGGTACGTACAGCACCCAACAGTCCTACTACTTCACATGGCTACTAGCGGAGCCAGGAAGTACATTGGTTTAGATAATATATATGTGCAGATCCAAGTGCACGCAGGAGATCGAGACGAGGCTTCGTTGCGCATAATTGGAGACACTGATATGATGAGTCAGCGAAGATGCTCGAATAATCTCGTGAACAAACACCTGGCGATGATTCAGCTGGTGGGATTATTTTAATCATTTTACCAGATAGTTCTGTGCTTCACCGGGAGGAGACAGTTGGTGGAGAGGACAAGATTCTTGAGCAGTTAAATTGGCAGCAGCTGCTCTGGCGGGGAATCTTGCTGCCATCCTCCTCAGGTCAAATTAGTAAGGAAGGTTCGTCGGCCCGTATCCCGTTTCCTGAGCGTCTCCGCCGCAAGTGAAAGGCCACAAATAGATAAAAGCAAGCAGTACGGATATTTGAAAACAAAAGTGGCTAAAATAATATTTTTATTATAATATTATAAACATATGTTTGTTTCTTTTTCAAGTGCTAATTCTTATTATTATATAAAAAAGGAGGATATGGTTTTATAAAAAAATGACATAATTCAACTCTATAACTTATATTCTAATTTATCTTTTTCAAAATTGATTGTCTAAATGCTCATTAGTGTTCTAAAAATTTAGAAAAAGTCTTTAAGTTTGATTTCTCTTCTAAAATTCTAAAAATTTTAAAAATAAATTTTATTGTAAAATATTGATATCATTGAATTGGAATGTTTAATTAAATTTATTTATAGATATTTATTTTTTCAAATATAGATCGAAAATAAGTTTTTTTAAAGATTTTCTTTTGTTTCAATGAAATAATAATATTTTATATTATCATGGCTTATTATACTGGCCCGTCGGACTTTCGAGGTTGTAACTACTTGAGGGACCAAATTACCAAGGCCTGGATCCATGGTAAAGGTGTTTTGGGCTTGTGATTACCTTGGGATTAACCTTCCGCTGAGCCCAGATCAGCTTGACTAGTCCAAATAGGCTAACGCTCTGTCCTGGGCCTGTGTTGGCTGAAGCCCAATTTGTGAACTAACAAGTGCGAAATTCAAAGAAAAAAAGAAGATAATATGGAATATTTATTTTGGCCTCTGGAATCTGGACTTTGCCTTGCTGCTTCAAAATCGCGTAAGCTATCATAGCCATGGGAATGCAGGTCTTGGGGCTATGGTCACCCAATCGCACACCAACTGTTCGTTTTCCCTCTCTTGAAATTCAGACCAAGCATTTACAGTTGTTACCTACTGCTCAAGCGCTCCCTAGTTCTGCCTCTGTTTCGAGCACACCAACCTGCTCCATCCAGGCAAGAATCACCTCTCATTGTTTTATCTACTTAGGATTACCATGTGTTTGTGTGCTCGGGGAAACCTTTACTAAGAACTGCCGGTCCCGTATGATAGGTTGTTGGTGGAAGAAGTCCAAGCTGGAATTCTAAGTATGATAGGGAAATTGATTGGGCTGAGCTTGATGCCGACCTTTATCACTGGACCAAAGGGCTTCGTCCAGTTCATGTACCAATACGGGAGACTGGATAAACGTTGATTGAGTGTTTTGATCTTAAGTTGCTTTAGGTTGTAATTCTAAGATGACATATGAATATGCAGTGGTATCCAGGTCATATTGCGAAAACGGAAAAGGAGCTGAAAGAGCAGCTCAAGTTGATGGATGTTGTGATAGAGGTGCGGGATGCGAGAATCCCTTTGTCCACCACCCATCCACAGGTTAATGTCGAATGCATTGCTGGAGGCCTCTGTTTCATTTTGAGGATTTGGGGAATTATTTCCTTTTTGTGGTCAATTTTTATGATACTTTTTTCATTAGCAGATGGACTCTTGGCTGGGAAATAGGAAAAAGGTTTTGGTTTTGAATAGGGAGGATATGATATCTAAGGATGACCGGGATGCTTGGGCAACTTATTTTGCGAGGCAGGGGGTAAAAGTTGTTTTTGCCAATGGCAAACTTGGAATGGTGTGTACTTTGAAATCCTTTTTCCGGATTCATTGTTTGAAAAACTATATTATGACATTTTTTTTGTCATGGATTGGACAGGGTACAATGAAGCTTAGTAGGTTAGCAAGGTCATTGGCAGCAAGCGTGAATGTCAAACGCAGAGCTAAGGGACTTCTGCCTCGGCCGGTTGGTTCTCAGATACTCTTCTCTTCTTATTGGTTATATCATTCTCTTACATAATGATGATACTAGTCTCATTTGCTTCTTCAATTCTACATCCTTGCTTTTTTTCTATTATCTAGCTTTATGCTGCATCAAGATTGAAAATATTTTAGATATGTTACTGTCTGATTTGCTTGACATTACAAAGTCATGCTACATTCTGTTCTTGAAATATTTTTTTATCTATCTTTTTTATCATATCCGAATCAAGCCTTCCAGTTGCATTTTCTGCAACGAAAATGGATATATTCTCTGGGTTTCATTGTTTCTGCTTTACATCATTTTTAAATTCTACTTTGACGAACTTGAAAGAGTTGGGATGTAAGTATAGCTAGCCCTTTGCTTGTTTTGATGTTGCAAATGATCATTGTTTGCTGCACTATGATGCTTGCTAGATGACAGGTATTACTGTCATAGGTTATGTTATAACTTTTAATTAGGTCCAATTGTAAAGGGTATGACATTAACTCTTTGCATTGCTGTTAATTGTCTATTATCTCCGACCTTTTCTGTCAAATCTAGCTGTAGTTGCCAAATCTATGATCAAGTTTTACAAGATCTTTTGTCCAATGTACAGGTCAGAGCTGGAATAGTTGGGTATCCAAATGTTGGGAAATCATCTTTGATTAATCGTTTACTGAAGCGTCGATTGTGTGCAGCAGCTCCCAGACCTGGGGTTACAAGAGAATTAAAGTATGCTCCATCTCAGTTGACTCCTCTCTTATTAGGATGTAAAAGTAGGTGAAAAAAAAACCTATGTTTAATGTAAAGCATCTGTGAATTTGCAACGCAAGAGATACCCTTTTTGCCTTTAGTAACTTCCCTTATGAACTACGTTTTTTTATTGATTGTTAACAGTTTGTTGGGAAAAATTATAAAGGTTTTTGCGGCTTAGATGTTACTCTGTATATTTAATTCAGTTAAGGTCTTAAGATGAAGTTCTTGACTGTTGGAACTGATATGCCTGGAACTTTGAACTTAAGTCGCTTCAGGATGTTAGACTTTATATGCTTTTATTGTTGATGATTTAACATTGAATTATTGAGAATTATAATGTGCTTAAACAGAAAACAATCTTTGACTTATCTTGGGATTATGAGGTGCTAATTGTTTCTACATTTTCTTTTATACTATTATTCCTTGAAGATGGGTTCGATTTGGGAAAGATCTTGAGTTACTGGACTCCCCTGGGATAATTCCGATGCGGATTAGTGATCAGTCAGCTGCTATAAAGCTTGGTATTTGTGATGACATAGGAGAGAAATCCTATGATACCACTGATGTTGCTGCAATTCTTGTACGTCTACTGACAAGGCTTCCAGCTGTGGGTATGGCTAGTAATCATCCTTAAACTCAACCAGTTGACTGCTATCCGTTATCTAATTCATACTTGTGTTCATTTCCAGGTGAAAAGGCTCTTTGTGACCGCTACAAGATTGATGCGGATGAACATTCTGGTGATGTGTAAGTGACTGGATTGCTCATTACTGTCTGTACTTGTGGTATGAACTAATGGACACAAGATTTTGGAAGCTAAAAACCCAGTTCTGGCCCTTGTTGGCATTCTCTTAAAACTTGTTGCCTCAAACTCCATAAAACAATGTGCTTTGAGAGGACATACACCCGGGCAAGTCCAGACATGTTACCTTTTCGACATATAGCCAACTCCACTACATAGCTGCAAGAGATCTGTGTTTTTGTTGGATTTCAAAGCTTAATTGGTTCTATGTATCAAGAATGATACATTGCTTTTATTCTGATGCCTACAACTGATATATATTTCACTGAAAGAATCCTTGATAAATTTCTAATTATTGATTTCTACATGCAGATTTGTGCATAAGGTAGCACTTAAATTGTTCAACGGGGACACTCATCAAGCAGCCTTTCGCATCTTGTCTGATTTTCGGAAAGGCAAGTTCGGCTGGGTCGCACTGGAGAGGCCTCCCAGTTAATATCCTATCGGCAAGCGCAGGTGAATGTTCGATGTTAAAACTTCCACCTGGGGAGAGTGGCTGATGCCATCAGGAATGGAATGCATCAGCAGCAGGACAAATCATACATTGTTAAAACCTACACGGTAATGCAGATATGACAACTCGGAGACTCGGATACTAGACATGGAAGGAGAATCTTTTGCTCAGGGTATATTTAAATACCAGGGGAGCTCCTCTATCTATCTCCAGAAGACAAACTTTGCGCAGAAACTGGCACAATTTAGCTATATATGGATCTGTATGTGCATATGCTTATTAGTTCTGCCTGGTTGAATCCTTCTTTGTCAAAGGTTGTCCAGACACGATGAGAAATTTTTGTATGGTGTAGATAAAGAACTCTGTCGGATCCGAAAATTTTAAAATATTCCATATCAAAAATATAGATTCGGATCTTTAAGAATTCCGTCTGGCAATCAAGCAAAACCATAACAATAAAAGTTTCAAAAGGATTCAGCTTGTAGATGCACGCAGGAGCTCGAACAATGAATTTTATAATCACAAGGAACATGCAGTTCTTGCATCGCAAATTTTCCAAGAATGAAGGAAAAGAAAGGTGGAAGCTATCTTTGGGGAGACAAGACAATTGGAACACCGACCTGATATACATATCAGGGTCTAACATGGAAAGAATGAGAGAACCCTTTTACGAAACAATGCCACAATCTAAAAGGTATGCAAGTGAGGATGCTTGTCTCTTTCAGTATCCAATTGAATGCCTACGACTAAATCCAATATCCAGTACTCTAAACTGGCTGTACATCGAGATGATGCACTCTCTGGTGGTCTGATATTCTTATCTAGCAATTGCTTGAGCACAAGTAGTGGAGTCATCTTTCTTTGACCAACTTTCTTTAACTCTACACTTCTGGATTGGTCGTTCAAGCTGAAGCTCCTCAGAGCCTTGTTTTTCCAGCTGAGAACAGTACCTCACAAACGTAGAGACATTGACTTGCAGTCTGAAATCCATACTGAACAGAAATTTCATCTCCAACCTGTTGAGCTCTGTGGTGCTTACTCCTCCCACTTTGGCATAGTATGCATTGTTGAAGAATCTGCAGAAAATCAGGAATGTTCACTATTAGAACACAATTAAACAGAGAATGGAATGTCATATCTCTATGGATATATGAATCAATTCATACAGAAACAACAAAAAATTAGGCGGACGGTACTCACGCGTCGTCGATGAATTTCGCAGCTGTCATCACACTCGTTATTAGTAGCCGATGGACATTGAGGAAAGATAAATGAACATCAGTGCATTGTAGAAATCTTTCCAAATAAATGAGTGCAATAACGAAGCAGGATGGACTGCACCCTGAGTACTTGAAGATGCGGTCAACATACTGCTGAATGCTCACAGTAGGTGCTCTTAAACCATGAAATACTGTAACCATGTCTTTTATCTTTGCTGTCTCGAGTAGCACCTCATTTTTCTGCACAGATTTCTCAAGTAGAGCAGAGAGCAGCTTTAGAACACGCGGAGTCCTCAAAACACCCTTTCCCAATTCCTTAAGCCCCAAAGAGAGATAGATATCCAAATCTGCACTCTTGGTATCAAGCGCCTGAGATCCCATTTGAGCTGCATTGAATTAAAGCCACGAGTACCACATCAATTATTCAATCCCTTAGCGGAGAGGCAAGACAGTGGAAAGCAAATGAACCATTCTGGACTAAGAAGATTAATAAGCTAGTCGAAAGAAGGAATTACAAGAGAACAAGAGAAAACTACAAGACTTCCACTATCTCAGGTTTTTAATGCAAATGCGTAGAATATACCAATTTCCATGGAATTCAAGCAAGTCATCCACTTAATTTGTTAAGACAGCATTTGCAAGATAAGCAACACACAAAGAAAAGTATCCAACTTCTTCAATTTGGACCAAAAGTATGAGACGAACTATGGAGCTGGAAAAAGAAAATAAACCAGTCAAAGTTAAACCGAGACAGAGTACAGGATCCAGACCAAGCTAAGACTCTCTTCCGCAGCTTCGCTTCCCAACCCAATCCAGATCTCATAACCACTCTTTTGACTCTCCCCAGAATCCGGAGTTTAACCACACTGGTTGACAACTTTTAACAGGAAGCCCTGGTTTGAGCAGTTAATTATCAGACCGGCACATAAAAGACTAACAGACAAAACTTACCAATTAACTGAACCCCATCGACCAAAATCGCGGCAGACCAAAAACAGTAACAATTCAGTATTAATATTAAAAACCAAGTTCATTAACATCAAAACTGAACACAAATACGATAACGCGGTGACCAGGGGAACCAAAGAAGAAAGTAGATCGAAGCAAAGATGACTTACAGAAATAACCAGTACAGCTAGCTCTGCAACAGTTGCTGCAAAAGCGTCAAGCACGAAGCAGATATGCCGAGCACAACTTAGAAAATCTCAATACACCATCCTCTCCTCCATCTGCCATGTCTCTCCATTTTCTAATCTACCCTCTTGAGGCAGGGGAGACAGGGAAAGAAAGAGGCCGACTTATTTTATTACTAACTAGTTTCTTTTATTATCCACAGCTACACAACACTCTCTTTCTTCACATGGCATGTAAAGAAGTGAACTTTCGCCCCTTACCTCTCCCTTACTATTAACAAATGCTTAAAACGGAAGATTGTGTCGGTGGCGGGTGGGTGATTGTACACTGTGCGGATCGCAACACACCAAATCACCGCCATTGTCATGTTATTTGCCATTTCAGGTGGGTGAGAAATTGAAGGAAAATAAAGGAGCGGCTCTTTGGATGCTTCATTTCTTGCCTTCTTACCTGGAAAAAGGCGGGACCCACAGTTATTATGTAAAAGTGCCACAATTTATATTTAATGTTAAAATCGCCACAAGTTCAGTTATGAAAAATCACGCCGCAATTTAGGGCACCGCGGTTTGGTCAGTTACTGATCTGTAATAACAGTGACAAGACGAAAGAGTATGTCATATACTTTTTTGTCTTGTTATAGTTATGGGAATCCAAGTATTTCCCACTATAATCCAAAGTCAACAAACACAGAATTTTGTTTTGATTTCAAAGATGGAGAAATTACGAGATAATAAGATGATAATAAATTTTTTCTAATTAATAACATCGTTAATTTTTAAGAGAATTTATTATCGGAAAGGACCTTATCTTATTATTCGTACTGAATTACTCAATTATTTAAAATACTGAATACAGAAAAATCAATTTTAAGATGGAGGACCCTAATGTACTGTAATTACGCGATTAGCACATGGGCTACTATTATGTGAGCACGCGGAGTGAAGCCAGAAATGGACGCGAAATATTGAAAATGGAGTTGTCGGTTTATCTACGTCACGTCACCGCACCGCCCTACCAACCAAGGCATATTATAGAACTAGGCCGACATGCTTACTTCTGGAAAGGACAAAATGATGGAAGATTTTTTAAAAAAATTAATAAATTAAAACAGCATCTCATCAGTCATTAATGAAAATAGGCCAAACTCTAAAAATGTCAGGAAAATTTATTATATTGATCACATATTTACCTTAATAAATATTAATAAAAACCTTAATATATATCTTAATTATGGCATTGTACCCGAATATTCCGTATTTCCATGGACAGCAAACTTACCCGATATCCTTTTATTCGTACATAGGGGACCACATTTTCAGGCCCGGACAGAGCCCGGTTATCAATCCCTGTCACGATTACATAGGATGTCAATATCGCAAAAGATAAGGGCCATGTACGTCATTTCATCCAGCAGGGAAAACCAAAAACCATTAACTCATTATTTTTAATTTGAGAGAAACATATCCGATTTCCCTCCATTTCCCTCCATTTCCAGCAAGACCCGCATTTTCTCATTTCCGATGCTTCACTTTTTTCAGTTATCACCCAATTTGATGATTACATTTTACGCAGCCATCATCACCATTTCCACCAAATTTTAACCTCTCTAAGCTATCCATCCCCGCAACCGCCCAGTATAAAAGACCAAGAGCGGGACACTACCGGACTCTTTTCTAGGGTTTGCAGTTTATTCTTTGCTTTTTCCCTGAACATCTAGGGCAACGATTACTCAATTGCCTTCTGTCTCAGGTACTCGGTTACTGTTACTTCATTTTCCGTCTCATGGAAAACATTCAAGAGGATACGTGGCAATTTTCCTTGGATCTATGTGTAATTTTCTTGTTGCTGGGTTTTCTTTAGTTGGTTACTGAGCGGAAGTATTTTAGATGTTGGCTTGTACCATGAGCTGTTAATTAAGCGAGTGTTTAGGTTTTGTTGTTGTTGTCATCTTGATTTATTGATTTAGCTTTTTTTTAGTTTCTCTTTATCCATTGTTGGTTCCTGGTTGCGGTTTTTATTGCTAACCTAGACGTGTTATATATTGGCTGCATTATAACTGTAATGTGGTGGGGCTAAGAAACTGTAAGAAAGGGCATAACTTTAGGGTTTTAAGGTGTCTTGTTTGCAACACTGTAGGAGAACTGAGACAAGCTTCGTCTGTCTTTATTTTGGTAGAACGGTAGTTATTTTCTTTCTTAATTTACCAGCCTAATCAAGATTTGGTTGTTGCATAGAAGGCATTGTGGATTTTTTCTTTCATGCAGAAATATGGTTTTGAAGTGATTGAATGAGTGTGGCTTTGGTTTTTTTTTCCCTTATTTGTGCACAGTGAGAAGGAAATTGTTCTGAATTGTTGCTCGCTGTCAAGTCCTATATTCCAGTTTGTTCTCTTGTTGTTATATTTGGTTTTAGTTTTTGCATCTAAGATACTGAAAATATCATTCCTGCCTCACTTTGACTTATGTTGCAGTAACAAATAATATTAATGCTTATTATAACTAATTCATTTGCCTCAAGAAGCTCCACTCCGGTACGTTGTAGTAATGTGAACTTTATAGTAGTGGGAGGCTTCACAAAGTTACAACTGTCCAGTTTGGATTTTACGCACAGTATCAAGGAGGATCATCGAATGAAATTGGTTATTGGTTTTGATAGCAGATGTCAATCGCTGCAGTCTCTTGAGGTTGCTTGTTTTTTAGCTTCAAAAATTTTCTGAACGGTGGCAGATGAAACTGCTGGCATTTTTTTTTTCTGCAGTCATATTAAAGGCTTTATCCCAATATGGGATAATACTGCTGATTCTAATTTAGTAAAATATTTTCCGGATGAAGCCTAGCACTGATTCTTGTTAAATTTTGTGAATGTTTCTATATTAGAATGTTAATAATTTTGGCAAATGTTTCATTCAAATTGGGGGCTTAAAGATCTTTTATTCTTGTAGCTATTAACTGCAGGGTATTGATACTCATTTCAGAAGTAGGTAAGATTTGATGAATTTCTCAGAGTGGTTGTTCCCTTTCTTTCTCGAATTCTGTTTGCAGTCTATTTTATTTTGTACCTTAGCTTACACCAAATGTGATGTATTTGTTTTTGTACCAGTCCCAAATATTTACTGTTCGTAGAGGAACATCAAGTAAGCTAATCAGATAATAACTGCTGCAAGAAAAAAGATATGTGATATTATTGGCACCTTGCAGCTCTAATTCTCTCTATTTTCCATTTTTACAATATTTGAGATAGTGATGTAATTGTTGTATGAGAAAATTGCAAAAGCTTAGAAGAAATTCTAGCTTTGTTTATTTATATAGTTGTTGTATATGTTTACAGATCACCTTAATATGGATTCTACTATCAAATCTTTCCAAAACCGCACTTCGGTCAAATTGTGGCCCCCTAGTCAGAGCACCAGGATTATGCTTGTAGAAAGAATGACTAAAAATCTTACTACGCCATCAATTATCTCCAGAAAGTATGGCTTGTTGAGTAAAGAAGAGGCTGCAGAAGATTCAAAGAAAATTGAAGAGCTTGCTTTTGCTACTGCAAACCAACATTATGAGAAAGAACCAGATGGTGATGGAAGTTCTGCAGTGAAAATGTATGCCAAAGAATCAAGTCGGCTTATGATGGAAGTTCTTCAAAGAGGCCCTAGAATACAGGAGGACGGAGAAATGACTACAACTAAGGAAGCTGCTGGATTACCTTCAACTGTTTTTGATATCTCTGGTGGGCAACGAGCATTTATCACTGCTGAGGAGGCAGAGAATCTTTTAGAACCACTTAAGGAGTCAGGAGTTTCATATACCAAGATATGTTTCAGCGATAGAAGTTTTGGTCTGGATGCAGCCAAGGTTGCACAACCTATTCTGATGTCCATAAAGAATCAATTGACTGAAGTAGATTTATCTGACTTTGTTGCTGGAAGACCAGAAGCAGAAGCTCTTGAGGTTATGCGTATATTTTCTTCATCCCTGGAAGGTTGTAACTTGAGGCATCTGGACCTTTCAAACAATGCCTTGGGTGAAAAGGGTGTAAGGGCCTTTGAGGCACTTCTAAGGTCACAAATGAATTTAGAGAAACTTTATTTAATTAATGATGGTATCTCAGAGGACGCTGCTTGTGCTGTTCGTGAGTTAATTCCATCCACTGAGAAGCTTAAGGTACTTCAGTTTCACAATAACATGACTGGAGATGAAGGTGCAGTTGCTATTGCTGAGATTGTCAAACGGTCTAATCTTTTGGAGGATTTCAGATGTTCTGCAACTAGGGTGGGCTCAGAAGGTGGTGTTGCACTAGCTGAAGCACTTGGATCATGTAGCAGATTGAGGAAACTTGATCTACGTGACAATATGTTTGGGGTTGATGCTGGAATTGCTCTTAGCAAAGCTCTATTTGCATTTGCAGATCTTACTGAAGTTTACCTCAGTTATCTAAACTTGGAGGATAAAGGGACAGAAGCACTTGCAAATGCCCTAAAGGAGTCTGCACCTTCACTTGAAATTCTTGAAATGGCAGGGAATGACATTACTGCTAAAGGTGCTTCTTCTTTGGCCAAATGTGTCGCCTCCAAACAATTTCTGACCAAGTTAATCCTTTCTGAGAATGAACTGAAGGATGAAGGTGCTATATTAATTGCCAAAGCAATAGAAGCAGGTCATGGACAGTTAAATGAAGTTGATCTGAGCATTAATGCTATTAGAAGAGCTGGAGCAAGGCTCCTGGCACAGGCTGTTGTAGGTAAGCCCGGGTTTAAGTTGCTCAACATTGATGGAAATTTCATATCTGATGAGGGGATTGATGAGGTCAAGGATCTATTTAAAACTTATCCTGGTGTGCTTGGACCTTTGGACGATAATAATCCGGATGGTGAAGATTTTGATGAGGTTGATGAGGCTAATGGGGAGGGCAGTGATAACAATGATGAATTGCAGTCAAGACTCCAGGGGCTCGAAATCAAGCATGATGAATAGAGGATTGTATTGCAGGTAGTCTTCAATTTCGAGAAGCTAGTCCAATTGCACTAACTAGGTTTAATGGAATTAGTCAATGTAGGTTATGTCAAAGGAAATTACTTCTTTTCCATCTGAAAATTGAACTGCGAACTCCACTGGTTGTAGCTATGCAGTTCTGGGAAACTGAATGACAACCTTGATTTATATTTATAATTTGAGAGCACTATTGTAATGCTCTAGTTAATCACCATGCTATCTCATTTTCCAGGTATCATCTGTTGGATTGTTTTTGTCCAGTCGTGGCACATGTGTTATTTGCTATGAACATGTTATTTGAGACAAAGATTGAATTTACTTCAAGCTTGATAATTGCTGTTTTGTCTAGGTAAACATGTTCTTCACTCGTCGGACTCCTAAAAGATGCTGTTTTATCATTTGCATTAGGCTATGCGTGGCTGTGTATACAACAAGATTTCTTCTTTAGAGTGGTTGGGATAGTCTGAATTTTTTAATTTCGAAAACCGATCCAAATTTCTTGTAATTGAAATCTGAAATCTTTTATATTGAATTAAATTTGATAAAATTTGATAAAATTTGATTTTGATCCAAATATCTGAATTTTTATAATATATATTTTAAAATAATCAGTATACTTCAACAATTATTATTCAATCTAAATAAACATCAATCAATATACAACAAATTCAGAACATACGGATTAAAAAAAATTAAAGATCGGATCCGCACAAAAATTACTAAAAAAGAATATTTCGTTTAGATTTCGGTATGGGATTTGTAGGTCTTTAATCTTAAGAGGCTCGAGTAGAGTAGAGTGAAGATACGATGAAACAGCAACATATAACTGAATTAACAGGCAGAAGTTAAAAATATTAGCATTGCCAACAAAAACCGGTCGACAAGAAGCTACTCTAGCCAAGGACTGCTTCTGAAAAAGCTAGGAACATAGAACAACAACTCCAGGAACAGAAACAACACTAGTGATTCCTGGTTTATTTATCACGTTTCTTTCTCCTGGTATAGATGTTTCGTACAAGACCGGAACTGGTTTCCACTGAACGGAATGCTTCAGTTGATGCATTTGCTGCTTCGGTAGCCCGACTCAGACCGCTGAACATGATCATCTCTTTCAGATTCTCCAACATGCCGGTAATACTGGGACTTCCCTTCTCATACTAGACACAAAACATCAATCAATTCTGTAAGGTCTACATGAGAAAGAACATAAACAAGCATAAAATGTGATGCAACTTTGTATATACAATGTTGCAAGGATGCTAGATCGATTGAAAATGTCCTTTTCAAGGTTCTAACTCCCCAGCAAATTCCCATGTAGCAATCAAGAATGTATGAAAGTGCATTGAACAAACAAGTGGTATCCCTGCGGGTATTAGGATCGAATCGACTATACAAAGAAAACTGACACAAGAGAATGAATTGAACTCTTAGAAATTTAGATTTGGAAAATCTCATCTCTGTCCCATTGTGATGCAAACTGTGCTCTAGGCTGATGAACTGTGACTTTTCTGATGGTCAGAACCTAAACATGGATCAGAATGCATAACCCTTTTATTTTACCATTTATATAGACTATAACTCTTGTTTCTGGTTATACTAATTGACCTTCAATACTTGCATCCAATTGTGAGAAAGTTCAACAAAAACCAGAAAGGAGAGCAAAAAGCGTACTGCTTCTATCTTTCCATGAGCATATTCCAACTTCTTTGAAAGCTGATTATTTTCTTCTATAAGAGCTTCAACCTGCAAATAAAGTAACAAATAACATGCAAAGGGTAAAGCAATTGAATGAAAATGACTGGTAAAAGAAAATATAGATACTGAAAATGGTACTAAATAGACATAACCTTTTTTCTGGAGTCAATATACAAGCTTCTATAAGTGATGTCATCCATACCAGGGCATTCAGCACAGAATGTTTTCTTTTTCACCTACAAAAAGGGCAAGATAAAGAATTATAAAGTAACAGATATGTAAAAGAAGAACAAAGATTGCATGTACCAAAACTGATAAGCTCCAATACCTCAGATTCCAATTCATCTATGAGCTTTTGTTGTGCCTCTTGTTGTTGTAAGAGATAGTTGGCTTTTTCCTCTAGACTACTGCTGTCATTAATAGGCTTCAGAGGAGGATCATCTTCCTTATCGCTTTCGCTAAGAATAAGCTCTTCGATGATACGCTCAACATCTGGGTTTTGGGTAGTCACCACTACATTTTTAAGACGTTCAGATCGGCGAGCACTGGTTGTGGCCCTCCTTTTTGCTTTTGGGGGTTTAGATTGCTTTCTATGTTGTGCTTCCCCTTTCGCCTTGTCAGAATATGGATTCTCAGGTTGCACGTCCTCTTCCTCGAAGCAAGGATTGCTGATTTTGGATCCCAATTCCATCTTCTCATCAGAACGATTCGTGATTTCAAGCTTCTGCCATTGCAATAAAGCCACACATCCATAATGAAGTCGAAAATGTTCAAAAGGCAGCCGTAAAATGCAACAACATAGTATTGAAGATAGGCAACTAAGAACGAAAAAAAAAAACACAAATCAACCAACCCAACCCAAGAACTTAGAAATGTCAGTTTCTCAATCTTGAACCCCAAAGAATAACCAACAAATCCCTTCATCTTCAGTGGAAAAAATCCCATGAAGTGAACAAGAGAACTCTGATCACAGACGCACAAATCAAAATCATGCGAACAGATACGACAAATACAATGTAGAGACAGAATACGTCCAAGGAAAACAAATCATCAATCGCAAACAAGAAAGGAAAAAAAAAAACAAATCAGCGTAGTACCATGCAACCGAAGATTCTCATTGTCATCAAACAAAAGGAGAAAACAAGAACGAATACACGGGTCCGTGGTCACCTTCTCTTGAGACCTCGGAGCAGCTCTCTTTCTAACCATCTTGTCTCCAAGCCCACAAGCCGGCTGAGAGGAGCACAAAACACAAGCGCTAGAGCAGTTTCAAGTGGCGATGGTCTGATGGAGTGTAGTTGTTGTGGTGTTACTAACGTGGAGTTTGTTTCGTAGGAGACGTGCTGTGTCGGGTCAGAGTCCAACTTTTGGTCTTCCTCTTAAGACATGGTAAATGGGCCGTCACCAAAACAATTCAATTGGTTTTGTTTTCCAGGTTGACCTGTCTGTATTAACCATTAACTCGTTATTAATGCAGATTTTTAGGTTTTCTAAGATTTAGGTAATGATTTTAAACCCTGTTCTTCTTTGTCTCTGTAGAACAATGTTCACTCCGGATGATCGGCCTGACAATGTTCTGTTTTCTCTTTTATTGTGATAAAAACTTAAGGTTTATATAGAAAATGGAATACGAAAATAAACAATTATGATCTAGCCAGAATGTAGGAGATAAGCTTATACGATCCCGTTAATGGAGGAAAGAATTTAACAAAGGTGGCTAGAGTTCTTCAGGTCTGGCTTGACTTTGGTTGCGGTGCAGCCGTTGACAGAATGGGCACCAGTCCAATGCAATGGGATCTGGACCTTGTCCTTTTGTTTGAAGATCACTTCTCACGCTCACCGTCACACCTTTCTCCTTTACACGACCCCACAGCAATCGGATAAGACGATAACACAACCCAGCGCAGAGTCACACACCATACCCTCCAGCAGATAAGCCTATTATCCCTCCCTCCCTCTCTACATCTTCTCTTTTCTCTCGTTCTTCTAGTCAGTGGCAACTGGCGCTGATACCAGGAAAGCAGGAAAAGGAGCTACCTTTCCCTCCTCTTTCTGTTCTCCATGAAACCCTTTTTGTCTCTCGCCATATCGTCACCGGCTTCCTCCCTCGTCTTCTCCCCGCCAAACTTCCATTTCCTTGGCTTCAAATATTACCCGCCTCACCGGACCCACCGTTTGCCCAGCCACTTGCTCCTCCCCAAAAGAAACTATTCTTCACCTCTGCCCAGCAATCAGGATTTGCCAACTCCAGAGCAGCAGCAGCAAAAACAACCGAGAACTGTTTTTCCCGGAGGTTATAAACGCCCCGAGATCAAACTCCCCACCATCGTACTGCAGTTGGACCCGGACGAGCTGTTGCAGAACGACTCGTCCACGGCGCTTGATTTAGTCGACAAGGCTGTATCCGAATGGGTCGGGATTGTGGTGCTCAATGGCGCTGGTGGAGGGAAGAGATTGTACGAGGCGGCTTGCTTGTTGAAGTCTGTTGTGCGGGACCGTGCTTATTTGTTGATTTCCGAGCGGGTTGATATTGCTGCTGCTGTCAATGCTGGCGGGGTTGTACTTTCTGATCAAGGTTTTTACTTTTATTTGGCTTTGCTCTCTTCTCGTCTGTTCTTTTCTGATAAAGGTCTCTAATTTTTGGCATGTATATTTCTGGGAGTTGAAGCCTATATACTGTGATGTTTTATTGAAATATATTATTATCCTTTTATTGATTTTCTTTCAGGTCTCCCTGCCATTGTGGCAAGAAGCATGATGACCGGTTCCAATTCCGATTCCGTTGTTCTCCCGTTAGTAGGCAGGACTGTGCAGACTCCAGATGCTGCCTTCAATGCATCTAATACTGAAGGCGCTGATTTTCTTATCTACAGCCATGGGAGCGAGGAACATTTTGATGAACAAATGTATTCTGGGTTCAAGGATGTAAAGATACCAACTTTTATCTCTTATTCTTCACGTGGAGATTCTGTGCCTTATATGGATCAATCCAAAGTCTTCAAATCTGGTGCTAGTGGTTTAGTGATCTCTTTGGGAGATTTGAGGTTGTTAAGCAATGATGCTTTAAGTCAGTTGCTTACTATTGCAAAGACGACAGAGGAGAATTCTGAGGATCAACTTGAAAGCATGAATAAGTTGGCAACGATGGATGTGGAAAATGACATTCATGAGAAAGCTAAGGTGGCGGGCTTTGTTAAAGTTGAGGACAGAGAAAAAGAGCTCATAGAAAGGGAGAAATCAATATTGCTTGAAGCTATTAATGTTATGAAGAAAGCTACTCCTATGGTGAACTTTTACTTTGATATTTGGTAGATGCATTTATGCATTGAATAAGCTGCTATTTTTCAGTTCACTTGTTTCTTTTTTATGCCTTAATCGGGATACTTGGTTGCCATGACAGATGGAGGAGGTTTCCCTTCTAATTGATGCGGTGGCCCAGATTGATGAGCCATTTTTACTGGCTATAGTGGTAATTGTGTGCTGAACTTCAACAATTCTGGTTGCAGGGATATACATGGGTATTAGCTCTGAATTTTCAAATGGATCCCCTTTGCTTATGTGGAGAGATGTAGGCTTAAATTTGCCTTCAAAATTTGTCATGCATCTGTCATCTAACAAGGTTTTGTATTGATGTTAGTTCTAAATTTCTAATACGTTCCATTTTCTTGGAAATATCTTGAACTTAATTTTCATTAATGTTTTTCATGTATTTCTAATTTGATAACTAAGAACAGCAGAGACTGATTGTCCCTCTTGTACCAAGAAATCAGCTACGAAGAAGATTTTTTAACCTTAAATTAATGCCCAAACTTATATATGCATGTTATACAAGATTTGCACTGGCACTTGGGTCCAAATTTTGTGTTTTTAAGTTTTCTCAATTGTTTTTAAATAGGTTTGACTTAAAAAATCTGCATTCTTATTTTGGCCATTGGCGTCATTGTTCTACCAAACCTCTGCCCATATGTTCGTCATCATATATTTCTTTGCTGATCCATTTAGGTGCTTGAAATATTAATAGTGTTGATATAGCAGATTTTTCATTTGCTGTCCAAATTTATTCCTTTTGGCTCATTTGTTTTCTCTTAATTAACTTTTTATAGCTTTGTCTGCAACAAGAACTAGATAACTTTATTCAGATCATCTGCACATGCCTTTGTTCTCTTGTGATTATATCCTTTATTGTATCAACAGGGTGAATTTAATTCTGGTAAATCAACGGTTATTAATGCACTTCTTGGAGAAAGATATCTCAAGGAGGGCGTTGTTCCTACTACAAATGAGATCACCTTCTTACGCTATTCTAAGTACAATGCTGAAGAGGGACAACATTCTGAAAGACATCCAGATGGTCAATATATATGCTATCTTCCTGCCCCAATTCTTGAAGAAGTGAGTACTGGCTTTCAGTTCCAAAACATTCTCCTCCTAAGTGTGCTGGTTTGGAGATTTTGGTTACACAAGAATTGCGTACACCTAGGTCACTTGGTGTATAGAGAAATGGAAATGCATGGATATTAGTGAAAAATTATGAAGTATGTACAGCTAGTGTTATAATGAGCATGACGTAATGGTGCTTTTTTCTGCATTAACTTCATTGCTTTAGGTTTCTGGTAAGAAAATGTCACAATGATTCCCAAAACTGTACCTTCCTAGGAATATTTTCTGGCATATGCAGATGTAGATGCTCTGGAGTAATTTGATATTCTGTCTTGCTTAAATTGCATGTTACTTGATAAACAGTTATAGTTCAATATTATTGTTAATTGATATTGGTTTGGGGGTCTGGGGATGCCGTGCCAACACCATTCAAATGGACCTCTTCTTTTTTGTCTGTAGACATAAAAGCAGCCTAGTTATAATAACACACAGAACAAAAGAAGATTGAAGCTATCAAAACTTTTAAGATAGTGATATCTGATGTACCCTGCTAAATGTGCCAAGAAGGAAAAAGGAAGTCATATATCTACTGTTGAAATGGAAAGAGTAAGCTTCTTTCAAAATCCCAAAGCTTTCTACCTCTGAACCTGATATGGGAAAGGAGAGGTGGAAAAAAATGATAGTAGCATGATGTTGTAAAATTATAGGAGCATAGGTGTGACATATATTCATCTCTCCATTCTCCCTGTTGTTCTAAGCACGTGCGTTCCTGGAAAGAGAAAAATATTGTTTTTCCTGCCTAGTAGCTGCTCTATGATGTAATTGTTTTTTTTAACATTTTTTTTTCTTCAACAGATGAACATTGTTGATACACCAGGGACTAATGTCATTCTCCAACGACAACAACGCCTTACAGAAGAATTTGTTCCTCGTGCAGATTTACTTCTTTTTGTAATTTCTGCTGATCGTCCATTAACTGAAAGTGAGGTATGGCAGTAGAATAATTATCAGTTTCCTTGAAAACATGGCATGTTTCCCAGTGTTTATATTCCATGGCAATGTGCAGTATGATTCATGATGATGCATACTGTAGAATGACCGTAAATCATTACATTTGATACGTACCATCAAGGGAATATTTGTGAGATGCCTATTGCTGAAAATGCGGGCACAGCTCATTGTAATTCACAATGTAAGTGCACGTCATAAGATAGTACATGGAATGTATCTTCATCTGTGTAAATTTTAACCTTTTTTAGCTGCAAATGCAAGATCGGAGTTTCAATTAAAAAAATATTCTAGTCTAATATTGACCTGGATACCAATGGAAATCCTAATGATTTTGTCATATTTCGATGCATCCATATAAATATATGATGTGATCTGGAGAAGTTCTCTGTTTAGCTGTAAACAAAATTCATGGAATATATAATAATTCATTTCTTTGTATTTTTATATCTGACGTTAAGTATATAATCAGGAGGAAATACTTAAAATACTGTTTATGTTTTCTCAAAATTTCTTTCATTTTGTTTGTGATATAATTTTTCAGGTTGCGTTCCTTCGTTACACTCAACAGTGGAAGAAGAAAGTTGTGTTTGTGTTAAATAAATCTGACCTCTATCAGAATGCCAGTGAGGTCTAGTCATAAGCTCTTACGTACATTTTGTTGATGTTTTCATTCTACATGCTCTTCTTGTCAAATGACTTCCGAACTCTTATGCTTTCATGATTTTTTCAGCTTGATGAAGCTATATCATTTATCAAGGAAAATTCAAAGAAGTTGCTGAATACTGAGAAAGTGACATTATACCCTGTCTCTGCTCGGTCTGCTCTTGAGGCAAAACTATTGGCTTCTTCAGAAGCAGGGCAAGATCAAGAAGAATCTCTTATTTCTGAATCTAATTGGATAATCGGTCAATTCGATGAATTTGAGAACTTCCTGTATAGTTTTTTGGATGGCTCAACAAAAGCAGGAAAGGAAAGAATGAAACTTAAACTTGAAACACCAATTGCAATTGCTGAACGTCTACTGTCCGCTTGTGAAACTCTTGTGAAACAAGACCATCAATATGCCAAGCAGGATCTGAACACTGCAACTGAAATTATTGATAGTGTGAAAGAGTGTGCCATGAAGATGGAAAATGAGAGCATCCATTGGAGAAGAAACACTATATCTCTGGTATCTTGCTTTTGCGAATGATTTTCATGTCTTGTAGCCATGCAATGCATGACATGCACTAGTGGTCAATCTTTTCTACAATGCATTGACTTATGATTCTGATGATTAATATTGCAGATTGATAAGACAAGATCTTGCATTCTGGAGCTCATAGAATCCACTCTGCAGCTCTCAAATATTGATCTTGTTGTTAAATACATATTTCAAGGGGAAGAATCTGCCATGTCAGCCACCACGAGGATTCAAAATGATATAATGGGTCCTGCATTGACAGATGTGCAAGTGAGTTAATTTCTTGAACCTATTTAGGATATCTTTATTGCTGTATTGGATGTTCATACGAAATTTGTTCATCCTCAAATCACCTTTGTTGCTCGTTAGTACTCCTGAAAATCTTAATGATATTATATTTTTTGGCAACTCAGCTTGTGCCTGACCCCTAGTCTTAGCTTGGTTGGGATTGAAATTTGCATTGATATTTAAAAACTTGTCAAAACATGCTTTACTTATTAAATATCCTCCTAGGTATAACACATCTCTGGTGGTTGCTTAACTATGATAGTCATTAGCTTTTCTTATTCTTTGCTTGCAGAAATTGCTCAGAGAATATGTTCTATGGTTACAATCGAATAATTCTCGTGAAGGGGAGCTGTTTATAGAGTCTTTTGAAAGAAGGTTGCCTTCAGTTGTCATTCCAAACTCTCAGTTTCGTTCAGAAACTTATGCTTTGGCCGGAGAAACTGATATCAGCTTGAGAGTGATTGAGAACTTTAGTGCTGGAGCTGCTTCAAAACTATTTGAACAGGAAATGCGAGAAGTGGTGAGAAGAAAATCTTGATAATTTCTTTTTGATTGTTCATCTTGAAATGTAAATTCTGTGATATTTCTTGTAATTTGCTCTTTATACTGGTTTTTGAAACTGTGCATAAACAATGGCGATTCTAGATGAAGTATATTACATCTAATATCACAAAAGCTCAGAATGTGGTGTCAGGATTTTTTTTTATTAAAGAATTGAACCTTGTCCTCTGCATAATTTTTGCTGGACATATGACTTTCGAGTTAAAGCTAGGGCATATAACTTGAGAATGACACCTTCAGAAAAAATGGTGTCAGATTTTTCTTTATTCTTCAAAGTACCACTAGCTTTGTTGTTTTGGCCGTGAACTTCATTGTGTCACATTCTGTTTTGCTTCATGGCCCAGGACTTTGTATGGTGTCTTTCGTTTTCCATTTTGAGTTTTGTTGAGCTGAATGCTACTGACTATTTACCTTTTCATCTAGTTCCTTGGAACTTTTGGTGGACTAGGCGCTGCTGGTTTCTCTGCCTCGCTTCTGACATCTGTTCTACCCACCACGCTAGAAGATCTTCTTGCTCTTGGTCTTTGCTCTGCCGGAGGGTATAGTATCCACCTGCTTCTCTTTTTTCCCTTTTACCCTATATGAGACTTAAACTCCAAATCTCCAACCTGCAAGTGCTCCATGTTTTAGTGATTCATCATAACAATAGCTGAGATCTTTCTACATTTCTCTCATGCATTTTACGTTGAAGGGCATTATGTTACTGATAGAATGAACCTATTCCTGTGCAGGTTTATAGCAATCTCGACTTTTCCTGCCCGTAAGAAGGGGATGGTAGACAAGGTAAACAGGGTCGCGGATGGCTTTGCACGTGAAGTGGAAGAAGCCATGCAGAAGGATCTCTTGGAAACTGCTGAACTTCTGGAGAACTTTGTTAGCACTATTGGCAGGCCATATCTAGATGCTGTCCAAAAGAGAATTGACAAACTTTCTCATTTCCAAGATGAGCTTTCAGATGTTGAGAAAAAACTTAGAACACTACGAGCTGAAATTCAGAATCTTCATGTATCTTAATATTAATTCCAGTTTCCTTCAGAGGATTTATAATTTATTAATCTGCAATTAGAGAAAGTTGTATTTTTTGCTATCTCTTTCAATTGTTTTGTTGGCAAGTGTAGGATGTCGTTACAAGATCAATAAGAGCACAAACATCCCCACTCAGCTGTATTAAGCATTAATCAAGATTGAAATCTTAAGATTATGAATACAGTTTGTTCTGTTGATAGGTTATTCATTTTATCCAAGTTCTGACTCAAGCCCGGAAATAAATTAGTCGACTAATGGATTTTAACAGATGTTAATCAAAGTCCAGAAAATATTCTTATATTTTTTAAATGAAAACCTCTTTTGTATGATTTTCTTTTTTTTGATATTGATTTTCCGATATCTAATATACTCTGACAACTGATTAATCCAGTATGAATAGGATAGTATCCTTTCAGAAAATGAATATTTCTTTGTTTGTTCTAAGATGTTGGTCTTTTCTGCACTTTCTCAGTGCTGCTTCTGCTTGCTGAGTGTTGCACACACATCTATCACTGCTGCAAAAACCAAGACTACAGGGATTTTCAAAGGCTACTAGCAAAACCCTTTTGGACAAAGGCCCAAAATATTTTTCTCCATTTGGAAATGTTGTCACAGACACAGATACAACAATGTGTGGCGACTCTTTGGAAATTTTCTGCATGCGCACCATGTGGAAAAGTGGACCTTCCCAGCAACAAAACAACAATAATGTTATATCTGCCGCCCAAAAAGTCTGTCGTCGGCTTCTTATAAATTGCAGTCATGCAATTGAGAATCCACCAACCATTGGTTTCCTAACATCTCACCATGCCTTTTCGTGCGGTGCTTCTTTTGCTTTGTCTTTTAAAGGTTCCAACCCAAACCAAGAAGATCACTGGATGGAGAAAAGCTCATACTAAAATGGTCTAAAGGTCTGCGAGAGTGCGTCTGGTTGACATGTTTTGTGTTTGTCCAATGGATTCGATTCCATTCTCATTCCATTATCGACACAACAGAGGCATTATTAAACAAGAGGGAAAAGACACTAAGCATACACAATGATGACAAACAAAACCCTATTAAAACAATGATGCCAGGAGCTCCTTTTTCTTGCTCTACAAGGCTCCTCCTTTCCCGTAGCCAATCTAGAACCAGCAATGATGAACTAGCAAAAGAGGGATTGAGAAAGCAATTTCGGTGGTCAGGGACTCGGGGCTTGGTTTCAAAATGCAAAAGTCAGCATTCTCACACTTGCTTCATCCGCAATTTTATCATCGATCGAAATCAAATCCGAAAAAAGATTAATCCGAAAGATATAATGTTCGATGGTGAAGGTAAAGGTGTTTAATTATGAACTACATAATTAAAGTAGAAACGGAAAATCACTTGCCTTGGAAGGCATATAACAAATATTATTTATTTGATACCAACATTTCCCAGGCCAATTCTATTGGGCCTTGTGGCACTTTATCCATTCGGGCCCGGCCTGTTACAGTAGCTTATGTCATCCTACTAATAGTGGTAATGTGATTGGTGCTTAACTATTTACTATGTTCAAGGTTCCCCCCTCTCGTGACTGACTAAAAAGTAAATATTCTGGTGACAAATATAGGGATTTTTATAGTATTATCCATTTAATCGTTACGGAATTATATAATATATGATCGATTGAGTTTATAAATGTAGATTCTTAGAATCATATGCTTATAGGAATCATTATTTGGATTCGGCATTTCATTCTGACACGTGGCTTTCTACTATCCCATCGATTTTTCTTTTTATAATTATTATCCGGACCTTATTTTAAAACTATTATCTTAAACGAACCTGTGCGTATTATAGGCTTTGACTTGCGGACATCTCTACTCGCGATTATAATAAGAACGTGAGTGCGTGAAGCCTAAAGAATAGGGACACCGTCCTACGCGCGTCCTTTTGTATAATATTCATTTTAGTTTTTTTTTTAAAAAAAAACAACAGAATCCGGAAAAAATAAGAAGAAATATTGAATAAAAAATTATTATTTTTAAAAAAGATTCCATAAAATTAAGTAAATCCTTATCATTTATAATTAAAAAATTTATTTTTGTTTCGGTGTTCACTTAATTCCAAAATATTAATTCCATCTAAATATATAAAATATAGTGACTTCGAGTGATACCGTATTTTTATATTTTGAAGTAGATATTATTGGAATTTATAAAGTAAATAAATAAAAAAATAAAAAATAGATACAACGGTCAACGTTTATTGTGCCGTGATAATAATTACTGTTTTGAAAACAAATTTCTGTCGAATCTTGGTACAATCAATTATACCGAATATTTCTTAAAATTAACACAACAACCCGTGTACTCATGACTGAAGTTTATAGAATTCAGTAAACTATATTTGTACAGAATGCTCATATTAACCAAGAAAAAATATGCTAATATTAAATAATAAAATATAATATATTAGGGATTATAAAAGAGTTAAAAGAGGAGTTTTCACTAAATAAATAACACATAAACAAATTTAACCAAAAAAAAACACATAAACAAAGAAAAAAAAACCAAGAGTAAAAAGTTATGTCTCAATAGTATGTCAAAATATATTTTAGCTTAATGAAAGATCGAAAAATGAATACTCAAGAAATTAATATTTTCTTTATAAGGAAAGGTATCTCATTTTGCGTCATAACATGTGGCAGAGTAAAAGTTAGAACAATTCTAGTGGTCTTGAACGTTCCATTGGCTCTCACTAAAGGGTAGACCCCATGGAAGTCTGGTCCTACACAGTACGCTTTTTTCCTGCCTATAAGTATATCCCCACACAGCCAGCGTTCTTGGCGTTAACTTCTCTGTTTTTTCCCCCACCCTGTTTCGTGTTAGTTTCCTCTGTTTCTGTCTTCCTTAGGCATCTCAATTGCGAAGAATGTCTTCCTCGAGTTATTGTCAAGGGCTTCAATCATGCCTGGAGCCAGCTCGTCTGGTGGAAGTACCACGTATTTTGAGGCTCAAATTGGCTCCATCCAAGCCCAAGAATTCGAGTTTACCAGCACCCCATAAACCTGTTGTGCTGGACCTTGATTGTGATGCCAAAAGTGACAAAAATGTTGACATGGGTGGCTGGAGTTTCCTCCAGTATATTGACAACGTGAATTATACTTGTAAAAGCAGCGATGAAACCAGCGAGAACGACGAAATTTATGTTCCTCGAGCCGTTAGTAAGCTCCCGTCTTCCGCCCTCAGCGGGAAGAGCCTGGAAATGTGTACCGAGAGCTTGGGGAGTGAAACTGGCAGTGAGAGGAGTGAAACAAGTGACGAGAAGACTTTGCTTTCTTTGGAGAATGATAGTTATGAGGCTAAGGAGAGAGCTTGTAAATTTCGTGGAACGACAAGAGGAGTGGTAAAGCGGAGTACTGCTAGCTTCCCTCCTCCTCTGAGCTCTCTCAGCGGCTCTACTAGTCTGCAAATGACGTCTCATAGAGAAGGTGGCAGGCTAGTTTTGACAGCTGAAACTGTCCCTTCCTCTCATTCCAATTTCCTGGCAGAGCGAATCAATGGGCGGCTCAGGCTTCACTTACTGACTGATTTTTTTTCCACTGCCTCTGACAACGGAGAACAAGAAGAAGAGGAAGAAGAAACAGGACGAGAAAGCGCACCATTTGGTGATGAAGTAGTTGAAGAAGCTGAAGCTGAAGACGGTAACTGGGAGCTGGAGGAAAACAGAGGAGATATTGATGATGAAAAGACGATAGGAACTCTGCTTGCGAGAAGAAGGTGCAAGGAAGGCGAGAGTGGAAACAAAGACTTGCTGAATTGGAAGCCATTTTGTGTGGCTGCTTAAAAGCTTCCCATCTCTCTCTCTCTGTCTCTGCCTCTACAAGTTCACCGTCTTATTAACTCTGTGTCCACTAAACCCTGCCCTAATGTATTTATAACTTGGGAATTTCCTAAATATTCTAATGCCAAGGATGGAGTAAATTTTGCAGGAGGGTTTCAATCCTCAGGTCCTCCTCTTACATATAGTCTCTCCATCGATCATCCCATCATAGCTCTGTTCATGCCTCATCAGGATTTACACTAAAATCCTCTGAGTTTTGATCATTCTTTCGAATTACAATAATGACTAATCACTTCGTTTCGAACTATATATTTGTCGAAAGTTAATCACAAGATCTTCTTGTCTTTTACTCATAGTTTGGACCAAAACCCAACAGTGATGGATCTAATTAATTGTAACCACATACAAGGGTCCAAACAATTGTAACCACATCTGGATCATGTTCCTCTGTTGTAGGATTCGAACCCATTCTTTGAAACTGAATGGGTTGATTCATGACCTGGATTCCTAATATTTTCTTTATATTTATCTACTTCGTGGGACAGCAGCTCTGAATGGTGTCTAAACTTGTTCTGTCCAACCATCAACCTCACTATCATTCATACTCAGATCAGAAAAATCCTACGCTCTTATGTTAACCAAAAGAGATTCAAATAGTATATGGGCCCGACCTTCACATGCAACACACACATGACCATTTTTTTTTTTTCTGTGGTACAGGCATTTATTAGGGTTTGGTACGGATTGACCGTACACATAAAATGAATTAGTCACGAAAATACGAAACAATAATCTTAAATCAGAAAATAATCTGAAAGATTTCTGAAGGAAAGAGTCTAAAAACCTGAGGGGGGAAAGGGCTGCATCTGCAAGATTCGGGAATGCGAATAGTTAAGAAGAGTCTGGTAACTATCAAAAGGACTTGGTCCCAGAGGAACATGCACACTGACCTCATAGCGCATGATCCTTCATGTGCTATTGTTTGCTTTTCTGATCAGATTCTAACGTAGGATCACCAACTTTACACAAAGGTTTTCCATCACTTGATACATTTTACATGCAAACTTCTCTTGAAATGGGACGTGCCAATGGGGTTCTAGATGGCATGTTTCGCGACGAGAAAGGAAACATTTTTTGGTGCCGGCCACGAGGCTTGAAGATAAACTGCCTGCATAGATAATGGACCACCCTCCAGGTGACTATGAGCAGGAAACACATGAGCATCTCCTTCTTTATTGCCCAAAATCGCATAAGGTTTGGGTAGAATGCTGGGTTTGATTGGTGTTCAATATAGGAAATGTCGGTTTTGATATTTTAAAACTATTAGTTTAAGAATTGATATAAAGTTATTTTAGATTTGTAAAATTAATAACATGTTTTAGAATAAAATTGATTGATTTTAATATTCTTTTGAAATGATTATTTTAATCTTTATAAAATTAATGAATAATGGTTGGTTTTGTAATTTTTAAAATTTAAAATAGTAAAATTTTAAAAATCAATAGTTTATCAAAATAAAAACTAAAATGTCAAAAGTCATGGATATTATTTTAGTTTTGATTTTGAAAAATCAAAACTAAAAAAATGAAAGTTAGATTTTGTTTGATGTATACACATTATAATTTTTTTAAGTATAAAGAATATTCTATCCGTGAATTGAACTTACAAAACTTACGTTTCTTGAGATATAATCCAAGACCATAAACTATATAATATACATTATCCAACCAACATACTCAAATTTTATCTTGTTTATTTAAACACATGTAAGCTAACGCAGTAAGAGGACAAATTCTCAGGTGAAAAGTTACAATTCCGGGTTGTAACCATTAAGACGTCGTAGTTTTAAGGTGTTTCTGGATACACTATGCACCAAAAAACTCAGATCACTATTTATGTAAACAGTGATGTGAAGAATGATTTAAGTGGTGGTGTAAGGTGCACTAACAATAACTTAAATTCACCCAATTAAGACAACCCCACCGTTAGTTCTGACCACACCGCACCCATCCCTAGACGCCAATGAGACTACGCAAAACAGAGGGATGCCATAATTTGGACATGTGTTTGGGTCGGATGAGTGGTCTGGTCTGTTTATACGTCGGATTTCTTCGTATATGTATATGTATATCTACATTTTATTTATTTTGCTTTATATATCTGGTATCTAACAGTTGAATTTGTCCTTATTCATCATGTGTGGATATATATATAACATGCCATTAATCACTTGAAAATCACATCCACATACATATGATATGTACTCAAGTGTGTAAAAGAAACAAAAATATAACATATTTAGGAAGGATCGCATCCGGCATTCCGTTAACATCACATGTAGAAACAGCCTGGTGGTCGGCCTCACAAGTCGTGCCAACTTGAAGTTTGTCCCACCCCACCATTTTCTTTTTCTTTTTCTTTTTCTCTCTTTTTTGTGGTATTGCCATCCTACGTGTAATTAAATACACTGCATCCTCACCACAAGTATCCATGTCACCAATACACGATCATATCTCGTCTGTTTTGGATTCGGATCAATATATTTTTTATATTTTATTTTCGTGAAATCGAAATTAAAAAATATAATATTATAAAAAAATATGATTGGAGAGAGGCTAAGATATATAGACTGGATAAGAACAACACGAAGACAATAGGAAATGGTTTTCATGTGAATTTCAGAGTACATAAGAAGTACGTATTGTATTCTGCCAGGAGAAAGGATTGGATTAGAGGAGGGTGGGTTTGAATAAAATAGTTGCCGACAGAGAGGCCCAAGAGAAGGACACGCAAGCATGCATTATTTAAAGTGTTATCATAACATGGGAGACGACTAGCTAGGGTGGGCAGAAGCAGTAGCCACATGATGCAATCTGACGGAACTGGTGGAGTCCTCCGTCCTCCGTGATTTTGTTGGAAACCTTTTCATGTGCATTTTCTCCTGCACTGATATCACAGTGGATTCAAATGTCGGGGAAATAAAGGCATTCACAGAAAACCTCTTCAAATCAAGGCTTGACGCTTCTGGACTTTATAGTATAAGTACGTCAATCATATTCGAGCTTATTAGCTTCTTCTGTCACTGGATTTCATAGGACTCAAAATCCGTCCTTGGAATCTCAATGTCGAATTGTACGTACTAGATCAGCTTTTTTATGAAGAAAATTGCTTTAAAGCAACTTTCATTTTCATTCGACCGGGGCCAGATGCCTAGTGAAACTTTAAAGGGCAAATTCCTCTTTCGTCCTTAATACTCTATGTATATTCATAAAACAGTCCAGTCCAATACGTATATATGTCTTCCATATTATATCATACAAAATTTATTTTTTAATTTCAATTTCAATTTCATTAAAATTGTCTTCATCCTCTTC
This sequence comes from Passiflora organensis, assembly GCA_019739055.1. Taxonomy (NCBI): domain Eukaryota; kingdom Viridiplantae; phylum Streptophyta; class Magnoliopsida; order Malpighiales; family Passifloraceae; genus Passiflora; species Passiflora organensis. The sequence continues at coordinate 3,309,003 of JAEPBF010000223.1, read as the reverse complement.
AAATTTTAGAATCATCAATCCTTTTGTTCACTGTTCAAGACATTTAGAAACCACATGTTTAAATCTTGAAAGCAATCCATTGTGTACTCCATTATAGTTGAATGTTTGGATTGGTATGCTGGTCATTTTATACTTTTTAATCTCTTTATTTGGATAAAGACTGAAAATTCATGCCTCATATTTGAAGTTAAAATTTGATAATATGCTTTTGACTTCTTTATAGATTGACCTAGCTTGGGAGTTAGTTGACTTGGGATTTGTGATATATAAGGTGCTACATTATTTTTGCACTTTATCATACCATTGTCATATATAAAGATACTTGGTAAAAAAAAATCCTTTTTCGCCTTTGACATACTAAATTAGTGGTAGGATTTTTAAGTATCGTTTGGGGCATTTCCATCTTAAGCAATGGTGGAGTTTATGTTATTATAGACATGCAAGTCTTCTCTAACATTTTCCTATCTTCTTTATAGTAGTACATTAATAAATATAGAATTCAGAATTTCTTTATGTTTGTGTATTTAAAATAAGAGGATATGTCGTATAATTGCATGCTCGTTAAAAACTTGCAAGTTCTGGTTAAGGTCAAACACCTATCAAGGACTGTGATTTTCACATCATGGCTATTCAGGAGTTGGTTCGAGCAGTGAGGCTAACAAAGAAAATTCTTGCGATGTCATTAAAAAAAAAAAAAGAATAGGAGGAGATAGGAAAAGAAAAAATAGACAATTTAATCTCAATTATAATAAATTTTTTAAAATACTTTTTTTTAGATTTATATTTAGTAATTATATAAATTATTCAATTTTTTCTATAAATCGCCCCAATTATTATCTACGCCAATTTAATGACCACATATAAAGAAACACAAATTCGATGTTCTTTTAGTAAGTAGTCATAGAGTTTTTGAGTCGTAGTTTGCTTTCAGGATTATTTCTCATATCATTTTATATTAATTCTTAATAAATCTGGGGGACAGATTAATCATGCTAATATATTCTTCTATCCTAAAATAGAGGCAAAATAATTAAAAAAAATAGATTTTCTTTCTTTTATTCTTCTTGGAACTTAAAACTACGCAAGCAACAAGAAAATCCATACTGAGAAATTTGGATGTCTCCAAAGTGATTAACACGTTAGGTTTACTTGGCAAAAGGCTAGGTATCTGTCATGGGGAACAAGTAGCAAACAGTTTTTAGTAATTCCATGGCTAATGATGATCATTTTGGTCCAATTTTCATAATGCCTTGCCCGATAATAGCAACACACTATGCCTATCAGTAGTAGGCACCTTTCTTTGTGGGGTTAGCATGAAGTCCTAAGTTCAAAATATAGGCTAGATGATTTAGGGTGATGAGGTAAGGTGAGATGAGGATAAAATCGACAATATAAAAAAATGACAAAACGCTAAAAAATCTGAACAATACAATTGAGAGAGAAGAACAACATGACAGTGTCTACAAACTGAAATATTTTCTTTAAGATCAGTTGCAAAATCTAATAAGATTTCATGACTTGTAAGACTGGGAATAAATATAGGTAAAAGAAAATGCTTGTGGTGTACTACAGTAAACCAATTAAAAAAATGGGATATCAAAATATCTCAAAGAATTGTGATGGTCATACTTACAACGGTTCCGTGATGAATCAGATGTCTCAAAATTGGGAAGATCCTCCTACTGAAGTAGCAAAGCTACAAAAGGGCAGCAGTTGATCATTTATGCCAAAATTGCAGAATCTAATTGTTGGCATTCTTCCTTGCAGTATAAGTACGAAATGCTGCTAGTCCAACTACAGCAACAGCAGCACCAACTGTAGATATAATGTTTACAAGCTCACTCCAGACCAACCATAGATAATCTATGCCAGACCAGTGCAATCAGAGGAAGAGAAAGGGGCAAAACCTGACATAAAGAGAAGAGAGTGATTGACGAGCCTACGGAACTGATTGCGTCTCTTGCTTATCTGAGTTTCAGGAATGTTCAAATGCGGGCGCTCAGCAGCAGTTAAGATCCTGCAGAATAAATTATTCAAATCTCCCAATTTCGTGCTGATACGAATAGGTGCCTCTACTCCCAACTCCTGACAAACCTATAAAGAATTTGAAATGTCACTACCAAAGATAAATTGCATAATGGATTAACAGATAACTACCACCTAGTGCAAAAGTATATGATGATTTTATATTTCTCATCTTGTATGCAAGGATGAGGCAGCAAATTACAAAAATATATACCTTCACCGAATCTTGTATTGCCATAGGATATGGATCCAAATCATCTTTTGTAGCAACAAGGAGACAGGGAACTCCGTAGCCGCTTTCTTCACCTTGTGTAGCTACCTCCAAAAGCAGTTCAATTGACTTTTTCCATGATAATTCATCTGAACTGGAAATAAAAATTATGTAGCATGGTACGATGTGCATTATCAGAAAAAAAAAACAAATGAAAGGCAGAACTAAACACAGATATTAAGCAGTCTCGAGGGACTCATATATTTAGTATTTCAAACTGCAGTCATTGAGCATATGAATGCTCGGAGACAAAATCTGCTTGTAAAATGGAGGACAAGGATGCAAGCATTTAAGATTTTTTTGGAAAAAAACAAAGAGACACAAAAAATTGTTAATCTCTACATTTCATTAAAAAATGCAATACACCTCTAACAGCCGACTGACGACATCAACTATATAACAGCTAAACTCACCTATCATGGACAAAAATAGCAATATCACAAGCTGCCAAAGATTCCTTACTAAAAAAGAATTGCTTAACTCCATCTTCTGGTATCTCATGCAAAATAAGGGTCTTCCTAATCCCCTGCAATAATATCACAGGAAATAGATGATTGGTGAAGCTCGGATCTGGCATCAGTCACTTGGACAGAAAGGTGTAGTTATCTTCAAAATCATATCATCACAAAAACTAAACATGCAGTTAGTTTGCATAAAAAAAAAGAAATGCAGTTAAGTATTCATCAAGCAATTTATTGATAAATCAGTCTACAGGTAACAGAATACATCATAAATTTACTGTTGTACATACCCCAAGCTGATCAACAGCATTGGCTGCATAGCGCTCAGCATTTGTTGGATCATGATTTGCTGAAAATGGCCTGAGTTTTGAATTAGAAGCATAAAATTAGTATTGCTGGATGAATATTTGGACCAAATAAAATTTTCTGAAAAAGAACAAAAAAAGTGGGAGAGAATGAGAAATGAAGCCATCAATGGTATACCGAATATGCTGCAATATCTAAGAAAAAAGGAGATTACCTTCCTGAGAACGAGTTCAACAGAGCAGATTTTCCAGAACTTGCAGGACCAAAAACTAAGCAATGGAAAACATTCCTGTCAGTTTGCCGCTTCTTGCAATCAACTGTTCTTCTTCGAGTAACACGTAGAGCTGAAGCAGGATTTCCACTATATCCAAGATATAGCAGATTAGCCAAACTATCTTTTGGATTCAGAAGAGTCATAAGAGCCCACTGTAACAGCAAGTTTAACAGACAATTATACATGTAACATATAAGAAGTCATTCCAGGAGTCTCACTACAAGCAAAAAGCTGAAAAACAATGGGTAAAAAGAGATATAATAATACAGAAATTCCAAAAGAAACCCTTAAAAAAAATAAGAGACATGACCATGAATAGATTGCTTAGAAATCATTTTAAAAAGCTCCATTTTTTAACAAAAAGGCAGAAGAACTGAAATCAGCATACTTGTCATCTTCCAAAATAGCAGTAGGCTTTATTGTTCCTAGTAAATTGAAGAAAAATAACAAAAGTTCCAATATAAAGTAAGATGTAATAGAGTAGCAACACCACAAAGAAGTATGATAGGATTCCACCGCCTTTCACTATATTGTTAAACAAACACATGGAAATCAAAGAGAAAGAAAGGACGTAATACTCTTATTGATTCTGAAAAATGTCTATTTCCCCCAAAGGTAACGCCAGGACAAACCCTGCGTACCTAACCACTCCCAGAAAATGGGGTAACAACGATCAAACCTTTCCTACTCTGTCTACGTACTGAATTTCCTTAAAAAGTGTGTCTGCCCACCTCCCTCCAAATCAGGACCACCTAGCTTCCTGAATATTCCTTAAGCTAGAAGCACACCTTCCCTACTTCTTGGACCTTCTAGAATATACCAAATTAATTGGGGTCCTAACAAAGTATTGGCATGTAGTCTTCATCAGTCATCACAAATTAGACATGCAAAAAACAGTAAGGTTCAGCCATATAGAAGAAGTTTTATGGTCCCTTTAGTATTTAATGAGGATTCAAGTCCTATGGATGTGAATGTAACTTGCTCTATTAGTAGTAAGATGCACACCACAACAGGAGTCAATCGAAGTCCAGGAAAAGATTAGTCCTACGCCCAGCAGCGATAATCTTTTATTTTTTATATAAAAAAAACTAGGCATGCAAAATATTTATGAAGTTAGGACATACTTTTTAATAGTATTTACCATTGTATGTTACCATACACAGTCAGTACTCAATGGAAACGTTATGTTGGGTGTCTTAACAGCTTTTCTGTAAAACCCCTCAAAAACCACACCAACAAAATAAGTCACATCAAATAAGAAGAGCATATGGTCTAAACATAGCCCGGCTAGACACACAAGGTTGTAGCTCAATAAATTCTGGAAACTGAGACAATACACCAACCCATGACAAACAAGAGCTGCGTGTAGCAGGAATGCAAACCTCAGATAGGAATCCTTTCAGAGTTAAATTACCCTGTGACGTTCTCTCCGCAGCATTCTTGAAAGGAGCCTCATTCCAGGGACTGAAACAAAAATATCACCAGAAGACATAAGAGAATAAATATCAGGTAATATACCAGAGTAGAACCATTTGAATGAACTGTATCAATTCTCACTGTATTGCAGAAACTAACTAAGATAGCAAACAGAAAGTTAAATGGGAAATATATGCCAGCTCTGAGTTTCAGAAGCAACTGCACGAAAGGAGCTTTCAAGTCAAACAAACAGAAAAGCTCCGAAGAGCTCTGCCCAAAAAAGAAATATCCACTTGGATTCAATGATTTATCAAGAATTTAAAATACCAAAATAAGTATAAATTCATGTATCCTTGGTGCCCTTTCTGCAATGCATTGGGGTTCCTCAGAATTAACAAGATTAAAGCTCTTATACAAGGGGTCAGACAGCAAGCAGCACATTGCGTACAGTTATAAGGCCATCTCAAAATTATAGTGCATACACATGCCAGAAAATATTTACCACGACAAATAGATTTGAATATGCAACCTTAATCAGAAACCTCAACAACAAAAAGTTTGTTCCTCAAAAATGTAGGGGCATGACTAGTAGCAATTGTTTTCAATGAATGTCCTAGAACGAGCACATTCTTCAATAGCTGAAGGATCCTTTCTTTTATAATACAGAAGAAAGGTAGCAGAGTTCCTTGGATGCAGTTTGATGAGTTTTAAGATGTGAGCCTCAGCAGTCAGTCTTGGAAAAAAAAATAAGGGAACATAAGGATGAAGGGTAGTAGAAACAGGAGGAACAAGCAGGAAAAGGACTCCCAAGTGTTTCATGGGCAAGGCTGATCAATGAAAGATTTCAACCATTCACAACTGCATATGACAACAAGAATTGGAAACCGACTGTTTAGCAACCAAAAGATCCTTCAATAGACCAAACAATAATCTTTAAAACAACTTGTACCATTTGAAAATCGAATGCAAAAAATTCGACTATTAATCAAATCTAAGGGTTTAGGTGAAAAAGGAAAAGAGTTTTGAATTTCATGAAACATCTGATTCTTAGGTCAAATTATGTCCTCTCATTTCATGTCATTTGCATTAGGTACTATCCCTTTGTAGCTGTAGTTTGAACAAAGCACAGTACACACAATTGCATTCTTCCACACAATTTATCCATGTCCCAATTAGTATGTGACAACGTTCCTCCACCTAGACACAAGTCCATTAAAATGATACAAATGTTCACAATTTGAAATGCCAAAGAAGCTTACTTTACTGCAGTTGATACCATTTCTCAATGATGCAGATTTTCATACATAATTTTTTTAAAAAAAAGAATCATAGAACTTTTCCTCCCAAATATATCAACATGATGAGAAAATTGCTTTCATTTACTGTAGAAAATTAAAAGTTAATGTTAAGATATTTAATATATAAAATGGTTCATGACAGCATGTGAAACCATGCTATAAGGTGAAAATGTTATCTCTATAGTGAAAAAGAATAACATATGCGTCTCAAGACAATGAAAAACAGAAGCAATACAGAAATGGTAGATTTACGACCCACACATAAGTAAGCAGAGGTACAAGTAAAACAAGAACAGCATATCATAAGTATACAACAGATATGCTAATAATTAAGTTTCCCAAATGAACCTAAGAGGAGCACAGTGGAGTTGCATCCAGCAAAGAATCTAAGCAATATGATAGACTATGAATGAATTAGTAATTAAAACAAGCGACCAAAATCAGATCTCCAAATTTACCTTTCTGGAGCAGTTGAAAACAACTCCTCAAGTTCAGCAGGTCGTAGGGCTCCATGCTAGTTGGACAAGATTGAAAACATTAATTCACTATTGTCTCTAATTAAATATGAAAAAGTGAATATACAAGGAAAATGCAAATATTATGAAGTGCATATGATGTCATAGAAATTTAGTAAGAGCTTGAAACATACATTATCAATATCATACAGCCGGAAGATCCCACGCAGAAACTCCATCGCTCCAGTTGCCAGCTCTATGCTCTACAAGTTTATGCCAAAGACATTATTAGTTCATTCACAAAAGAGAACTTTTCATGTAAAAATCGTCCATATGATTAATATCCGTTTTATAGAAGCATAAAAGAAAACTACGTTCATGGCAAATATGCAGTTGGAAAACATCTTAAATAGTTATGCGCATAGGAAGAACAGACAATACAAATTAGTACAGTAATGTTTACAATATAGATGGTCCAAAACACTATGATTTTAATCAATTTTTCCAGAATCATCCATACAACGGACACAATGGAAAGAAGCAGAGCAAAAGCCACTCTTTTGTTGATGACTTGTAGTGGAAAAAGTTACATCGTTTCTGATAACCCAAAATCTTAAACAAGGAAACTTAGGCGCGTTTGGTAAGCAAAATTGTCAGAATTGAATAAAAATTAAAAATTAAAAATATTTTAATTATTAAATTATATTAAATATAATATTGTTTTGTATTTTTATTCATTCTTAAAATAATATTTAAAATTTATTAAAAAATCTGAATCGCTGGAATCTCCTGCCAATTCCACCTTACCAAATGTGCCCTTAAAGGCTTTAGAATATGAAAAAAATTACATATAATCATGTTGACAATAAAATGTTTTAAACCAATCTACATTACCAGATGTGAAATCTCATGACTATCTATCAAAAACAAATAAAAGTTCAGACGATGTTAACCACCTTCACAAAGGAAATGACACCAAATTCATGGATGAATTCATAGGAAGAAGTCATACCTGGTCAGCAGCACGTTTGACCGGAACGGGAAGGAGATCATCTTTGACTTTTAAATCATCATTATAGCCGAATTTTCTCAAAACTGTCCAAGTTGTTTCAGGTCGGCTCTTTTCAATGAAAAGAGAATGAAGGTACAAAAATCCTTCAAAGGTAAGACCCATGTCATTGACTCCCTCTTTCTTCTTTTCTTGCACAACTCTTCTCACACCTACTAATTCTTCTGGCTGAAGCGGAGCATTAAAACATTTAACCTGCACACCATTATTGCAACATGTCAGGCTGCCAACCAATGGAATGGTAAAAAGACGCTGGGAACAAAGAATAGGAAGGGTTCTTCTGTGGATGCAAAGAAAGCTAAAGATTGCTTGGCTGAAGGTTTGTAAACTGAAACAAGAAGAGGGATTGGATTTCAAAAGCCTGAAAGGAATATTAGTTGTTTGTCAGGAATTTCAGATTACCCTAAAATTATATTCATTTTGGGTCGCCTAGTTCTATGAATATATCATTTAGGAGTATGTGCAATAAATTTGCCTGCTGATTACTCTTGGACTCTGAGAAAAGTGTTCAAATACTGTGGATTAGCATGCGGAAAATATAGATGTGCTGTGGATAAAGATGAATTGTTAGCTTCTGGTGGATGATTGGAGTGGAATCAGCTACCTATGGCAATTGACTTCAGCATAATAAATTAGTACAATAATCTTAATGGTATGGGATGTTGAGGATAGTTATTGAAGAAGATTGATAGTGATGGTCATCTATAAGGACAAGATTTGTGGAAGGGCTGAAATGCTATCGTGCAAGACAGGTGTTTTTTGATTTTTTAAACTAGTAACAATTTTACTATCAAGATGTTTTATCAAAATCTATACAAAAAATAGTATTACTGGGTACAAGCACTTTCTCTATTTCTCGTCATAGTTTTATATCTTAGTTGATGATTTTGACAAACCTCTATACAAAATATAAACTTGAAAGAAAGAGAATTTTGTGATGCTGTTTGAGTTTTCTGTTCTAACCAGCCTTAAACTCGAAACCATCATTTTTATTATTGTTCAAATATATTTGAACAAAACTATGGAGTATGGTAGCTATTTATATTAGAATACATGTGTCTGTGAATTCTTGGGATGAATTACCAAGTTAGGTAGGCAGTTTAGAACTTGCAGAAAAGGAGTTTGCGACATGGAAACTACCATGTTATTTGGAACACAGTAATACACTTAGAATTACATAAAGATGCTAGTAATCGTTTGCAAAATGTACAGTTTTTGTAAAATTTAGTTTGCATGACATATTTTCTCCTGACTTTAGTAATAAAATATGTAAAACTTTTTGTAACAAAAAGAGGAACATAAAAGGAATCATAAAAGCAGAATATAACCTGAAAGTCGTTCAACTCTGCATCATTGAGTGTACCATCCATATCCCCATCGCAAAGTAAAAATATCCTTCGCAATGCTCTTACGCATCGGGGCTTCAATGCTTGAGTTTCTTGATCATACAACGGACCAATTGGATGAAGGACTGCCTTTTGAGCATAATAGAAAGCATCAGGGACCTACAAAGTACAAACCAACAAAATTAGTTTCTCAAATTTTAAATCTGCAAAGGGCTTAAGAAGATTGAAATAGCTTAAGCGGGAGACCTGCTAACAATGCCAACCAATTCTAATAGACACAAAGAGTCTAGTCATTTGAAAATACCTGCATAAGAGTAACAGCAGAACACTCTATACAAGTTTCAATCTCCCGGTACCGTTGCATTATCGGTCCCATCATCTGCTCAAGACCGGCTGAATCATTTCCATCTCGCAAATCTAGTTTGCAGCCAACCACAATAACCGGTGCCTTCACCTGATACAATGTAGAAATAACAAGAATCCAGCAAGCAAAACAAATTTATCTGACATGGAAAAATAATAAACATAACAAAAGGCAAGAACAATCTGCACTGAATTTGACAAGGAGCGTAAAGCAGTACCTCCAAACGACGGAGCTCCTCAAGCCAAAAACTACAGAGACGACTGAGCGTCTGAGGCTGATCACAGGCGTATGTTAACACCACTGCATCCGCTCGCTTCAATTCCTCAATGAGCCTTCCCTTAATCTCAAACCTAAATAAACAACAAAAGTATAAATACACGTAATCGCAGAGAAACAATGCAAGTGAAAGCACACGGACCCGGAGGTGTCAATGATGGTGATGGGGATGCGATCAGGGAAGAAATCGGCTGGAAGGCGAGTGGGTGGGAGAACATGAGGAACGCTTTCAGGGAAGGATTCGCTTGCAGCGGCGGCTATCAAGCTGGATTTTCCTGTATATCGGTCGCCGGCGACCACTACTCTGACGCCGTTTCTAACGCCTGCGGGGGAAGATTTCGCGCCAGGCATTTGCGGTTGAAATTTTTAAAAATGGACAAAAAGGCAAAACGGAAATGGAAATGAATAAACTAATGGCGACAAAGAGAGAATGTGAGATTAGAACAGAGAATCTGTGTTTTGGCAGAGTATTAGAGCTTGTTTCCACTGCTATGTGATGCACATACATGCGTGGCTCGAGGAAAGTAAGCCCGACAACCGTTAGAGCCGTGATTTGTTTTTTTTCTTTTTTCTTTTTTTTTCAATAATTTCTCCAATAATTATTACCAGATTTATTATAGTTAATTCTCAAACATTATTATCTTATTTTCAAAATTAAGAGAAATAACATCGTATATTTCCATTTTTTCAACTACAAATCAATAGATGACATCATTATTTTATATCGAATATATTCGTAGTTATTCCCACCAAACAAACAAGTTATTAATATATGCTTCTAATTCTTTATGAAGCATATATGTCATTGCCGTAATATTGAAAAAATAGGAATCATTATTGGTCCAAATGATATACATTTATACTATATCTAACCCGATTAATTTTTTTCAATGTATCAAATTTCATTTTCGTATTTTTTTTAAAATCAAATCTTACCAACGGTTTATTTTTTTGGAAATAACAGATTTATTTGGTTGGTCGTAAAACTAAATTGTTAAAATTTAAACAAAATTTTAAATAAAACATATTTTTTCATTAGAAATATTTTTTTAAAAAAAAATTTATTCGTATTATATAATACTTTATTTTATTTTAATAATATATAATCTAAAAAAAAATTGTTGTTGACAAAAAAGCAAACTTAATTTAAAATTAAAAGAAAAAGATTTCGTATTCTATAACTTTTTTTAACATGTAGATTACACGTAACAAAAATTTGTAGGTCATATAGCACAGAATTTATTTTTCGCCTTAGGTCATATTTTGGCTTCTTATAATTGAGCCCGTCTTTCCTTTCTTAACGCATAGTGTTTTCTCCTCCTCCCCTCCTCCCCTCCACAAGATCTTGGTTTTTTCTTTATAATTTTTATTTATTTATTGGTTATGCTCAAAATAAATAGTGGTGCTTACAGATTTTTATCATAAATTTATTTGTGGATCAGCTGAATTTTTCAAACATTTTTTTTAAAAAAAAATATAGACTTTATTGATTTTTCTAACTCTTTATCTGCGTCTAGATCTAATACCCTTAATTATGCTTCTCACAATGAATATGTTTCTAAACCTAGAAAAAGCAAACATTATAGAATAAAAAATATATTTAGGCCTGATTTTACTACGTCATTTTTTATTGTAAATTCTCTCAAGATATAAGATGAATTTGTTTTAATCTTTTTACTTGAACAAGATTTTAAAACTTATAAAGAAACCATAACTTCAATTGGTTGTAGTTTTTAAAAAGAAATAATAAATAGTGAGCTGAAATCAATGAAATTTAATCATACTTGGGAATTAGTTAATTTACCAAAATAAAAAAGATACAAATGGATTTTTTAAAAAAAAATTAAGGCTTGATGGTTAAACAAAAGAAAGATATCGATTATTTTAATACGAACTATCCTATAACCAAAATAACTATTATTAGGTCTTTAACGGGTATTGCAATAATTTACAATCTTGTTCATATGGACGTAAAAACAATCTTTATATGAGTGGCTCTTGTAAATGAATTTAATGGATAATTATGATCATTAAATTTATAGTTTTTTGGTAATGGTTCTCTCTTATTGGTAATGATAGATATTATTTTAAATATGTAGTCTATATAACTCTTTTTGGACTTATAGTCATTTGTTTGGATGACTTATAGTAAAATAGACTTAGATAAATTTTTTAACATGAATATATAAATGAACTGCTTATTATGAAGATTTTTGAATTTTCTAAAGTATTCACTATGATCTAAGGTGTGAGTATGACCTCTAATAGCATTTAGTAATTTTTATCATGGAATTACACAACATTAAGATTACTATATGCGATATTGGAATTGCAACTCAAGTTTATGAAATTCAAAAGTTACTAACTTCCACTCACTTTATTGATTATGTTGTACTATTTTCATCGATTTAAGATATTAATGTTTAAATATTTATTTCCTGATTTTTTTTCTTGGTCACTGTCTTTGTGAAGAATTATTAAAAAAATATAAACTTAACTCAAAATTTTAATTTTAATTTTTTTTTAAAATTACATATTATATAATTAAATTTTGTAATTACATCGTTACATTTTGGCTCCTCATAAAAGGATCCCCTTTTTCTCATTCTCAAATTTCCTCTGTAAGATCTTAGTATTTCTTTATAGGTCATCGTCTTGTTATTGTTCTGCTCATCTTGTTAAGCTCACATTTGTTTATTCCTCACATATTATTATTTTTGCCCATAGTTTTTTCTATTCAAATTTAGGCAATTCTAGTTATTGTAATTCCTTCTATATACTGTAATTATTGTAACTTAGATTTTTTTACATTAGCTTGATATGTTAGATTAAAGCCATAATATAATATTTTTCTATAATTATTAATAAAATTAATGAAATTAAAATAAAAATCTAAAAATAAAAGGATAAGGACAGGTTCTCCATTTTAATGATTCGTACAAGCTGAATTCTGATGATATCGAGAAAAGGAGGACAGAGATTCGTTGTGCATGGAGACATGTGAAGGGATGGTAATAAAGGGTTGCAAGTTTGTTGTCTTTTCCTTTTCATTTCCCACCAAATAATGGAAAAAAATTTAGCTTCTGTTATACAACCAAAGGGAAAAGCTTAAAAAGCCTTTAATTCGAAAGTTTCTCCGTACAAAATACACAAAGCACGCAACAAATACACAGAGAAAAAAGAAAGAAAAAGCGGCCGAGAGAAAAGGATAGGTCCATGTAGCCATGTGCCTAAATGAAAACCACGAGTTTTTTTTTATAAAAAAAATATTCTCATATTTGATATATTATTCATATTTTTTGGGATTTTGATAATTAACCAGATTGATTTTGATAAAGGAATAAAATCCTAGCCCACACCAACTTGGTATTGATAATTAACCAGAGCCCTTACATGCTTGGATAGGAAACCATAATTTTTTTTTATATTAAAGATTATTTTGCTAAAATTTTTGGACTTTGATAAATTTTATTAGTATGATATTTTTATTATATCAATATCGAATCAAAATAAATACATAAATTTAAATACAAAATATGTTTATTTTCCATCAATATTTTACTTTATAGGGTTGGGCTCCTCTTGATGTGGACGTCCAGGTTATGAGGACAACATGGCAAGCTGGAGAATCTGTTATTGAACAGGTCCCAAACGTTGTACTATGATTCCTAGGATTGGCTATACCATACCATGTGCGATGTCTGAAATGTATACATGGATGGTCTTCTCTTCGAATTGCGTGGATTCTTTTTTTTTTCCGTACAAAAGTAGGAACCAGTTCTCACGTCCATTTGTCAAAAAGCTGCATCCAACTAACATAGGAATAAACAAATGCCAGATGGACATGACAAAAAAGCCATAAAAGAAATTCGTACTGTTTTTTTTTGCCTAGATGGATCATGGGATGCCAGATGCCAGATGCCAGATGTCACACCAACTAACATAGGATCCACCATAGGACAATTGGGTCCAGTGGGCCCAAAACCCTTTTTCACTTATCTATCCAGGATATATAGATCCCACCATTTCGGGAACTGGATTCTTTTTGTCGTGAAGTATTTATCCCTTTGAGATTTTTTTTAAGAGATATTCGAATCATAAACATATCTCTTGTAATGACTAAAAACTTTGCAGTAGGCCCATCTTCGCCTTAATGTTTACCAAAGGGCCTGAATGGTCAATTCTTGTTATCGTTGACTCTTGTGCAAAGGTTAAGGGGTTTGTCTAAGCTTACATTGAAGCCTATAATTGTCTTGTCAGGCAAGAAAAAGATGAAAACCTCTTTTAAGAAGGGTTTTGGGGCAGTTACCGAAAAGCTGGCAGAATCTGTGTTATTTACTTATGGTAATGGATTGGAAAACTTGGAGCCAAATATAGTGGTTTTGGAGGAGGCAAGCGTAGCGCGCTAGAATGTCCATAATTTGTGACGACCCCCAGTTTTGGATGCTTTCTCATACTAGCTATATGATGATGTTAGATAATTTGAAGATAATTGTGTGGAATGTTCAAGGAACCGCAGGCAAGAGTTTTTTGCACATGATTCGAACTTTAATTAGCTTACATAAGCCAGGGGTGTTTGTGATCTTGGAGCCTTGTATTAGTGGTAAGAAAGTTGATCTTGTTATCCAAGCTCTTGCTTTTGACCATTCGCATAGAGTGGAGGCAACCGGTTTTTCTAGGGCATTTGGATTCTGTGGAGGGACTCTTGGTGCATTCGCATCTTGTCGAACCACAGACAGTTCATTCACATGACTATTCAGGGAGGTGACAACAGTTGGTATTATTTTACTGCAGTTTATGGCTCTCCGAACGGGGTTAGAAGAAGGTTGTTATGAAATGGTTTGCGTAGTATTTCCCCTACATTTGATCACCCTTGGTTGTTGGCAGGTGATTTTAATGTAATCTTTTCAGCAGAAGAGAGAGTAGGAGGGTCGTCTGGTAGTAGAGTGGGGTGTAGGGAGTTTCGAAGGTGGCTTGTTGACTGTGAACTATCGGATTTAGGCTTCTCTAGTCCGAAGTTTACATAGAGAAGGGGGTTACTATTGGAAAGATTAGACCGTGAAATCTGTAATAGTTCCTATTTACAGGCGTTTCCAAAAGCCAAAGTTATCCATTTTCCTCTTTATGGCTCGGATCACAAGCCTTTGTTGATTTGTCTAGGTGAGAATGATAGGAGCAGATTGTGTCGTGGCTCTAGTCATTTCCGATTTATGGTAGCCTGGCTTGCTCATGAGCAGTGGCCAGGCTTCCTCTCGGATTTGTGGAAGGAAGGAGATTCTTTTGAGTACTAACTTATCTCGCTTGTCGGAACGAGCACCAACATGGAATAGAGAAATTTTCGGCCATATTTTTTAGAGGAAAAAAAGGGTTTTAGCATGATTTGGAGGGGTTTAGCGCACTCTTGAATCTTACTCGTCTACTTCTTTGCTCTCTCTTGAAGAAGAATTGAATCAAGAGTTTAAAGAAATCTGCCTACAGGAGGAAATATTTTGGAGGCAAAAATCTCGGAGTGATTTCTTGAATTTGGGGGATCGTAACACTTCCTATTTTCATGCGAAAACTAGAGCTAAATTTCGCAAGGCTAAAATCGAGGCTTTAAATCTTGGTGAGGAGTGGTGTTATGATGCTTCCTTGCTAGAGTCTGAAGCTTTTTCCTTTTTTCGAGGTCTGTATCACGAAGAGGAGGTGGGTGTTGAATTTCGTGGCCTTTTTCCTTCGACTACTTGTGGTTTTTAGGGTGCTCTCTTAGCACCAGTAACGACTGACGAAGTTAAAAATGCTCTTTTTGGCATGCATCCTCTTAAAGCTTCAGGTCCCGATGGTACTCCAAAAACCTTTTATCAAAATAGTTGGCATTTGACGGGTATTTCTTTGGTTAATATGGTTAAGGGAGCTTTTGTTGGAGGCCGAATTTAACCTTCCTTGTGCAATACGTTGATTTCTTTGATCCCTAAAGTCTCTCCACCCGAGAGACTGGATCAATTAAGGCCCATAAGCCTCTGTAATTTGAATTATAAGGTGGTGACAAAAGTACTAGCGAATTGTTTACGCCCTTTCATGAGTCCTCTCACGAGACCTTTGCAATTGAGTTTCATCCCAGGGAGACAGATCATGGATAACATTCTTTTGGCCTCTGAAATTAGGCATTACTTTGGTCGGAAACAAAAGAATTCAGGATGGATGGTGATAAAGGTGGATCTTGAGAAAGCCTATGATCGTCTAAGCTGGTCTTTTATCTATGATACGATGGAGGATGTGGGCTTCCCTGGTCCTATTATTGATTTAATTATGTCTTGCTTACATGCCACGAGGTCTAAAGTGTTATGAAATGGAAAACCAACTGAATCCTTTGCCCCCTCCCGAGGAGTGAAGCAAGGTGATCCCCTTTCACCTTACTTGTTTGTTTTGTGTATGAAGCGATTGGCGCAAACAATCAGTATTTATGTCCAATGAGGTTTGTGGTTACCCTGGAAATTATTTACAACAACACCTGCGATTTCTCATTTATTTTTTGCGGATGATATGTTATTATTTATAAAGGCTAATTTGGATCAAGTTGCTGTTATTCGCCATGTACTGGAGATGTTCGCTGCTTCAAGTGGTTTAAGGGTTAATGCCCTTAAATCCTCGGTCTCCTTCTCATCCAATGTGATGGTGTCGTAGGCAGTAGCTATTTCTAATGCGTTTGGATTTAAAAAATCTGAGGCATTGGGGAAGTATTTGGGATTTCCTATACAGAGGAAAAGGTCATCACGAGTTAAGCATACACATATCCTTGAGAAAATGAAGTGCAAGATTCAAAGTTGGAATGGGGTGCAACTTTCACTAGCATGTAGGGCAACTCTTGCAAGGTCTGTTATTCAATCCATCCCTGCGTATACTATGCATGTCACTAATCTTCCAAGGAGTTTGAAAGAAGACATTAACAAGGAGTGTCGACGCTTTTTGTGGGGTTCTAAACCGTCCAACAAAAAAGTCCATCTTGTCAAGTAGGATATCATATGCTCTTCGAAGGCTAACGGAGGTTTGAGCTTTCAGAATTTCCAAGCCCAAAATGAAGCCTTGTTGATGAAGCATGCATGAAAGTTTTTTAATTGGGAGCTAGTGGCATGGGTTCAAGTTCTTAGTCATAAATATTTAACAGTTAGACGTAATCGAGAGATGCAGCATAAAGTAGGAGATTCAGATTTATGGAAGAATATTTGTAAGGTATGGCCAGCGATGTGCACAGGGATTAAATGGTGCGTGGGCAATGGGCAACGTTGTAGGTTTTGGTGAGACACATGGGTGGAGTTGCCCCTCCCCCTTTTCTATTATGCTACTATTGAGGTTCCGAGGGCTTAGTTGGAGTTTTTAGTGTCGGAGATGGTGACTTTGATTGATCGTCAAGGCCAACCTATCTGGAGAATGTTATTCCCTTCTATGGTTTCACAGAGAATAGATGGTACCCTTTGGTTTGGCTTTGATAGCTCTGTTGATCGACCTTTTTGGGGTCTTTCGGCCTTGGGAGACTTTGAGGTTCGCTCGGCCTATCCTCTCTGCAATCAACCCTCGCAACTTGTGTCAGAAGATTGTTGGAAGTTACCATGGAGGTGGAACGGACCGGAGCGCATCAGGTACTTTTTATGGTTGGCTTTACACAATAAACTCCTTACTAATCAGGTAAGGTGTGCACATGGGTTGGATGTGGATGATTTTTGCAAGGTGTGTGGTCAAGATCAGGAAGATCTGATGCATGTATTGAGGGATTGTTTTTTGACAAGGATGGTATAGCGGCAGTTAGTTCCTAGGTCCATGGATAACCGTTTCTTTGTCGCTGATTTTTGTTATTGGTTGTGTGAAAATCTTAGGGTGGGTAAGCATTTTGACTTACAGGTTGGTTGTAATACCTTGTTTGGGGTGACGTGTTGGTCCTTGTGGAATTATCGGAATAAATTTATCTTGGGGGAGGGTGATCATGTTTCTTGGTCAGCCGATCGCATTGTGAGATATGCGGTAGAGGTTACGAAGGCAAACAAGAAGGTTGATCGGGTGATTGGTTCTTGTGAGGCGGTGCAATATGTTTGTTTGTCCAAACCACCTGATCAGTAGGTTAAACTTAACACGGATGGGTCTTTTATTGATGGTCAGAAGGCTGGTGCTGGTAGTCTTCTACGCGATTCAAATGGGGACTGGATTGCAGGTTTTGCGGTGCCAATTTCTTTTGCCTCTTCAACTCTCCATACTGAGTTGTTAAGGGTTTGGCATGGGCTTTCTTTGGTTGGGATTTAGGATTGCGAAGAATAAAGGTGAAGACTGATAGTACCGGAGTAGTTACTCTGCTGCAAGGGGTCTCACTCTCCAACGCATCGTCATTCTCGTCTGGTTGCCTATGTCCGTTCTTTGTTGAAGATGAATTGTATGGTTGATTTTCATCATGTCTTACGGGAGGCAAATGCTTGTGCGGATGTATTGACTACTTTTGCTCGTCGTCAACTACTATCTTTTAATAGTTTTTCACAGCCTCCAGGTTTTTTGCTGGATTGCTTAGATCATGACAAAGCAAGTATAGTTTCTGTTAGACCTTACTCTGGCTAAAATGTTGTAATGTTTTATTCCTTTCAATAAATAAATAAAAAAAACATATCTCTTGTATATACTTATTGTTTAAATTCAAATATCAGTACATGTCCCGTATTGCGAAAAGTTGTGAACCTCTTCAATCCAAATTTTAAGTGTGTAGATGTTTATTCCAAGATATTATAAAATATTCTAGTCTTTTCAGAAAATTACATGTAAAATTAGTCTTCTTAAAACTCTTAAAGATAATCTTTATATTTATTGTCATAAATATTGATATTTAAATTAAATTCTTTTATATTGTTATTTTAGAAATCAGAATGTCGTGTTTCTTTAGTTATGGTACATCTTTTATAGTAAAAAAATATATCTTATTCGTTATTAAGATTTATTTTATTTTATTTGTCCTATCAACAAAATAAATTATATTTATATTTTATTTGTTTACCGGTTAATAACCAGCTATATACACATATATATATTAATTAATTAATTCATGAAAACTAGATAAGAGGGTTTTGTATTTTAAACACCTCTTTTAAACACCTCTTCCCTTTTCTAAATCTAAAGCAATGGACTTTAGCTCTTTTCTTTTCTTTTTTCTGGTCCCGAAAGCAGCAGAATGTACTTCTTGTTCGCTATATATAAAATCGTACTAATTTCGAAAAAAAAAAAAACAAAAGCAGAATTTACTTCACAATGCGCCGTGCATGCGTTTCTTCCTGGGTGCGATTTCAGGACTGTGCTTTCTACAGTCTAGCAATGGCTTGTTTGACTCTTTATTGTCTGGACGTTCTGGTGATGAGGACAACAGGCGGCCATCATGGCTAGTTTGATTGTCAGTCTCCAGCTCGAGTCTAGCGGGTTACGACATGGATATGGATATGTTTGTGAGGAATCATATCTATAACTTCAGTTAGATTTTTGTTCACATGGATTAAAAATCCGATATGGGATTAAGTCTCATACATACAATTGGCTCCATATACAGACTGTAGCAAAGGTAGCCAAATCCCACATCGTGGGTGGAGTAGGTAAAGGTCTCCTTCAAGCCTATAAATAGAAGGCTTCAGCATTATTCTTCTCACACCAAAATAAATACAACATAAGCCATTTACCTCTTGTGGTAAATTGTAAAAGTTGTAAGTTTGTAATATTTTTTTAGTGAAATATTAAGTGGTAGTGTCCGAGGACGTAGGCTAAATTGGCCGAACCTCGTTAAATTCTGAGTGTTTTTCCTTTCTCTATTACTCTCTTGCCTTTAGAGGGATTAATTCCCAACAAGTGGTAGCGGAGCCGAAGGTTCGTCTTTAGAACCGGAGGTTCATCTGTGGAGGCGGAGGGTTGTTCGTGAAGCCGGAGGGTTGTCTGTGTAGTCGAAGGTTATACTGAGTATGCTCTGTGGTTGCAGTTTTATCTGATCTGCCACATCAGAAAAGTTCTTCGTCTAAGGTTATACTGAGTATGCTCTGTGGTTGCAGTTTTATCTGATCTGCCACAACAGAAAAGTTTCCTTTGGCTCATTGTTCCGCATTGACAGCTATTAACATAAGATAGAGGGAAATGGCAGCTAAAGAGGAGGCTATGGCAACATCAAGCATGACAAACAGGTCATCATGGTCAAGGATTCCACAACCCACTTTGAAATTGGTGGTGGATATATTTGATGGTACTGGCCATTTCGGCATGTGGCAAGGGGAAGTCTTGGATTCTCTTTTCCAACAAGGCCTTGATATTGCCATTGACGAAAAGAAACCGGAAGACATTGATGATAGAGATTGGATAACCATAAATCGGTTGGCTTGTGGTACAATTCGATCATGCATGTCCAAAGAACAGAAGTATGCTTTCAAAAATGAAACTTCTGCACACAAACTATGGAAGGCATTGGAGGATAAATTTCTGAAAAAGAGTGGTCAGAATAAACTCCTCATGAAGAAAAGACTCTTCCGGTTTAATTACCGACCAGGTACCACTATGAATGAACACATCACTGTTTTTGATCGATTAGTTGCAGATTTGTTGAATTTAGATGTGAAATTCGAAGATGAAGATTTAGCTTTGATGTTATTATCATCTCTCCCTGATGAATTTGAACATTTGGAGACTACTTTACTTCATGGTAAAGAGCATATATCTAGATGCTGTTCGTTCTGCTTTATATAGTCATGAATTAAGAAAGCAGGACAAAATGAAAATCAAATCGTTGGCATCCGAAGAAGTATTGGTGGCACGAGGACGTCAACAAAACAAATCAACAGGGAGAAGAGGGAGGTCCAAATCGAAGAGCAGAATTGCTAAAGATGAATGTGCTTTCTGTCACGAGAAGGGACACTGGAAGAAAAACTGTCCGAAGCTGAGTAAGAAAACCATAGCTCCACGTGATGCAAATGTCGCAGAATGTAGAAGTGATGGAGAGTCAGATATTTCCTTGGTGATTTCATCTTCAGAAACACGCTCAGATGAGTGGATATTAGATTCTGGATGTACCTATCATATGTGTCCCATTCGAGAGTGGTTCTTTGAATTTCAGGAACTCGATGGCGGAGTTGTTTACATGGGAAATAACAATTCATGTAAAACAACTGGGATAGGTTCAATCAAACTACAGAATCATGACGGATCCACTAGAATTCTGAAGGATGTTCGATACGTGCCAAAGCTAAAGAAGAATCTGATCTCATTGGGGGCTTTAGAATCTAAAGGCCTAGTGGTGACATTACGAGATGGAGTTCTCAAAGCAACTTCTGGAGCACTTGTGATGCTGAGAGGAATCAGAAGAAACAATCTGTATTACTTCCAAGGTAGTACAGTAGTTGGGACCGTGGCGACAGCAACTTCAAGTAGCAAGAAGGATGCTGAGATGACAAAGCTGTGGTATATGCGATTGGGACACGCTGGAGAAAAATCCTTGCAAATTCTGTCCAAGCAAGGATTATTGAAAGGTACGAAGACCTGTAAGTTAGAATTATGTGAACATTGTGTACTGGGAAAACAACGAAGAGTGAAATTTGGCACTGCTATTCATAATACTAAAGGTATTTTGGATTATGTGCATTCTAATGTATGGGGACCTGCCAAGACTCCATCACTTGGAGGCAGGCATTATTTTGTCACTTTTGTTGATGATTTTTCCAGGAGAGTTTGGGTATTCACGATGAAGAGCAAGGATGAGGTGCTGGGGATTTTTCTGAAGTGGAAAGCTCAAGTTGAAAATCAAACAGGAAGAAAGATCAAAGTTCTCTGAACAGACAATGGAGGAGAATACAAGAGTGATCCATTCCAGGAGGTATGCCAAGAAAGTGGAATAGTCCGGCACTTTACAGTCAGAAAAACACCTCAACAGAACGGGGTGTCTGAGCGTATGAACCGAACACTAGTGGAGAAAGTTCGTTGTATGCTGTCTAATGCTGGGTTGGACAGAAGATTTTGGGCTGAGGCTGTGACATACGCACAACATATTGTAAATCGTTTGCCATCATCTGCTCTTAATGGCAAAACTCCTTTGGAGGTATGGTCTGAAAAACATGCTACTGATTATGACACTTTACATGTCTTTGGCTCTACTGCATATTATCATGTGAATGAATCAAAGTTAGATCCACGAGCGAAGAAAGCTCTTTTCATGGGCTTTACTACTGGCGTCAAAGGATACCGTTTGTGGTGTTTGGAGTCAAAGAAGACGATTATCAGTAGAGATGTTACATTTGATGAATTTTCCATGTTGAAGAAGGTAAATTCAGAAGAAACTGATAGTACTCAGCAGCAGGTGGAGCATACACCAAAGCAAGTGGATTTCGAGCAAACATTTCCAGCCAGCAGTATTATGACTGATTCTTCGATGACACAGGAGGAGTCAGAAGATGAAGCTCAACAGCAATCAGAGCCAATTGCCATCAGACGAGAAAGAAGAGAGATTCACAAACCTGCTCGTTTTGCAGATATGGTGGCTTATGCACTACCAGTTCATGACGATGTTCCATCCACTTACTCAGAAGCAATCCGAGCTACAGATGGCGAAAGATGGGCAAGTGCAATGGAGGAAGAAATGCAGTCACTTGAGAAGAATAAGACGTGGAAGCTGACACAACTACCCAAAGGCAAGAAGGCAATTGGATGCAAATGGGTGTTTGCTAAGAAAGAAGGATTTCCTGACAAAGAAGATCCACGCTACAAGGCAAGGTTAGTGGCTAAAGGCTACGCTCAGAAGGAAGGAATTGATTACAATGAGGTATTTTCTCCAGTTGTTAAACATTCCTCTATCAGAATTTTATTGGCCTTGGTAGCACAGTTGAATTTGGAGTTAGCTCAACTTGATGTGAAGACCGCATTTCTACATGGTGATTTGGATGAGGAAATCTACATGGTTCAGCCAGAAGGATTTAAAAGTGCTGGTAAGGAAAATTTGGTTTGTAAATTACATAAATCTTTGTATGGACTGAAGCAATCTCCAAGGCAGTGGTACAAACGATTTGATAAATTTATCAGAAGCCAAAAGTACACAAGAAGCAAATATGATCATTGTGTTTATCTGCGAAGACTTCCAGACGAATCCTACATCTATTTACTCTTATACGTGGATGATATGCTGATAGCAGCAAAGAGCCAAGCTGAGATTGACAAAATAAAGGCTCAATTGAGTAAAGAGTTCGAGATGAAGGATCTTGGGGAAGCTAAGAAGATTCTCGGCATGGAGATCTACAGAGATAGAGGGAGAGGCAAGCTTTGGCTGAAACAAAAGCAATATTTGGAAAAGGTACTACAACGTTTTGGTATGCATGAAAATACAAAATCTGTAAGTACCCCACTTGCTCCTCAGTTGAAACTTAGTAGCCAGTTATCTCCAACAACAGATGAAGAGCGAGAATACATGGCAAAAATTCCTTATGCAAATGCAGTTGGAAGTCTGATGTATGCTATGGTATGTACGAGACCAGATATTTCACAAGCTGTTAGTGTTGTGAGCAGGTATATGCATGACCCAGGCAAGGGTCACTGGAAAGCTGTAAAATGGATTCTACGGTATATCCAAAGTACTGTAGACATTGGCTTGGTATTTGAAAGAGGAGAATCACTTGGTTTATGTATGGTTGGATATTGTGATTCTGACTATGCAGGAGATTTGGATAAGCGACGATCTACAACTGGCTATTTGTTTACTTTAGCAAAAGCGCCAGTTAGTTGGAAATCTACTTTGCAGTCAACGGTGGCTTTGTCTACAACAGAGGCAGAGTATATGGCAATTACAGAAGCTGTGAAGGAAGCTATTTGGCTTTATGGATTACTTGAAGACTTGGGAGTTGGTCAAAAACAACTTGTATTGTTTTCTGACAGTCAGAGTGCTATTCATTTAGCAAAGAATCAAGTCTTTCATGCACGGACAAAGCACATTGATGTTCGCTATCATTTTGTGCGGGAGATTCTTGAAGAAGAGGAGATACTTATCCAGAAGATACATACAGCTGAGAATCCTGCAGATATGCTAACCAAAGTGGTTTCAAGAACCAAGTTTGAACACTGTTTAGACTTGGTTAATATTTTAAGTTAGCGCCTTATGGCGCGAAATTGGAGACACTATACTTGGAATGATGTGATATTTGGCCAAGGTGGAGATTTGTAGCAAAGGTAGCCAAATCCCACATCGTGGGTGGAGTAGGTAAAGGTCTCCTTCAAGCCTATAAATAGAAGGCTTCAGCATTATTCTTCTCACACCAAAATAAATACAACATAAGCCATTTACCTCTTGTGGTAAATTGTAAAAGTTGTAAGTTTGTAATATTTCTTTAGTGAAATATTAAGTGGTAGTGTCCGAGGACGTAGGCTAAATTGACCGAACCTCGTTAAATTCTGAGTGTTTTTCCTTTCTCTATTACTCTCTTGCCTTTAGAGGGATTAATTCCCAACATAGACTAAGTCTCACATGGAGAATCTATTCTTTGGTGATAATAACTTGTTTGTCGGATGCAACAGTATATTAAAGGTACTTTGAATCCTGGCTAGGAACGAAAATAACGTGTGTGATGTCTCAACTACAGTATATGAATGGTCCTCTTTGCAAATTGCATGGATTCTTTTTCTTTTTTTCACGTACAAAAATCGGAATCTATTTCTTACCCAAACCAGTTTCCATGAGCGCACATAAAAAGATGGATGCACCAACCGAGGTGTTGGCTAACTGGTCTACAGCATACTGCGTTCCCTTAACTCAAGGTATCGGGTTCGATTCGGGAAAACGACGAGGTATGGAAAGTGTACTGTTGGTAGTGGTTTCACACAAAGAGTTGGATGCTGTACCGTACCACTCATGGCTGCAGGCTAAATGCCTGTGAAGTGAGTCGGGTGGTCGAGCCTCGTTATCGACTGAGATACTCTTCATTCTAAAAAAAAGAAAAGATGGATGGATTATATATTCAACTGTAACACAATTTATACGAGTGAAAGAAAAAATTGATAACTTTTATGTTTTAAAGAAAAATATAGAGCAGTTAAGAGATATCTAAAAACACAAACAAGAACAAAAAATGGTCTACTGGGTAGCTCACCAAAGCCACCTGTATTATACATCAGATTTGTTTATAGCAGGCAACCTAGAATTGTTTTCCTGTTGACACAAGTAGAATTAACTGCAGTTCCCACTTTCCTAAACCAAACACCAGCTTAACTTCCTGGTGTTTTCTTAGGTCATTGTGGTGGTTAAGAAGAATGCATCCTTAGGCAAAAGCAGCAGTACGTCTTGAGGTCATCATCACCTCACCTGCAACCCTTCTTCAGCTGATCACCAAATACACGTATACCCATTACACCTAGCTAGTTGATCGTGAGCAGAAAATAAATATTTTCAAACTAAGTTATGGTTGAGCGTACGTGGTTATGGAGTAGTAGGCGTTACGTGGAGAGTAACAGCAACATTCCTAATGAATTAGAGGTTTACCATACCCTACCTACCCACTTTCAGGTTAGTGGTTGTGGCTGTGGTTTGTCATCTCTCTCTCCCCTTTGCTTTTCTATGTTTAATGACTTCTGAAACGTCTTTGTCGATCTAAAGAAGTCTAAATAAAGGATCTTTATTGAGATAAATCACTCTTGGGTTTCATGTCTAAAGAGCTATAGCAATGAGGAGATTCTATATTTGAACAGGAATTCAAACACTCAGAATCCGGACATCAGTTACAGTTGATCCGATCAGAGTAATGTATCCATCAGGAATTTGACTTTGAACTTAAACAGACACTAACTAGAAAACGCATCTACGAGTTTAATATTCACTCTTTGTCAAAATTCGAAAAAGTTAAATGTGGGTTTTAAAATTAATTTCTGTAGGCAAGTTGGGTGAACCTAAAAAGACCAAAGCACTGTGGGATTTAGATAGATATGTATATGGCTGAGTATCTGCTTCTCATGCTTAATTATAGTACAAAAAGGAATGTTAATTAATGTGGTTGCTAAAGCATTATTTGAGGGTGGATTTAGTAGGATTGATATTGTGTCCCCACTCTCCGTCATTTTCTTCTCCCTCTCTCTCCCTCGTTGCACGTAACTATTTAGTTGTGTTGCAGGTCAGAGGTTGGAGCTTAAAAGCCTCCATATCCTACTCCAAAACAAGAACTGAACTGATAATCATTAGCCCCTTTTATCTCTACTACCTTTCTCAGCGTGAAATGGTTGGTTTTGAAGATGGAGAAGTTGGGTTTGACGAAGGAATGTCATTGCTACCTTCTTATATCCTTGACGAGGCTACATGGCTCTCCAAGGTTGTTGTCCACTTCCAACATTTGGCATCTATTTTCTTCTTCAAGTTAGTTCTTCTCTGTAAGTGTGAAATCCCGACCTAATCAAGTGCCTAGTCATCACCACGTAATGGTCCACGTGTATGTTTGTCGTGTCGGCCGGGATTGTGAGACCGATGACTGTAGGAAAATTCCTGTTTTGTTCCTACTGGACCCGGGTTTGTTCCCGGGCCTGTTTACTTTCGGATCTTCAAGATATTTGTAATTTGTTCCCAGGCCCACTTACTTATACACACATTCTTTAAAACCCATTTATCTACCATAGACGTTGCCAGTACACACTTCAGACAAACTAAGAAAATCGTTCATCCTTATTCTCTGCAAATCAGTCGCCTTCTCTCTGTTTCACCAGCCGCCTCTCTTCAATTGCATATCAGGTAGGAGTTTCTTTCTTAGTCCGTTCTTGAAGTGAGTATTGGATGCCTTGAACCGTCCTATTTTTTTTTTGTATCCTGTTGGTCTTTTGTCTTTGCCTTAATTCTGTATTTATATTCTCGTCACGCATGTTCCTCTTTTATGTGTTTTAGGGTTCTTCGCATTTAGTTAGATTATCATACTCGCTGAATTCTCTTAGAATAGTTAACCCACTTGATTTTATTTTGCTTTTGTTCTGCTCTCTTCTCTTTCCTTTTACCTCTCATCGTTGCTGTGTCATTCTTACCATCAACTGGTTTCCGTTTCTTTTCTCTGCGGTTCCCCGAGTTGTTTTCCCCTCATCTGCTGACTATTGCATTTTCGGAACCCAGCTATTTCTTCCCCACGCCCATGTTATTTCTTTTTCTCCCTTCGTGCAAATCAATTCATATTTTCTTTTCTTCTTCTTTTCTATTCGTATAAGCCCGATCTGAATTCCCCGTGTTCTCCCATTCGCACATGTACGAATGCATCTTTCTTTATTTCATTTTATTTTATTTTCTTCCTTGATGGCCTCCGATTTCACCCTTGTTTTCTTGCGTACCCAACCCGCCATGCCTGAGTCTTTCTTTGCCCCTACATCAAACCTTGTTCTCGTTGATTCTTCATCATCCATCCCCATTAAAGAAGGACAAAGCAACCATCTCATCCAGTCTCGCTCGGTTACGTGGTTCTTCCTTTTGTTGCCCCTGCTTCGCCGAGCATCCTTGTCGCTTCTCTGTTCTCCCCTGCTTGTCAAGTGGGTATGCGTGGGTGCCATTATCTTCTTCTCTATCCATTCCAGGGTTGCGATTTTGTGCTTCACCCGACCCTTGCTCGCGCATTCCACCTGCTTCTCTAGGTCGTGAGCCCGCTTCTACCAGCTCTGTGTCGGACCCGTACTTCCTTTCCTCTGCCAAAGTCCGCACCTTCTTCTCTTCGACAAGTAAGGCTGGTACTCTTTGCAGTCGTCTCTTCACGCAACCCGACCCTTAAAGTCTCTCCTTGCCCTGTTGAGCTTCCTTGCTTTCGTTTCCACTCTGCTCCGTCTTCCTTCGCCCTGGTTCATTTCTTTCGTATCAGCAGAACTTGTTCTTTCCAGCACAAATCGTAAACGTAAAAGCTGCAAGAAAGCAAAGTTAATAATTAATTAAAGTAAATGATGTATCAAATAATCATAATTAAAGTAAGAAAGTGGCTACCCCACTAATCAAGAAAGTGGCTACCCCACTAGCCATTTAATAAAAAGTGGCTACCTTATTAGCCATTTAATAGAAATTGGCTACCCCACTAACTATTTAATTATACAAATAAAAATAAGGAATATAAGAAGAGACTAAAATAAGTGTAACCGGTAGTGCCCTTCCCCAACAGTAGAGTTAGTGGCCATCGTCTTGAATAAGTGGCTGCGTAAATTTTTGATAAATTCTTAAGTCTTTCTTTTTCTATCTAGGATATCCATTAATAAATTAATTATAGAACATGGTATTATAGGTTGTTCTGTTTTTGGTTTCCAACGTGAATAGTATAAATAAATGATACTTTTGTTTATTAATACTATCATTAATTATAATTATTATTGTGTTCAAAAAGGATAACACGGGCTGAATGCTATAAACAAAGTTTGAGATTTTATTAAAACTATGGGTTGAGTGAGGATGGTTTATTCGAGAGTGTGTGGTTTTATTGATTATACTGATTTATAAATCTATGATTTTACGTTTGTCAAATACACAGTTTTATAAACAGTTTATGTACCTCAGTTTGGTATCTACAGTTATTAAACGTTCGCTTGGCCAATGCGAGGTGAGTTACGGAATCCCAGTATTAGGGGAGAGTTACTCACCTGTTCGGGAGTCGTATGGGTGGTGGTTACGTTTACCTGCCACGTCTTCGCAGGTTGGTTCATATTGCATATTGAGACAGGTATGATGTGTGTTGTGTTTTCTCTGCCTAGTCTCGGACAACACTGGCGGTACGGGTTACGTATTTAGTATTTTTGTTTTTTTTTAAAAAAATAAATTTAATATTGCCAGTGGGCTCCAGGGTTCCCTTTAGCGGGGGTTACTCGAGGAGTGCTTTGTTATGTCCACCCCGATGGTTTTGTTTGACAATGTTAGATGTTTTTATCATACGTATTCTTATGTTATAAACTGTTGGGATAAATTCTTGTAGAACATCATAAAAAGAAATTAAAAGTGTAAATTTCATATCCCTTATACTCTTTCAATTACATGTCTATTCATATCATAAGTTGTTCTTTGCCCTCCTATGCTATGACTCCTACTGAGATTCTCGAAAATCTCACCCTTCTTCGTTTTTATTTTTCTCTTCCCAGGATTAGATCATGATTAGTAGACAGTATTGAGGTGTGTTTATCTCCTACGACTCGATTGGACTATCGCATCTGCACGTTTTGGCCCGGTTTATTTTCCTATCATTTCTGGTTTGACTTATTTTGATACTTTGATTCTTTCAGATATGTTTTCCTGTATCGGGCTTTAAGCCCAGTTCGTTGATTTTGGGATTGTGGTAATATGAATTTGTTTTCGTTTATGGTATTTCATTTCCGCAACTAAAATCTTCCGCTGTATATTTTATTTACTCTATTTTATGCCACATGTTAGTTTCTAATTTGTCATGCTCCAATTTGTAAAATTAAATTCAATTATTTTTGGGAATCGTGTTTGAAAAGTCAAATAAGCCTTGTGGGATTTGGATTGGTCCACGTGTTGGATTTATCCGGGTTCCACGGCGGTAAGGGCCCGGTTTTCGGGTTTGGGTCCTTACAAGGGTGGTAGCGGAGCATGGTTTTACAAATTGATTTTGGGACTGTTTTCGGAAAACATGTTTTAAACTTACTTGCACGAGCATAGTCCAGCGTCGTCTCATTTAGGTTGTTTGTTTGAGTTCCTAGGCTTATATATTGTTGATTGTGATGTGTTTTACTCAGTTACTAGGCTGTTTGGTCGGCAACAGCGCAATCAATATTGAACATGGGATCAAGTTGAAATGGTGTCATTCCTCCTATATGCCTTCGTGAATGTTGTTGCCTTCCTTTCAGCAGCCTCTTAAACGAAAAGAGAAATGCAAGCTCAAGCTAAGGACTCCCTCTTTTGTCCTATTTTGGGTGATAGTATGATGGGTAACCTAAATAACTAATAACTCACTCAATTACCATTCTTTCTTTCGTAAGTCTTAGGAAAGGATCAGTTTGGCTTTAACAAGTAAATCATAAGCTGAGATTGGGAGCTCTTCGGTCATTTTCGAGGGTATACTTCTGACATTCACCTCAAAACTTTCTAGACTTTATTAATCTGTACTAGGCTCTGGATAGAAAGGTTAAAAATAAACAAAAGTATTCTTTTGGTTCAAAATAATCAGTACGTGCTATCAGCACAAGTGACTGCTGAAGCTCACGGAGGAACATTCCCTTTTATTTTACAAATAGAATTCGAAAACACATTTATTCTCATTCAAAGGGAGAAATGCACTGGACTACTGGCGTAAGTGCAAGTGACTTTTAGGATTTCTAGTTCCATGCTCTAGGGCTCTAACTTCTATTAAGAAGAACTTGGAATTCGCTTACCTGCTGATTTAAGCCACCAGCTTCGAATCTGGATATCTTTTATGTAAGGCATCACGAATCTGTTTCCCATGATTGGTGAGCTTAGTGTTAGAAACAGAGAGTAACGTTATAGGCTATTAGATAGGCAAGTATCGTAGTTGGTGACTCTATAGTTTTGG
The DNA here is from genome assembly GCA_019739055.1 of Passiflora organensis. Lineage (NCBI taxonomy): Eukaryota > Viridiplantae > Streptophyta > Magnoliopsida > Malpighiales > Passifloraceae > Passiflora > Passiflora organensis. Next base: position 3,278,956 of record JAEPBF010000223.1, on the reverse strand, counting down.
GTATTATGGGTTTTATTAAGTGCATTAACAATGTAATATTTTGTTAACCATTTGTCAAGGTGGAACAAATACTGTGTGTTTCTAATATTTGGGAAATGAAAAGAACAAATTTAGTGCCTTAAACAGAAAAGAGAACCACTTTAGATCATCTTTGACTAGTTTTACCTTGTAGTTTAAGTTTCACAAAGTTCTTGCTTACCTGTCTTCTTTAGTGTCCGAGTACGTGCTACAAAGGTGGCATACAATGCAAAGACTTTGTTGTGGTCAATTCTGAAAGTAACTAATATAACCATGGGAGTTGTTAGTATTGCGATGGTTCTTTATGATTTATGGATAGTCAGAGTTTGGCAGAGGGATATGGAAGGGTCATCTTCTAGTGATATGGATTCTACCGCTGCATGGTTTATATACACTTTCCTTGGTACTGGGGGGGCCTTGTGTGTGATAGCATGCGTAGGATATATGTCTGCAGATAGCTCCAATGGGTTTTGCCTTTCTTGTGTGTCATTTTACTTTTCCTGTGTTCCTAGCCCGTGTTCCCTGTTCCTCTTCTTCTTTCCTTTTGCGAGCTTCACCTGCTGCTTACGTCTTTACCCAGCTGTGTTCCCCCTTCTTCATCTGTTTCCCCATGTCGCGAGTTGATCCTCAACCGGACTCGTACTCTGTCTTCTGCGTCAGCTCCCGACGTTGTGAGCTTGCTCTACTAGAATCGTGCAAGGTTGGGTCCATGCTCTTTTTGTTGGCTTCCTTGCGACTGTGTCTGCCGAGTGCGTGTGGTCCAACCATCAATGAGGAACGGATGTCAACGGCTGTCCTGCATGCCCGATTTCCCCTACTCACTCCTCTTCTCCTTTCTTTTGCATCAAGCAAAGGTTTTACTGTTGTTCCTTTGTGTGGTGATAGGCGTGTTGTGTCCATCTGTTCTAACAGTTTGGTTCTCTTTTGTAATTTTTGATCAGTGCAAAAGCTCACGTAAATCCTATATCAACCTGCCCTCCTAATTTTCTCCTTGATCTCTTTTCATTTACGTTCTTCTCCTGCGAAGCTTCGTATCAAGCTTTGCTCCCTTCTTCCTTTATTACCACCTTGATCTTAATCTCCTCTGATATTCTCTTAGTGTTGTTCCAGTCCTCTCGGTTCCAATGGCACCCCTAGTCCCACTTCAATCAATTGTTGGCCTGCGTTTCTGGTTTATCCGAGGATAGACCTGCACTTAATCAAATAATTAGTTAATTAAAGGACATAGGGTATATGACGTTAGCATCAATATTCGTTTAATGTCCTCGTAAAGTTCTTAGTAGAGGATTTGCTGGATGTTGGTTATGCAGAATAAGTTAACTATAGGATGATTTACACTTTGACATAATTCGAGGATGTGTGTGATGGGTGTACTCCGGTTTCAGAAACAGGGTAAGCTAGCACCACGTTATATTGGCCCGTAGGAGATTATCGAACGTATTGGGCCTGTGGCATACCGTTTGGCATTACCCTCATTCTTGGAGAGGATCCACGATGTTTTTCACGTGTCGATGTTGCGAAAATATGTTCGGGATCCGTCACATGTGTTGGGTACACCACCAATAGAGGTTACCAATGACTTGTCATTTTCCGTTCAGCCAGTGGCTATTGTTGACGAGTCAATCAGGCAACTTCGTAGTTGTTTAGTCCCGATGGTACGAGTCTCTTGGCGCAGTGGTAATTCTGAGGAGCTCTCATGGGAGACCGAGGAGTCAATGCGTGAACGCTATCCACACCTCTTCGAATGATACGGTACGTAAATTTCGAGGACGAAATTTCTGTAAGGAGGGGAGATTGTGAAATCCCGACCTAATCAAGTGCCTAGTCATCACCACGTAATGGTCCACGTGTATGTTTGTCGTGTCGGCCGGGATTGTGAGACCGATGACTGTAGGAAAATTCCTGTTTTGTTCCTACTGGACCCGGGTTTGTTCCCGGGCCTGTTTACTTTCGGATCTTCAAGATATTTGTAATTTGTTCCCAGGCCCACTTACTTATACACACATTCTTTAAAACCCATTTATCTACCATAGACGTTGCCAGTACACACTTCAGACAAACTAAGAAAATCGTTCATCCTTATTCTCTGCAAATCAGTCGCCTTCTCTCTGTTTCACCAGCCGCCTCTCTTCAATTGCATATCAGGTAGGAGTTTCTTTCTTAGTCCGTTCTTGAAGTGAGTATTGGATGCCTTGAACCGTCCTATTTTTTTTTTGTATCCTGTTGGTCTTTTGTCTTTGCCTTAATTCTGTATTTATATTCTCGTCACGCATGTTCCTCTTTTATGTGTTTTAGGGTTCTTCGCATTTAGTTAGATTATCATACTCGCTGAATTCTCTTAGAATAGTTAACCCACTTGATTTTATTTTGCTTTTGTTCTGCTCTCTTCTCTTTCCTTTTACCTCTCATCGTTGCTGTGTCATTCTTACCATCAACTGGTTTCCGTTTCTTTTCTCTGCGGTTCCCCGAGTTGTTTTCCCCTCATCTGCTGACTATTGCATTTTCGGAACCCAGCTATTTCTTCCCCACGCCCATGTTATTTCTTTTTCTCCCTTCGTGCAAATCAATTCATATTTTCTTTTCTTCTTCTTTTCTATTCGTATAAGCCCGATCTGAATTCCCCGTGTTCTCCCATTCGCACATGTACGAATGCATCTTTCTTTATTTCATTTTATTTTATTTTCTTCCTTGATGGCCTCCGATTTCACCCTTGTTTTCTTGCGTACCCAACCCGCCATGCCTGAGTCTTTCTTTGCCCCTACATCAAACCTTGTTCTCGTTGATTCTTCATCATCCATCCCCATTAAAGAAGGACAAAGCAACCATCTCATCCAGTCTCGCTCGGTTACGTGGTTCTTCCTTTTGTTGCCCCTGCTTCGCCGAGCATCCTTGTCGCTTCTCTGTTCTCCCCTGCTTGTCAAGTGGGTATGCGTGGGTGCCATTATCTTCTTCTCTATCCATTCCAGGGTTGCGATTTTGTGCTTCACCCGACCCTTGCTCGCGCATTCCACCTGCTTCTCTAGGTCGTGAGCCCGCTTCTACCAGCTCTGTGTCGGACCCGTACTTCCTTTCCTCTGCCAAAGTCCGCACCTTCTTCTCTTCGACAAGTAAGGCTGGTACTCTTTGCAGTCGTCTCTTCACGCAACCCGACCCTTAAAGTCTCTCCTTGCCCTGTTGAGCTTCCTTGCTTTCGTTTCCACTCTGCTCCGTCTTCCTTCGCCCTGGTTCATTTCTTTCGTATCAGCAGAACTTGTTCTTTCCAGCACAAATCGTAAACGTAAAAGCTGCAAGAAAGCAAAGTTAATAATTAATTAAAGTAAATGATGTATCAAATAATCATAATTAAAGTAAGAAAGTGGCTACCCCACTAATCAAGAAAGTGGCTACCCCACTAGCCATTTAATAAAAAGTGGCTACCTTATTAGCCATTTAATAGAAATTGGCTACCCCACTAACTATTTAATTATACAAATAAAAATAAGGAATATAAGAAGAGACTAAAATAAGTGTAACCGGTAGTGCCCTTCCCCAACAGTAGAGTTAGTGGCCATCGTCTTGAATAAGTGGCTGCGTAAATTTTTGATAAATTCTTAAGTCTTTCTTTTTCTATCTAGGATATCCATTAATAAATTAATTATAGAACATGGTATTATAGGTTGTTCTGTTTTTGGTTTCCAACGTGAATAGTATAAATAAATGATACTTTTGTTTATTAATACTATCATTAATTATAATTATTATTGTGTTCAAAAAGGATAACACGGGCTGAATGCTATAAACAAAGTTTGAGATTTTATTAAAACTATGGGTTGAGTGAGGATGGTTTATTCGAGAGTGTGTGGTTTTATTGATTATACTGATTTATAAATCTATGATTTTACGTTTGTCAAATACACAGTTTTATAAACAGTTTATGTACCTCAGTTTGGTATCTACAGTTATTAAACGTTCGCTTGGCCAATGCGAGGTGAGTTACGGAATCCCAGTATTAGGGGAGAGTTACTCACCTGTTCGGGAGTCGTATGGGTGGTGGTTACGTTTACCTGCCACGTCTTCGCAGGTTGGTTCATATTGCATATTGAGACAGGTATGATGTGTGTTGTGTTTTCTCTGCCTAGTCTCGGACAACACTGGCGGTACGGGTTACGTATTTAGTATTTTTGTTTTTTTTTAAAAAAATAAATTTAATATTGCCAGTGGGCTCCAGGGTTCCCTTTAGCGGGGGTTACTCGAGGAGTGTTTTGTTATGTCCACCCCGATGGTTTTGTTTGACAATGTTAGATGTTTTTATCATACGTATTCTTATGTTATAAACTGTTGGGATAAATTCTTGTAGAACATCATAAAAAGAAATTAAAAGTGTAAATTTCATATCCCTTATACTCTTTCAATTACATGTCTATTCATATCATAAGTTGTTCTTTGCCCTCCTATGCTATGACTCCTACTGAGATTCTCGAAAATCTCACCCTTCTTCGTTTTTATTTTTCTCTTCCCAGGATTAGATCATGATTAGTAGACAGTATTGAGGTGTGTTTATCTCCTACGACTCGATTGGACTATCGCATCTGCACGTTTTGGCCCGGTTTATTTTCCTATCATTTCTGGTTTGACTTATTTTGATACTTTGATTCTTTCAGATATGTTTTCCTGTATCGGGCTTTAAGCCCAGTTCGTTGATTTTGGGATTGTGGTAATATGAATTTGTTTTCGTTTATGGTATTTCATTTCCGCAACTAAAATCTTCCGCTGTATATTTTATTTACTCTATTTTATGCCACATGTTAGTTTCTAATTTGTCATGCTCCAATTTGTAAAATTAAATTCAATTATTTTTGGGAATCGTGTTTGAAAAGTCAAATAAGCCTTGTGGGATTTGGATTGGTCCACGTGTTGGATTTATCCGGGTTCCACGGCGGTAAGGGCCCGGTTTTCGGGTTTGGGTCCTTACAGTAAGGTTCTGTAATCTTGCGTGCTTTTATCTACCAGGACTATGACAAACATCAACAGCACAGTCATCCATATCACAGAGATGTTCATAGTGTGCCTCCACCGCCACATCAACTGGTAATAAACACTGGTTTATTTATTCGCTTTTCGTACTATTCTACGAGTTCCAGGGATGTCTTTTCTTTCTAAGCCTCGGGAGTTTAGTCATCAAACTAACCGAACAAATTAAGATATCATACGAAAAACCATCTGGCTTCTTCAGGAAAAGTGATTGAATTATCAGGAACAACAACGTTTAGGTATGAGAGGAAAACATGGCCAGAATAGCAAACCTCGTGATCTACTTATGTCTCAACTTGATTCCTCAGTGATTGTCGCTTTCTTCTGACTGGGTTAGGAACCTGCCAGAATACTTAAGCATGAAACATCTTTCGTTTTTAAATCTTGGCATAAGCTGTCTTTGATAATCGCACTTTATGCATACTAAATAAAGCATCAGATAGGACGACGACTGGGAATCATTTCAAGTCAGCTTCAGGTCATTTGGCAACTTCCAAATAGAAACAGCTTCTACTCTAACTCTTTCCATTGTTCTTTCTTTCCATTTTACACGTACTTCTTGTGTTTTATGAAATTACCTTAATCCTACGAGGATAAATGGTACAAGGATTTTTGTCAACGGGATTACTGTTACACGAAGATTCTTCTTTCTGATTAGTTTATCTAAATCCTGGTGGAATGAAAAAGGTAGGATTTTTTGTCAACAAAATATACACTATCCTGTCACATCAGCATTCTGATATAATCCTCATCCATAAATAGTGCAAGTTGATCAGATTCTACATAACTCAGTTATTTCTTCTTTTTTTCTATTCTTGAATCCACTAGGAAGGTAACGTATGTACTAGGTTTTTTTGTCTGTCAAGGTATCTATCCTGTTGCATCTGATAAAAAAGAATCGATTGTGACTTAGCTTTTTAAAAATAAAAAAGAAAAAGAAAAGAAGAATCATTTTCTATATGTACAAATCCTATCAGAACAAAATTGAGAACTACCGGGATCTCCTTTTGCATCTGCAGCCGGAAATAAGCTTCATCCACAATTAACTAGTGGGTTTTAGCATTGCCTTTTTATTCCCACCTTTTTGTTGGCACTCAGATTGAAAAGATTTCTATTGAAGATTGAGAAATGAATTTTAGAATTCTTTTTACTTTGAAGAGAATTCGACGAACTCAGTTAAACAGCCTTTCCAAGGGTGATAAAGATACATCGAAGAACAATGAGCAATTCAAATTATAGTTTTCAAGACATGATCAAGCTGAAGGATAGGAACCACTTTTCTTTTAAAAAAAAAAACTAATAGAATGACCAATAATATTCTTTTTGTTATTATTTTGGAATAATGAAGAGAGTATCTCAACTAATCTCTTTCCACCATCCAATGTCACTTCCTCAATATATGGGACCACTCCCAATATTCTTTTTGTTATATGTGATGAATCCTTCATTACTGTTCTAGTGCTAATTTAATAGTAGAACAAGTACAAGAAATCTTGCGGTATATGTTATGCCAATGACAGTTGTTTTTGTATAATGAATCTTTTATTTTCCCCTATCTCTATGTTATCCTTCAGCGCTCAGAATCCTCTCCAAGACATCATTTTAGAACAAAAAGCACTTTCAATTCAGTATCGGGTGGACCTGGAATGCAAGCTGTTTTTCTAGATTCTGGCAAGAAAACATGTGGGACGGGGGTATTTCTTCCACAAAAGTCGAGCAACAACTTGCAACATAGCAAGAAACCAGGTAACATCACCAAATATTCTTTTGTCATGCCGTACAAGCTAGTAAGAGAGGTCATAGGGTAGAAACAACTAAAGCACTGATCAAGATTTCGTAATTTACAAATTGAATTCGACTATGCATGGAAGTTAACATATAATACTTTTACTTAGCTTGCTGTCCAGTGCTCGTCCCTCTTCGTGTTGTTCAAGCTCTTCAACTCAATGTGCATGAAATTGGCTTGCAGATATCGCGCCGGCAAGGTTATGCTCGTTTACTTGCTCATTATTCTGCGTACCCTGTTAATTAGTCCAGGCATGGAACAAATTTAGTAACATATTTGCTGGCAGCTACCAAGAATAACTCAAAAGGAGGAGACTGCAACTCATTCAAGAACAAGAGAGACAAGGATGTACCTGCTGAGCATTCTTCTAAACGACAAAATCAAAATTCTGCCCCAGACATATTTCTTCCCAAGGAATGGACTTACTAGATTCCAAAAGGGCAGCGTTTACCAGAAAAAGAATCCATAAAGGCATAAGCTCTGCTCAATATTATGCTATTAAATTACCACCAGATCTGTAATGTAACTCAATAAATCACAAATGCGTCTCACCATTTAGCCATGCATAAGTATCATGTGTTTGGCGGTGAAGGCTTAAAATAGCGCTATGATGTTGTTGCTGATAAGTATGCACACACCTAACATAAGATTTATGTATTTTCTAAGAACATGTTGTCTAGGAAATACATCTTTACGAGGGTGTTGTGATATGAGCCATATCTTATTGACCATTTGACAGTTTAAAGAGTGCTTTATCATGTTGTGTGCGCAAGTTTATTTGTTTATTCCCACTGTTGAGCTATAAAATATTTGTCACATCAATCAGCAAGGTGAAAGTTTTATTTCAAGTGGGAAATCAAGCCTTTCCGTTCTATACAAAATATTAGTCATGTCAATCATCCACCTTGTTAACCCAATCCGTGAATTCATGAAACAAGTTTTCCAAGAGGCAGGGGAGCCACATCCCAAGTAATAACCAAGAAATCTATGAAGAAAAACCATCTTTTTAACCAAGCTTGAGATGGGGGGGACTTGACATTTCAAAAGCTAGGTAAACTAGTCCCTAACTATATTATTCTAGCCTAGCTTTCTAGTAAAGGACTCCAAGGAGAAAATCTTGATATATCACATGGTATAATTTGGATGATTACCCATCTAAAAAGTTTAACCTTTCCTGCTCTTAACTTGAATTGCTGCTACATGTATACTCTAAAGTGACGGACTTTCTTGGGAGTGGTTACTTTATACAGGATTCAAGCCCAAAATATCTACCATATTAGTGTTAATGGTGATGCAATTATGGAGGTAAGCGGTGAATTAATGACAAATATGATAGTTAATGATATGCCCTGTATGAAGAGCATAATCGCCAAGGGGAGTGACACGGCTTCCTCCAAGGTTTGACTTTGTTTATTGGTCAATTTTATATTTATAAAATTTATGCTTATATTATCTTGGAATTGTCAAGGGGCTGCTAGCCCACTTTTCAGGACTTGTGCGCGGGAGTTAATTCGTGAACATAAACCTGATATATTCATTGTATTGGAACCTCGTATTAGCGGAGCCAAAGCCAAAAAAGTTTTGGACAAATTAGGCTTCCAGAATAATTTTTGTGAAGAGGCACAAGGTTTTTCAGGTGGTATTTGGCTTTTATGGAATAACAATGTTACAACTATTACGATCCTCCAAACCCATCGCCAGTTTATACATTTCGAGTGGAACTCGGGTACCTCGGTAGGCTTATGTACTGCAGTATACGGGAGCCCTAACCCGGTTACTAGGAAAGGTTTATGGCAAGCCCTTGAGAACATCAATGCCTCTACCTCCACTCCGTGGTGCTTAATCGGTGATTTCAATGCTGTGTTGGCAGCATCAGAAAAAAGGGGAGGCTCTTCTTCTACTCCTGTGGGAACTCGTGATTTTATTTCTTTTATATCTGATACTGCTCTCATTGATATGGATTTTGCAGGCCCCAGGTTCACTTGGTTTCGAGGGTCGATCAAAGAACGGCTCGACCGAGCTTTGTGTAATATGGTGTGGCGTCAAGCATTTCCTGAGTCATATGTGCAGCACCTGCCAAGAATAAAGTCGGACCACCGACCGATCATTATGTCCACCAATCCGGATGCCTGTGCAGGGAGTATTAAACCTTTCCGCTTCCAAGTGGCTTGGCTTACACATCCTGAGTTTTCTGTTTTTTTAAAATCCTCTTGGCCTCCCGAAGAGAACTGGTCTAATGCATACTCTAGTTTTGTTTCAGATGTGGTACTTTGGAACAGGAATGTGTTTGAAAATATTTTCCGGAGGAAGAGTATGTTGAAGAAACAGATGGTTAACATTGAAACTGTGCTCGGGAAGAGAGACTCACATGTGTTGGATGAGAAACTCCGAATACTGAAAAAAGAATTCGAAGACACCCTCCTCCAGGAGGAAATCCTTTGGTTTCAGAAATCCAGATCAAAATGGATTAGTTTTGGAGATAGAAATACACATTTCTTTCATACTTCCACAATTATTAGACGCAGGGCTAATAAAATCTCAATGTTGCAGGGTGCGGATGGGGGTTGGATTTCTGATGATCTACGGCTTCAGGAGATGGCTGTAAGTTATTTCCGAAATTTATATTCCGATGACACTGACACTCTCTCTTCTCTATTCACATCGCAGGGTTTCAAGAATGTATCAAATGACACGAATAACCATCTCCTTTGTGATGCAAGCAATGATGAGATACTCAAGATAGTCAAAAGCATGGGCAGCTTCAAAGCGCCAGGTGTCGATGGTCTACAACCAATCTTCTTTCAGAGTCAATGGGACCACGTGGGTCATACTGTCTGCCAAGTTATCTCGAACTTCATCTCTACTGGCTTCATGGATCGAGCACTTAATGAAACTCTCATTGTCCTAATTCCAAAAATTAGGAATCCGGTTTGCTTATCTAATTTTCGTCCTATTAGCTTGTGTAATGTCCTTTATAAGATTATTACCAAAATTTTTGCGAATCGGTTGAGACCTATCCTAAACTCTCTTGTGGCTGACACACAGTCTAGCTTTGTTATAGGTAGAAACATATCTGACAATATTTTGATTGTGCAGGAAGTGATTCATTCAATGAGAAGAAAGATCGGTCGTGTAGGCTGGATGGCATTAAAGATTGATTTGGAAAAAGCCTACGATCGAGTCAATTGGGACTTTATTGAGAATACTTTATTGCATACTGGCCTTAGTTGTACCTTTATTGACAGAATTATGTCTTGTGTGCGTAGTTCAACAATGAAACTACTCTGGAATGGTGCGGCAACTGATGGTTTTGTCCCATCCAGGGGGTTGAGGCAAGGAGATCCCATATCTCCCTACCTCTTCGTCCTTTGCATGGAACGTCTGAACCACCTAATCCGTGATAGACTTCAGAGCAAGAGCTGGGCTCCCATTAGGCTTAGTAAGTCTGGCCCTCCTCTTTCCCATCTATTCTTTGCTGATGACCTGTTCTTATTTGCAGAGGCTTCCATAGAGCAGGCTCAGGTGATCCAGGATGTCCTTCACACTTTCTGTAGTAGTTCGGGACAGCGTGTGAGCATAGAAAAAACCAGGATTTACTTCTCAAAGAATGTCAGTCCTTGCAGGGCTCAGGATATTAGTTCCTTCTTTGGCTTTAGTGTTACGAAGGACCTTGGTCGGTACCTGGGTACCCCGCTCATACATGGTCGGAAATCGAGATCTCTATATGATGACTTGGTGAACCGGGTTCGTATGAAACTGACAGGCTGGAAAGCCAAGAGTCTCGCTCTCTCAGGGCGAATTACCTTGGCGAGATCTGTCCTGCAAGCTATCCCTTTCCACACTATGCAGACCACTATGTTGCCACAGAAAATTCTCTCTGAGCTGGATAAGATCACAAGAGACTTCATTTGGGGCACTTCAAGTGACAAGAAGAAGTTGCATCTGCTAAGTTGGGATACTATCTGCTCTCCAAAGAACACAGGTGGGTTAGGTATGTACTCGGCTACTCAGTTGAATAAGGCATGTATGTTGAAACTTGCCTGGCGTATCAGAACAGAGTGTGACAGCCTTTGGGCAAGAGTGATCCTAAACAAGTATGCTTGGCCCGTTTCTTCTCTTATTGAACCTACGGCTAAGTCATATAATTCGAACACTTGGAGAGCTATTTGTGCTCACTGGTCAGTTGTCAATCATAATTCTACTTGGAACCTTGGCAATGGTAGAAGCGTGAGGTTTTGGGAGGATCCCTGGATTCCACAACTTGGCCCCTTGGTTCATCATACCTCCAGAGAGGTTCCACCTTCGTTCTGTGGTCGCCCGGTGTTCTTCTTTGTCACGGAGGCAGGTAGTTGGGATTGGGCTAAGATACAAGAGTTTTTGCCGTCCCATGCTTGCTCAACAATTGCAGAAGTTTCCCCTCCAGCCGCTGGTGACCACCCTGACACTCTGGTTTGGAACCTTTCTTCTAGTGGTACTTTTACTCTTAAGACTGCTTTGTCTATTGATTATGCAGATTTGCAACCCCAAGATAGACTGTGGGACCGTATTTGGAAGCTGAAAGCACCGGAACGGGTGAGATCTTTCCTTTGGCTTGCAGCTCATGATAGATTACCTACTTGTGTCCATTGTAAAAAATGCCACATAGTTGCTTCTGATATTTGTTTAAGGTGCCAGGATAGCGAAGAGACAACTTTGCATGCTCTGAGGGATTGCAGCTACGCTAATTCCATCTGGTCCCAACTGTTACCCCAGGGAGGCCCTACCCATTTCTTTTCTCAGTCTCTACATGATTGGATTATGTTTAATGTTTCTGGCCCTAACAATTGTGCTAATGGCCCTTCGTGGCCCCTTATTTTTGCTGTGGCAGCCTGGCTAATATGGAGGTGGCGAAATGAAGCGGTGTTTCAAGAAAAACCAGCGCATATTAGTACACAGGTCCAGTTGATTCTACACACTGCCAAGGAATTCTGGTTTGCAGCTACGACATTGGCAAGGTCAAATCTTATCAAAGGCCGTCAGGAAGATCGATGGGTTCGTTGGATCCCACCAATTCCGGGATGGATAAAACTTAATTGTGATGCGGCTACATCTACCCATAGAATGGCTGCAGCTGGTGTTTTCAGGGACTCTTCAGGTAATTGGGTAATGGGCTACACTCAAATCTGGGAGGGCCACAACGTTTGGGAAGCAGAACTTATAGCAGTCATTAATGGCCTCAGATTTGCAATCCGAAGAGGCTGGCAGAAACTTTTCATTGAAACAGATGCCTATTCCATTGTGGAAGGCCTCAAGAGCAGAGATCCAAACAGGTTCCAACACCCGTTATTCATACAAGGGAGGCAACTCTTACAACTCCTCCCTCAAGCTCATCTCTCTCATGTCTATCGCGAATCCAATCAATCCGCTGATCATTTAGCTAGATTTGGCCTAACTTGTAACATTGGCTTACATGATTTTCAGGTTCAACCCTACTTTATGTATGACTTTGTTGAACTTGACAAGCTTGGCTTGTCCTTTATGCGTCCAGGCGCTTAATCCTGTGTTTTCTTACCAAAAAAAAAAAAAGAATAGGAGACAACAGTACGTTTATGTATGTGAGATCCAACACTTGAAAAATTAAGTTGCGTAACAGATCAAATCATTTACTGCAGAATCTTTCAATCTAGGTTCTGCACTTTGCTTGTAATCTGTAAGGTGAAATATGCTCCCCAGCCAAAAAGGAAAGAATTTTATCTCGTAACTTTCTATCAACCAAAATGATAAAGCTAAGATCACCTACTGGAATTCTTCTTATTCATCTGTATTAATCTCAGATTGCCAACAACTAGCCAAATCACAAAAGTTATGAACTAATGCACTTAGCGAATTAGCAAAAAGAAAAGAATTTACTGAATTAGTAAAAAAAAACAGCATTTACTGAAAGTTAAAAACTGTCAACAAGTCTGTTATTCGAGATACTGACAACTATTCCAACTTTGGTGTCTACAAGCTCCATTCAGCCAACAGTCCCCTTTGCTGCTTCCTATGCACTAAAACTCCTATTTTCATCTTCTGTCTGGCGCCTCCTTCTATACAAATTTTTAATTTCTGGCCTCGTGTATGTAACACAAAATTTAGATACCAGTCAACAAAATACTCGCCACAGATTTTCATTACTGAGGTTAGGTGATCAGAACTGATTTAATTTTATCAGAACACTCGAATTGTATTGTACACATAAAAGTCTCCAGCCCAGAGAATAGCCAGAAAGGTTTAATTTAATAAGCAATTGATACAAGTATAAGTGAAGCAGGGATCATCATCTGAACCTAAATTTATGAGAATTACATTCACTCCTAAATTTATCATACAGGTAAAACTAAAGCCAAGAAAGTTAAGCAAGCTTTTACAACACATGAAGCTTCAGCTTACCTTTGTTGTCTATGAAGTCATATGTTTGGAAGATAATGCAGTGGCAGATAAAATGACAACCGAACTTTCACTAGTAGAAACAACTTCCACGGCCCAAGGAAAAACAATAGCATAAACAAAATTGAACATTATCCATTTCACCTTCTTACCACACACTACATGAGAAATATATGCTCCAGCAACCTCTGGACAGGGGACAGACCTAGCAACCATTGAGATGACCATTCTAGTAGCTCGCCATTTAAACGAACGTAAGTAAAATCTGAAACCACACTTTACCAAACGCGGTACAACACAATTTTGAAGTAGAATTACAATCAAAGGAACTTTCCTGAATGGCCCTTGTGCTGCTTTGCTTTGAATAAATAACCATTTAGCACAGCATTTCCCCGTGACAGCACAACTCATACACGTACCCTAGCCATTTAAGACTAGGTCCAAGAATCAAAAATATCCTCTACAACAATAAAAGCTCACTAATGATCTTTCTAAGGAGTCAAATTGAACACTAATGTCCTGCAAACGCTGGGAAAAGAGCTCAAAGTCGAAAAACTTAGAGCTCTGATTCGCGTAGCAATAATTAACAAGCAAAGGGGAAGACTGCATAAAGAGGGGAGAAGTATTGACTGATGAAGGCATTTTCTGATTCATGTAGAGCACAAAGCCGAGAACTTCCTCTGAAACGTAGAAGGCAAAAGAGTTCTTGAGGAAGGCAGCATTGGTTCTATCTCCATGTACTTCATCCCCGAGATAACTTCTCCTTCTCCCATCGTTTCAATCTATTTCTTGGATTGGAGTTTCAGAGAAAAGCAACATGAGTTTGTTAGGTGCGCTATGACCGAAACACATCAGACCAAGGCTTCTAAGTAGTAGAGCCATTGGCGAAACAAAATTCAGAAGATCGTTCCCGTATATCAGGCACTAACATCACGGCTGGAAAATCGCATACTGCCTCCGCATTCAACTATTCAATACGTAACTTATCGCGACAGGGAAGTATTGTTAAGCATAAACAAATTCGTTCCTAGGGATTCTGCTATACTGAAACTGCTCGAAACGGAGTGTTTTGGCTTCGCAAACAGAAGATATCATGATAGAACTGTGCGTTTAGCTTATGTATGGCCATAGAAAATTCTATTGCCAAAAAGGTATAAGGCGATGACCTCGAATTTGAAGGCGAAATGAAGCACAGCGCGGCCTCCATACGCGACGGCCGACTCAGCTTCTCTTCACTGCAGCTTCAAGCAATACAAGATGGTCCCTCTCCGAATTTTTTTTGTTTTCTTCTCCGGCGGGTTATTTTATACATAAAAACACCTGGCATTGCGCTTAAATACCTAATGCTGACGTGTCAAATGAACTATATATATAGGCATCAAGAATATAAAACTGGGGCTACTGAATGCCCTCAAACGGCATTGTGGTGTTCTTAATATTCTCATTTCTTCAAACACGTTATGTGCTAAAACCGGAACAGTTAACATTTGGTAATTTACCGGCAGCGAGGATGAAGTTTCAGATCGAAGACGTTACGGTCTACTTCCCGTACGACAACATTTACCCGGAGCAATACTCTTACATGGTGGAACTAAAGCGTGCGCTGGACGCCAAAGGCCACTGCCTCCTGGAAATGCCGACGGGGACTGGGAAGACCATTGCTTTGCTGTCACTGATAACCAGCTATGTACTGTCCAAGCCACAGAGCCCGATCAAGCTTATCTACTGTACTCGCACCGTGCACGAGATGGAGAAGACGCTAGCCGAGCTAAAACAGCTCCATAACTACCAAGTTAAGCACCTGGGCCCCGCCGCGAGGATTCTGGCGATCGGACTGTCGTCCAGAAAGAATCTATGCGTGAATCCTATGGTTTTGGCTGGGGACAATCGGGATTCCGTGGACGCTGGGTGCAGGAAGCTCACGGCGAGCTGGGTTAGGGATTTGGCTGCGACGAATCCGAATGTTCCCACGTGTGAGTTTTTTGAAAATTATGAGAAGGCAGCTTCTGGTGCTGTTTTGCCTCCCGGGGTATACACTCTCCAGGTAACCATATTTGGGTTCTCGTGTGATTAGTTCGAGAGAGTTTTAGGAAACTCTCTTTGTTGTTAAACAGTTGTGAGAATTTGGAGTTGGATACTCAGTCTTATGATGGGTTCCAGTGAGGTTCGAAGTTGTTGGATTGATTAATGCTATTGTCTTAGCGTAGCTATAAGTATGTAGCCGTGCATAGTCGTACTGCTTTTGATTATCCTTTTCCTGTAGTTGTCATTTTTTTTTTCTAGGGAGGTTTTCTTGATTGATTGGCCAAAACTTGAGGTTTTTCTAATGGTGCAGGACCTAAGGGTGTTTGGAAAACAGAAAGGCTGGTGTCCTTACTTTTTGGCACGTCATATGGTTCAGCTTGCAAATGTGGTGGTTTATAGTTACCAGTATCTGCTTGATCCAAAGGTGGCTGGGATTATATCGAAGGAAATGCAGAAGGAATCTGTTGTTGTATTTGATGAGGCACATAATATTGACAATGTGTGTATTGAGGCACTTAGTGTTAGTGTGAGGAAACGGACACTCGATGGGGCTTCCAGAAATCTCTCTAGGATGGAAACAGAAATTAATAGGTATCCATTCTAATTTTTTATTTGATCTGTTGCAATTAAATTCTTGGGTGGCACTGCTTGTATGTTTTCGGGAATGAATTCTCGTCATCGGTGGCTGAGAACATTTCTTACATTTTGGCATCTTGTTAGATATTTGTATCTTCGAGCTTCAGGGTTTTGATCATACAGCCTTGTGCTGATACAAATCTAAACAAGTAAAAAATGGACGAAATTTTTGGGGTACTTATTTGATATATGGTAAACGGAGTGAAAGCTCATGTAAAAGTTGTTCTAAATGAATCAACGTTATTTCACTTGTACTTACTGCATCACACGATTGCTGCCACAATCTCTCAGTAGATCACCATAATTATGAACTTTTCTATTTCCGTGCCTTTTTTTCTGATGGAATATTTATAAAGTCTGTATTACCAGCTTCTATTCTCGATCCTAGTGCGTTATTTTAGTCATCTGTCTTGACATATATGTCATGGACTCATGATTGACTAGATGAGATGGCCAAGGTTTTTAAAATTAATTCCCTGAACGAAGGTTCAAGGCCACTGATGCAAAAAGACTTCGTGATGAGTACAACCGACTTGTTGAGGGTTTGGCACAAAGAGGAAACTTAGCAGGTATTTCTGGTCTAGATCACTGAACCATATTATTTTTACTGCTACTGTATCTTTGATCTCATATTTTATGCTTCATGCCTCTTGTCCCTTTCCTGCATACAGCGACAGACACATGGCTTGCAAATCCTGCCTTGCCCGATGATATTCTTCAGCAAGCTGTACCAGGTAACATTCGTCGAGCAGAGCATTTTCTGCATGTCTTACATAGATTGGTGCAATATCTGGATGGGCGTCTGGATACTGATAATGTTGTGAAGGAAAGTCCAGTTACATTCGTTGATTCAATAAATTCTCATGCTGGAATCGACCAGAAAGCACTGAAGTTTTGTTATGATCGTCTACACTCGCTTATGATGACATTAGAAATAACAGATACAGACGAATTCTTACATATCCAAACGATATGTGACTTTGCCACACTTGTTGGGACATATGCTCGTGGGTTTTCCATTATTATTGAACCTTTTGATGAGAGAATGCCAGACTTGCGAGATCCTGTATTGCAGGTTGCTTCTTACTCTTATTCTGCATTTTTGCTATTTTGTACTTTCTCCTTATGTGTCACTGGTCATCATATTTTTTCCTTGAATGACTAGATTTTTGTGGTACATGTCCTTTCAAATCATAAGATATGTTCTCCTGTATGTATAACACTTGTCCAATCTTGAGGATCCTATATCTACTCTTGTTCAGTCTAATGAATATTTATATCCAAAAGGAAATTTCCTCTACTATGCATGTATCTCTTGGTGGCTTTCCTGTCTTCCTATCTGACTTTAATTCATGTGGTGCATTCATCTTTGTGTTACTTTTCAATGAGGTTTTTAATTACATGATTGTAACTTTGCTCTTGTCTTCTGCGCTGCTCTGGAAATAATATGTTATCTTCTGCACTCCAGCTTAGCTGCCATGATGCTTCTCTTGCCATAAAGCCTGTGTTTGACCGATTCCAGTCTGTGGTTATTACATCGGGAACACTTAGCCCAATTGATCTATATCCTCGTCTTCTTAATTTCCATCCTGTGGTCAGTCGAAGCTTTACGATGTCCCTAACAAGAGATTGTATATGTCCAATGGTTCTCACACGTGGAAGGTATGAGATGACATTTGATGTTTATCTTACATAATATACATGCCAAATGTTGATATTTATAACTAGTACTTTTCATCTTTCCTTTTAACGTTCTAAACTCTAAGCTATATCATATGAAAATCTTGATCTTACAGCGATCAGCTTCCCATTAGTACGAAATTTGATATGAGAAGTGATGACGGTGTCGTAAGGAATTATGGTAAGCTGTTGGTGGAGATGGTCTCTATAGTTCCAGATGGCATTGTATGCTTTTTTGTCAGTTACTCTTACATGGATGGGATCATCAATAGCTGGAACCATACTGGAATTTTGAAGGTGTGTTACTTGGTGCTCTCTCATAAGCAATTATTTGCAAGCATTCTGTTTCTTCTCTACAATTTATGTTCTGTGGATTAGATGCTTCTCCACTTCAGCAAGATATCCTGATGCTCTTTGTATTACAGGAAATAATGCAACACAAGCTTGTTTTTATTGAGACTCAAGATGTGGTAGAAACTACATTGGCTCTCGACAACTATCGTAGGGCTTGTGATTGTGGGAGAGGTGCAGTTTTTTTCTCTGTTGCCAGGTATTCATTATTCTTATTGAGCATAAAAATATGATTATGTTGTAAGCTGCAAAGTATATAATTTCTTGAGGTTCTGTTTCTTAATGACTAAATTAAGACGGAGTCTTAATAGGTGTAAAGATCAGACAACTCCTATTAATCAGATGTACATTAACCCAAGTGACAGGATTTGAGATCAAGTTGTATTGGCTTTGTTATCTTATATGCACGTTTCATCCAATTGTCCTTAGAGAGAGTGAGAATAGGTGTCAAACTGATTGATTCACAGTGGTTGTCAAGACAGTTCTTGAGGAAGAGCAAGATGTGTAACTGGTCCAATCATTTGCTTTGATCTGTTGATATTGATGCACTTGCAGGGGAAAAGTTGCTGAAGGAATAGATTTTGATCGACACTATGGTAGATTAGTCATCATGTTTGGAGTTCCTTTTCAATATACCCTGAGCAGGTGAGTCCCCTTGTGCTTACTGATTTCCTTAATCTTGTTATTCTACTATCTGTTCATTTAATTGCTTGTTCATTTGTACTACACGAATTATCCGTTCAGGTAGTACGGCTACATGCTACCTTATGTAAATATATTCAGAAAAGGTTCCTCTTGCAGAATACTTGTTGCGCGATTAGAGTACCTACGAGACACTTTTCAGATAAAGGAAGGCGATTTCCTAACATTCGATGCCTTGGTATGTTAATATTGTGATTTCTCTTAAGATACTTGCTGAGTTTATGCTAGCTTTGGAGATTAACCCGAGACATGATTCTATCTAAACAGAGACAAGCTGCTCAATGTGTTGGTCGAGTGATCCGTTCAAAGGCCGATTATGGAATGATGATATTTGCTGATAAAAGGTATAGTTGAAATTATATCAACTTGTGGAATTCTGTACTTGGAGACAGATCTTGCAAGGAAATATTTTGACTGAATTTTGTATTCGATAAGTTTTTTATTATCTTAAGGCAATGATTTTATGGAAGAGTTAACTTCTTAGTTACCTTAAACCAATCACTGTTCTGTAGTTGTGTTTGATGCTCAGGAGGCCCTTTTTTTTGCAGATATAGTCGCCATGACAAGCGATCTAAATTGCCTAGTTGGATATTATCTCACTTGAGCGACGCAAATCTTAATTTGAGCACTGACATGGCTCTGCATATAGCACGTGAGGTACAGTATGGCTGCTACATTTTTCTTGTCTTCTGTAACAGAGACACGCCCACATCGGCATAGAATTGTCTTTTGTTAATAGAACGTAACGAGCTGAATTGAGTTCTCTTTTGTAAATTTTGATTTGCATAGTTAACTGCACGCTGCTTTTACTGGTCGAACTAGTCAATATTTTTTAGTGAAATTTTTTTTTCAATAATTTGATTTAGTTGAATGATAATCAGTCCTGCCGAACAATGAGGATAATTTATTATTTCATTTCAAGTTAGATACATCCGTCGTCGAATCTTGCATGGAGTTCGATAATGTTTTACATCAGACCATTTAATGCAGGGAAGTGTGAGACTGCCGCGGATTGGCAATTTACTGTCACTAAAATTGCATCTCTAGTTATATCATATCTATTCACTTTTAACACGTTCTTCTTGATTGAAGTTTCTGCGGAAGATGGCTCAACCGTACGACAAAACTGGCGCCGGAGGCAAGAAAACCCTATTGTCACAAGAAGACTTGGAAAAGATGGGTGAGAATGGCATGCAGGATATGATGTGGTAAAGGTTTATTCTGCCATGAAGTTTCAATTGGAGGGGGGGGTCTCCATCTCATTCACTTCCATCGAGCTGGCGGATATTTAAGGTACTGGCACTGCAATTTTTCACTAAATTTTTTTCCCGAGTTGAGCTTCTGCTATTAATTTTGCAACAGGGATGATAGTTTAGCATGCGCTTCTGTTAGATCTTCGCACAGGGTTATTCTTTTTTTACTTAATAGTCAGTACGTTGAAATGGATTGGTTTATGTATCTCTTGGTGATGTTAATATATACAAAGTCTGTATTAAATGTTCACAGTCGTTTCTAAGAGTCTGGTCCGAAATCATAAGCCTGCATCTAGAAGACTACAAACACTCAAGCTTGCAAGTTGATTATGCCTATCAATAGAGAGCTAAATGTTAGTTATTATTGGATGATATTTAGTGAAATCTTTCAGGAATTAGCTAAATGTCTATTATTATTGGATGACATCTATGAACCAATCATTTTGAAAGACTATAGTTTGTAATCAATTGAACAGTTTTAGTCAGGAGATGAATAGTGTTTGTTCTGTTGGTAATTTATATATCTTAGCAGATTATCGAAATTAATCCAGTAGTCTATTATATTATCTTTAAAGTCCACATAAGTGTCCACTTGTATTGGCCAACTTAGAACGCGTGTTGTAACTAGAATATGGCAAGTAAATTGGTCTGTGTTTTAAGAATATGTTTTCCAGTCTAACGGGCTTTAAAGATAATTAGTTTGGGTTTTGATAAGGGTTTCATACTCTCGACGGTCCAGTGAATAGTGAAGGGATATTATTCACTGCCACCTTATTCTCACCCCATTGCTTCCAATGGCCAAAAGTCCAGCTGAAAATCAAATTTCGAAAAGCCAGGGAGCTAACACAGTTAACTTAAGCTTGAAAAAAAAATAATAAAAAAGGATTTTTATGTTTTCTTTTCTTTCATTACTTGCTACTCACTAGGGGGGGGATTATTATCTTTTTTATTAAGTGTTTGAAATGGCTATGTTAGTTGATGTATAGCGATGAAGAGGAAAAAGTGAACACTTTAGTGGTGCTGTGTTTCTTCTTTTTTAGAAACACGGAAAGAATTGAAAAAATGGGGGGTATGCCATATCTGTGCCAACCAAAGATATATTTTTGCCTCCAAGATAAGATACTAAATCCTTTGGTTTCTTGGACTCCTAACAAATGTTAGTGCTAAGGACTTTGATCGTTCTATGCTTTGCTAATTTATCTCATCCCAATATCAGTAATGATCACATTTGTTACTTTTAGAAAAAAAAAGAGAGAGCAAGATATATGTTTCATCTCAACTAATGTTATTTGAATTATATTATAATAGTTTTAATTAGAAAATGATTACATGGACATGCACTATAGAATAATATCTTTGTATGATAATCTATTTATTTTTATTTTTATAATAAAATAAAATAAAATATCATAAATTTTTTTTTTATAAATATATTAATAAATAATAAAGTTATAGTTGAAGTATTGGTACTTGATAGTTGATAGTAGATGGTGAAATATTGAAACTATTGGTTTGATTATTTCTAACCCGTTTATCATTTATCATCTCAAATGTCACGTTATCTAATTTTTTTTAAAAAAGCTTAATCCTATCAATTTTATCACAATTTTATCAATGAAAATGAATATAATAGCCAAAATTAATTTATTATTCTTCATTGAAGAAGAAAATTAATTATAAAGGATAATAAGCAAACTGTAAAATTTGTTATGAAATAAGATTGGTAAGTTATTAGATATGAGACAACGAGTCTATGCAATACATCTTTCACTTAAATATCTTAAAATTAAGTATCTAATTACATCCACTTAAATTGGTTGATAGCTTCCTCGCAATATATTAAATTAAAAAATATGATTTGTTAATTAGATACTTAATATATTAGTTTGTTGAAAAAAATAGATAATTTTGATTGTGTTCAATGTTCATGGAATTGAGCTTTAACTTATTAAAAGATTCTACATTCAAACTCAATATTAAATATTTAATCTTTACTTATATATATATATATATATATATTATTATTCAATCACATTCTTCCCTCGGATATAATTGATGATATATTTGATTTGAGGAACACCACCAAGGTCAGAGTCATGTTCTATTTATGGAAACTACCCGAGAAAGAGAAATACTGCTAATTTAATGTTATTGGAAGATACTTTTTGTTTTTCCACCCATCAAACATAATATATATTTTCTTTCACTCTTAAACTTATGTTAATGCTAGTGCCCAACCACTTGGACATTTTTATCACTTTTGCTTGCGAAAACTATAAAGTGTTTTTAAAAATAATGAAAAGAGTAGCATTTCTCCTTCGAGTGTTTGTCAATGAGCCAAGCACTCAGTTTCATTTCTTTTGTGAGACTAAGACCAAGTTTTAGGTTTAAAATTCAGGCTAAATAATTTAGATGAGGATATAATTTATAAGAAATATCCCACCCTTAGTATTTTTATCATTTTTTTTCTTAAGTATTTGAAGTTAATTATATTTTTAATTTTTTTTAAGATATCCAACCTCATGATTTTAATTAATATATTTTGTTATATCAAAATGTTCAAACTGACTCAAAAAATTTAAAATAATCCATAAAAAGATATATAGAATCTCCTTCAAATTTTGAGAATAAAATAAAATGGATTCTGTCAATAAATAACTGTATTAATCAAATCAGTATTAAATTAAGAAGATAAACTTTATATTTCATTGACCAATACAAATAAATAAAGATTGAAAATACCTAATCAATTAGCAATAAACTCCATAATTTTTTTTTCCAGCCACCACACAGCACATTTTTTTTCTTTGACTCTTGAACATATACTAGTGCTCAATCACTCGAATTTCTTATTACTTGGGCTAATTAAAATGAGAAAGTGAGTGTTTTCCATAAATGATATGGAAGAAGCATGTCTTATCTCCTTTTATTTATAATCCACAATGTCAATATTTTCTGAACCTAATCTCATAAATACATGGTCTAGTGGAATCTCCACTTTTTACTTTTTGTGGTTTCGGTCATCCATGACATTGTTTTTTTAATATATTTAACCGAATAAATCTGATTTTCATCATTTTATCTAATATCAATTGGTAAATTTGTCATCATAATATCATTATTATATTGTATAGTTGATTTGTAATAAAAGACGTTATGTCTTGAAATGTAAAAACTTGTAGTTATTGTACATATGATGTAAATTTTGGATAAGGATATTATTTTCGGTATAATTTATTTTAATTAATTTAATAATTCAATCCAACATGACTTTGATAGATTTCATGATCGGATCGCACAATAGTTTTAAAATAAATTAATAATAATAATTTTATTGAGTAGTTTGGTGTTTAACTCTATCTTGAATTTAGTATAGTGTGTTTTGTGAATATATATATATATATATTAATATTTTAAAAATTAATTAGAATTATAAAACTAAAAAATATTTTTAAAACATTACTAATTAGAACGAAACAAATTAGCATTCTAATTAAATCAATGACTCAGTCTAATAAAAAAAACAATAATTTCCGATATTAAAGACTATGAATAACCAGTTTTTAGTTCTCACATTTCTATTATAGTTTCTTTTAAGAGAAATTAAATTTTAATGTCCTGATAATTATTTTTTGAATTTCAATTGATACATATTAAAATAAATTGTATTCATATTTTCTCGATTTTAATTCTGATTAAATATTTAAAAAATTAAGAACATTCTATGGTCAACTCTAATTGATACATTTATCACCGGTTAACTCAATCAAGTCTCCTTCAAACATAACTAATCTTAATGACTATAATAAATTTAAGATTATACATTTAAGTCTTGTAATATTATATTAATTTTAACCTGTACATTTAACTAATTAATATGTATGGTGACCACCATACTTAAATGTAATATTAGTCTTGTAATACCAATCGTTGTCAACAATCCTTTTATGGTGGCCACCTGTACATTTAAGTCTGTACAGGTTTAGCCTAACGGTGGTAATGGTAAGAAAAGTGCTTTAATTTGTAACATCAGTACCAAAGCTAAAATTAAATAATTAACCCGTCAATTAGAATATTAGATTTTTTTTAAGTATTGACTTTCTCGATAATATTTTCGATAATTGTCTAATAATTTAATAGGATGAAATAAGAATAGAATCGAATCAATTAAAAAAAATCACACTCCCGTAATGTGGGATCGAGCGGGTGACGTTAGATCATTCACACAATATTATATTAAGGCTGCTTTTTTTTCTTTTTTTTTTCGGGAGTGTGTTGTACGGATTTTTATCCCGGGTGACACGAAACTGCGGAACTGGTAGATTATTTTTATTGGTTGACAACGATATTGGTGGATATGGACCGTACACGATAAAAGCAGCACAAAAGATGTCTACCGATTGCTCATTGCGCGTCAGGTACATATGCTGACATTCTGCTTGCATCAGGATAAATTATTCCACCTTTTCCTGATCTTGAGAAAAAAAGTCTTCAATACCTAACTCGGTGGACCAACCAACCAGAATACCTAACAATTCCCTCCTCTTCTCTCATTTTGCATATCTCGGCATTTTCTTTAGATTTAAAAATATATTCTGAGTTAATTTAATTTTTTTAAAATTGTCGCTCGGATATCAATTAGAATAATATTTTAATACATAAATATTTTAAGAATTTAAATCTGATCAAATATTTAAAAATTCAATCATTTTGACAAGTTTCATATGCTACGACTTTGTACTCGGAAGGAATTCCCCGGTTGAATTGCTATGTGGAAGCTCCACTAACTTTAGTATAGCTAGCTAGCTACAGATATTATCTCAGTTTAATAGCATTTCTGAGGTTAGAATTAACGGATCATTGGGATTTTGTTAATTTTTTGATTTTATAAAATCAAAATTAAAATGATAATCCATTGTTTTTATAATTAAATCAACGTGAATTAATGTAGATTTGGGTCCTCACCTGATGACGAAGAAAACGTGATATGGTATCCTACATCCTACAGAAATTGGGGGGGGTTTTCTTCTATTTTCAAAAGGTTAATGCGTCGGCCACCATTAGAAACGCGTGGAACTCGCGGTCTTTGTAATTATTTATAGTGGCCTAAGGGACCTTTGGTGGAGTGTACTATATACCTTCGTACAAAGAAAAGAAAAAAGGAAGACGAAGATACAAGCCATGACCCCCAGTTCGTTTATAATAATAATATATTAGTAATCACTTTATAGTATAGGAATATGAATATGGTGCCCTCCAGGGTGCGTTGTGGAATATCTCCAACCTATTCCTGTCTGCATCACATAAAGATATTCTTCCCAATAAGGACGGGTAAATTGTTTCGATACCGAATTTATTAGAAATATTTTATATTTAAAAATAGAAACGATACCGTATTAATTTATGATTATGATTGTTCGGGTTACAGAGAATATTGACTAAAATATTTTTATTATTTAAAATGGGGAGTATTCATTTTTTCTTCACTGGCTATTAAATCGAATGGATGTAGGCTCTATGAAGGTGTGAAGGAGTAACATCCGACATGAGCTTCTATACCTCATGACAGAGACAATTGGAAGTGGGAAGTCGCTTCGAAACATGGGAAGACACAACTGTGCGGGATGTCCGCTCAAATATCTACAAACCTCAGCTTCCATCAGCACGGCTGCAGCTCTCAGCCACATGTTTTTTTTTCTGTTCTAGAACAAAAGAAATCCCCAGCGAACTTGTTAAGTTAGGGTAGTACTGTCAGGATTATAGGACGATTTTCTTTCACATGTTGTCAGGTTTTCGACATTCATCATCCCAGTTGTGCACGGATTGTCTGGGAAAATCGTCGATCCCCAAAACCTGCCACGCTCAGATTTAGTTCTCGATCGATCTCCTCAAAAGTTGATTAGTACACAATATCTGGGAATTGGTAAACTTATCCACAACAATTAAAAAAAGTTGCAAGGGTTTATGATGGTCATGCGTGTCCTCGACAGATTAGATTTTATCTTCTAAATTAGTCACAGTTGGACCGTCACCTGTATTTATACAAAGTAACCTGTTGACACCTCATGTACTTTCTCTTTACTACTTATATCAATTAAGCCTCTTTATGGGATCGTAGCTTTTGGTTATCCCTTAATCGACTATATATTCCCTGACTTGAACATGTTCACTTACAATTCTAGGGAAAATTTATAGGGTTTTTCTTTAATTTGCATAGTAATAAGAATAACACCAAATTCCTACTTTATTTATATCTTAGAATTCAAACCCTAATCAAATACTAAGATCATAAACATTCTCCGGACCAACCCTTATAATGTCCCTATTTTTCTATAATTTGAGATAAGGAAAATTTGCCAATTCGTATAGATCCTGATAGTGCCATTTTATGTTTGTGCAGACTCCTACGCTGAAAAGCATTAACCTAACCTGAGTACAAAACATCAAGACGTGCTCTAGCCATTAGGATTAGGAAGATGAAATTAAGATAACATTGAAAAATATTAGTGATAAGATATCGGACAAAGCACTCAACCTGGACAATAGGAAACCGGATTTGTCCAATTAAAATACTCTAGACATCCAAAAATAATTTCCAACAAAAATTGTAAGAGATAGTCAAGAAATAGGCAACTTTGTCACGTAAGAGACAAGTGTAAGTGGCATAATGCGACAAAGTCCACTATGCTGGGTGGTGTCACTTTCTACTCAATCATCACTAACATGTGCATTTTCAAACCTTTTAATTATCCTGTTATTTACCCGTACAATTACCATACTTTCCTTTGAATCCTTTTCAAACCTCTAGTTTCGTTGGAGGGTGTGATTCATGAGAGGACATAGAGAACCGTACATTTGCAGAAGTGGAAAGTTAGTCACCAAAAAAATATAAAATAAAATAAAACGCACGAAAATCTTTGCTAGTCCTAAACTTAACCTATTTTTTTCAAAAAATTAAATGATGATGATATTTAATCTTATGTCGATATTATAAACACCAATAAAAAATAAATTAATCATTCGTTTTTAAATCAAATCCTAAAAATCTCAATCTATCTTATATTGTGAATTCCATCTTAAGTTAGTGTTTTAGTTATACTTAATTATAAATTATTTATGATAATTATCAAGTTTTTGTAACTCATCCCGGAAATTTAATATTGTTCCGATCCAAAAATTCTAAGATTAAATTAGAAAAGATTCATTACCATCTCATTTAGGTGTCCTTCAATACAATATAGTCTAAATTCATACATCTGAGATACAAAAGATACAAAGTTATGGGTTTTGGTATTTATGTGTCTATCTTAGATTGGTTACACCGTGCCTAAGACCGCGGCTGTTTAATAGGGCTATGCAAAAGTTTTCCAACATCAGATTGTTCGGCTGGTCTTTAAAAGCCAAGGAAAGGTGATAATACCCAATTAACTATCAATACATTTTAGGTATCTATCGAGGTCAACCTAATTTTGTTGTACTTTTTAATAAATAAATTTAGTCAAAATCATCACATGATTTATATAATATTATTATGCTTACCATCATTTGATTAAAAGTTCTTTTTTTTATAAAAATATATTTTAGTTATGAGTTTAAATTAAAAAAATAACAATTAAAGCAATCCGATTCTTTTTTAATTACCGAAACAAACTAAATTTTAATTTTTTTATTCCATATATATATATATACTGAATTTTCTATGAAATTAAAAAAATATCTCCGCATATATAATTAATTATTTTCTGAATTTAGATTTATACAAGGTAACTAAACTTCATGAGAATTCGAAACTGAACCTTGATTAAATACCTAGAGTGTGTTTGGTACAATAGGGATGTTAGAATTAATAATTATTTTAATTTATTTATAAAATAATAATAATAATTAATGTATTTCTATTATAGTACATAAATTTCTATTGTCAGAGGTAGGTAAATAAAACATTAACAACAAATTATTCATAATTTTTTTAAAAAATTATACCTTTCAAAAAAATTGAGATTTTTTAATAATGACAAAATAGATATTTTAATATTAGTATATTAATTCTTTTTCTAACTGACAATCAAACATAAAATTAGTAATTAAAAATTAATCTAATCCTTTTTAAAATTAATCTAATCTTAACACCAACAATTCTATCGCATCAAATACAAACCACAAATCTTCTCCACCAAACCCAAATATTGAATTAAACCCCCGA
This sequence comes from Passiflora organensis, assembly GCA_019739055.1. Classification (NCBI taxonomy): domain Eukaryota; kingdom Viridiplantae; phylum Streptophyta; class Magnoliopsida; order Malpighiales; family Passifloraceae; genus Passiflora; species Passiflora organensis. The sequence goes on along the minus strand of JAEPBF010000223.1, from coordinate 3,250,884 downwards.
ACACTACAGAACATCACACTAATATTAATTAATTAATTAATTCTTGCAACCACATCCAAAGGTCTTAAGAAACTTCTTGAACTTTGTCGGGGGTACTACAGATGATCCCAACTTTTGTTTTGTTGCCAATCAAATAATCACCCCTAGGCCATAGTTTTTTTATTGAGTATGCCCAATTTCCTATTTCTTATGGTGGCCGTGGTGCCTAATTCAATGCTGGACCACAGACACATCTTTTTGAGTCAGCCTATCCAGTACTCGGACTTGATAGGTGTTTGATTCTGGACTCTGAGAAAATCGTAAGTCTAAGCCATTACCATCAGTACATGGTGTTGCGAAAAGACCATTCTCCACATTACTCTTACAACAGGTAGAACATCAGGGTTGCATGTCTATTAGGATCACTAAGAGAGAAAATGAACCCTTTTTTTGAGTAAATAATAGCGACTAATCTCCTTCATTATGTCGTAAATACTACCTATGAATGAATCTAATTAATCCGAAATTTTTGAAAATATTCTATACCGTCAAGATTCAAACAGGTTAAAGATGTAAACTGGGATTTTTTTTCGTAGATAATTGCATAACCAGTTTCTAGTTTTTGTGAACTTTGATTGCAATAGGCATATCTTGGTATTGAAGTGCTGAAAGAATGGACCCCCCACTTTAGACCTTGTCACGAGTGTTCATACGCACACTGTCTCTTCATGTGGCCTTCCTACATCTTCATGCGAGGCTATATATAGTTGGACATTGCTCCATCCTGGCCACAGACGGGGAAGCATTAATATTACTTGAAAGGAAAAAGGATAGAGAAAAGCACCAACCGAAATGGGTTCGACCATCATTCCAATTCCGGATGGAGATTGGGATAATCTCAAAGAGAAAAGGAAATTCCAATTCCCTTGTTTTCCCACGGTTTCTTTCCTTGAAGAAAATAAGCCTCTAGTGAGAAAATGGATTCACAGTATCAAAGTTGGAGTTGCTCTAATTGTGGTTTCTCTTCTCTATTTCCTCGATCCCTTCTATGATGAAATCGGAGATAATAACGCGATGTGGGCTATAATGACCGTGGTTGTCATGTTTGAGTTCTACGCAGGTTTGCTTTTCATCTTTTTGCTGTCCTCCTTCCTGTAACTCTCGGCTAAGTTCTTACAAACTTTTGTCTTTTGGAGTACTTACTTACCCTGACGATGCATCGAGTTTGTTCTTACTACAACATGCATGGCAGGCGCTACAATTAGCAAGGGCCTAAACCGTGGACTTGGAACTATCTTAGGAGCTGGACTGGGGTGTTTAGCAGCAATTCTAGCTCACAAAATTGGTGGCATTGGCCAGCCGATAACCATCGGTATTGCTCTGTTTGTTTTTGGTAAGTTCTGTTCATTGTTTCCCAGCTGCTCACCAGATTGATACTCCGAGACCTGTCGCCATCACTCGTAATAAAATGATGATCGTGGTATTGCAGGTGGAGCAGCAACATACTTAAGATTGATTCCGAAGATTAAAAAGACGTATGACTATGGATCAATGATTTTCATCCTCACCTTCAATCTGGTATCGGTGTCCGGTTTCCGTGAAGGCAATGTCGTACAAATTGCCCGTGAGCGTCTACTGATGATACTTATTGGGTTTGGCGTCTGTATTTGCACAAGCTTGTTCCTCTGCCCCATCTGGGCTAGTGACGAGCTTCATGATTCTGCTGTTTCTAAATTCAAAGACCTTGCTAATTCTATTGAAGGTATCTGCTTCCTGGTCTCTTCTTCCCCGAGAGTAACTTCAGGAATATTTTTCCCAAAAAAAAAAAAAAGAAGTAACTTCAGGAATATAATTAATATGATTTATGACAGTGGATAACCCTTTAAATGATTTATATGGATTGTTATTATTCTCCGTCTTCTTGGCAGAAAAATAACTATTAAATTACTATTTTTTTTTAGGCTGCTTGGCGGAATATTTCAGTGAAAAGGAAAACCAGCCTGCAGAGGTACAACCAGAGGCTAGACTTGAAAAGTGCAAAGCGGTGCTGCAGTCCAAGGCAAAGGACGAATTCCTGGTATCCCACATTCCTTCTGTCTCCCTTCTTGATTCTGATACCAGGAAATCTGATTATCTATCCATTCCTTAAAAGGAAATTTACCCAAGAAAGGTGTTGCTTAGCCTTTTTAAGCAAAGAAAACGGAACACAATCTCAGGAAGTTTTACTTGTCCATTTCAGGCAAATTTCGCAAGATGGGAACCATGGCATGGTAGATTTGGTCTTTGGTATCCCTGGGAGAAATACCAAAAGATAGGGGAGGTTCTTAGAGAGCTAGCGTCAACCATCCTTTCACTAGAAGGTTCCTTTCGATCTCCGGAAGAGGTAATACGCCCACACACTACCTGTGATTTTGCAACACGTCGTCGTATATATTCCTGTCTCGCAGTAGGAATACATACTAATTTATCTACATCCCATATCTATTGCTTAGCCTCTACAACCTCTAAGAGAGTCAATCAAAGAGCCTTGCGAAGCAGCTGGTTCAACACTGGCGTGGACTCTAAGAGAGCTTGGAGAGAGCATAAAGAAAATGAGAAGATGCCAATCTGATGCTTCCATAGTTCCAAAGTTGAAATCAGCAAGAGAAGAGCTGTGTGGGGTCATGTGTCCGGCAAAACTTGGGAAGTTAGAGGACCCTGAAGGAGTTGCCATGGCAAGCTTCGTTTTCACGTTGACAGTGATAGTGGAGAAGGTGGAAAGATTGGTCAAGGAGACTGAAGAACTCGGGCAACTCGGACGTTTCCTTCAAAACTGAAGGCTCTCTCTGGATCATGTAATATTTGCGCAGAGGAAAGGGAATAGAATTTCCTCTATTTAGAGACAGATGTGTAGGGCAAGGGGATGCCAAGTATCGTCATGGATTAGGATTACCCTCTTTGTGGTGTTTGAAACTTTTTTGTGGATTTTTCTAGGCTCTAATTAGCTTATCCAGAGTCGAATGTGATCCTGTTGTATCCATGTTTACTTGAAGAGGTATTTGTAATAAAGTTTAGAAATTTTCATCAATATTTTCAGAAGGAATAGATAATTGATTTTATTATTGATAATGTTATAAGCAATACTTGGTATTTTATGCATTTTTTAGAATAAATAGATTTATGAAATATTATTACAAATGATGCACATTGGTTTGATGTGTAAGTACCAATTGAGTTTTGTCTGAAAAATTTTTATTGGGCTGGATCCGATGGACATTCGAGAATTGTAAATCTTATCTCGTTGGGCCCAAAACGAGCTCAAGAACATCAAGTGGAGCCCGGGACCGTGACGATAATCCTTTGGTTTTCGTCTTTTAAGTTACGAAATAAAGGCCATCGGTTCGATGGTCCTATGACGGAGGCTGTGCTTTAGGAACTGACAACCTAGTACAGTTCACACACTATCTGGCACTGGCACACCGTAGGAAAAGCTGACATTGACATTCTTTACTCCATGGTCACTGGATGAACATTCTTTTACGTTTGACAATGTGTTTAAAGAGTGGGAATGGACTCTTCCTGGCAGGCTGAAAGCAGACAGAGCCGTCCCCATATTGGGATTCATGCACCAAGGTGAGTGGCAGAGTCATTTTATCACTTGTGAAAATGGTATGTTCCTTTGTGGTGGCAGTCAATTCACTCATGGACTCTTGTTCCCCTCTTGTTCTTGTCTTCTTCTCCTTGTTTTCTTTCTCTACCTCCCCTCTGAATTTTGTTTTTGTCTCCTTGTCTAAGTTTGGATTGTTTTGATCCAACAAGGGTTTAAGTCCGATGAAGTTAACTGAATTTACTCATAATTTTAACGATATAGTGAAATATGTTTAATTCTTGACCGTTATTATTGAGATTTAAATCTTACTGTATTTTATTCTTACAAAGAGGATGTTTCTCAATATTATCTTATGCTTTTTTCATACAATATTTTATATGTGAGTTGAAAATTCATTGTTTCATTTATTTTGTTATATTATTTCGAATAAATCCCGAATATAAACATGGTTTTTGTACCATTTGGAATTCCAGTATTTGTGTTCTGCATATACAATTGTACAAGTGATAGCACATCTCCCTGTTCTAAGTAAACTAAAAACAATTCTTTTGTGTATTTCTTCTGAATTTTTCAACTTTTCCTCGTCGGTGCTGTATGTGAACTGTTCCTGATCATTCGGGGAACAAATGTCTGCCAAGGAATCTGTAAGATGTAATTCTTAGCCCAAGATAGCGGGGATTATGAATATCCTGTTGAGTTTTGCACACGAATGGACTCTCTTTTCAGAAAAAGTGCATAAAGAAGCTCATTCCATGAATCAGGAACACCAGGCAGGCACCAGTGGCTGCAGTCTTGACGGTGAAGAGAAGCTGGACCAACCCCTGGTTCAAGGTAGTAAACAGATGCATGCCCATCCTTCCTCCGGGCAGCCATGTCTGTCACATTCAACAAATCCAAGTTCATCCCTTCTGGTAGCTTTGAACGTCTTAATAGCACTTCAAGGAGTATCTTCAAGCGGTAGCTTGAAGAAGCAGGCAACGAGCCTAAGTCAGGAAGCTTCTCCAAGTGACAGCGACCACCAGTTTTCCAGTCACCACCTCTGTTGCATCCAGTTGATGTATCAGTGTAACAGCGATAATAGCACTGCTATATATTAGACCAAATAATCATTCAAGGAGGAGTGTTATAAATCACGACTAGATTTATCCGAAGCAATTATCCGGATTTCACTCCAATGAGATGAACACTGAAAGACAAAGTTAGGATCGAACTGATAACCAGAGCTCGACTACTAATGAGGCCTTCCGTGCAAGCAATCAGAAAGGGATGTCAGCATTCAAGAAAACAAATCCATAGCGGGACAAACCTGAAATGAACAGGAGCATAGGTCCGAAAGAAAATTTGGGTCTTGCTTGTATTAACTTTTCTATGCATCCAATTGATCAGTGTCTCTAAGGCTCGTTGATACGCAGTTTCAACAGTCATCTCCATTTTTATCTTGTCTCCTTCTTGGAAGTAACAACCCCTGACATTGAAACAAAAGATTAGACATCAGACCAACCACAATTTGCTTCAAGATATTAACATTATAAGAAACCAGGCAAGGTATGCAGAAGTCAGGATCACCAATGAAAGAAAAGAATGTATACGCCAGACTAGACTTAGATCACACCCCTCATGTTGGTAAGATGGATAAGTCTTATAACTCAATCACACCCCTCGTATTGATAAGATGAATAAGTTTTATAACTCAATCACACCCGTCGTGTTGGTAAAACCGAAGATACATAGATCCACAACGACCTGTCACGTCCAGACTTGAAACATATGGTAAGATGCGCTGCCACTTTAAGTCAGAAAATAGCATGCACCCCCAATCATGGAAAAATCTCACAGTAACCTTACCACAGAAGTGATTAGCCTATCTTCCCTTCCTAAGGTTGTCTTAGTTTCATACAAAATGAAAGGGTAACAACGAGGAAGCGATCCTGCAGTACAAATGGACAAACACTTGGAGGAGGGACATCACATAGGTCACTATCACAGTACAACCATTTGCCCCAAGATATAATCAGACTGATCAGACCAGCAGGGTAAAGAACAACACATATTGGCGTTCATACAACATATGAACCAGGACAATGGATTATGAACAATATCAAAATAGAAAATCAGGGGAGAAGTTTAAAGATGTATAGTTACTCTCTTCTTGTCTTCTCATGGTTCCACCAATGCCCTGAGTTAAAAATCAGGACATCTGCACTTTCCCACATTACAGATGCAGAGTCCAATACATCCACTCTCAAAGACAACTTCACCTCTTTAGGAGAACCAGCTGGAGGCCTACCCTGGTACACTAGGAATGGAGCTCTGTAGTAGTCGATCCTGCAATTGTAGTCTCTGAATATGAACGATAGAAACCCTCTATGCTTCGTGATTGGACTCCCGTTGACCTCATAGATTGAAGACTGGTTTGGGACAGCAGAGGAAAGCATACATAGGAGAGATTCCCATTGGTTCCTTCCAACTGAATCACCAACAAAAACAAGCCGCCTATTCCTTAGTTTCTCCAGCATCAACCTTGCATCAAATCTGTGTTCATGGAAGAAGAGAGAGCACCGGATAAGTTGTAATGCGAACATGGATATCACTGGAAAATGAACAAATCATGGAACACAAGCAGAAAAACCAGCGCAAGAAATGGATCAAAATTCTCAATTGACTGACAGAAAATAATATTAAGCTTCATGGAAGGAAAGGAAACATAATCCACTTTTGGCGGATCCATTAAAAGTTGCAGGAAGAACAGTACAATGTCATCCTCGAATTCAGGGTTAAGGCCTTCAGAAACTTGCTTGCAACTTAATCTAATAAAGCTACTGGATTTAGTAGCGAAACTTTGCCTGTCGTTACAATTTTCCACCAACCAAACTGAAAATTTATAACCAAGAAAACTAATGAGCAAATAAGAGGAAACATTACCTAGGTAAGTTGCAATGCTTGGGTTGCCAACGCCACTTGGTAAAGAAACTATCAGGTCTGCCATTCTCCAAGCACCTGAACCCAGAATCTATAAAAGCGCAGTCAGTACTTTGATATAAAGGATAGCTATCATCCCAAACCCAGTTCCCATCAAAAAGGTTACATCCATCTCCTCCCTTGTCAAGAAATCCAGGCCGTTTACTAACAGCACTAAATCCTCCCGTGGATGGACTGATATGTCCGAGCCAGGAGACCCCATGATAGAGCAGAGAACGACTGGGAGTTTGGTAATCCAAGTAAAAGAAGCAGCTAATAAAGAGGAGAGTGAAGACAAAGAAGCCAGCAGCCCCCAAAGAAGGCTCGAGAGGCCTCAAGCGCTTGAGTTTCTTGAAGAAGTCGGAGTGGGTCATACTGTATACAGAGTGGTGACCCTGCACAGACGCGCCATCGTTGCTGTTCTTAGGCATTGCTTCGGAAGAACAATGATACATGGGAGCATGTGTCCTATGAAAGCAAGTATAAAAAGGTTTTCTTATTTAAAATTGTGGGTCTTTCCTCTTTACACTCTGGGCAATGGCCATAGAGATGAAGCAAGAATGGGATGTGGTGGGGCATACAACAGGAAGAAGAGCATTGATGGAGAAAAGTGGGGTTTCTATTAAACGTTTCCAACACTGGAACAGAGATCAAGAACGATACTTGATAAGCGCAGAAGCAAGAGAAGCTCGTGTGTCTTGAACGGGGTAAGCACGAAACTGAAAACAGATCAGACTAAATAATTTATCCAAAATTTGTCTGCTATAGTAGCAGAACTAGAGTAGAGCATAAGTGCGGTAGTCACTGTTAACGAGGAAAATTCAACTTAGCATGTGGCTTGTCGAGTTGGGTTGAAGTGAGTTCATTGTCTTGGGCATCCAGGAAAAACCACGCATACTACAGGGATTGAACAAAGCACTTGCGTTAAGTGGCTTCGCCAAGAACGGATGAGGAATGTGGGTGCGGTTGTGCGGTTGTTGGAGCCGTGTCATCGAGGTTGAAGAAGATGGCTTTCAGGTAAACTTGGACAAAGAAACATGAACCCACAAGAACAGAAAAGAAAATCAATTTTTGTATATGGAGGGCAGGGAATGGAATCTGCTACTAGGGAAATGCAGGGCCTGCAAGTAATCAGTGCAAAAACAAGAGTTGGATCTGCACAAGATAATCCTTGCTCTTCCTATATGGAAATAAAAATGGAATTTAGCAATCAAGATCATGAATTTAGCAATCAAGATCATGCTCTGGTAATCGACCACCTGAAAATTGATCATCAGAAAGGAGTTATATGTGCAGTTTTCTACCACACAGTACAAAGACAAGCCAGCCTAAGCAAGAGAGATTCGAGCATTTTCATTAAGAACTACCAAGTAGATATGGCGCAACGCCTGGTGCTGGGGAAGCAGTCAGGAAGGTTTAACAAGTCGTTGAACCCACAGAAAAACGGCTACACATCACATCAGGTGAATTAAGGGAGAGAAGGTGAGTTTCTTATTGGCCGTGGCAAAATTGGATTTTACATGAGTAGGATACAGACTAAAGAGTCAAGAGGTATCGCTGTTTTAAGAAATGTAGTAGTACCAGAAAGAGAGGAAAGCAGCTATGGCGCTTATAATACAAAATCTGTCTTTCCTGCTTTCTAATCTCAGCTTCTCTTCCTTTAGCTCGCTTTGAACTTTTGAGTACAAATGACAAGACTCGAGAACTTCACTGTAATTTTTGCTCCTTCGGCAGCTCAATGCTTCCTTGAGAATAAGCATACTGTTTCTTCCGTTAACATGAGCACCTTCCATGTCTTCCAATTGCATACTCAGCTCGGTTAATTTGATTGTGGTCTGAGTATCCTCTCCTTGTGTATGGATGACTCTGAATTTCATGACAAGGATGCATTCTACCACTTGACATGGAAGAATGTCTTTGGCCGATAGAACAGAGCCAAAGCGAATGACAAAATCCTTGTCTGTTGGCCAATGCCTCTGTCCACCAAGAGGGCTCCAGCTAGCCAAATTAGCAGCTTGCTTGATCTTTTTATTGACAACAATCCAACTCAACCGAAGTCCATCTCGGAGCTCCATCCACAGCTTCCCGTCTTTTCTCTCTTTCTCCATGGATGAGATTGGCGGTAGCCCATCAGAAGCAGAAAGGAAAACTTCACCCTCGCTGTCATCATCCCTAGCTGCATAGTTCAGAAGGTCAATCCGAAATGGGCAATTGTAAAACCAGCCATTGAATTCATTAACATTTGGAATTCCCCACAAGACTTTTGAACAGATTGTTTTATCTTTGTACTGAATATCAACGATGGAAACAAAATCTGATGGTGATATACTGTCAAATTCATCCATGTCACCATAATATTCAGCCTCTGTCCATTCTTCAGGATACTCTAAATAGTCATTCCGTTGATATTCCTTCACTTCCTCATTAACAATGAGTGGGAAGCAATCCGAATAAAACTTTCTGAACCCACCGATCGATGATATTAAACCTTTAACATCTTCCCTATTTGTTGAAGGCCACATAGAAGAGCAAACATTTTCCCATAATTTCTCTTCTTTTGAAATGGAGCAGAATGCAGCACAAGCACATGCTGCACTAGCCAATGTTGAGCCGTCAAGACGCTTCAGTATGTCATAGAATATATCACTGCACAAGGACACGGGATTCTCAACTGGTGCAACCGACATTGCCATAGACCAAACTGCGGAGAACAGAAGCAAAACTTTAGTATAAGCCCAACAAATAATTGTCTGGAAGAATTCTGCATTCACGAATCATAGGCAAAATTATGAACTGATATAGCTTCCACAATAGCCGTTTCGGTATCCCGGAAATATTCTTTCATCCTGTATATTCAGAACTATTCTCCCAAGGTCTATGCCTTGTAATATGACTCTTCCCGGAGAATTGGATAACTGGTTAGCAAAGAATTGGATAGCCAGTACAGGAGACTCATATGTATACTCTTTGTTCAAGACTCATAATGTATGCAACAAGGGCAATCGCCAATAGAAGCCACTGCAAAACATTTGGCGTAGCTAACACAAGCAAGATGGCGATCTAAGCCTTCTTCATGTCAGAAATTTTTTAAAGAAAATTTATTTTCCTTTACATGAAGCATTAACAGTTATGCCGACATAAAGTGAGCATATGCCAAAAAGAAAGGAGTCAAAACCAACTTGTAATAGTTGAAATCCCTCCAATAATGGGTAGAAAGCAAAGAATCCAAGATAGTAGTAAATGATCAAACAACACAGAAAAATTACAATTCTATGTACTTGGGACCAGAAATAATTAAAAAGGACATCCCCAGACTCTAGAAGACCCAGCCACAAAGGGGCAAGACTAGTATGCACATCTTTCTGGATTATTGATGGGAAAGCAAAGCACAATTTCCAATCTTCAAACGTATCAATTGCTGTATTTTCTACGAATAGCATAAAAAATATGAACATTAGAACTCTCCAAGCAGCTATTCCAGCACAGCTGAGAGTCAAAAGACTTTGACGCTTAGCACCAAATGAGTCTGATGTCCATGAAATGAAATCATTAAACAAAAGTTTTGAAATGGGAATATGAACAAAATATTGCAGCACAGCAAAAAAAAAAAAAAAAAAAAAAAAAAAAAAAGGAGAGAACTCCGGAACTCTCCGGACAGCGATTGCAGGACATCTTAGAGTCACAAGACTTCCATGCGTAGCACCAAATGATTTTGATCTACAGGACATGCACCACAAAACCCAAGTTCTGAAATGGCAACAAAACCTTTTCACAACAGCTCTAGAGAGAGAGACAGAGAGGGGGGGCGACGTCTACATACCTTAGTGGCCCAGCTCGCATCACAAGCCAATTAGGAGAAAGGAAAAGCAGCCAAACTCAGACACAGAGAATAACCCAAAAGACTATATTTTTCAAGTGGCCGAAGCAATTTGCAAAGGGAGGCTACAACTGAAGATTGATGGGATCAAGGGTTGGTTTATGGGTCATTGTCTCAGCTTGCTTTTGAAATTTTGATGGTTTTGCTGGACAACACTGTTTTCACGGAATCTGTCAATCATCTAAGCTTCACTCGCTCTGATTTCTTTAGTGATTATCAACTATAAATAGGTGCGTGAACATCCACTCAGTAACTCTCTCCGGCCTGCCACGGCATCCCCTCATTTCCCGTCAAATCTTATGATCTATTGGTATTTATCTGGATTGATTTGGACACCATTCTTTCTTTCTTTCTTTCAAAAGAATGAAAAAATAATAAATAAAATAAAGATCCCATTTTTTGTTTTCAATTGACTCACAAGAAGAACAAGAAAGACAAAACAAAATTTCTAGTTTAACTTTTTCTTTAAGAATATAAAAATATCACACGGATAACAACATTAATTTCTTGTTGAATTTTGACTCAAAACTATAAGAAACACAAGGATATTTTCGGTCAAAAAAATACTTTTTTAATAATTGAGATATCTACAAATTTAATGCTTTCAAATAATCTTTTTAAATATATTTTTATTTGAATCCAAATAAATTGGTCAATCATTCTTTTAATAATAAAATAAACAATTAAATTAATTTCACTCCTTCTAAAATAATCGGTCAATATTGTAAAGGATATGATACTCTATCACGGGTAGCATTAACGTTAAAGAATTCCTATTGCAGGCTATCTGTAAGAAAAGGAACAGATTTATTCGAGACTTGTCTGGAGAGGGCATTACGTGGTGATAAATGGATAACAAGATAAAGAAAATATCTCTTAAATAATCCTACGTGTGCCGAAGATATTGAATACCACCAAGTGATACTAAGAGATATATCTAAAAGTATCAGGGTGACACCCGTGATTTGGGTCAATTAGAATTTTTCCTGTAGTATGTTCATACAGATATGTAAGAAGAATTTATTTTCCGGGAAAATATCAGGAAAAAAAGAAAAAGAAACTATGTGGATAGGTCAGACAGCAGGAAAGTAGTTGATAGTTAATGTGTTGCGGACTAACCGAATGGCGCTAGTTGCTGAGCTTCCACAGTTCCACTTAAACTATTCCGCTTCTGCTCATTAATGTCTTCCCAACTCGGACCTCAACCAAGTTTTTTTCAGTTGCCAGAAATAAATGATACGTTTGAATCTTGAATTGATTTAGTTTTCATAAACGGTCCGTACTTTTTGTCATAACATAAAAGAAAACAAGAAAAATGTTTCAGAATTTCTAATGAGTTGTTGTGAATATATATTTAGCTGATCGGGAAATTTTTAAAATATTTTATTATTTAATTATATGAATTTTTTAAGTTAGATCATGATCCCCAGCCGACAAATGAATGGTGGCAGACAGATGTCAATTAATAGCTATGGCTGATTACGACCGTTTTTCACTTAAAACCAAATATGGGTTTTCCATTTGTTTAACCGAAGAAGGTAAGGCTCACTTTTATGTTAGGATTTGCACGCCGAAACAGAGTTGAGACCAAACCACTTGTCCAGATAAGACAAACAGAAACATGAAGAAAACGCTTTGCAGATAATTAGATTCAGCATGGAGGGTTGAAACTGATTAGTTGAAACTGATTAAGCATCCTCAGCTCCTGGAAGTACCACAAACTGTGGGTTCTGACTTCTGGGTTCTTGTTGGATGTTGTGGCTGTTGTCGTTTGGATTCTGGGAGTGGACCACCTTGTTCCAGACCACAATAAAATAATATTTTTATTCAACTTTATATATATATACTGTGAGATCGACGGGTTTGTATGTATTTGTGTATATTTACGTGGAGGATACAGAGTCCACGTGTAAGGACATTAAAAGAGGTATGAGAGGTTTGGAGTTTACAGTTTCTGGTTACAAAATTAACTATTGTGGGTATGGGTATCCGTATCTCTCCTTGAATGTTAAACGGCAGATTACATCCTACTTGGTCAGAGACACCTGCATGGTGTTTTTCTGGAAACAGATGGAGTTATTGCATGGTGATGATTTGTCTGCTTTTGAAGCAGATGTTCGAGGAGTGGAGTACAGAAGTACATTAGTTTATTTATCCACAGTCACACACTTTTCTCTTCACCGCAACCACTAGAAGTGGGCTGTGTTGTGAGCAACGGTCGACAGTTTCATTTTTTTACCAACCTGGTACAATGAATGAAGTAGATGAACGGAGATAGATGAACATAACTGAGGCAAGATTTATGTAAGAGATTAAAAGGAACACCCAGGACCTGCCTATGGAGATGATCGTAGAGGATAAGTATTTTTGGGTTCCTTCTATTGTTAAGAGCCTTTTGCCAAAAACTCTCAGAGTGCAAGCTGAAGGTGAGGATAATTTATCTATTCTTGTCATAATTTATATCTATCTTGGTTTGTGATACAGTATATTTTTCTGCTTCATTATGATGTATTTATATCTATTTATAATGAATTTTGATGTGTTCTGATACAGTATATTTTCTGCTTCAATAACCTTGAATTTTTCTAATAATTTCAGTTATATAATTTCTCAAAAAGAGAGAATCAGGCCTAAACTTTGCAATCTACAAGACGACGACGAATCAACCGGGCGCCGAAGGTTAGAATTTATAATAAAGAGTAAATAAACACCGAAAAAACTTAAATTAATCTAACTAATTTGATAAATGAAATAGGGTATGTACATAAAAATATTAATATTTTCTGCAACCAAAAAACCAACCCTTCCAATATGCAGTTCCTCTTGATTTAATAAGATTCAGTGTCAACAGTTGACGGCTCCAAGTTAGAGGAGGAAACAGCAGCAGTACCTGATTCAAGTGGTAACCGAGCACTGTCGTCGTCATCTGGATAGTAAACGTCCATGGCGGCACGTTTACTGCGTCCGTCGCCTATGTTAAAACGTCTTTAGACGGAGTCGAATGCTACTAAGAGGAGAGACGGCGAGAGAATGGTCTACAGGTATTTTCGTTGATATGTCGTTTGGACCGAACTCGTTACTGTTTGACGGTCGAGATTATTTCGAGCGAAGCAACTAGAGCTGCTTTTTGTCCTGGTCACTGCTTCGTTCGTTGTCGACATTGCTTCATTGTGGCCAATCCTATCAATTCTCAGTTCTCCATATGGCTTAATGGTGTGAGTTTCTGTTGCTTCCTCTGGAAATGTACACTTGCTGCGTCTCTTCTTCCTTTTTCAGTTTCCACAAGTTGAAAAACATTGCAGAAGAAAAAAAAAGAACAAAAATATAATATTTGTTGATTCATTTCCGGAGAGTTAATTGAACTGCAGCCATCTAAACCACAAAATTCAAGGTTCGGGGCAACAGTAGGTAACTTGCAACACCGGAAAGTTCCTAAATAAAGAATCCAGAAAATTCACATAATAGAATAGGGAGGCATATGGAGAATAGGATGTGGAAACCAGATTTAATAAACCACCATAGGCATGCGGTAATCAAGGAAATAGAAAAAGAAGCATGATGAAGGGTGATAATGATATCATATGCCCATCAATTTCTAAATTTATACGGGCAATGAGTCAACTCAAAAGATCAGCTACTAACACCCACAAGGTTAAGAACAATGAAAGTACCAACTGAAGTTCTCCATGTGCATAAACTTACGAAATAATACTCACTACAACAAAGGCGTTTAGTTTAAATAACAAGGTTTCAACAAAATGTTCAGGGAGAATAACATATCTAACGGCCTCGACCACGTCCACGCCCGCGCCCACGGCCCCGACCGCGACCAATAGTCTTCCCTGAATATTTATAAGGAAAAGGATTTATAAACAAAATGAAAACAATATGAATCAAGGTAATGTTAGAAATAAGTTTGCATACCAGCGGTTGCCTTTTTAGGTTTGATCTTGGGTGTATCTTCAACTAGCAAAGTCTCAAGATTCAAGCTGTCTGGAAGGATGTAATAACGAATGTTGTTGCCCCTCACACTGAGATGATCCAAAGTTACTGGGTTTTTCCCTTTCAGTGTTAGCTTCACTGCTTTCAGATGGGTGTTCATACTGATATCTACACCTATAACAAACAACGCAAGCAGTCAGAATAATATATAAATTTGCAATTCCAATACAAATTAACTTTATTCCCCAAACTATATGGCCAAAGAGCAAGTATTACCTGCATTTAAAAAAAATCATATCTAAAAGTTTTTTTTTTCAAATGAAATGACACAAAAGGATGCATAAGCTCAATATTGTGGGGGTTGATACGATAGTAACATAACACAGTATGTATGAGAACCCATGCAGTTGCCCACCACTCATCCGTTTTAGGGCTAACAAATGATAGGGCCTTGGCTACGATGCGTCACTTTTTTATGGAGACCTATCTACCCACGGTAGTTGGTGCATGCTTTTCCAGGTCTAAGTACAAGGTTTCACGCTTTAAAAAATTCATTTCTCAGGTAAAAAGAGCCTAGTGCAAATAGACAAGTCAACAAGGACAAGACACATTAGAAATGATGTAACTATAAGAAATTAAGGCAGCCGCTTCTGACAACCAGAATAACAATCAGATAGCTAAACACAATCTAGAAAAAAAATTCCATGACTTGACAATGTATATTAAGGTTGTTACAGAAAAGAGGGCATAAATGGAAGGATAAACATTAACATCACTCTGAAGCCACTGAAATGAGGAAGAGAATATAAGGAGAAAATGGAGTGTGGAAATGAATTGATTTCCATTGATGAACATGGAAAGCTAGAAAGCCATTGTTGCTACACAACAGGGCAGGCAAGCCCAATCAAGTCACTGGTTTCTCTGCCCCTTAGAGAGGCATACTAACAGGGTGGAGATTGCAATCAGACATCTGATGAACAGATCCTGATTCTAATAGAGGAATAACCATAGTTAAAAGAAAATCTCAAAACCATGAACTGAACAGATAACTAAACAACCCACAACCTCAAACAGAAAAACAAAATATGATGTCCAAACGAAAAAGCAACAGTTATTGAATCTTGACCAATAGAAAATGTATCTAAGGAGATCTAAATAAGAAATGTGTCTAATCTATCGGTGTACCAAACACCTTTTCAAAGTTTTATTTTTCAACTCGTAAAACAAAAATCTGGCCAAGCCGGTATAAAACACAATTGAGTGGGAAAAAGTTGAGAATGATGGCCAGCAAGAACAGAACCAGGAATATTAGAGAAACATCTGAAATACAAAGATAATATAAACCACACAGTCTCCGCAGATCTTTTGTTATCATCGCAAATCCTTAGAGCAAGTTTAAACTCCAGCATTTTTCCAAACATGTTACAATTTCAGAGAGCGTAGACAAATAGAAAAGTTTTTAGTAAAGGTTTAACAAAAACCCTAACTATATCCATAAACCCCAAACAAAGAACTGACTGAAACGATGTGGAAGAGAAATTAGACCTGTAATTGTCCCGTGAACAACAGTTCCATTCTTGAGCTCAATTGACACGGTCTCATTGTTCAGCTTCATCAAAAACCTAAAATGAAATGAGAAGGGAGAAGCCGCAACAGATTAGAGAAAAGGAAAAGGAAGCAGCAGCCAACCGTCTAATAACAAGTTAGCGAGAATATTACATAGCGAAATCGATAAGAGAGGGAAGAACACCGACCTGACGAGCTTCATTGTGAGGACTAAGATTTCAGCTCAGCATAAACAAAGAGAAAAGACGGGTGAGCTTAGCGTGACGACTAGCGAGCGGGAGGAATGGAGAGTGGAGGACCTTCGCAAAAATTTGCTCGAGTTTTGATCCGTGTTAGGGTTCCGCAATGTCGCAGTCTTTCATTTCTCACTTCTCAGTTAATTAAAACGACGCCGCATTTGTAGGAAATAGTCCAACACCATTTGAAAAAAATTGATTAAATCTGTAGAAAATTGTGACTATATAAGTCTGAGATTTGTTAATAATTAGGATATTACTTTTATTATAATATATGAACTAATTCACGAATACAAGTTTGATGCCGTGGAATCCTTGAAATTAAAATTTAAATTTTTTTAATAATATAAATTAATTAATATAACTCATTTAATATTATATAATTTATAATTTATATTTTTTCGAAAGTACTTTTTTAATTCAAATTCGGAATGTCAGAACACCAAACACTTTGTTTATCTCTTCTTCCCCTTAACCTATCACTTCATTATACTTGCAATCCGAAGGTTCCATTTTTTATTTAAATATACATAATATATATTTATAAATACTCTAATGATTTTAATTTCAACAAGTAAATTAAAATAACCAACTATATTTAATGCATCGTTTTATTTTAATTATAATATTATTGATTTAGATTATAATATTAAAAAATATGATATTATATTTTGAATTCAGGATTTCAAAACTTTTAAAATCAAATGCTATGAGAATCAATCATTGATTTTTAATTCATACAACTCTTTAAATGTTAAAAAAACCGATAAAGCCCGGTTGATCCAGTTAATTGATAATGAGATTCCAACCTTAAATTTTATTCAAAAATAAATATATACTTACAAATTCATCTATATAATTCTTAATATTATTTATATTAATATATAAATGATATATTATAATTTATAATTTATTTTTAAATTTTAAATATAGATAAGTGTTGAAACAAAAAATACATAAAGTTAAGTTATTAAAATTTATTTTAATTATTTCAATAAATAATATATATATATATATATATTGATAATATTATTTAACATTTTATATTTTACTATTAAAAATTAATATTTTATAAATATAATTATCATAAAATTTTTATAATTTTTTTTTCATTCTAAAGTCAGTTTAATCGGATTATCCCCTTGACCCTAAATTTTTATCAATTCGATGTACAGTCTGATCTCTGAAACATTATTTATAATAATAAAAGATATCATTGAAAAAATTATACCAAAGAACAATAATTACTCAATCAATGGTAACATAGTATTAATCCCAATATACGACATAGGCTCTTCTGGGTGACCATTTTTTATCCACTAATCTGATAGCACTGTAAATTCAGAATAAATAAACCGCCAAAAACTAAGAAACCATATGATTTTATTCATTTGCTTCTGATATTGCAAGGAGAAATCTGAATTGATTATAACAGGAAAAGTTTTACAGCCAAAAAACTTAGAAACTTCAAAAGACCCCACAGGGGCACTTATTTACGATTCAGCAGATGAGAAATATCGAAGAAATTTTACATTTTAGGCAGCGGCAGAAGTGAAATTAAAGTTGGCGCAATTGGTTCGACGGCCATAGAGAAGGGAGCTAAAGCCTAGTTTCGAAGCAGCCAAATCAAACTGCAAGAGATTGTCCTCCAGTTGGTGCCCTCCAATGACGATTGAAGTCATGGGATTTGAACCTCCGTCGACGAAGGCAAGACACATCACGTCGTCATTAACTTGCACCATTGAATTAGCTCCAAATATCCTCCATACCACATTCTTGTTCTGCAAAACCAGGGATATGGTCGGCACACCTGCCCCCAAGCGAGTGCTAGGGATGTTCTCTCTGTTGTAGCACAGAGAGAAGGGTTTCACAGCTGCCACCCTTGGGAAGTTCCTAGCTGCGATGAATGCCTTGGTGACGGCTTTGTAAATGGATGACTCCAATACGGTATATGGATCCACTGTGCTAATCTTTGTTCCACCTATACCTTCGTTATTAATGAACAGCAATGTCGAATTCAACGAGACAGGTTTCTCGTCGATCAAGATCGAGGAAACACCGATAAAATACTCGGCGGAGGGCTCGCCGGGGCTGTAAGCGTAGGCGGTGTTTACTGGATTGATAAAGAGTGGTGTCTGAGCGAGTGACTGAGATGTGTATTGGACGTCGGGAAGGAGGTTATAAGGTCCATCACCTAAGATTATGACACCTTTTACGCCTGCAGATGTTAGGCAAATTGCAAACTTTCTGTGGAAACTGAAGGCAGAAGCAAACTGAGATGGCAGTGAAATTTTAGTCCTGCCAAATCCAGCCTGACCCACCGCACCTTTAGCCAGACCCTTCAAAAGAAATGTCGGTCCACAAGTGAAGGGGAAGCGTAACACAGATACTTCCCGACCAGGGTTAGAACCGTTGGTCGAATTTACAGACACAACATCCGTGCCAAGTTCACCAATTGTGGAAACACCGGTGACACTGTTGTCAGGTGTGAGACCACAAGTGTTTTTGTTGCAACCTGGCTTAGGCGGCCCTGAGAAACAGTCACCACAGGCGTTGGACCTAGCCAACGAGCACAACGCGGAACGACACCGTACTGGGCGGTACGTCGATGACACGTAGTGCCGATCACAATCAACCCACATCAGCCGCCCGCCAAGGTTGACAACAAGGTCAATGGGCTTCCCGGGGGTCCTTTGTTTGATCTGGGTCACATATTGATTGGTGGCTGCATGCTTGGTGACCGGAATAACCAGGGCCTTCGGCCGGAAAGATTGTTGAGCAATAATACATGGAAATATAAACAATAAAAAGACGTGGAACAGAAGGTGATGACTTGATAAAGCCATTGTTACAAATTGTAGTACAAATCTCTCTAGCTGAAACTGAGATGGGTGTGGAGAGAAGATGGGCAGATCTCTACTATATATAATACTCACACACTTGTGTGCTATCATTTCGATGCTTATAATATGCCGGGCACCGTCAGGGACGCCGAAAGGAGCCTCTACAAAATAATAATTTCCGCTGTCAAATGTGGCAGCTCCGGCCACTTGAACATATTTCTTAATGGGGAAAGGGAATCTGGCTTTCATAAAAGCTAAGCTTTAAGCTCTTTACTGTATTACCGCCATTATCAACCATCGTGTTAGTGTTCATGGCAGGGTTTAAATTATAATTCTAATTATCAACCATCGTATTCAAAGTTGACGGACATGAACGGAAATTTTTGAATGGTCAAAGGGATACCATTTCTAGTATAACTTTTCATGTTTAGTATTGTACGGATTCCTAAAGGTTCCAAAATTCAAAGTTCACGGACGGACATCATTAACACAGGTTTTTGAATTATTGAAGACATAGCTAGTTGGAAGATAGCTTTAAAATATATTATCTTGTTGTCAGATTTTTTGTTCTTCAAGAATCTCAATTCATTACATCCACTTGCATGTTTGAGAAATCACTTTTATAATATTTGTTCGGAAATAACAACAATGTTGCAGAATTTTTATTGTAATAAAATACAAGGAAATCACGTTCTTTTTTTTTCACAATCTAAATTCACTTTTTTTAGAAAATTATTAATTTTTTAAATACAAAATATCTATAAATCCAGCTAACTTAAATTTTTAAAATAATATATATCTAAATTCAAAAATCCAATTTTTAACATTGAAACTTATGAATATAAAGATGTGCAATATATTATGATTCGACAGAAACCGAAATCAATTGGTAAATCTGATGAAAGTAGACAAAAAATTTACTATGGCGGATTGGTAAATTTTACCAACATATATAATCAGTAAATTATTATGTCAATAATTTCGGTTTGAACCGATATTAGGGTATAAAAACCTTATATTTGGCTAAACCTTATACAGTATTTATTATTTCTTCTCTCAAAATTTTTCTCTCATTCTCATCCTTTCCTCCCGATTTTGTCATCCTATTCTTCTCCTTCATCATCCTTCTCCCGTTCAACCTTTGTCTTTCTTTTCTCCTCCTCCTCTATTTACTCTCCAATTTGTGACTAAAATATTACAATATTTCAGTTTTTAATGTGTTAAAAAAATAACAAAATATCAAAACATCCTAACCTTAAATATAAATCATATTGGTCGGGAAAATACAAAAATTTCGGAAGCGATCCAGACCAAATCGGTCGGTAATTGAAAAAATAACTTCAAAATATATATCAGTAATTATATTTAGAAAAAGTGCTGGGAAAAAATCAATTAGAAAAAGATTAAAAATTTATATTTAATATCAGTAATTACCATATCGATATTTTTTTTACAAATCTACATATATGAATTTTATTACTTAATTACATCTCCTCAAATTAATAAATTAGGAAAGCATATGAATTAATTTATTCCTTTGATTCTTATATTTGCAAACAGAAGGTTGAATTGAAAATAACAGGAAAAGTCAAACAACAAAAGAACTTAAAATTTAATAATAATAAAAAAAAGAACTTAAGACACTTCAGAAGATCCAACACGGACACTTATTTATGCTTCAGCAGACAATAAACTTCGCACGGCAAGAAATATTGAAGAATTTTAGGCAGCGGTAGTGAAATTAAAGTTGGCGCATGTGGTTCGACGGGCATAGAGAAGGGAGCTAAAGCCTAGTTTTGATGTAGCCAAATCAAACTGCAAGAGATTGTCCTCCAGTTGGTACCCTCCAATGACGATTGAAGTCATGGGATTTGAACCTCCATCGACAAAAGCAAGACACAACACATCATCGCTGACTTGCACCATTGAATTAGCTCCAAATATCCTCCAGACGACGTTCTTGTTCTGCAAAACCAGGGATATGGTTGGCACACCTGCCCCCAAGCGAGTGCTAGGGACGTTGTCTCCGCTAAAGCACACAGAAAAAGGTCCCGAAGCTGCCACCCTGGTGATGTTCCTAGCTGCCGCCTCATTGATGAATGCCTTGGTTACAGCTTTGAAAATAGACGACTCCAATACGGTGTATGGATCCCCTGTGCTAATCTTTGTTCCTCCTCTGCCTTCGTTATCAATGGACAGCAATGTCGAATTCAACGAGACAGGTTTCTCGTCGATCAAGATCGAGGAAACACCGATAAAATACTCGGCGGAGGGCTCGCCACGGCTGTAAGCGGAGGCGGTGTTTACAGGATTGATAAAGAGTGGTATCTGAGTGAGTGACAGATGTGTATTGAACATTGGGAAGGAGGTTATAGGGTCCATCACCCAGGATTATGACACCTTTTGCAGATGTTAGGCAAATTGCAAACTTTCTGTGGAAGCTGAAGGCAGAAGCAAACTGCAATGGCAGTGAAATTCTAGTCCTGCCAAATCCAGCCAGACCCACCACACCTTTAGCCAGACCATTCAAAAGAAATGTCGGTCCACAAGTGAACAGGAAACGTGGCACGGTGACTTCCCGACCAGGGTTAGAACCATTTGTCGAATTGACAGATACAACATCCGTGGCAAGTTCACCACTTGTGACAGTACCAGTGACACTGTTGTCTGGTGTGAGACCACAAGTGTTGTTGTTGCAACCTGGCTTAGGCTCCGAGAAGCAATCACCACAGCCATTGGACCTAGCCAAGGAGCACAATGCAGAACCACATCGTACTGGACGATACGTTGATGATACGTAATCCTGATCACAATCAACCCACAGCAGCCGCCCGCCCAGGTCGACAACAAGGTCGATGGGCGTTCCGGTGGTCCTCTGTTTGATCTGGGTGACATATTGGTTGGTGGCTGCATCCTTGGAGACTGGAATGACCAGAGCCTTTGGCCGGAAAGATTGTTGAGCAATAATACATGGAGATAGAAATAAGAGAAAGACAGAGAATAGGAAGTAATGACTTCACAAAGCCATTGTTGCAATCTGTGAAACGAAGCTCTATTTAAACGATGTCAAGAGGATGGTTGTGAAGAGAAACTGGGCAGAGCTCTAGTATATATACTACTCTGTGTGCCTCTCATTCCGATGCTTATACAACAGTGGGGGGCCGTCAGGGACGCGGAAAGCCGCCGCTTCTAAAAGAAATAATAATGTCAACTGTCAAACGAGGCAGCTCCGGCAACGGGGGATGCGGCTTTCCGCTGGGTGACAATAGATTGACCAATAATGGGTATTTACTGTTTTGGACATATTTATTAATAATTATTTCTTTCATGGCAAATGGTTTGTACGGAATTTCTCAACGATTCAGACACATATCATGATTACAACTTCTGTCGGTAGCAAATTATAGTAATTCGGATATGTTTAATAGGTCATTTTCTAATACTGTCGGTTCAGTTTGGTCAAATCTATTTAGATAAGGTTGATCAATAATGACAACTTCTGTAAGTGCTACACGTGTACCTTTTTTCTAACAACTTTTTTTTTTCCAAATGTACCTAATTCAAGCTGAATGGGATGGACAGCGACTTACCTTCACAATAAATAGGGTCCAAACGTGGGAAATCCCAAAATGAACTAATAAATAGGATTAAAAAATAATTTGTAATTACTGAAGAGATATTATTAAAATGATTTTTAATCAAGTATGAATTTTGAGAATGCAAGTTTTTGATTTTGGTTCTTATTGATCATTTCGTTTTTATAGTTTTTATATTTTTTAACTTTTAGTTATGCTATTTTTCTTAATCAAATCGTCTTTAAAAAAAAATTACAAGACAAGAACAAAAACCTTGGTTGGTGATAATATATAAATTTTATTAGAAAAAGGATATCTGAAAATAGAAACTTTTGACAGAGTTTGCCAATCTTATTCACTCAATCTGGAAGAGATATACAACAAAATTTATAACGATGAACAAAAGAGATGTTCCGAGGTCAACTGTAAATGACACAACGGTTTTATTAGTTCGTGAAACTAGAACCACGAGTGTAAATTTCTACATAATTATGTAATAAAGAGTAAGTTCGTAGTAATTAATGTTTCAGGGGAGTCTCCATAGATAGTCTCTTCAAGCACTGGAAGTGAAGTTGAAGTTGGAACATGTAGTTTGTCTGCCATAGAGAAGAGAGCTAAAACCCAGTCTCGACGAGGCCAGATCGAACTCTAAGAGATTGTTCTCAAACTGGTAACCTCCGAGCACAATCGATGTCCTGGGATTTGATCCGCCATTGACAAACCCAAGGCAGATAACATCATCGCTAACTTGCACGATTGAGTTCGCGCCAAATATTCTCCAGACCACATTTTGATTCTGAAGCACCAGAGAGATGGTTGGTACCCCGTAACCCAAACGAGTGCTCACCAAGTTGTTTGTACTGAAGCACACATCGAATGGCGCCACGGAAGCCACCCTAGTGATGTTCATAGCGGTGGTTTCGTTGATGAATGCCTCCGTGACGGCTTTGAAGATGGAACTCTCCAGGACGGTGTAAGGATCGACTGTGCTAATCTTTGTGCCACCGTTGCCTTGACGGTCAATGGACAATAGGGTGGTGTTCAACCGGAGAGGTTTGTTGTTGATCTGGATTCCGGTGACGCCGATGAAATACTCTGCCGATGGCTCCCCCTGGCTGAAAGCTGATGCGGTGCTCACGGGGTTGATGAAGAGTGGTGTCTTGGTGAGTGATTGACTGGTGTATTGAACATTTGGGAGGAAGTTGTAAGGGCCATTTCCGAAGAATAGAACTCCATTCGCCGATGGTGCCAGGCAAACAGCGAATTTTCTGTTGAAGCTAAAGGTGGAAGCAAACTGCGAAGGGAATGCAATTCTAGTCCGGCCAAGTCCGGCCATGCCCACCACCCCACTAGCTAGACCCCGTAGCAAAAAGGTGGGTGCACAAGAGAATAAAAACCGTGGCACGGTAGCTTCCCGACCAGGATTAGAACCATCGGTTGAATTTACCGACACAACATCCGTCGCAAGCTCGCCACCTGTGGCGGTACCTGTCACGGAGTTATCAGGAATGACACCACACGTGTTGTTGTTGCAGCCTGGTCTAGGCCCCGAGAAGCAATCGCCACAGCCACCGGCTCTAGCCAACGAGCACAAGGCTGAGCCACACCGTGCCGGACGGTAAGTCGATGAGACATAATTCTGGTCGCAGTCAACCCACAGGAACTGGCCACCGAGATCAACAACAAGGTTAATAGGCACGGAAGGGGTTCTTTGTTTGATATTAGTGACGTACTGTAAAGTTGCAGCATCTTTTGACACACGCACGACTAGTCCCTTGGGACGGAAAGATTGCTGAGCATCAATACTTGGAAAGAAAAAGGCAAACAGAAGCGCAGACAAGACAATGTAGTAGCGAACAGAAGTGGCCATTTTTACGTTTATGTAATAAATCCTGCAATCTAACTATCATGGGCACCATCTATTTATACTTGTCTGAAGAGTCTCCGGTGGGGACAAGCCGCCGGGAGAAGTAACGCAAAGCGCGGGAGATTCTACCACCTGCACGGCAACTCATACTATGTCCAAAAAATGGGTTTTCTGATTTTCCTGATCCTGACTTTGACCAATCAAAATAACAACATTATCTCTTGATCCAAGCTGGATAATTGAATTTCAACATCAAAGTTGTTGCAGACTGGGGCATATGGGTCTGTCTATGTTGGAAATGTTTGCATCAAATCTGTCTTGCGATCTGTTCGAATAAGACTTCTGGTAAGAGATCAGTCCTGGGACGCAAAACCCATTGAAAAGAAGCGTAATTACGCTAGCTGTAATGTAATTTTAAATAGGTTTTTTTATGGTTATGTGGTTAGCTTGCAAGGAAGAAGGGAGTGGAATGTTTGGTTACGATTACTGATACGCAACTTTCTCAGGTCAAGATTTATGGCTGCTGATGAGTTGTGATGCCTCCAGAAGATGCGTGGAGCATCGGATTCAAAGGTGGTGGCCTGGCATGAAGTCAACCAATTAAATGTCCCCTTAATTATATTAATAATTCAATCAAAACGAATCTGTCTTCATCTCTTCATCTGGCTAGTGAAAGGGAAGGTGGTCACGTTGTGGCCTGTCGGGCTTATTATATATTAGGGCTACTAGAACGATTAAGGCTAAAAGATGAGGCTCAAGGTGGATGGATTTGAAGCCCACTCACTACCAACTCACTGCTCAACCTGAAGGCATAATTCAGTTTGATGGTGTTTTCCTCGTGCTTGCTGTTCAGAAAATCTGGAATGAGCTGGATTCCACCATTTGATGGGTCCTCCTACACTCGTCTTTTTGTTGAGGATTTGACTCTCCGGTATCAGATTAATCAAGCGGTTTAAAATCTGACAAATTCTCTTTTAAAATTCGAATTCGAAATATTGTTAAATTATAAGAAATCATCTTCTTTTAACAAAGCCATCCGACAAGAGACATGAGAGCTATCTCAATGGTCATGTGCTGGTCTTTGTCAGATCAAGGACTGCACTGGAAGTTCTATGGTTCGTACAGAACTAGTGACTTTTAGCTATATAATCCGTTACGGGTTCTCTGAAATTTCACTCATCACCTTAGCATAGCAAAGCCCAAAAATGGCTCCGACATTCCTGTTCTTGCTCTCCTTCATCCCTGCCTTAGTTCTTCCTCTCCAAGCTGGATATGTCCTACCAATCCAGAAAGACTACGGGTCACTCCAGTATACCACTGTAATTTACACTAAAACACCTCTCACGACTACCCCGGTTCTTTTCGACCTGGGAGGCGAGGTCACATGGATAGATTGTTACGACAACTTTCAGTCCAGTACTTACCGTCTCTTCCCCTGCAACAACCAGTCATTCTGTGATTCTATGCCCTATTTCGTCTCCATTTGCAGCGACTGCTCCGACAATCCAGGCCCTCCATGCGCCAACAACACGTGCAGTTTCGCCCCTGAGAATCCGGTGACTTACCAAAGCAACATAGGAGTTGCACTCACCGACGTTCTGGCCTTGCCCACCACCGACGGGTCAACTCAGGGTTCTCTCTCATACATCAAAAACCACATCTTCTCTTGCGCTCCGACGCCTCTCCTTCAAGGTCTTGCTAAAACCGTGTCAGGCTCACTTGCTCTGGGATGGTCCAACTGGTCGCTACCGGCACAGATCCACAAAGCTACCTCTTCTCCTAACTATTTTGCCGTTTGCTTGTCTGATTCAAAATCAAGCCCTGGTGTGGGTTTCCTTGGAACCAGTGGTCCGTATAAATTTTCGCCTGGAATCGACCTCTCCAAGTCCCTTACTTACACCCCACTCATTTCAAATGACGCCGGGGGACCTTTCATATCATCGATGGAGTATGCTCGGCAAGCTGAGTATTTTATTGGAGTCACAGCCATCAACATAAACAACAAGCCGGTGCCGTTATACAAGCAGTTCCTAGCCATTAACGGCCAGGGTATCGGCGGGACGAAGATCACTACTGTCTATAACTACACCTCACTCCAGACATCAATCTACACTGGTTTCACAGAAACATTTGTTAACCAATCTTCCGCCATGAACCTTTCCCTGACAAAACCAGTTAAACCATTCAGTTACTGCTACCCGGCAAAAGATGTCGCAATAACCCCTACAGGGCCCAATGTACCCTCCATTGATCTTGTGTTACAAAGCAAAGATGTGTATTGGAGGATACTTGGGTCAAATTCGATGGTGAGGGTGACGACAAAAACTGTGGATGTGTGGTGCTTGGGTTTCTTGAACGGTGGAGTGAATCAAAGACAAGCCATTGTGATTGGTGGGCATCAGATAGAGAATAACTTGCTGCAGTTTGATATGGAGTCCAAGAGACTAGGGTTTAGTTCCTCTCTTTTGCAGAAGGGTACTGCTTGCGACAACTTCAACTTCAACTTCGGCAACCATAAAAACGCCGAAGCTTAATGAACTATTGTAGGATTTGTCCGCAACAAGACAAACTTAAGGCTTTAATGGTTCGTAAAAGATGTAAAATAAGGACCGATGATCGCAATAAAGAGTTTGGTATCCTGAATATCATCCCATAGTTTCATTAATGAAATTGGTCAAAAACATTCGCATTCTGTTCGAAGTCTAAGTGTCAGCACAAGTGAGCAAGCTTCAGGGCAATTTTCTTTATGAGGAAAAAAAGAAGAAGCCCTGGAGCTTGCTCATCTGAGCTAACACTTTGACTTTAACAAGCTTCTGGGCAATTAATCAGCACAAATCTGACGGAGAAGCTTTTTCTTTTGTCTTTTTTGATAAAACGTCCATAGATCTTATTGAATAAAGGAAACAGGGGAAGCCAACGAAGTGTGGTGCCCAAAACCCCAGGTTTTATGAAGAAGCATATATTTGACAAACCCCTCGTATAACCCTTAACTTATCTTGGAGGACATGAGATTGGTATTTTCCTCGTGCTTTTATTAGAATGGACCTTTAACTTTGCCGCCATCGAAAACCCTTTATCTGGAATGAGCTGGATTCCATCATTTGATGGGTCCTCTACGGTGGTCATGACCATGGAGGCACGCGTCTTCCATCTTTTGCTATCTGAATCTAAAGCACAACAGGTCTCTGTTAAGTGTAAATGTTAGGGACTTACTGTAAATCCTATCCCATGTTTAACTATATATCTTCCTCTTAAAGGTTTTGGGTGAGTGATGTATTTGAGACCAAAGGGTAATGTTAAATGATCATGCGCTGGTCTTTGCCAGATCAAGAGCTGCACTTGACATTCTATGGTTCGAACTGAACTAAGACTTAATCGTAATCAGCCGCAAGTTGATGGATATTCAATGCAAAGCAACTCAACTTTGACCAGAGGAAGTTTCATGACTTTAGCTATATAATCCCTTGCGGGTTCTCTGTAATTTCACTCATCACCGTCGCTAAGCAAAGCCCAGAAATGGTTCTGACATTCCTGTCCTTGCTCTGCTTCATCCCTTCCTTGGTTCTTCCTCTCCAAGCTGGATATGTCCTACCAATCCAGAAAGACTACAGTTCACTCCAGTATACCACTGTGATTTATACTAAAACTCCTCTCAAGCCTACCCAAGTTCTTTTTGATCTAGGAGGCGAGGCCACATGGATTGATTGTTACAAGAACTTCAACTCCAGTACATACCGTCTCTTCCCCTGCAACAACCAGTCATTCTGTGATATCTTACCCAATGGCGCCTCCATTTGCAGCGACTGCTCCGACAACCCAGGCCCTCCCTGTGCCAACAACACTTGCAGTTTCATCGCGGAGAATCCGGTTACTTACCAAAGCAGTATCGGAGTTACACTCACTGACGTCCTTGCCTTGCCCACCACCGACGGATCGACTCTGGGTTCACTGTCATACATAAAAAACCACATCTTCTCCTGTGCTCCGTCCTCTCTCCTTCGGGGTCTCGCTAAAAGTGTGTCAGGCTCACTTGCTCTGGGATGGTCCAACCGGTCTATACTGACACAGATCCACAACACTACTTCTCCTTCTTCTCCTAACTATTTTGCCGTTTGCTTGTCTGATTCAAAATCAAGCCCTGGTGTGGGTTTCCTTGGAACCAGTGGTCCGTATAAATTTTCGCCCGGAATCGACCTCTCCAAGTCCCTTACTTACACTCCACTCATTTCAAATGACGCCGGGGGACCTTTCATATCATCGATGGAGTATGCTCGGCAAGCTGAGTATTTCATTGGAGTCACAGCCATCAACATAAACAACAAGCCGGTGCCGTTATACAAGCAGTTCCTAGCCATTAACGGCCAGGGTATCGGGGGGACGAAGATCACTACTGTCTATAACTACTCCTCACTGCAGACATCAATCTACAATGGTTTCACAGAAACATTTGTTAACCAATCTTCCGCCATGAACCTTTCCCTGACAAAACCAGTTAAACCATTCAGTTACTGCTACCCGGCAAAAGATGTCGCAATAACCCCTACAGGGCCCATTGTACCCACCATTGATCTTGTGTTACAAAGCAAAGATGTGTATTGGAGGATACTTGGGTCAAATTCGATGGTGAGGGTGACGACAAAAACTGTGGATTTGTGGTGCTTGGGTTTCTTGAATGGTGGAGTGAATCAAAGACAAGCCATTGTGATTGGTGGGCATCAGATAGAGAATAACTTGCTGCAGTTTGATATGGAGTCCAAGAAACTAGGGTTTAGTT
Source organism: Passiflora organensis (assembly GCA_019739055.1). Taxonomy (NCBI): domain Eukaryota; kingdom Viridiplantae; phylum Streptophyta; class Magnoliopsida; order Malpighiales; family Passifloraceae; genus Passiflora; species Passiflora organensis. The sequence continues at coordinate 3,221,678 of JAEPBF010000223.1, read as the reverse complement.
CTTCTCTTTTGCAGAAGGGTACTGCTTGCGCCAACTTCAACTTCGGCAACCATAAAGGCGCCGAACCTTAAAGTGTAATACTTTCTCCAGTTATGAACTGTTCTAGTTTTTGTCTGCAACAAGACAAATGTAATGCTTTAATGGTCTGTAAATGATTAAAGCAGGGACCAATAATTTGAATAAAGAGTTTATAGTCCTGGATTGGTAATGAACTTCATCATAAAAAAAAACCTTTGGGTTCTGTTCGATGTTAAAGTTTCTGTCTTAAAAATCTTACAGTTTCTTTCTGGACAAAGTTGTGTTGATCGTTGCGAATCTTGTGATCTTGCTCCTACTTAATACCACAGAGCAATAAGGCAGTCCTTGAGGCCTCATAGTCCTCTTCCAAGAGTCACTGTCTTAGCAACTGCTTAGCTTGTCTTCTGCTGGGATTGAGTTAATGATTTTCCAGATACTTCAAGTTCTGGAGACTGTGATACCAAATCCTAACAATGCCAACCAATCATTGACGAATAATTTTAGTTTTCCGCTATGAATGCACTTCCAATTGAGTGTCGAATTCCAATTACAGCAGCAAATGCTAGAACGATTGAGAGATATCAGCAGCAACAATGCTCAAGTTCTCAAACAAACAATACTTCGTTCTACTATTCTGTCGAAAGTTGTTCATCAGGAAAGGAAAACTTGAAAGAACAAAAAAAATAGCTTTCTGTATCTAACAGTGAAAGAAAGCTGAGGGTTTTACCAATTCAGTGTGCTCATACAGCCACAGAAGCATCAATTGCCGCTAGCTCCAAGTTACTTTTCAACACATATAGGTTGTAAAGATTGACTTTTTTCTTATAAACATATCCTACAATACACATATGCCCACAGAAAACAAACAAGATCAGAATTGCATGTTCGACTCGCCAACCTTGTTCTCAGTTTCTCACAACTTGCAGCGGATGTACCCACAGATGTCCCTCAACTTGGCAGATGCACCCAAAAGTCTGATCAGATGAGGCCGGTCCAAGTCCATTATTTTAGCTTTATAATCCCCAACGCGTTTTCTCATTATATATATAGTATAAGTTACCACTGACACAAAGCAAGCACCCAGAAATGGCTGTGACATTCCTGTTCTTGCTCTCCTTCATCCCCTCGTTAGCTCTTCCTCTCCATGCTGGATATGTCCTACCAATCCAAAAAGACTACAGGTCACTCCAATATACCACCGTAATTTACACCAGAACTCCTCTCAAGCCTACCCAAGTTCTTTTTGATCTAGGAGGCGAGGCCACATGGATTGATTGTTACAAGAACTTCAAGTCCAGTACATACCGTCTCTTCCCCTGCAACAACCAGTCATTCTGTGATATCTTACCCAATGGCGTCTCCATTTGCAGCGACTGCTCCGACAACCCAGGCCCTCCCTGTGCCAACAACACTTGCAGTTTCTTCGCCGAGAATCCGGTTACATACCAAGGCAGTATCGGAGTTACACTCACTGACGTCCTTGCCTTGCCCACCACTGACGGGTCGACTCTGGGTTCACTGTCATACATCAAAAACTACATCTTCTCCTGCGCTCCGTCGCCTCTTCTTCGAGGTCTCGCTAAAAGTGTGTCAGGCTTACTTGCTCTGGGATGGTCCAACCGGTCGCTACTACCACAGATCCACAATACTACCTCTTCTCCTAACTGTTTTGCCATTTGCTTGTCTGATTCCAAATCAAGTCCTGGTGTGGGTTTCATTGGAACCAGTGGTCCGTATAAATTTTTACCCGGAGTCGACCTCTCTAAATCCCTTACCTATACCCCTCTCATTTCAAATACTGACGGAGGACCCTTCATATCATCAGGGTCTTCCAATCGCATAGCTGAGTATTTCATCGGAGTCACTTCCATAAACATAAACAGTAAACCAGTGCCGTTATATAAGCAGTTCCTAGCCATTAATGACATTGGAATAGGTGGTACAAAGATCAGTACCATCTATAACTACACGTCGCTGCAGACATCAATCTACACAGGTTTCACAGAAACATTTGCTAACCAATCTTCCGCCATGAACCTTTCCCTGACAAAACCAGTTAAACCATTCAGTTACTGCTACCCGGCAAAAGATATCGCAATAACCCCTACGGGTCCCAAGGTACCCACTATCGATCTTGTGTTACAAAGCAAAGATGTGTATTGGAGGATATTTGGGTCAAATTCGATGGTGAGGGTGACGACAAAAACAGTAGATTTATGGTGCTTGGGTTTCTTGAACGGTGGAGTGAATCAAAGACAAGCCATTGTGATTGGTGGGCATCTGATAGAGAATAACTTGCTGCAGTTTGATATGGAGTCCAAGAGACTAGGGTTTAGTTCCTCTCTTTTGCAGAAGGGGACTGCTTGCGCCAACTTCAACTTCGGCAACAGTAAAATGGCTAAACCTTGATAAGCATTACTTTTATATTTAGTACCCTGTAACACAGTTAAGGCTGTGATGGTCAACCAGAAAATGATATTTTAAGATCGTATGGCAATAAACATTCCAGCAGATTTGTGGTGAACGATTGATAGAAATACAAAGCTAATCTTCAACTCAACAATTCAAGTCTATTATGCATATAAGCTTGTACTGGGCAAGCGCCAAGCTTACACTAAAAGGAAACCTTCCATGACAGTAACACCTTTCCCTCTCAGGAGTACTCTTTGCGTTTTCTCTTCCAAATGAATGTTCAATATGCCACTTCTAGGTGATGCCTGGTATGCCATGAAATCACACTTTCCCAGCTTCTTGCTCCAGTAGGGTGCCAAGGCACAGTGAGCGGACCCAGTAACAGGATCCTAGAAAGCCAAAGACAAATAAGTGAACATGATAATAACATATGCCGTGTTTGCTATTCTTGAGTTTTCAGACCTCATTCTTTGTCAAATTTGAAAGACAAATCACTGATGAGTCTAAACAAATTTCAAAGCAAAAGGGTTTCGAGTCGATGATGATCCTTCGACAAAAACTTTCTAGAAGAGAAGATAGTCATAGGACTATTTATGTTTACTGGATTTCGAACCTAACCAAAGTGCAAGTTTCTACTTCAATTTTTTTTATCGAGTGTCAGACTTTATAAATGATGTAACTAGCTTCACATTGCAGTAAGATGGCTACAGAGGAATCAGATAATTAGCACTGGGAATTAATCAGGGATTAAAATAGTTTAAGACCAATTCACAAACATACTCACCTCATTTATCCCAAACTTTGGGGCGAAGTACCGGCTACAAAAGTCAAATCCAGACTCCGGTGGGGTAATTCCAGAAACTATTATTCCCTCTCCAGGGCATTTCCGTATCTCATCCAAGTTTGGAACCAAATCCATAACATCTTTACCAGATGGCAGAACAACCTATAGAAAAACATAATTAACCAATAATCATCCTTCTCTTCAAGGATCTAGCAACGCGGAGCACCCACAAATAACTTACTCAGAAAGGAAAAGGGGAAACACAGAAAGAGTATTGAAAACATTACAATAAGATCATCCGGGGTAGATGTCCTCCTGATGTCGACTACTGAAGCACCATTCAAGGCCTTAGAGATCATCCCAACTTCAACAGAGTTGAAATCCGCTGATGGCACAGCTGGAAAATCTAATTCAATGAAGAAGAGCTTTTCAGCTTCATCATCTTGAGTACTTGAGGCGTCTGGTTTCTCGATTTCACGAATTTTCTTAGCAGTAAGAATCCCAGCGCGGGTCACAAACTCAATCATGCTAGAATTTACCAATCCATTTGTAAAGAGTGCGTGTGAAGCTGCTAAGGTTGCATGACCACAGAGGTTAACCTACAAAACAACATCAGTCATCGCTGGTCTCCTTTTCTTTATTTCTTGTCCTATTCAGATAAAACATATAGCAGAAAAAAGAGGAAAGGTACTGGAAAGGACAAATCTATGCAAACCTCAGCAACAGGAGTGAACCACCTTAAACGGAATCTAGGATCAGAAGCAGTACCGTTAACATCATCGATCCGAGTCAAGTAAGCAGTCTCCGAGAGATTGAACTCTGCTGCCACAGCTTGCAACCATTTTTCATCCTTCTCTTCCTCCAGCAAACACACTGCTGCTGGGTTCCCCTTGAAGGCAGAATCAGTAAATGCGTCCACCTATTGAAAAGTTCACGCCAGAGAGCAAAAAATGTCAGAACAGTTGGACTTGTAACTTACACATGAGGCTGTTTGTAGAGAAGGTGAGGGGATACCACAAAGTATTTGATGGATTCTTTTCCCATATCTTAGCAGAGAGAAAAAAGAGAGGCCAGTGCTTTCTATGAAGCTGAAATGGAGTTTGCTTCCTGCAGTCATAGGAGACGAGTTTGACTCGGAGTGTTCCAAAATCAGTGTCAAATATAATATATTTAAATAATAAGTATTCAAAATAGTTATTATTATATTATAATATATTTTTATTAAAACAATTTAATAATATATATAATTATTTTAAAATGGATCGAATCGAAAACGAATTCCACACATTTCTGTCCATCAAACAGGGCACCATCGACAACGTAGATATCAATCAGAAGTTCAAAACAGCTTCTAGGTCCAACCTTTCAACAAACTAGAACCTGATGACACTAAATCGTTCGAAACGAATCCAAATGATACAACTAGAAAATATTGCTTTCTGAACATTCTAAATGTTGTTTGTTTGATAGGGGATTTGAGTGCCCCCTTTAATAATGTATCAAACGAGAGCGAAATTTTACATTCAGCTAATGTTACACCTGAATCGGACTTAAGGATCATTTACAGTTATTCCAATTATGTACATGGATCGAAGCACCTGCCCAAGCCCACATTACCAATTACCCTCCTTGGACATCTTCAGAAAATGTGACAGGGATATATTAGGAACTTCAGTTTCCCCTGTTTTCTTCCTTCTAATCCTTGTTGTCTTCAGAGACTGCGAGTCCTTCGACTCTGACTCTGTCACTGAAGCCAAGTTGTAGAACTGCACAGAAACCCAATGATGATTGCAAATGGCACTTTGAGCTCATATGCAGAAACCATAAGATTAGAGCTACGATGAAACAACAATGATCAGTAGACCATACGAACTGCAGTTTCTTCCCAGGCATATTATCTGTGTAGTTAACGAGGAATATTTTTTAGATAGTTTGAACAAAACAAGGAAAAGTTACCTCGCAGACACCATGCAGCAACAGTCTGTGAAAGGGATCTTGGACACGCAAAGTAAGAACTTCTTCAATTCCACTCTCCTCAATGAAAGCCCTTACACAGGCCTGAAAAAAGAAAAGTTTAAAATGGCTTTTGAAAAGAAAAAAAGCTTGTTTGTGCCTACCTGGGGCAGTATCAGAAGACCAAACCATATGAAATACAATGGCTACATCAGGATCCTTTACGAGTCTTAAACTGAATTCTCTATGGACAAAATGGCTTTGAGGTGAGGGTGGGAAGAAGAGCAAAATAGAGTATAGACTCTGCTTAGGATATTTTGTTTAGGTTCTTAAGACTAGTTTCCAACAATACAGGTACATCACATCATGTCAAAACCTTCACAACTTCCATCATTAAGATCAAAGAACGATACATGCATAGAGTAAGTAATGCTGCCATCTAGCATAAAATACCAAAATTTTATCATTCCAAGACAAGAGCAAGTCACATAGGTACCTCATAACTTTCAATCAGCTCTGTAAGGAAGCTACGACGAAGTGCCTCTCTTGTACGGCAACCTATCCTATGCCATGCATTTAAGACAGCTATCTTTTCAGGATCAACATGACCTCTCCTCTTCGCAGATGAGCTAGATAGGGAATCAATAATATTAGCCTGGGACATCAAACAAAGTAGACCACAGTCTCAGTATACTGCAACACTGCATACCAAATCAGTGCTCCAAGTCTGTGGTGCATATGCATTTCTGAAGAATTTATGTGGGCAGATTTGATACTGACTAACAAAATGAAGAAGAAAGAAATCCTGATAGTAATTTGAGAAGGCTGGGAATGCAAGTCATACTTCAACATCAAGCTTCATGAAAGACAATCGAGAGAAACTGCGCAAAAGATGAGAAAAGTAAAAAAAAAAAAGCATGCTAAGCTAGGAAAGAAAAAAAAAGAAACCTGTTTGTCCATGTCTATATTCCTAAGTTTCTCCCACTCTCCGACACCAGTCATGCAGAATGGTGACACCGGTACATTGTCCCCTGTAAGCAGAGAACAAAGTAAGTGCCCAGTGGCAGAGTTTGTCATCTATCAACTTATCCATCTGATAAGCTAATTATGAAAGATTCTCTGAACGGCGTTACTTTGTCTCTGCCTAAGACAATTCTAAAGGGAAAATTACTAGCATCTTAAACCAAATATACCGCTTCATTATGATCATCTAGGTTCTTGACAAAAACTAACAAAGAACTAAGTGATAAAACATAACAATTATAATTTACCCCATGGTGGAGGAGCAAACAAGCCCCTAATCTCTTCAGCATTCAGGCGAGGAACAAGTTCCATCAGCAGACGATCATTAATCCATCTCCTGGACCGTCTGTTACTAACCTGGAGAACAGAATAAGCCGAGTATAACTCAAAAGAACTATGATCCAAACCACAAGCAAGAAAAAAAAATCCTATTAGAAAGCCAGAAATTCGATTTAACAAGAAATACAACCCTGACAATCTCAACATGAAAACATCTATAGACCGATCACCAAAGATTCAAAAGCCGCTATCCGGCATATAACAAATGAAAGATTGAATAATTAAGTCATCCTCAATAATTAAAACTAGTTCTCAAGATCACATTACAAATGTTCTCTAGTACTACATCACCAAAGGAGAAAACAAAATTACTTTGCCAGCCAAGTTCTCGAGGAACTCGATCTTCTTCTCAATTGACATGCCTCGAGTTTTCTCGTTCCCATCTGCGCCACCAATCGAGAAAAATTATGTTCACAAAACCTAAAAACCGAAAGAAAACAAGATCCAGGTGTACGATATTACAGTCATCAGAAACGAAGATACTCAAAGAACCGGACTACCTTGTCTTGGATCAAGGTAAGGTGAGGAAACGAAAGCTTCTTCGACCATCTGTAGAACCTGGGGAGTCGCCATGGTAGATTGCCCGGTGCAAATTATGCGTTTTCGGTTCAAGTTTGACGAGTAAAAATTAAATAAGCGAGACGGAGATTGAGAAAAAATGCGAGATTTGTGCTTATGAGGAAGGAAACAAAGGAAGACGAAAACCAAACAATTTAAGAAGAAGAAACACAAGGCGAGTGGATAGGCAGCGGAATATGCGAAGATGCTTTGACTATGGAAATTCTCAATTTCCCAGTCCTCTTTTTTCTGTTTCTCTTTTTTTATTGGAAATGGTTTATCGTGTTTGGGGTGACCTTTCTTCAGATCTCACATGAGGTCAGTTACCTCCACTCATATTTATTTATTTTATTTTTTAAATAGAAAAAAATATAATCTCCTTAAAATTTTATTATTTATTACTCTAAAATATGATTTATTTTCTTATTCTACAGATTTTTCTGGATTTTATATACTAATTTACTATATAATGTAATGAAATATATTTTAGCATCTAATTCAGAATATGATAATTAATAAATTTATCGATTCCATCATATAAAATCAAACAGATAAATTTTTGTTCATGATGAATATAATTTGATTTCAATTTAATATAAAAATACCGAACCAATAAAGGATATGATTCAATATTTATAAATTCAACATATGATATACTAATATGAAAAATTAATATTTTTATGTATAAACAGTTGATAATAGTATTGGTAATGTCTAGTATAATAATATATTGTAAATCGATAAAATAAAAATTAATTACTAAATTGTCGTTGGATAATAAATGTGAAATAAAAATAGTATCTATAAATGATGCTTTCCTAAACCGTTACTTGTGCGTCACGCCCAAGTAAAATACTGCAAGACCTGACTGTCAGACTAAAACCCTTCCGTTTCCTTATAAAAGCAAGCTTTATCCCGCCACTTAAATTACCGGATTCCGGTTTATCGACGTATCTCCGCCTTCTCTTCCGGCGCCTTGTGTTTAATTCACGTTAAAGCGCTGCTGATTGGTCATTCTTTCTTTTTATTTATTTATTTATTTATTTTTGTATAGAACTTAAATCTCTGTATTCTCCCATTATCCATCTCTTCACATTTCTCAAGCTCAACACCAATCACACAAGCATGGCGACTCATGAGGTTATCCAGATGGTGGAAGGAAGTTTCCGTTCGTCTCCTTATTTTAGTACACGGCAAGGTGGCCTGATAGTTTTTGTTTTACTTTTTAGTTAATTTCACTACACGGACCAGTTTATTTCGTTTTGATTGTTTTGATTTTATAAAAGAAGTCTCGATTTTTTGGGCAGATAGGAATGGAAAATCGGGAAGCGTGTCTATGGAAAAGATGATCGAGTTACTGGATGACTTAACTGCCAAAGTAATTTAATTTCTGCTCCTGATCTTATACGATTGCTTTAGTTACTGATCGTACTTGCAAATGATTCTATTTCTCAAGCGATCAAGGCTGTGCTACTTCTCTCAAGGAAATTGATTTTCCTTGATAGTGTTGTTCGTTGCGTTCAAAGTTTTCAGCCAACCATTGCTCGCAGTTGTTTAGCTATATCGATCGGTTAACTAAATCCTGTAAACTGGATTAAATTTATACAGGTTAGCAGTAGACGGTCCAGGAGGTGGATCACCGATCGTTTTCTGATGCAACTAGTTCCTCGTCTGAATTCTCAGGAGATTAGGGGCTTATTTGCTCCGCCACCTTGGGGTAGTCATTGTTCTTTTGTTCTGTTACTCAGTTCTTTACCTGTTAGAACGCCAAGTTGTTCATCTGGATGCAAGGTTGTTTAGAGTTGGCAGGGATCATTTTATAATAATTATAGCCCTTCTAGACGATAAACCTGATGATGACTTTCCCTGCCATGTTGGTTGTTCATTTTACTAACACCAATTTTGGGCTATGCATGCAGGGGGGGATTTACGGGTGTCACCATTTTGCATTACTGACGTTGGAGAATGGGAGAAATTTAGGAGCATAGACATGGATAAACAGGTTTCTTTGCTTATCTTGATCATCCTCTAAGTTTTGATTTTTCTCATCTTCAGAATAAACTAATCGGTCATAGAGATACTACTGTAAACCAATATTAATTGAGCTGAAAGGCTGTTTTACTAATCTGTGCAACAGAATCTCAGTTGGACATCTGGTTTATGGGTCTGAAAAGAGTGGCACATACTGATACTGTTGTCTGAATAGTCTGTAAATTCTTTACTGGGAAATATAATACATAAAAGAACATCTTGCTATCTTAAAAAATGCTGTGAAGCTTCCTTTATTGCATAAATAGGATAGCCCATGAGAATACGGATTGCCATGAAAAAAACTGATGTGAAATACCACTTAGCCTTACAACGGATTCCAAACTTCAGTAAGGTAAGAATAGCTAAAGAAAATGCAGTCTCTGCTTTCATGACCTTGGAAGCAGAGGACTAAAAGTTTCATGGCAGGCTTCAACATATGGTTTACTATCCTACTTTCATGACCTTGTTGATAATATTGTGCCAATAAATTTATATGTTAAACAAAATAGAAATCACCAACTGAACCCTTCTTGCAAAAATATATGGGCTTGGAACTACCAACTATAGATATGCTCGGTATTTTATCAACAAGCATCTTCCAGGAGGCAGATCTACTAGATAGGTATTTAATATTTCAGGATAGTAGTTCTTTATTGTTTCTGAAACCATCTGGAAGTTAAATGTGAAGTATGACATCAGGATTCACGGTTGCCTTTTTTGCTAGCAGAATTTCTTCTTTCTGTCGTGTGGTAGCTCATAATATATCATCTGTTTGCATCGATGTTTTAAGAAATACGTGTGCACTAATGTAGTTGAAGCACTTATGTGATGCATAGATGCAATATACTGACAGATGGCTTGCTTTCCTTTGCTAGGCTAATATTATTGATTCCCTAACTAGCTCATCTGCAAAGAGGAGAGGTTCTGTTGATCCTGATAAGATGGCTGTCTTAAATGCATGGCATAGGATAGGTTGCGGAACTAGAGAGGCTCTTCGCCGCAGCTTTCTTACAGATCTTATTGAAGTGTATGAGGTGTGTTATATAAAATAGTAGCATATAACGTATCTAATTCAAGTTGTGTATAACTCCTTCCTGGAAGCTCTCGTGTCCACAGAGAACTCTGTTTTTTTACATGAGAAATATGCCTGCCACAGCTGCCGTACTTCATATGTTTAGTTTCTTTGTGCCTCGTTTTGTTAAAAGGAACTAATTTTCCCTTTTCAGGTCTGTGTAAGGGCTTTCATTGAGGAGAGTGGAGATGAAGAAGTTCTAAGTTTGAAGGTTCAGGATCCTTTTCATAGACTTTTACTTCATGGTGTGTGCGAGGTAATTTCCCCTGGTCTATTTTGCTGGTTTAATCCAAAAAAGATTTCCTCTTTCTTACCTTCCTACACATAGATCAAACTGCAACTTGTAACCATCAATCTGTTTTCCCCCACAGTTCTACAACTTGGTTTCAGTAACAGAGCCGGAATCGAAAGACACAGAGTCCCCAAAGATAACTAGGATTAGAAGGAAGAAAGCAGGGAAAGCTGAACTCCCAAGCCTAACATTGTCCCATTTTCTGAAGCTGTCCAAGGAGGGAATGTGGTAATCTGGGCAGCAGCTCCCCAAGTCATGATCCAAGTACAAGTTTGATCTGGGCAAAGCTCTTATGATCCACCCAGTGCACTTCCTTCTCTACTGTCCCGTAAAACTTTTATTATTCTCAAACCTTTTATGTGTAATATAATATTACTATTTTAAATTAAAAAGTTGGAAATGTATCATTACAAATAAATAATAATATGAAATTAATAGTACAAAATCACCGCAGCAGCCAAAGCATAACAACCTGAAGAAAGGTACAACGGTTCAAGACAAAGAGAGAGGGTGAAAAAGAGAATTCACCTCACTATTCTTTCTCTGCAAATGCAGGCTCCATCCGATCAACACTCAGACTGTAGCATTTAAGGCTAATGTTGTAAAGGTACAATCTCCCCGACAGCCGGTGGCAACGCAGACAATATTCTTGGCCATCAAGTTATACGCTCCTGTCTGTCTGCTGGCTACAGCTAGCAGTGCTTGTTTGTTTTGCTAGCTTTGTGCCCTCTTTTTAATTCTTTGCTCTGAAATCTCGTACCATCCTGAAAATTAATAGCCTCGCATCTTCTTCACTAGTGTAAGATGTCTCTCGAACACTTAATTTGCTTATCTCTATCTCTACTCACATACTTGCCTTCCGTGTTCTTAAGGACTGCACTGCACTGCACTGCACTGCACTGCACTGAAGGAGTAATGTTTCTCGTTACACAGTGTGCGTGATGCATGGGTTTCATTGGTTCTTTTCTTTTGCTGCACAGAATACGAAAAAGATCGTTTTTTGTTCCTGTTTTTTGGCATTTTTTTTGCAGACTCGTGCTTTACGTTTGTGTAAAAGGAAGAAAAGGAACACAGATGCTTCTGTTGAATTTTCTACTATTCCCAGTTTTGTTGAATGCAAGACGCGTTTTTCTCATGTCTTTTTAAGGTAGAAATTCGGGATTGGGATGATTTTTTTTTTTTCCTTGTAGTGACTGTTAGCATGGATATGGGTTTAAAATGGGTGCCATGAAATCGTCCTTTTTGCTTGCGAATTTCCTTTTGATTTATGCTAAAAAAGCTTTGCTTTTTGGTGACTCGCTGTAGATATCGTTGTTTTCTTGTGAGTTGATGCAATCATATACTACTGTTTAGTTGGTAACTTCATCTAAACAAATTTTTTTTTGGGTTTTTTTCCCCTAACATCTCTCTATACTTGTCTTGTATATGCCTATGTGGTTTGGCATAGAAAATCCGTTGGAACTAAACAAATTTCTTTCTTCTTTTTCCAGTATTTGTTGAGTACACCCAACTCTTAGGCTAGTTGGAAAATTTTCTTTGATTAGTATAACCTATTCTTTGCAGTGTTATTACCAAGAATCTTTGGGTACGTTAGGATGGAAGAACAAAGTGGAGAAGAGAACCCCCTGGAACCGATGTTGTTGAACTTTCATGGGGATGCTAATGGCATGTGTTATGGAACTCAAGTTGATTATACCCAGAAATTCATTCCATTTGGAGGGAACCGACCGCCTCTGTGTTTACCTCATTGGTCTCACCGTGCAAGTACGCCACAGAATTATTTCGAGTTTTTGACAAAGAATGCAGCATTCGGTGAAGGTTCCACTGCCAATGCGTTAATGTCTCTCCCATCTGGCAGCTCGGTTATTGGAGGGGACCCTGAACTCCAGAGAGAATTACTGTTCAAGAATCCAGGAAGTGCTCGTCCTTCTGAACTTGCTGGTTGTTCAGCCGTCATAGGCTCTGGCTGTTTAAGCTCAAATTCCTACATGCTCAACAGTGACAATAATGAAGTTCCACTGGATGTAAATTATTTATTATCCTATGCCCAGTTCTGAAGATTGACTAGCTTCAATGGTTTCTAATACCTTTTTAGTATATATTAGATTGATTGACATTGTGATTGTTTATGATAACAGTCAACAAGTTTGGAGCAGTGTAATGAAGGACAAAAGGATCACATGCACGAGATCTTACAGCATCAGAAACATTCTCAGGTTTAACTCCTGAACATTATTGTCTGATCAAGTTATGTCTTTATCCTTTCCAGGAATTACCATCTGATCTCTGATTTTACTAATGCTAAGATCTTACCTCAGATAAATCATACTTCATGGATACATGGCACATCTTCAAACATTGGTGATGTTTCACAACATCGTCCGAGGGTGACAGTTGCTGAGTCTGTTTTTCTGTCCAAAAAACATAAGAGCCCACCAAGACAACGCAAACCTGCCAGAGATGATCGTGTAAGCAGGACACTTTTCCAAGTCACTGACAGTTTTAATGGTGGTGCAGATGAACAAAACACACCCTCTTTATGGTCCTATACTAATGTTTTCGAAATGAAGAGACTAAAGTTATAGTTCCTCTGGGTGATGAACAGATTTACCATTGGTTTGTTTCGCTCTAATTTGACCACTCGACTGGCTCTGTTTATCTTTTCTGACATAATATTAATCATTTCAGCAACGCAGGACACGCATAGCTGAAAAAATCTGTGCACTTCAAGAACTGCTTCCATATGATACTAAGGTATCTGCACATTCGTACCAGACATGAACACATGTGGTTCTGCCTCATTTTTAGGCAAATTTTAATGATCAAATTCTATTTGCTTGTTGATCAGGCTTGAGTCATTAGAACTGCAAGTCAGATTGTTTATGCAAATTATTCTCCGTTGCTATGGATGAAATGTCTGAAAATCCTTTTTTATCATCTGTTAATTTTATTACAGGGAAGCCAAGCAGCTGTCCTGGACAATGTTATCGACTACATCAAGTATTTACAGTTCCAGATGACGGTGGGTCTCTTCCAGATGACAATGTTATCAAGCATACACAACCGTTTTTGTACATTCGCATATTAGATAAATCCATGAGGGTATCTTAAACTCACAAAAGATAGATTTTTACAATAACATTGTCTAATTCAAAAGAAATTTCTACTTTGCAGGAATTACTCGGGAGCAGGTTGGTAGGGGAACCGGCATATGCTCCTCTGGTTTACATCAAGGTATAATCTATCTCCGAATTACTATGTAAAAATCAGTTTAAGAGAAGAAAATCTCTTTCTGTAAAATTTTCCAGCTCTCTGTGATTTGCAGGAACGTGGTCACTTCCTTGTGGATGGACAGAGGAACGAGTCTCTTGAAGAAATGATGGGAAATCTGGTGGAAGAAAACCCATCTGCAGCTATCAAACTGTTGGAAAGCAGGGGATTTGCTGTGGCGCCCGTTGCTTTGGCTGACAGGTTCATGTAATGTGCAGGCTAAAACGCGGCAACAATTTTCCTTTTTTCTTGTTCTTCACGTACTTTACTGAATCCCCTATCATTTAGCGTCACCGGAAAATGCTCCTGCTTCCTGAATCCAGTACAAAGTTATCTGCACTTTCTATATTAAACTGGTCTACAAGCCTAAACTGTCTCTCTATTCCTAGCCCTCCTACTACAATTTTTCAATCATTATTCAAAAAGGACTTTTCAATGAATATCATACTGGAAATTATAACCTCTTCTTTTAGATCAAGATCTTCTGATTTTTTATTTATTTTTTTTCTGAAGGAGGAGATATAAAGTTGAGTTTTTTTTTTTCCCTTTTTGGAAATTAAAGGATACCCATCTATGTGCTAAACACCAATATCTAAAATCAAAGATTGAATGAATGAGTTTTAACATTTAATCACACCTACTTTAAAATGATAGACAAGTATTTGCACTCATCTAATGATTTTTTTTTTTTGATGAGTGATTGATAACACTGCGAAATCCTAGAGCAATTAGCACTAATTTTCTTGGTTGTTAGTTAAATTCTACTTTACGTCAGACCCAATATAATCCACTGAAAATAAGATCATCCTCAATCTTCTTCCATTACTTATAAACCCTAAGCACTAGAGCATTGAAAGACCCACCAAAGGATGACCAAAAGTGATTGCCATGGTGGATGTTCCTCCACATACTACTCCACTTGGATTTCTACTGCATTATTATCTCAAAAAGTTCACAAACTTGAATTATCTATGTTTTTTTTTTTTGAAGAATACGTTTTATTCACCACAAATCTGGTCTCCAAAAGACAATTACAGCTTAAAACTGTACACCACAAAAGCCAACAATGAAAATCTGAGTTTCCGAGATGGAACCAGGGGAAACTTAGATGTTCAGAGTGGAATAACATCCATTACGGGACTATAACATTACACCATTAAATCACATCACATCACATCACATCACTATATGAAACCAATCGCCTGTAGGTACTAGATCAGCTAATCTGTCAAAACTAATCACATTGTTAGCTCTGGCCCAACGAATACCTTGCATCATTCCTTCAAAGGCAATTTCACTGTGGCCTGTGCTCTTTCCTTTGAAAACAACACCATTTCGTGCAAGCCATATATTCCAGCAAACACTAAGAAGGATGCTGTCCCAAACTCTAGTCTGTCGACGATTACTATACACACTCCCCCATTGCTCTATCAGTTCGACTATTCCCTTAGGCTGTACCCATTGTACTCCCCACTTCCTCACCACCTCGGACCAACATAACCAAGATTTCTTGCACCCAATAATCACATGGTTTGCATCTTGTTCTATCTCATTGCAAGCTGGACAACTACCTTCATCTGAATTCAATAGCCTCAGTCTGATCAGCCTTCCTTTTGTCATAATACGATTCTACATAGCCAGCCACAAAAAAGCCTTACATTTGGGAGTGCCACTCCTAAGCCATATATTCGGAATCACCGTATCCTCTTGCGCCGTCTGTCTACAAGTCATGGCCTCGTAGCCCGCTTTTGTAGTGAGGGGTAGTGAACCACCATCCCAACAAACCTTATCTACTTCTTGTCTAGATAAACTTATTGGTTCTAGATATCTCAAGAGCTCCTCGACCAGGCTCTCTTCCCATACGAAAAGATTCTGTCTCCATTTAAAGTGTCACTGCCATCTTTCATCAACCCAATTACCCATCTGAACAATCTTACAATTTTGCTGCATCGACACATCAAACAATCGGTTGAATCTTCGTTCCAGCACCTTCCCCCTACACCATCTATCCTTCCAGAATATCACCTTATCCCCCATTCCAACTTTCCACATGAGTTTCTTCAGCAAACTCTGTGCTTCTACATTACTGCCATTCACGCAATGGAGAATATCCTCCCATAGAACAGAGGTCTTCAGTTCGTTAAAAACAACACCGTCGGGACCGAGTCTTGGATTGTATAATTCTCTAAATACTTTTGAAAGGATTCCCTCCGAGTCATTTAAGACCTTCTAGTACCATTTTGCTAGCAATGCTGAGTTTCTCAGCGAAAGATGTCCAATGCCTGCTCCTCCAATCTCTGTTCTGTCACATACCCTCGCCCATGTGACTTTGTTGACACATTTATGTTCCACCTTGCCTTTCCACAAGAACCTTCGCATCATTTGTTCCACTTCCCTCTGGACCTTCTTTGGAAGGCGGAAAATCGACATATAAAATATTGGTAGGCTATTGATTACCGACTTAATCATAGTTATTCTGCCTCCCATTGAAAGCATTTTTCCCTTCCACCCTGAGAACTTACGCCTTAAACTCCTCAGAAGTGGTTCCCAAGTCTGATACCTTTTTGGATTGGCCCCAAGTGGGAGGCCAAGGTAGTTGATTGGTAAGTTTTCCGCCCTGCACATCAACTTATTTGCCATATTTGAGATCTCCTCAGCCGTGAAATTAATCCCCACCAAAGCACTCTTGAAGAAATTGACTTTTAGACCAGAAAATAGAGCAAAATATCTCAGCAGTCTTTTAAAGTTCCGTAGTTCCTCCTCCTCTTCACCACAGAATAAGAGCACATCGTCGGCATACTGTAAATGAGTGATCGATGTGTTCCCGATCTTGATTCCTTTATTCAATCCAATAGACTCAGCTTTATGTATCATCCGAGACAAGGATTCGGCGACAAGATCAAATAGTAGAGGTGACAAAGGGTCACCTTGCCGTAGCCCGCGTCCCATGGTGAACTCTTTCGTGAAAGAGCCGTTTACCAACACGGTAAGTCTGGCTGTAGAAATGCACTGCTCAATCCATTTCTGCCATTTTTCTCCAAATCCCATAACAGCAAGTACCTCAGTCACCGCTTCCCATCGCACCGTATCATAAGCCTTCCGGAAATCGATCTTGAAGCACCATCCTCTCTTCTTGGTACTCTTCAGAACATGGATTGCTTCTGAGGCTACCAATATTGAATCTGATATGCACTGACCCTCAATGAAACCAGTCTGGAATGGGGAGACAATTGAGCTGATCACACTCTTTAGTCTAGCCGTGAGTATCTTAGCCACCACCTTGTACAGCCCATTGATCAAACTAATAGGTCTATATGCATCTAGTGTCAATGCATTCTCCACTTTAGGTATTAAGATCAAAAAAGCGTTATTTATCCCCCGTGGAAGGACCTCAGCCTTGTGGAATTCATCTATCATACAGGTCAAATCCTTCTTTATTACATCCCAAGCCTTCTGCTAAAAGAGGAAGTTGAAACCATCAGGCCCAGGGGCCTTCCTTCCTCCGCAGCTCCATACCGCTGTCTTTAATTCCTCTTCCAGGAACGACTCTTCAATCCTTCCAGCATCCAGTGTACTAATCTTACAGAACTCCAGCCTTCCAATCCCAACTAGCTCTCCTCCGATGCTGTGAAAGTATCCGCAAAGTACTCTCGCGTCGCCGATTTAATCAAGTCAGGATCCTTTGTAATATTCCCATTCAACTTCAAGGTTCCCATGTGATTTCGTTTCTGTCTAGTGCTCGCACACATATGGAAGAACTTTGTGTTTCTGTCCCCCAGTTTTAGCCATTGGGTACGCGAGTTCTGTCGCCACAGCATTTCAACTTGGCTTTTCAACTTCCATTTGATTACATTCAGCTCCTTATATCTACTCATTGCTGCTTCCTCCTGTATAACTCCTCCCTGTCTCGTTCTATAACTTCAATTTCGGCAAGCACCATTTTCAATCTACTATCCGGACTCTCCAACCTGTCAGATTTCCAATGACGGAGCTGTTTTCTGAGCAGACTAACCTTTCTAACCAGAGAGAAATCACCCGGATACTGCCTACCACCTTCCTCCCAAAAGCCTTTAATCACTTTTAAAAAATTGTCTTCTTCCCACCAGTGGTCCCATGATCTAAACGGTTTTGATCCCCAGTTAATAAAATCCTCCCTTAGAACAAGAGGAACATGATCAGGCATACCCCTATCTTCAGCAATCAATCTGTAGTGTCTGAAGTTTGCCAACCACTCAACACTTACCAAGCCCCTGTCAATCCTGGAGGCTTTGTTGTTTGCGAACCATGTGAATTCTTTTCTGCATAATGGTAAATCCATCAGCTCAGCCCCCTCAATGAAACTTTTCAGAGCTGCAGCCCCTCGATCATTGAAAAATCTCCCACTCCTCTCCTCCGGTGTGAGCGTTTCATTAAAGTCACCCAGAAAAATACATGGTAGTATACTACTGCTTCTTAATGCACTCAATTCTAACCAGAAATCACTCCTATCGTTAACAAGATTAGGCGCATGAAGCCCTACCCCAAAAAACTTGTACCCTGTCAACAAAACCTCAATCTCCAATGCAATCCATCTGTCAGAGCATCTAGGATTAATTACCTTAACAACCGATTCATCCCAAACTGCTAGAATGCCTCCTGATCTTCCCCTCGAGTCACTAGCAACCCATCTAGCAGCACTCCTGCCCCATATGGTCTCTACTAGTTTATCATTCATCCTCTCTATTTTGGTCTCAAACAAGAAACAGATAGAGACACTATTACGTCTAATTAGGTTACGAATATCAGCCTTTTTCCATCTACTCCTAATACCACGGATATTCCAACTACACATATTAATCATCATAAAAAAAACACAGCCAGGGACGGACAAAACTCAGTTCATCTAGCAGGGCAGGTCTCCCAGTCTTGCTGTTCCTCCTCGATCAATTTATGTATCCGCTGTCTCAACTCATCTCTTGATCTTTTGGTGGCAAGGTCAAGTCTATCTAAGATTGCAAGCGTCGCTTGCACCTCCTCCTCATGATCTTCGTCTCGGTCGGACCTATTTCCTGTTAATCTTTCTGTCTCTATCACTCTGGGAATTCTCGGTCTAGAATCCGGAGTCACTGCCACCTCTAGCGAGTCGTGGCTGAAAATCTCATTACCTATGCGTCTGCTCGGGCTGAGGCTTCTCCTTCGATTTATGTTGCACGCACGCCTGAGTACCTCACGGGCCTTCCTCGCCTTGATACGAGCATAAGCCTTCGCCAGTAGTGTACCAGTATTGATGCTACTGTCAGCAGACATCTCTTTCTTCTCTTCTACTTGATCAACAGGGCTTTTCTCCTTGTTTACTTTCTTCGTTTCCTCTTCAAAAAGCCGGGCTTTAGGGATCTCTGTTTGCGGCATGAGAAGGATTCTCTTCTTATGCTTCAACGTGCTCGGTGCCGGGGGCATTGTGGGTGTGACATCCTCGATCTCTCCAGTTTGTTGATCTTCCTCGTTTCTCTGGTCCTCGCAGAATTCCATCCTTTCATCGAACAGGGCCTTCTGCGTTTCTCGTTCAACACAATAAGCTGGGCCTACTCGCATGACCCGTGGTCCTTGAGAAGGTGTTTTAGTCACCAGTGGGCTTGGTTCTTCATGCAACTGAATTGGGCCCGTAGAATGATCTCTAGATCGGTCCATGTCAGCTCTAATATTTTCTAGACCCGTTACTTCCATCAGTTGAAAATCCTCGCCTTGGTCACCTGTCCTTTCAGCTGCCATCTGACTCTGATCCTTGTCCAATCCGAGAGAGACCGTTCGTCTAGGAGATTTTGCCGCTTTGTAGGGTAAAAAGCCTGTATCGCTGACGTTAGACAAACCGACTCTGTCCTTTACCTCAGTTCCTTTGCCGAAAGTATGACATCCCTCGACAATTGTGACAGGAAAGATGAGATCTCCTACAGCCAAATTAACCTGTTCTTGAATCCCTTTCTCTAGCCTTGTACGGATACAGACAATAGCTTCTTTCAGGTTAACCTTCAAACTGGAGTCGGGATGGATGTGCACCAGTTCTCCGATGTGACTGGCCATTCTGTTGATCGTTTCCTCAGTCCAAGCATGTAATGGAATCCCACAAATTTGCACCCAGCATACTCTCCCTTGAAACGTATCTTCCACCCTCCAAGGGTGAAATTCTACGAATAAATCATTCCAGAGATTAATGTTCTTTGAAATCTCAAAGCTCATCATCTCGTGTGTAGGGAACGTGATAAGGACAAGATTTTCACTTAACGATCTGATCGAGGTTGCCGTAGGAAGACGATGTTTTTTCAGAACACCATCTCTAACAATCCCTACCAAACTCCTATTCAACCACTCCTTGTTGCTCTCCGACGGATTGGCACGGATAAGGACGGCTTTTGGTTTCGGTCCAGGCCCTTCCCTAACCACTTGCACGAACGATTTAGCTGGTGCCTCTATCAAGTTCTTGTTCGTCCTGGTCATTTCTTCCTTCTCTTCATAATGATTCGTCCCTTCGTGTTTTATAGGAGCTTCATATTTTGCTATGCAAAAGCGAAGACAGCAACCTTCGAAACGGGCAGCATTGAGTCTGGCCATCCTCGCCTCCTCCTCCCCATTTTTTCTTAAGAAGCGAGCAAATCCAAATCGCGAGTTACGATAACTGCGCTTCTTGGGTATAAAAACGTCGATCACCGGCTCCCATGCTTTGATCACGTTGAAAACCTTTGTTGAGGACCACTCATCCGGTATAAAGTCCAAAAAATACGAAATGAACTTCGCGTCCGCGAACAGCTTTCTTGGATTCCAAATCTGAGTTTGTCTCCTATTTAGGTGAAGTGTGTCCGTGTTGAAAGCGGGGAAATGAGCGGGTTTGTTTGGATTGGGTTGGTGTGGGATGTTCAGTTGGGAGCTAAGTGACGGGGACGATGGATTTGGTGGTAGGATTGGGTGTTTAGGGTTAGTGTTTGGATTTTGGGGTGGGAAGTTGAGAGGCTGCTGGTTAGGCATTGGTGCACACGGGGTATTCTTGTGTTTTCTTTTTTTCTTATTTCTGTTAATCTAAGAGTAGTTTGTTTGTTAACTAAGCAACAAGCTACGGTTCAGGTTTATCCAATTGTCACCAGAATACTTTCATTAACAATTGATACCTTCTCTATGCACTTACAGATTATGATATACTAAGAGAAGAAAATCCAACCTGCAAGATTGTCTCTGCTGTCCATGGTACAACCCACGGGCTCCCGTTTGCCCTACTTACTCCATCTGAATCCTGAAATTGAATTATCTATGTTAATTTTTATGGACAAAAAGTTAACATATGTCTCACAGAAATAAGATATAAAAAATATAATTATTAAAAGTGATCTCATATTTTGAGGTAGATTTGATATTTTGATTCCGGATTAGATTTTAAGAAAATTAATTTGAAGAGTTGAGTCAGCGAAGAGACATTAATCGATTCATATCGATATTTTTAATGGGGAGAAGCAAAAAGACAATTTACACATGCAATTGATTTGAAGAGAGGGGATTAATATCTCCTAATATACTAATATAAAAAGGAGAGTTTGTAAAAGATGCTAGCAACCCACTTTCCCCATTGAAGATCAAGTTGCAATATGGGATGTGACAATAGCCCATTTGGGTGTGGCCCTGAGCATCAAATCAAGATCGACTAACAAAGATACAACAAAATAACACTATGTGGCGACAAGTCGATGTTTTGATGGTCCCTAAGCACCAACAGTCCTTGATTGGCATCCCATCCCATCTCATGTCATTCCTTGGAGGGTTCCTGTATCAACTCATCCCCATTTCAATTCTTGCATCAGAAGCCAAGTGAAAGAAAAAAACAAAAACGAAGTCTTTAGATCAGGCTGACTTTGTTGTGGTGCCGGCTACTGTACTGTGGTAATTCAGGATTCCCCCCACTTTTACAAGTCTGGAATCAAGACTACTTGGCGTGAAAGCCCTGATAATATCACATACACCTTTGTCCCCAGTTGGATGATCTCACCGCTTCTCCACTGCATTTTGACTTGTATGAACATATAAAGTGACCGATTTCTCATCCAAGAGCATGCTTTTGCAGAGATTTTCAACCAAAAAGCAGAGTTTTTTTGGGTCATCTTCGCTCTATAATAGAGACTAACATTAACAAAGTGGATGTGCCTTTTTCGCTATGGATTATGCTGATTGTCTACTCCTCCTTTTTGCAGAATGCAAGCTTTTTTTCTCCCAAGACAAGACATCTTAGACAATATGAACACCGACCAAGTTACCTTCTTTCACCAAAAACTCATGGCTCTGTTCTGAGGTGGCCATATGGTGGGATGCTGCTGTGCAATGTCAAAACTTGTTTCAGATTTCCAAAAGGCTATTACCAGCAAAGCTAGGCCTAGAAACGTCGATGAAAAGTGAGAAACACTGTGATGGGTGACAATAGATTGATTATTGGTACGCATGATCACACGTAGAGGCAGAAGAAATTTGGTTAAGTGCGCTAACATTTTTTGACCATTCACAGCTCCAAGCTTGATATGCTTAGTGGAGCAAATATGCATATTGGACAGATCGCGCTCATGAATAGCCCGACCATGATCGTTCTGATTTTGCATTTGGAATGTTTCGTAGTCAAATATGACGATTCTGGTTTTCCTAAAGCCAGCTAACTGAACATATTGCTTATGTATTAACATTATCTGACAGATCCCAAGTTCCAAGTCTGTAAGCAATTAAGAACCTATGATCATGACATTTTGGACCTCCCAGGGTAGTAAGCATTGGGAATGGAAATTGAGAAATGTCCAAACGCTAAAGTAAAAATCTTTCTTTACGGGTTACCGAAGAGACGTCTAAATGAGATGGTAAGGGATTTCTTTTAACTTAACAAAGATCTTAAGTACGATTCTTCTAGCTTTACCGGTTATTGCTGAACTAGCACCCTTAACATCGTTTCAGCCCCCCACTTGTATCAGGGAATCGGATGTTTGATAATGGAAACAGCCATTTATGTAGTCGACTCCAACCAGGCTTATCATTCCCCTGTCGCTATAGGAATCTCGGGTCTGCAACTTCAGGAACAAACAACCTGAGCACTAAACTTTAAGGTTGAAAGTACTGCCTTCTGCTCTATCTTTCTGCAAGGCCACAGCATCTCCATTTGACTGTTGTTTAACTCTAACATCATCACCTGTTGATGGGATGGGATGAGTGTCAAGGAAATTTACTAAACCAAAATAGATGTTTACATAGCCTAGTGAAATTCTGTGTTAGTGATCATACTGGATGTGTACCTGCAGAAAGTGGAAAGAAAGGATATAGTAATTTTGGTCTGGATGATTACTTATCCTATCAGGTTCACCCTGCCATTCCTAGCAAATTCTATAAATAGTCTGATTGAAAGGCAAAATTCCCTTAAACATGCATTTTCCATTGTGAAGCACTACTGCTAAAAGAAGAATCTTGTGTGCCCTTTTGCTTGTGTCCTTCCATATCTCTGAATGGTCCAAATGAAACTTTTATTTTCTCTTCAGAATTAACATCGTCAACATAACTAGACAAAAGTATAAAGTATTTGCTGTCACGATCCGGTCCTTAAACCCCGGTTAGACGGGTCCGGATATATTTATATGTGCGTGATGAATCATATAACAGTGGAATTTCTAATTACAAAACTTAAAAGATACGTCTTGTTATATTAAAAAAAAATACTTTTTATTTCAAATGATTCTATCTCACAACAAATATAAGTCCAAAAACTTTCTCACTCCTTCTCTTTTCCGATATGAGATTAGATAACATTAGTCTCCTCACACTCGTCGTAGACACACCTGCCTATAAATAGCCATCTTACCATTGCTTGTGCAATAGGTTGAACCAGCAGCAGCTCTTTTCCAGACCCCAATTTGCCATCTACCACCATTTTCCAAACTCTGGCTACATCCATAGACTAAGAAGGTGCGGCTGCAGAAAAGTACGCTCATGGACATTTCTTGTCTTGCTACCTTCTTCCTTGTTATCTTTCTTTCTTTGTATGGTTAATTTTATACTAAATTCTGTGTTGGTAGATTCAACCATGAACCTTGCTATGTCTCTCTGCCAACAAACAAGTAATGTGCTCGACATTCCCGGCGGAAGACTGAAAATGGACATTCTAGGCCCGAGGTGGCAAAAGGACAAGGTGGTTGTCTTAATGGGAGCAACTGGAACAGGCAAGACTCGACTCTCTATCGACATTGCAACCCAGTTCCCATCAGAAATCATCAACTCCGACAAAATGCAAGCTTACAGGGGCCTTGACATAGTCACCAACAAAATCAGTAAACAAGAGATGAGCGGGATCCCTCACCATTTGCTAGGCATAAGGAATCCTAATTCAGAATTTACAGCTACAGATTTCTGCGACATGACTTCACTAGCTGTCGAATCAATTCTTACCCGAGGGTTAGTTCCAATCATCGTTGGAGGTTCCAATTCCTACGTCGAGGCTCTGATGGATGGTGGTCAGTACAGATTCCGTTCAAAATACGACTGCTGCTTCCTCTGGGTGGATGTATCTGTTCCTGTGCTTCACGAATCTCTACGCAAGAGGGTTGATCAGATGGTTGGTAATGGAATGGTCGATGAGGTGAGGAACCTATTCGATCCCCACGCGGATTACTCTCACGGGATCAGGAAGTCGATTGGGGTCCCTGAATTCGACAGGTACCTGAGAGCCGAAGCATTTCTGGACCAAGAAACCAGAGCCAGACTGCTACAAGAAGCAATATATGACATAAAAAAGAACACCTGCAACTTATCCTGCCGCCAACTGGAGAAAATCCAGAGGCTTAGACATGTAAAAGGATGGAACATACATCGAATTGATGCCACTGAAGTATTCTGCAGAAGTGGAGAGGAAGCGGAAAAGACATGGGAAAAGCTTGGGTCCAAACCCAGTTCTGCAATTGTTCGACAGTTCCTATACAACATTATTAACAAGGTCCCAGCAACTGCAGCAAGTGCTAAGGATTACTTTGAACATTGCCTTGTCGCATAAACCATTCAATTTATTTCAATATATATGTATCTATCAGTGTCACCTATGTGAGAGCTTCCAGTCACGGCATCTGCTCATCAATAATACCTTTTCACCTTTATATTATTATCTACATATTCAACTAATCAACCTTCATTCCCCTTGTTTATGGACTAATTACATTAACCTTACCATCTTTTTCATTTTTCTGGCCTCCGTACACCAAGGATCGGATCGACTTTTCCGTTGACTTACTCCCGGTTCCCCTCATAATACCCATTTTCTCCGCGCTGGTCCCGCTGTACAATATTAAATACATTTATTATTAAATATGATATGAGATTCTTTATAGATATGATTGGTTTTATTTTTAATTAACTTTATCATGTCTTTCATCACCTTGTAATAATAAAACCAAAAAACAATCCTGTAATACCCGTAATTTGTCCCTATTGGAGTTTGGATGATAAAAAAGTTCCCCCATGTCCAATCAAATGAGTATGGCGGAATTGGTGGAATGAATAATTTATTTATTTTTGTTGATTTAGATCTTATTAAAATTAATTTTAATATGAGTTTTTTTTATAAATGAAGAGTATTCTAGTAGATAACCAGACTAATATTTCCTCATAGTTCGACCATCCGAATCACTTCACATGTATTTAGCCTGCAGTCATGAGTGATATGATACAGTATATACTCATATCTCGCAATTTTTCCGGATTGAACCCGATAGTTTGAGTTAAGGGAGTATGCTGTAGGTGAATTTAATACGAGTTATAAACTATATGATACCGCATCTACTTTTATTCTATGGGAGTGAGACAGGGAGAGGAAGAAAGGAATCGAACTAGAAAAAGGGAGAGAACTTTTTCATTTGGCACTGAGGAGATGTTATCTTGACAAGTGAAATGGCATGAGGAAAAGCTGATATAGTACACCGTATATAGTTCCCAACTACAGCAACTATGATTGGCCTGAGAAAGAAAGATATGCGCAATCTAATATTGATAGATTATGCCCTTCCCAAATAAACACAGACACACAACAGAAATGGGATCTCTAAAAGCAGAGAAGAAAGTTAGTTTTCCATCAAAACAGAGTGAATGGGAAATGATTTGACATGCTCTTACCGCCAAGCCAATAGCTAGATCAGTTTTATTCCCTTGGGATAAAAGAAAGCCAAACTTTGAATAAACTTTTGGTAAGTTTTCTTTTCCTAAATTAACTTTGGCTTTACCTTTGAATCTTTCTTTTGTTCTCTCTGGTCCTTGGAAATTATTCTGCTGTGAATGCAATGGGAATATGGTGTAGCTGTTTTGGCAATCGCATACTGTGTACGAACCGAAAAATCGAATCCTTGACGTTATGTTAAGAATAGATAAGTTTTATCATTCAATCATATTCTTTCGGAGGATTCGATCGATGTGTCGATGTGTCGATGTGTCGATGTGTCCGTGGTGTGTATTGCACAGTAAAATTGGCTGTACTAACCAAATTCTTGCTTGATGGGTTCATGTAATTCAGTACTAGAGATCTGTTTCTTTAAGGTGGAACAGAATGTTGTAGTGTAGAGCAAGGAGGTGCTGCCATACATGGCGTGGCGTGTGTGACTCACACTGGCCCTGCTCCACCACAAGAGAAGGTGACATTGCAGGTGGGATCGGCGACGACGGTGTACTCATGTAAAGGCCTAGCCAGGAAGGATGGCAAGTGAATCAACAACTCACAGACGCATTCATCGTCCACATCATTTAGCCAACGGCAGCAGTTCTTTTCTTCAGGTGTTTCCAAGTATCCTACCCCGCCAAACCCTGGTCTGTGTCCATGTTCATGGTGGTGTCGGTGCTCGTGCTTCCGGTCAGTGTTAACAGAAGGTTCGGTCTTAAATTCGTCCACGAAAGGAAAGTGAATCGGAGGTGGAAACAACACCGGAGGAGGTGGAAACCGAACCTTGGAGCATGCCCAGTTCACCAGTGCAAGCTGCGACGCGCACAGAGGCCGCTGCGTTGGCTGGCTACTAATATGCGGCTGAATTGACGAGGTTGCTATGGTAAACGTTAACAGGTAAATCTTGATTCGGTCCATTTCTAGCAATTAGATGTCTGTTTTTGCCTGCAAATCGCCTGAAAAACGAAGCTTTTCCAGTTATTTTCTTACCTTTCTTGCTCTGGCTAGCCCTTGCTTTCATTATATATATATATATACACACCTGCTGCTGTTCAGGATCCCATAATTTTCTTCTTACGATTACTTTTACTGTCATGCTGTTATCGAAACCTAAAAAGAAAAGGCTGTGCTAAGAAGTGTGAGATTGGTTTTATGGTTTTCTTTAGGGAAGTTTACAGGTTCTGTATAGGTAAGTGATTGTGCATTTTGTGTGAGGCTAAAGTTAGGTTTGTATTAAAACTGCATATCACCAAATTGATGGGTTTTATGCAAAAATATAGTTAGCCAAATGTCACGCCTGTAGGCCCAAAAGGGGTACAAAGGGATAGATGACTGATCCACATCATGATGAGAACCTGATGATTGTTGGGTTTATAAATATGGGTACTGCACATACCATTAGGTATTGGTTTTTTTAGAAAGAGAATAATAACTCAGACATACCCGTCACATAGTCAAATGATCTGAATGTCAACATGGGAATAAATTTTTATTTAAATAGATTATTTTCTATTTCTTTTGTTTTTATTTATAAATTACTATTATCGATAAATATGGAGTTTAATGGCATACACATAGTGATTTACAAGTTAGGAGATCAAATGCCTGACAATGAAAAAGGTCATAGAACCAAGCCAAGGCTGTATCATAGAACATCAACAGAAAAAAGGTACAAGATGAAGGGAGAAGAATGGGTATACATAATTTTAACATTAAAGTGTAACATCATTACAAGAAAACATAATAACCACTAGTCATACTCAAATACAATGGACCAAAACCAAGAAGCATGCATCATCCATAAAGTCACCATCATGGTTCCATTCGCCCGACACATTCATAGGTAATAGTGCACGCTTCTCCGACAACCAGTTTGTAAGCATGAGCAGGTCTCGAGAGGAATGGAGGCAAGTGAAGTAACTGGTCACAAACACACCGAATGTCCAACTCTTTAAGCCACCGGCAACAATTGTCCTCCGCAGGTGTCGATTCATGATGTCTTCTATGCCTTTGCCGCCGCCTGTGGTTGTCATCGTTCCCGTTCCCGTGCCCGTGCCCGTGCTGGCTATGACCTTGATGATCTGCAGTAGTTGTTGTGTTCCCCTGCTGCTGGTCAACCTGTTGTGCCGATTCACCATCACCTTGATAACCATTTTGGTGGGGTTCTGGTTGGGAATATGTCAGCATTGAACATGCATAGTTCACTAATGAAAATTGAGAGATACAAAGCGGGCGATCAAGAGCTTCCACGTTAAGCAGAAGCACCACAAATGCTGCGAAGAACACCGATTTAAAATTCTTTGCTGCCTCCATTTGATCCTCCTGTGTCTCTCCCTGTGTGTGTTTTTCTTTAAATACGCTTAAAAATAGAAAACAATGATTTTTAAGGAATTCCATACTACTCTTATTTTATACTAGGAATGGTCATATAGCTCCCGTTCCTGTTTTCTTTTTTCGAGCAATAAAGAAAGAAAGAAAAAGAGCTTATGGCCAAGAGAATGAGCCCTTAATGTTAGTTGAGAAGTTGGACCCATGGATCATTCATTTCTAGTGATTATCAAGTAGGTAAAGTTATCAAGAATATAATTGAAAATTCAGATTAATTCATCTTTAATTAATTATCTTTTAGTATAATCTCTTATACAAATTTAGACTATAGACTATAAGACTGATTGTTATCTTCCTGATTTTAGGAATACTCATAGATTTTTATTAGATATTGTTATGGGCTGTAAATATCTTTCTTTTTAATTTTTTTTTAAAAAAACTATTCCGTTGAAATGATTTGTCTATTCCAAACATACTCCCACATCGGCAACAAGTGGACAACCAAGGACAAAAGGTGGACTTCTACTATAACATATAAATGTCAGCCTACGACAAAAGCACATAGCCCTGCTCCTCATGGACCAAACATTTATAATTTTCTAATATGTTAAAAATTTTAAATATAATGTTTCATGTGGATTGACAATTATGCCATTGTCCTCTTCGCAAAGAAAATGACTGAAAGTTACATTTTAGTACTCAAAAAACAGAAAACGACAATACAAGTATAACGTATCTTAACAAGTCCAGGAGCATCACCGACCGTCAGATCTAAATCCAACGGGGTAAATGGATCACCTGCAAACCACGACAACCTGGGTTATGATCAGTTACCATTCACTGTCAGGACTACGGCTCGTGAAGGGGTACAATTGGTACGAATTATACCCCCGGAAGAGGCAAGACAAGAGATCGATGTCTGAGGGGGTGAAGAAAGTACAAGCCATCGAAGCAGGAGTAGGGGGTTAGTATTTTTCCCGGAAGGGGAAAAATAATATAAAAAAACAAAAGCTCATGCAATTGACTTGCTATGGTGTCCCACGCTGATAAATCCTACTGTACTATGAGGGCTCGTCTTTGTCTCTTTCTTCCATTGTTTTCTCTTTCAGTGACATCTTCAACGGTCTCACTTGACACGGCCTGATAGTAACTGAAAACGACGACGATAGGTAGCAGTGGGGAGGAAAAGCACGGGCGAGGATTGAGAGACCATGTTGGTGTTGAATGCTTTAGCGATAAGCAGAACCCTGTTCTACCAAAACGGCATGGTGTTTGCGGCTGACGACATCGAATTCGGTAACCCGTGGTGGTTCGTCTACGCCGGGGTCTCTTGCCTCCTGGTCCTCTTCGCCGGTATCATGTCGGGGCTCACTTTGGGCCTCATGTCCCTCGGTCTTGTTGAGCTGGAAATTTTGCAACGAAGCGGCACTTCTACCGAGAAAAAGCAAGCGGGTTATGTTGCTCTATTTTCTTCTCTATTCACTGTTTTTTTTTTGTCTTTTCTTTGCCTCTCTTTATTTTCTTGTATTGGACTCTCTAAAACTGTTACTTTCCCTGGTCATTTACTATTGTTGGGTAAAGCTTTGATTTTTTCCTCCCTGCTGTCAATGGCCGAACAAGGGTATGTTTCAAGTTTGGTTCTTGAGCTGACTGGAGTAGATTATTGTGTGGGTTTTTTTGCATGCAGCTGCTATATTGCCTGTGGTGCAGAAGCAACACCAGCTTCTTGTAACGCTTCTTCTGTGTAATGCCTGTGCCATGGAGGTAACTTAAATGGATGTTGTCGTCTTTATGTTGGAAAATATTGTGATGTTTCACTATTCGTGCGCTAATCTTGGTTTTATTCGCGCAGGCTCTTCCTATATACCTCGATAAACTCTTTCATCCCTTTGTGGCTGTTTTGCTCTCTGTTACTTTTGTGCTTACTTTTGGAGAGGTACAATTAGTGTCTTTCACTGTTGAATCGCTTCTATTGTGATTTGTTCTAGCTTTGAGTGTGCTCCCGTGTATTTTTGTGATGATTTCTGGATCAGATCATTCCCCAAGCCGTGTGTTCGAGATATGGACTCTATATTGGTGCAAATTTTGTTTGGTTAGTGCGAATTCTGATGATCATTTGCTATCCTATTGCTTGTCCGATTGGCAAGGTAAACGTTTCCACTTGAAAAGATTATTATTATTTATTTTTGGGAAGCCAAGGTATTATAGTTTTATGTTTTTCTTGTGTGATTAAGAGATACTTTGTAGTACTTCTGCATTGGTTAGCTTGGTTGTAAAGGAGTCTTTTTTAAAGCACAGAACGTAAAATGACTTTAAGAAATCATTTAAACGATGACGCGTATTTCAAAAGGAGGAAATTTGAGCTGTAAAATAGCAGTATTTCATAGAGATTGTACTTGATATTCCATTTCTTGCACCATTATCTTTTCAGTTTGATAGTATGCACGGACCTGATGTTATTATATGATCAATTTCATGCTTAGTAGATTCAGAACCATTAAAAGATACAGAATATATCTGTTGCACTTCAGCAAGTTGAGATTAATTAGTCACTTGGGACTACGCTCAATGAAGAAGAATAATGGACACAGAGTTGTGCATGTATCCAATGTAAATTCTGGTATTATTAGATGAAAAACCATAGTTGGGAATGTCTTTGTTTTGTGATAAAAAATAGTACTACATATGTTGTTACTCACTTGCTAATCTAAACTGTGATGGCCTAAAGTGGAAATATATGCTTCAGTTTGATAAATTCATGAACCATGTCTAATATAGCATTCTTGCAGCACTTTTGTGAGGCATTACTGTTACATTGTTGCTGTAAGTCATATGCAGAGTAAATTTGTAGGTTGTTAAGTGGTGCTGCCCCTTGTCTGTTCTTGTGCTGTGATTGTAACTTGGTTCTTTTTTCTTGATGTGTGGCTAGTTCAATGGGTAGCCTTTAAGTTTATTTCTCTTGGTGATTCACAATTATGATCCATGGCAAAATTAATTTGGTTTCAGATTCTGGATTTTGCACTAGGACACAATGATGTTTTGTTTAGGCGAGCTCAGCTTAAAGCCCTTGTTTCTATCCATGGCCAAGAGGTAAATTATATTGTTTAACACATCTGCAACATTTTTCCTATGTTTTAAATATTTATTCCTTAAGATCCACAATACCTACTCTAGTAAACATTATTCATAGTTCTATAGATGTATCATTGAATTTGCTACTGAAGGGATTTATTGTGTTGTTTCATTTTTCTAAAGCTTACTCTTTTCTTCTCTTTTAGGCTGGGAAGGGGGGTGAACTCACACATGATGAGACAACAATTATCAGTGGAGCACTTGACCTTACTGCAAAGGTAGAAATTAACATACACACATTGTGGTAGTAGAACTTCTTGCATTGTTTGTTAAGCAATTGATAAATAAATGCCATAAATAGTCTGTCTGAAGAGAAGATAAACAGTCGGAATTTCAGTACCTGTGCTTGTGGAGAGATATTCCTATATTGTGCTTTAATGAACATTCTGTAAAATGAGATATGTTTCTGTGATAAAATCATCATGTTGCCCCATTTATTTTTTACGTGGGTGACGCAACTGCTCAATTGTTACTTTTCGAGATCATCCTTGTTTGCATGCATAATACTTATTTTTGTTAGACTACAGTTGTGGCTGCAAGTCATTAGAGGGCTCTAAAATAAGCCAAATTCTGTTTCTCCAATACCTGGTTTTGCTTTTAGGTTTTAACCTGAAATCTCACTTAGACAAATATGGAAAGTTCACATGAATCACTTGCATTTTCCGTGTTATGCAGACTGCAGAGGAGGCAATGACACCCATTGAATCAACTTTTTCCTTGGATGTGGATTCAAAATTGGACTGGTGAGCTTATCCTAGCAATGATTGTCTATAATCAGATTCATTTTTCCTTTCTTCTTGCCATGCTGTAAGATAGCAAATGTGTGCTGCCAGAATTACTATACTCATCTTCTCTCATCTACTCAAAATTAGGATTTGTATACTTCAGGAAAAAGTGAAATGGAAACTGAAAGTTGTCTCATGGGCTGAATGAACTTCTCTAACGCAGGGAAGCAATTGGAAAAATTCTTGCCCGTGGTCATAGCCGTGTGCCAGTCTATTCTGGAAGTCCAAAGAACATAATTGGGCTATTACTGGTGAGTGAAACCTTAGCTGAAGCTTTTCTTGCAGTGAACAAGATTTCTTTATGTTGCTCAGCGGCTAAATTTGAAATGAATTGCTGCATTGGTTTCTCGTGGTTTAGGTGAAGAGTCTTCTTACAGTTCGGGCTGAAACTGAAACTCCAGTTAGTGCAGTGTCCATTAGGAGAATGCCCAGGTCCAGCTTTCCTCCTTTTAAGTGACTTTTCAAAAAAAATTCTACTGTTTATGCAAAACAGTGTGATGTATCGTGGATGGATTTCCAGGGTTCCATCAGATATGCCTTTGTATGATATTCTCAACGAATTTCAGAAGGGAAGTAGTCATATGGCTGCTGTGGTGAAGGTCAAAGGAAAAACTAGAAATCCAATGGCTGCGAGTGATGGTGAGAAGTTCGATGAAAATGGATTTGCCAGTGGCAATTCTGAGTTATTCACTCCTCTGCTGAAAGCGCATGATGTTCAAGTTCAATCAAAAAGTGTTTCCATCGAAATCGAGAAAGCTTCAGGTCCATTCTCCAACAAGCAAACACCTGAACAAAATGGTGTTTTAACATACAGCTTGTCACATTTTTCGGACGACGCCGAGGATGATGAGGTCATCGGCATTATCACACTCGAGGATGTATTCGAGGAACTTCTTCAAGTAAGTTCATTCCATTCCTCCATTTCCTATCCTTTGATTTACCTGTCTGTCCTGAAGCAGAAGGCATACCACTAGAACCCTCTACCTTCCTATGAAAGCTTCTAGCTTAAATTCCTCAATTTTCCTGGTGGGTTTATTGCATCTCGTTTAACTTATATTGCCAATGCCCTCCCATGCTGCAGGAGGAAATTGTGGATGAGACTGACGTGTACATTGATGTACATAAGAGGTACTCTTGTCGGATCAGAGTTTCTATTTTCTGATACCAATGTCCGGTCAGCTTTACTTGTAAGATTACTGATGTAAACTCTTACCTCGAGATTTCCAGAATACGAGTGGCGGCTGTAGCAGCAGCTTCTTCTGTGGCACGAGCTCCTTCACATCGTAGATTACCTGTCCAAAAGCCTGTGGTGAGTAAACATTCTTCTGTTACTTTCCTGTAAAATGGCCCTCTGTGGTCTTAAGCTACACCTATGGTTGACAGGCACCCTAAGTACCATTTTTTCTTCTTGACTTTCATTCACAGGGAGGCCATAGTAAGCAAGGCCAAAACCCAAAGAAGGCTGGAGGATGAATACCTGTCAAACGTTCAGGTTCCTATTGAACCATATAGTTTTCCTGCAGCACCGGCTAACTCTCTCCGGTCTGAAATACAGTCGTCAGGTAGCCGGGAATTATCCAGAGTTCTGTATCAAAAATTTTGTGCACATCTAAGCAAATACGACCCATGTTAGGCGGTAGTGACATGTGAGTAAAGAATAGTTAGGTTTCAGGTTTTATCAACTTGTTTTTCCTGAAGCCATTTTTGTGCAATATTTCCTTTTTAAAATTAAAAAAATGATTAATCTATTCTTCTGTTATATTTAATATATTACTATCTATATCGAATCGAATTTAAAGGGATGATAATCAGTTGGATTATTCAAATCTCATATCTAAATCTAATTTTAAAAATTCAGAACAATATAATCTAATTTATATCTATTACATTATTTTGGATTTTCGGATTTTTGGATTTTTGGATTTTGACTCAAATCCAATTATAATTCAAACAATCCGTCAATAACGCAAAATCAATCTTACGACCAAAGTGGTTATATTGTACTGTTTAAATCGAAGAAGATCACATATTTCTTCAATTTAAATTTATTATATTAATTTTATAATTATTAAATTTGATTTAATTCGATAATTGAACATTAAAAAATAATATTTTATGTTTATCTTTCCCGACTATAATCCTGAAGACGATCGAACATATTCTTCAGGAAACCCGAAATCCTAACCGACGTAGCCAACTATAAAAAAACCACACTACCTTCCCCTTAACTTCACATACACGCTCTAGCTAACCCTCCTGGAAAGTCTGCGTGTATGGGTTTTTGGTTTGTTTGTTGGTCTTCGTGTGTGATTGATGGACTTGTTGTGGATTTCCAGGAGTTTTGTAAAGTGAAACTGTGTGTTGTGTTCTTCCTGATGCAGATTGGTTGAAGTGCTGAACTATGGATTTCGAAGCAGTTTACGGCCGACTGAGGACTATGTTTCCTGGGGTCTGCTAAACTCTTATTCAAGTTTGTTAGCTTTTTGTTTCCTGGAAAAGCCATTTATGTTGATTTGAAATGTAACAGGTTGATGATCGCTTTCTTAAGGCTGTTGCTACTGTCCATCCTGGAGATGAAGTTGCAGCAGCGGAAGTTGTTTTTACATGGATGGGTCTTTCTTGTGGAGGGATACCTACATATTGGAAAGGTGATTAATCTCCAGCTCGTTTTAAATGATATGTTTTTCTTTTGTTTTGGTTTTGGAATTGCTTCTCTCGATTGACTTGAGGAGGAGGAGGAGGAGGAGGAGGAATCAGGTGATATTTTGGTGGAGGTGGGCTCTTACTCAAAAGTGAAATCAACAGGTGGAGAAGAATCCAATGCTGTTGATCCTGGAATTTTCTTTGCTGATGCTTGTCTCCCTGTTCAATGGCTGGAAAGTATTGAAAAACAGGAGCTGATGTTGCGTGAAACTCCTGAGGGAGAACCTGACGAGCCTTTTCCAAACTCGTTTATCGAGCATATGATAATGAATTTATTGGATGACGATGAGACTCTCAGCCAAGTGGGAGCAAATACTGACAGTGAGTACCCAACTTTAGTTAACTGGAACTAACTGTAATGTGGTTGATGATTATTTCTGTGATTTTGATGATGGGTTATTACTATAGGTACAGAAGAACCTGTAGTAGAAGAATCTGATTTTGAATTTGGAGTAAATGGTTTCACTGAATCAGAGGAGGAAAATTATACGGTCCAGCAAACCCCAGGTGGTCTTGGAAACATAATTGAACGCATTGGAGAGACTGTTTATGCTGCAATAAACAACAAGGTAAGCAATGACCTTCAATTGCCAGGTGCACTTTTAGCTTCTTCTGTTTCTCTTGTTTTTTTTTTTTGAAGAAACGATGTATTGATGACCAAAATTATGTACATTCAGTCTGTTCTGTATCTTGTTGTTCGGAGGTATATATGGTTGGTGGGTGTTCTTTTCCTTAATAGCATAATTCTACTTGAACTACAGAAGAT
Organism: Passiflora organensis; assembly: GCA_019739055.1. Lineage (NCBI taxonomy): Eukaryota > Viridiplantae > Streptophyta > Magnoliopsida > Malpighiales > Passifloraceae > Passiflora > Passiflora organensis. Next base: position 3,186,034 of record JAEPBF010000223.1, on the reverse strand, counting down.
CTTGGTTACAACCAAGGATTCAGTTATGGAAATGCTGAGAAAAGTTGAACTTGCTGAGCAAGAAGCAGAACAGGTTAAAGTAGCAGCAGCAGCTTTGAATGAGTCTGTCTCACTAGGGAGACTCAAAGAGATGTTGGCTGATGCTAAGAAAGTAAATGCCAAGGTTAGGACAGTGTTTGCTATACCAACATTGTATATATATATATAGTGATAGCTGCTAATTTTCGCACATAATATCACATCACAGCATGCTGAGGAAGTTCATCATGAGAAAGCAATTTTAATGGCTGAAGTGAAAGAATTGGAAGCTCGCTTGAATAGAATCTCTGATGAAAGAGAGAACTCTCATGCAATACTTAATCAGGTGCAATCGGATAACTTACTCCTCCCCTTTTTGTGAAGTGTTTGCTTTCTGCTTTTCACACAATAATGAAGTTGTCCTGTGCTTGATCCTGATACAGATGCTCAACTCACTTGATGCACGACTGGGTGCAGCTAACGAGTTGATAAATGAAGGTCTGGAGGAGAAAGCATACGGAGAATCTTCTGAAGAAGTAGATATCCTCGTGGACAAAGTAGTCCAGGAGTCGAATAAATTATGCCAGGAGGAAGTGGATAACCATAAGGTAGCAACTATTCATAAGCATCTGTTTTGTAAGGGAACTGACTGACAAGGTGAAACAAAAGCTTACTTTCTTGTTTTTTTATTACAGCTAAGGGATAATCTCTTGTCTTTTGGAGGCGTTGTTGATGATCTGGAGTAAGTTTACAAGTTTACAAGCAACTCATAGGAATTGAATTGAATTCTGATGTTGAAATTATGAAGGTGTGTGATTCATTGTCCTATTTTTTTTTATCTCCAGAGGAGAATTCTCTGATATTTTTGAGGATGTGAAACTGTTGAATGAAAAGTATGAGGAGGGTCTTTTACTGAGGAAATCTATGGAGGAAAGGCGGAGCAGTGGCATCTCATGCTCTACTACAGCTTCACTGTCCCTCAAATGGATCCGATCTACTCCGGTAGCCGAGGTAGGGAAGACAAGCCTTGTATCATCTCTAGCTGAAGCTTCATCACCAGATAGCAGAACTGGAGAGGAAATGGTTGCTGTTGATGATAATAGTGAAAAGCATTTAGAGGATGACTGGGTTCTCCTTGATGAGGAGGATATGGAAAATTGAACAAACTGGTAATCAGAATTGTTTCCTGACGGATTTTGCTTCTTCGATGGGTCTGATTTTTTTTTTTAATCTTTTATGAAAGACTAAGGATTCGAACCTAAACAGAGTGTTTTGTTTGCATTTTTCAAAGGCTGCTTCTGTTGTCATGTCTTAATCATTACCTGCAAGTTTGGTCCACAGGGTGGTTTTTCTTACCATGTCCAATAATGCATGCTTCTTCTTAACCATGTGTCCTCTGACCTGAGGGGAATTTCTACAACTGGAATTTAGCTTAAGCTTACATGAGGATGAAGAACAAGTCCGGAATACAGAGTTTTTTCTGCGCAGGTTTGGACTAGAAAGTGAATATTCATCAGTTTTGCATCTATGTTACAAGAATCCTGCACAAGAACAGGATATTCCTGTCTCCTTTCTTCCCTATCTTCTACCAGAAAAAAAGGTGAAAAGCCACAGCTAAACTATACATACTGAAGTCCTTGAGACAGACGAATCAAGAACACCCTCTTTAATCATGCGAACATAGAAGAATCACGGCACATCTCCATATGATGTAAAGCCTGGTTCTATGCTGTCTGATTTGCTTGGAGCACCTTTGCCAAGAACGCACCTTCATGCTCCTCATTGAGAAAGCATTTGCTGCCATCCTGAAGCTCAATCAAGCTAGAAAGAAAGAAACAGTAGGTTCAGTTGGATGAGTATTTTAGAATCCGGTATATGGCAGGCAAGTAGTGGATGTTGTTGAGTAATGGCTTGAATGGTCTTGAGGGGAGGAGGTTTAGCTCTTTATATATAGGGGAAGATGTGAATAGAAGATATGTGAGAAAATATATGGTGGACGGCAATGTTGGCCCTGGTTGGGAGCCATCGGGCCATGCCTTGAAGAAGACAAAGCAAAGGCTATTTAGTTTCCTCACCAAAGTAATCCGACAAAGACTTGACATCAACTTATTCCCACTGCGGGTCACCTTTGTCTCCCATGCATCCCCTCATGCAAGCACAAACACCACCATATACATCTAAACAAAATTGCAATGCCCATTAAGAGCATACCAGAAACTATACTCGTCGGTCTGGTCCGAGTTTAATTGATATTTCCGTCGATCGTTGAACTAATCTCTTTTCGGGTCGTTTTTCGGTAAAGATATTTCTATTGAACGTTTAACACATGATTTCCTACAATATAGTCAACAAACAAATAAAGAGTGTCTAGTGGGTTGGAGAGGATTGTGTCAGCTGTTGTAAATATAATACTGCGAAAGCTTTGAATAATCAACTAACTAAGATTCTTTTTCTTTTTACAAAGAAGAAAAGGGATGATGATGATGATGGTGTAATGATTAATTAGCTAGCTATAAGTGTTCGATGTATCCAGATAGGTTAGGTGGTAATCTTTTCCCAACTTAGATTAGGTACACTTAATCAAGTTCTTATGATTGCTAATGACCCTCACCCATGTAACGGTCGGTTAGATGCTTAGTGCAGCAACTGTGACTGGGCAGATAAGCACCTACAGCCTCAGTTTGATCCAAAATATCAGACTACTCTCTGATAATTCTGGATTAGCCTGTAGCCCCTGCATCCCAACAAGAGAAGACTTGGATTTCTACACGCAATTCTGCTCAGCTCTCCTGTGCCGCCAAGCTAGCTTCCGGTTCTTTCTCTTTTTCCTAAGGTGAACCTTTCTTTGCCAAGATACCTCCCTATTGTATTTTCTGTAAAAGTTTCATAAATCTGATGTATGATACAACAGTGGCGAAACCAGACCAAGCTTATAATATTATTAATGATGGATCCTCGTCGATCGGTCGGTTGTAAAACTAATCTCTTTTCGATCGATCGATATCTATTAAGAAAAAGACTCCATTGATGATGTTGCAGATAACCATTGAAACCATTCATCGGAGGGGGGCCAAGAACATCCCCACTAGACTCCAGAATCACGTGGACCATGTCCAGCTTTAGCTTAAACCATGGTACATAGTCCTAGTCAATCGATATGCATGCCACCTATCATTGCCGGGGTTGACAGTTCAGTCTCAAAGTCACTTGTAATGTGCCTTTTGCTCCATTACTTTTAACATTATCTTCTTGGGGAACAGAGAGGAGGATACCTCACTGTCGAGATATAACTTCACATAAAGCCTTGGCATCTCAATGTAATTTCTTTAGTAGACACATGGGGTCAACCCTGTTTAATGTTCGTGGATTTGAGTCCTAACACGTGTGCTGTTGGGTCATATTCTTTGGCTCTCTGGCCAATCAGATTTCTGCTCTGTGGGGTCAGTTCACGTGAGCTCTTGTTTCCCTGTTGTGTGGTGAAGTTTGACTCATAGGAAAATGAATTTATAAACAATGCGAGTTAGCGAGTTAGCGAGTTAGCGAGTTGCAGAGATAAGGTCAGCCTGCTTTGTGAATTCATGCACTCATCAGTCAGTCATTGATCTACGGATGGATGTCGATCGTAAAATTAATCTTTTTCCGAATCTCGATTAACTATGGACTTCTGGGTGTAATGTTATAAACGAATGCTGAGTTTGGTATCTGTTGCTAGCTAGTACAGGCTAACAGAGAGCAGATGCCATTGCCTTGGTAGAGGACATGGAAATCAAAACAAAAACAGGGAAAAGGAGGAACCCAACAAGTGAAACAGTACGGAGTTTTTAACCCTGTTCAAGGTGTTGCCTTTACATGCAAAACCATAGACAAGACATGGTGATAAAGAAATGCACACGTGGGGATGGGGCAACAAGATGTTTTAATTGTAATGACACGTAGCAACAAAGGGCTCAAGTTCCTGGAAATCTGCCGGAGATGGTGTAAGAATCCAAAATGTCTAGTGGATTCTATTGAGCTAATAGCTCGATGGATGATACATGTGGTACCCCATGTCCCATGATATCCCTCAACTGATAATTGCACGTGCAGGTAGATATTTGTTTGATGATCTGTTTTTTATGCACTGCTCAAAAATGATACAGTAAGGATTCTCAGAAGAGAAATTTAATATCTGGGATTTGGAACAATAAAGTTCTGACCTTGAAGATGTTATCCATCAGAAATGCATATTGATTGCAGTAGGGCAGGAGTAGCTGGAGATGGGTAGATGCTTGCTACTCACTATGATGAAACAGGTAACTAATTGGAAGTTAACAATTTACAGTGCAAACCGATGATTGTACAATGCAAGTGCCAGCTTTTCCACAATCATAGCACAGACAAGTAAAAAGTTTCCACATGACTCACGACATACAGAAACTGAAAGGAAACAGAGCAAAAGTGATACATATTTACAGGCTTTTATGTCCTTGACAGAAAGCAACATGAGTACAGAGCATATGTTTCAAGCCTCACCCAATGCTTTCTTGAGGTCGGCCTGTTGCAAGAGAAAGAGAAGGACGAAGAAGGCAAGGGTTAGGAATAACATTATAACATGGTGGAACACAGTGAAGGAAAATGAAAGGTATACAGGACAAGAAAAGAAGAGAGGAGGAGGAAACCTCAATGGACAGAGGAGGAGTTGTTGGTCCATAGCGCTGCAGAACATGCCCTTCCTTGTCCAGTAAGAACTTGGTGAAATTCCACTTTATCCTGGATCCTAGAAATCCAGATTTATTTGCCTTGAGGAACTTGTAGACAGGTGCTGTAGTCGGTCCATTAACACGAACCTATATGAATATCAGAGGTGAGTGTATAGTATGAACAAATTTGTCTGCAGGCGAGATAGTATTTATCAAACAGAATAATGATCAGCAAACAAGTAACACGAAATGCTTGGAATTGTAGGTTCTGAAGATTAAGATTGAACAGGACATGGAGGGCAGGAAAAAGTGTCTACAAATGATCTTCACGAGCTTGTATTATCTGTAAGAATGCATTTCAATATATATCCAAAGCTTGTGTTCTTTTCTATACAGGTTTTAACATGTTTTTGCCATGATAAGAACAATGACAAGAGCAGGCAGCAATGGACTAAAAATAAAATGTAAATCACATTACAGTCTCACTTTAATCTTCCAAGACTTGAAACTACCGGATCACCGGAGCTTATTCTTTTAGAAGCCATATGGCATTAAAGGGGATTGAGAGGTTTTTGGAGTAGTGAATGAAGAAAGATCACAACAATCTGACACTTGGGTGAATCCTCGGGTGATCTGTAGTCTTACTTCTATGAACCTCCACAAATGTAAATATGTTATGATGATCCTATTTGTTCTCTGCCGGTTTGGAGATGAGGGGAAACTATCACATCAAGATAGCTGCTCAGACCAGCGCTAATGGAGAAACCAAACCTTATCAAAGCCACCACAAGTTCAGAACCCATGGCAGACACATGATTTAGATTTTGAACATCATCACCGAAAAGCTTTACATCTTGGATAAGCTACTAAATCAAAGCAGCTACAGAACCACAAGGTGTCAAATCACAGGGTGGTTGTTCAGAATTCTATAGCAGCAAAGGGAAAAAAAGCTTACGAGTTACGACCTTTTGGAAAATTGGATATTCAGCCTTGTATCTTGTGCAAGCAAACTCTTGCGCCTCCTGGCTTGTGCCGGGCTCTTGCTTCAAGAATTGGTTGCAAGGAAAGGCCAATACTTCAAACCCTGATATCCTCGAAAAGGTAACTTTTTTAGAAATTAAATCCAAAGTTAAACGCAGCAATGAAAACTAGTGACTATGGTAGAATAGCAGAAATGTAAGAAACCTTTGTCCTTATATCTGCCGTAAAGATCAGTCAACTGGGTGTAATTAGTATCTGTGAAACCACTGGATCAAACCCCAGAGAAGCAAAAGCAGTTCTTTAGAACAGACAAAGAAACCACACAAGTAAAAAACGAAAAAGAGCAGGAAGAGAAGGAGAAAAAGAAACCATTTAGAGGCGACGTTGACTACAAGAAGAACTTTGCCTTTGTAGAGGCCAAGCTCCACATCCTGTCCTCTGAAATCTTTGACAGTAAACTCATGGATCGATTTCTCAGGCACTGATTCAGTAGCTCCCATCCTGACCCTTTCACAATCGCGGCTTCTACAGCGTTTACCTTTCCTACTCTTCTTGGTTTTTTTAGTGGCAGGGTGGCGACCCTTACATCTTACACGTGGACCCAAAATGTAATATCCTTGCAGTCATTACTGTTCTCATGTATAAACGTAAAGACTTCCCATTTCCAACACCTCTGTTGTAAGTTTTAAAACAACGAAAGACTTAAGTTAAACACTGTTAAAACAGCCAACGCTCGACATTTGGAGAAGAAAACAAGTCAACTGTCACAGAAATGGTTGCCTTCGACAGTCGAAGAACGGCAAAGAGCAAGAACTCGCAAATGAGGGAGGCCATTGTCAAGAGCAACAGTCAAACACGGGTGATACTTTTTGTCCAATCAGTGCTTTATGTGCAAAAAGTTCTACTTTGGCCGATAGTTTATTCTTTGGTTTTTTTTTTTCCACTTCCTAAAAGTGCTGATTTCTAATATTTGTTCTCTCCTACTTCAATCGTTTTCTCACATCCTTCCTATCAAACATGGTTGTGGCTCCAAAAACACCCTTCTCACTGAGTCACGATCTTCCAATGTTCTTAACCACCCTACAAAGAGAACAAGCCAGAACCGATGAACCATCCTTTTTGTCAGGATTTAACCCCGGGCCGAGATGAAGATGGAGATCCTGCAAATGATTTTCTGAAACATGATGATGGTCAACAGATAATTTGGTCTTTGAATGAGCAAATTGCATGTGAAGATCAGAAATGCTGTATGGTCACAAGATAATGATTGAGTTTGCATCCAAAGAATACTGTTATTTACCATTACAATACACCCCCCATGACAGTTGATGTTCAGTCATTTGGCGGGTTCTAGGAAAAGCTCCACTATCCTTGGAAATAAAAAACTTTATACAGCATACCAATAACCAGGTCAGCTAACACTGAGAATATGGGAGTTCTTATCTAACTGGCCTGGAGAAAATTTGAATAAAATCCCCATCTTGGCCTTCCAAGAAGAAAACTATACTATTACTAACAGAACAAAAAGGGAAATTAAGATGATGCATGCCACCCTATCTAGGTTAAAGCTCACCCAATCTCTACATTTGTCTCTATCACGCCTCACGCCTTCTGTATCTGCTGTAGAGATGATAAATTACATATATATACATCCCAGCCTATTAAGTCGCATGCTGACATTGTGTCAAGCCCTTATCTCGAGTATCTCATTACGTGCTCCGGTTTAATGACCCAGACACAAGCCGCAAAAAAAAAAAACAGAGAAAATTTGGGTAGCCCTGTCAGAGAAAACAAGTCAATTAGTAACAATAAGACAAATACATGAATGTTTAGAGAAAAGCAAGTCGTGGTTGATAGCTTACCAGTTCTATGAAAGAACTAATACCAGCTCATCTTGGCCGCCAGTTACCTGAAGCTGAAACATTAGAAATATATCCAAGCGAATAATAGTAATAGTGACTTCTCCATAAACAATGAAAACAGTCTGGTTATTGATGTTTTACTTGCAAACAGTTCGCACGACAACATGACAGTAAATAAACGTGTAAAAATATGGGGACAAAAAGAAGTAAAATAGTGGGAAGATAGCAAAACAACAGTAACTTCATCCATCTAATTCTTAAAATAACGTAAAGCATACCTCTATTTTCCACAGGAATCGCACCTCCAGAATGTGGTCTGAAAGGCATAAAGTGTCTATTATGATGCATTCCATGGGAATGAAATTCCCAATCTTGGCGATGTAATCTATTTGGCTCCCGAGGGGGGCCACCGTACGTAGCAGAGGAATACGATCCTTTGGTTTTGTAAGGATTCCTTGGAGCTAAGGTCAAGAAAACAGAGGACAATTATGATATGATGCAACAACTATCACAGCAGAGAAATCCTATCATTGATAAAGAATATAAGGCTTACCAGAAAAAGGGGGTGCGTGAAATCTCCAGTTCTCACAGGGCTCATATGGAGTTGGTCTGGTTCTCTCAGGATTATCATAAAAGTTTCCACCATCATAATTATGTGATAAGTGGTATCGATGCGAATATGAAGGGGGTGGTGCTTCTCTCCGAGACTTCATATGCTGACCAGCTTGAACATACGAGAACTGATTTGATGCTGGAGGATGTGGTGGCCTCGGAGGATAAGGGTTGCGATGGAAACTAGGACCATCACTGTGTTGAATATGGTGTGCAGGGTAATTGCTGCGAGAGCTGTTTGAATCACAAATGCGCATTGGATCTCTGCATTCAGCTGCATGAAAGCGCACTGCACTCGTCATTGATTGGTTTCTTGGCACAACTGACTGCTGAGAAACAGATTGTAGCAAATCATCTTGCATGTCCTGCAAATTTGACCCAAATCAGTGAGACAAAAAAAGAGATATCCAAGAATTGATCATCTTGAGAATGCTAAAGAAAACCCTTTGATATACTCACATAAAAAAACTAAAAATTTATAAGATAGTCAACTGGTGCCTACCTGTGTATTTGCATATAGCTTTGATTCAACACCATTAGCAGCGCGATCAGGTGTCACAGCTGAAGAGGGAGCAGCAACAGGTGGAGGTGGAGGTGGAGGTGGAAGTGGGGGTGGTGGGGATGGTGGGAATGGTGGTGATGCTGGTCGAACGTTATGGGGCAGGGAAAAAGGCATTGGAAAATGTTGTTCAAACTGAGGATGCAAACTTTGGGAAGCATTGACAGTAATGCCAATGGTTGAATTCATCTCAGCTTCACAAGACGGTGCCACATCTTCCATTTCAAGCTCACCATCGACCTCTTCCAATATGCGAGTGTGCTTTTCCATTGCAGGTGTTGTCTCCCTTTGTTCAGAGGTTTCAGAATTCCGTTCAGGAGTGACAGCTTCAAAGCTTCCCCCATCAGAATCACTTCCACCATCGTCATCATCCTTAAGCATGCAGGGCATGCAAAATCCTGGAAGCTGAAAGCTTGAATTGCTGAGGCAGTAAGAAATACCTTATTAAATGTATTCCAGAAATATTTTGAGTAAACAGGAGTTAACACAAATGTCAGGAAATCCAAACCTTCCATATTCGTCAACAAGCATGCCCTCCATGTCTCTAACAGGATCATCTAAAGCCCGTTCAGTTCTTGCAGAACGCCGAGAATAAGGACCAGCAGAAGTCAAAAATCCTAGTGAATCAAGTTCTTTCATATGACGGCGTACGACAGATTCTGGAAGTATCTTCCTCTCTAGCCAAAGCCTCAAAACCTATACATTAAATTCAGTTTGTAAATATATATGGGTTCGAGAACAGAAATGAATTTAGATAGAGCATGATAAAACATAGTAGGAATGAGATATCTGATAAATAAGTTTGGTAATTTAATGGAATAGAAATAGACTATATTGTTTCATTTACCATTATATCCTACGTATTATAATAATTACACTAACTATTCTACAGTTTAAGGAGAGAGGGTTAATTTAGGCAAAAAGAAATTATTGCATGAAGAGAGATAAGAAAACTGATTTCCGTAGTGTTTAATAAGAAAACATATTCCTATATTGTTTAGGAATGGAAAACCAACAAAGCTCTCTAATACCAAACTCATTTCATACCAAAATAGGGAAAATATCACATCATCTTTCTTTGGGTTCGTAATCATAAAGAAATGGTCTGACCAAGCATAATAATAATAAAAGAAAAAAGGCACAACAGTTTAGCTACAAAAGACAAACAAATTTTTTTCAAAAATTAAAAATAAATAAGAAATTTAGCCTTGCCTTCAAACACTGCCTTCGATTTTCATATGCATGACTTCCAGGAGGAGCAGCAGCTGAAAGTAAGCGAGGCAGCATTGCTTGAATGGCTGACGGATATGCCCCACCATCCCCTGAAAGTTCTAACTAGAATATTAGCATCACTTTATTATATTTGTGTGCACCGGTTTTGAAACAATGCAAATGCTTGTATTTACCTCTCAGACCACGTGAACATTGTGCAATAGAATCCACAAGAAAGAAAAAATCTACTCTTCGGTGCAAATTTGCCTCATTCTCCAAAGCACAACACAGAATTTCCACTACCTAAATATCAATGAAAAATAACACATTAAAAGGAAATATATGGCACAAATGCATACTTATAATGACACATAATGGTGCAAGGATGCAATGAACTCCATCCACTCATTAAGTCTGTGTTCAAGACAAAACAACATCTCTTTTACAACAAAAAAATTATATAAACAAGAGCATTGACAATCTACTACTAATCAAAGCCTTGTTAATAAATTAATAATACACAAATAGAAAATAAAACTAATAAAACTAGGACTGTAAGACCAATGGGATTATTCAAAGAGAATACATACTAATCAAATTATGCAATTGCTCAGTATCAAAGGTGACAATGTACTTACCCACAAATAGAAAACTATAATGAATAAAATTAGTAAAAAAAAAGACCAAAAGGCTAACTTATTCAGAAGAGAAGATACAGTTTCAAAACTTGAGAATCTGCATTGATCAAAAAACAAAACATAGTACATCCCAAAAGGAACCATACTTTATCTCATCATGTTCCCTGGTATCTTCGTTAAGGATGATATAGACTATATAGAATCAGTACATGAGCTACATATAGCAAAACTAATCTGTTGACATGTGATGTCCTCAAAACTATTCTATCTAGGCACACAGGCAATCTAGAACTGGATATTTAACTTCCAAAAGGTAGAACTACCATCAATTCAATTAAGGGATTATTTATCAACTTCTAGCTAGTCAAACCCTCTCTCACCTCGCAAATCTTTTCATCATGTAGATTACCAAAGTATCTTGGGGAAAGATACCAATGAAGAAGAAAAAAATAACTCTTGGAAAAGTAAAGTACAAGATCTGAAATGTATACATGAGCTGAAAACAGAGAATGTTAGGCAACTGAAGGTCACATAGGTTACAACAATCTAACATAAAAATGCAAACCAAATTACTCAGTGCCAGATTCCTACCTTCAGAGACATACCAAACTTGGCGCAGTCAATAGCCAGACGAGTTGCCCGACCAATGCTATCCTTTGTCCGTGTCAATGAACCAAGAATACCCTCAAAAGATGATAAAGTAGCAAGTGCTTCTGTAATACTACCTTTGACAGTTGAGTCTGACCTTTGAGAAACAACCGCTCCAATTTTTCCTTCATTTGCAACAGAATGACATATGGTGGTCTTGTTGGAATAAACATTTGGACTTGAACAGAAAGTGTTTTGTATGTTATTGGCACTTTCAGAGGTAGACACATGACCTATTGGAGTGGTGGAAGGTGACATCCGTGCAGGAGATTCTACCCCATCAGCTCGAGATGGACTTGCCTGGGTGCCCAGTTTAAGCTTGTCAGTCAAGTTATTATCGGAAACCGAAACACAACTTGTTTCCTTCTGTTTCATATCATATTTGCCGTCTTTCTCCACAGCAGACCTAAAAAATCAGGATATAGTTGCCCTTGTTACAAAAATGATGAATGAGAAATGCAAAGACAATAGTTAGATGATTCTGTCATCTTACAAGGGCTGCACTCTTGAACATTAAGAGAAGCCCATGCTGTAATCCTTGGGAAAAAATTTTGGAATGATGAAACAAATGCATGCTCTGTTTGGAAATCAGCATAGCATAGGTTAACAAAATAGATACCAAGAAGAATAAACAATCTCTTACATGTCACTGATTAGGCTATTATCCCCACTTTGGGATCTGAATGACTTGGTATTCTCACATGCATTATCCTCTGCGCTGCAGAACTCTACAGCGGCAAAATTTTGTGAGGCAACTTCAGGAGCTTCATCAACTCTTCTCATTGACCCACTGTGTTTTTCTACACAAAGTTCTTCAAGATTCTCATCTTTCGAATATCTAGCCATAACGTTTTCAGAATGTCCTTCATCCTTATCAACTGATCCATGGTTGGATGGAGAAGCAATCTGCTTTGAGCCAACATCAGATATGAAAGGTGCCGGATTATGGCCTTCAACAGCAGGACAACGGATACATGGTCCACCACAATCAATGCCCCCATCATGGTCCTTACCCTCAGGAAAGACATCTTTTGTTTCTGGCACCCCAGCACATCCTCCAAGTTGATCGACAGCATCTGCTTCAGGTAGAGACTTGGAAGGTTCCTTCGAAGTCGTGTTTAAACATGAAAAGAATGCAGAAACTTCATTACCGGGATCCTCTGCACTCTGTCCTGATGAATCATTATTTTCTTTGCTAGTGGTAGACAATAGGAAAGAGCTTTCTGGTGGACCTGAACAATCTTCAATTGATGTTTTCACAGTTGATGTTTCAGCACTTACTTCACTTTCTTCAGCAGCATTTGCTGACATTGCTTCAAAGGCACGATGAAGACGCTTCGATGGAGGTAAAGCAGCTTCATTGTCTGCAGAACTGCCAAATGATAGGTTTTCTTTGACTCTCAAAAGCAGTGGCCTGTCTACTGGAACTTGAGCAGAAACCATCAAAGGTGATGAATTATTTACAGCTCCCTTCCCCACAGAAGAGTCTCCAGGACAAGAGCAACTGTTTGTGCACTTTTCAGATGGGCCAACCTGCTCCAACCTGTCAACTACAGCTTCATGAGAGGTTTTATCTTCATCTTGGGAAAAACCACTATGCACCTCTGCCAGATTGACCGCACATTCAGAGGATTTTTTCTCTTCAGCTTGAGAAAGTATATTGTCTTCATCCAACAACAATGGTTTCTCCATTCTAACTCTAGCACGTTTCACCAGAGGCAAGTGCTTGTCTCCATCTTCTTTGTTATAACTTTCATTAAAATTTGTATGTGATTTCTGGCCTCTATTACTCAACCCAACCTCCTGATCATCTGTTTCAATCCTAGTAGTTGGCTCGGAAGCTTCTTGACTGGCATATTTTCTGTTCAATTTTCTTTTCTTTTTTACAACTATTGCCTGGCCTTGGAAATCAATCCCTTTGCTCAACTGAGCATCTCCCTCCAAGCACTCGACAAATGTTTCAGTGTGTTCTGGTCTACAATCACTATCTATAGTACTGACTTCATTTAGGCTAAATGAATCAGACTCAACTGTGACAATTTCAGAACCGTTGTCTTCAATGCTACAGTTTGAAACAAAAGCAGAAGAATCCCCATCATCCCACTCATACTCTTCTGGTGATTTCCTTGACCGCTTGTTCCTCCGTAAATTTTTATCTCGCATTACACTGTGTGATGCATCCCATGCACTCTTTTTAGCATCGCTAGATGGCATCGTCATGTTATGAAATCCAGCCGATTCCAATTGGGATGAACTTCTAGACCTTTCACCTGCGGAATCCTTTTTCTCCACAGTGTTTTTCCTGGATCGTAAGCCCCCAGATCTTTTTCTAGAAGTATACGTGGCTATAGTAGATTTTTCTGGAACTGCCATATTATCATTGCACTGCTCTGATAAGGCTTCTTTCTCATGCAAAGAACCGGTTTGCACCACATCCTGAGTAACATCAACAGGAAGTGAATTATTATTTCCACCCGTAGTAGTTGTTTCGGAAGTTTCAATCCGATACTCAAGGTGAGCTGATGACAAAACCGAATTCCCACCATTTGCAAGAGTAAGGTCATGGCCAGAGTTCAATTCATCAACTTGGTCCTGTTTCTTTAGATTCTCATAAATATCAATGATCTCCTGCATTGCACGGACAAAATCTGCACCCTTTCCTTGCCTTTTGCTCAGGAGAGATTGTTTCTTCTCTTCGGTGAATGCTTCAACATCAACAGGGTTGCAGAACGCTCTGAAAAATATCATATCATCCAAAGAAAGAAAATTTATTAGCTATGTTCAAATCAATAACTTACAAATACTACTTATGCGGAAAAAAAAAAAAAAATATCACAAAATCAGAATTAGTAAGATGATGTCTAGTAGAGAAACAAGTCAAAGAAAATGCTTTTAAGAGTAAATTCCCAGTGAATACACAGGCAAACACACTAAAAAAGATATGCAAATTCATTCCTTCACATACTAAATGGGAGTTTCATCATTTGTTCATTAAACATACATACCTTTAATATCATGGTCCCACATAAGAAATTCATTAAGTGCACAGTAAAACTAAGCATATATCAAACTAAACATGCTCAGATTTCATAATATGGCATAAAATTAACTCATAGAAAAGTGCAAGCTTCCATGCAAATATTTTCAAGATACTGATTAGTAAAGGTAAATAAAAAAATCTCCTCAAATCTCTCCTTCCACAGCTGGGATTCTTTTCAGCAACTATTAAAATCTGAGAAAAAATACAACTACCATAAAAATGATGATGAATTTAGGGAAAACAGCAACAGAGGCTGGGAGCAGAGAGATTTATCTGACGAGTTTGACAAAGCAATTAAGTGTAAAGAAAAGGAAACAAATAAAAGAAAGAATATAGTCAACAATGTCAATAATACAAAATTCTACTTATTCTGAGAATGCTAGAAAACCAGCAGCAGCCATCTTGCTTGATAAAGATTTGATAATGTAATGAAAAAATTTGACCACTGACTGTCACAAAGCTAAACAAGATATCCATTAAATTCATTGCTGCTAATTAATAAATAGGCATGTAAAAGAGGGATCTCTCTATGCATAACTTCAAGGGATTTCTGAAAGAATACAGTGGATCAAGAGAAGAGATCAAAAGAGTTAATGAGTCCAGAAAACAAAGGCAACACAAATGTGTCAAAACATGATGCCTCAGAACTATAGAGAACACCAAATTTCCAACAGTTTTTAACAAGTTTTTAAAAAGTTTTTAAAAAGTTTTTAACAAGACTTTAGCTAATAAGGCCATCAGTTATATGCTTGAAGGTTGCACATATAAGTAACAGGTACCACGGTTTACTCACTGACATTTCCATATTATTCACATACAAACAACACAGTATTCAAATAATGACACCTCACACAAAAAGCATACAAGGAAAAGAAAGGAGATTAGCATACCAATAATTGCTCACAATTATCTATTTGACGGTAGTGAACTTCTATTTAACACATTAATCTCATTTAAACTGTCTTTTATCTTACAGTTTGAGTAACATGTCACGTTAGTTTACTGATGGTGACATTGTTCAGCAACAAACATTTCGCACCTTCGTCATAGAACTAAAATACTCATGATTGCAAATAACTAGTTACAGAAATATGCCAATCACACTCTCTTATTTTCGCACACAATTTAAAACTAAAATTTTCATGTTGTAGAAATAAACTGACAGTATAAATTATCAATTTTCATAGTATAAATATTATGACCAATAGGTATCATTATAGGTATCCATTGTGATAGCAAATTGTTCAGAAAGCAAATCCAAAATTCTATATGCTCTATAATTAAATTATTTTATGACTGATGCAACTCGGAGGAATAAATTTGGGTCAAGGACACTAGTAATGGTCCCTGTAAAATAATATAAGTAACAGAGCAACAAAACAACCAGCTACAAGAATAATAATATAACTCTGGATTACAGCACGAGAATCATGCATTTGAACTAACAGAACTCTGGGAACCACTAGTAGAATACCATGATGGATGGATATAGATAAGAAGTCAACCACTAGACAAACTAGATAGTTAAAGGAAAGAGCTAAATAAGCCATAAGGGAATAATAAACAAGTGAATATTACAGGGATTTTTCAGAAATGTCTTCATAGCTTTCTTCCTTTTTGAGATAGGACTCATATATAAAAATTTTCCTCCAGGCACACATGGTTCATGCCACATCATCCAGTTACAATCCCACATTGGTAAAATTCAGTACCCGATGTGGGTATACATCCCCTTTGGCATGCTCGCCTCTCAAGTTAGCTTCTGCAGGTGAGTTCTACCCAAAGGTTATTAGTAGCAGAACAGCCATGATAGTCCTGTTACAGGAGGGCTGCTACTCGAAAATTTCACAAAGACACAAGATCTGTGAAGTGAAATTCAGAAGCCAATGTGGGTATACATATTAGACACCCAGCTCTCTCAAGCTGGCTTTTGGATGTGAGTTCTGACCCAAGAGTCGTATCAACAAATTTCCCTGATGTGAGATTGTATCACATCTTTATGACCATTAACTCGAACTACCAAACCCTCCACATTGATTCCAAGGAAAAAAATAAATAACATGTTATGCTATTTTTTTTACAGGCACCATCCCGTGATGCAAGTGACTCTCCTAGGCCTTGCTCTCCTAACAAAATATATATTTCTGACATGGATAAATCTGTAGGCAGCTTTTGTTTTATGCATGGGAGTGGGACAAGCAAGGATTTAGACAATTGAAGTCTTAGGCAGCTGCAAACTGCAGTAAAGAGTCGTAATGATGCATGAACAATTGTGCACAACAATACTAGATTGGTAGCTACAGCTCCCCAAGATAGTTTTTTTTCTTTTTCGTTTCTTTGAAAGAGCATAATAGGAAGTGTCCACAAGAGAGGTAATTCACCCCAAGCTACTTTAGATATTTGGCTAAGGACAATATATTTTGGTACAGGAAATCACATTTTGATGGCATATTTCTACTAAATACATTTTAGATCTTCTATCTTATAGACAGGAGTTAGTAAAGTATATGACAGAAAACTTCTTGTGACATTAATTTTTGGGACATAGCAAAGAAAAAAGCATATACTTTCCAACAAATCGAAACCATATGCAATGGAAGGCCTGCAATTGTTATAAGCATAATACTCCTGAACTGAAATCTAAACCACTTCACCAGCTATCTCATTGCAAGGAACAAAATCAATGATTAACATAAGAGAAAAGCAAAAGTAGAAGTTGCACAATATAATTTCCTTTCAATGCATTCTTAACCCTCTCAATTAATGCCATATATGTACAAAGCAAAAAAAAATCAATATCAAGCTATTTATCATTTCTAAAGTCTATTGACTAGCAAAACAAACAAGTCAATGAAAAGGTAAATGCACAGCATCAAGATAAATTTCTAACTCAAAATAAGAGAATTCATCTTTCCCTTTCCTTTAATATATTGTTTCTCAGTTTCCACAGTAACCTTGTCAAAAGGAACCTCGTCTTGTACTGCACAACAGTGAAGACTACAATCCCAACCGAGAATTTCCTCTTCTTCAAACCCTATTGCTAATAGGGCATAAATTGCAAAGAACTTGCATCCAGAAAAGCAGCTGATTTTTAGAGATTCAAGACATAAATTAAATGAGGAGGATTGTATCCAATGAAGAGATAACCATGCAAAACACATGAACTTGGCTTACAACATTAAGTTTGCTGATTGATCAAACAGTATCAGTAAACGAAAACAAGAAAATGAAACAATAAGACTAATCACAATTATATACAAGAAAACAATGAGGAAACTGAGTGATTCATACTCACATTTGCTGAGTTCCAAAGAAGTACACGAATACTTTTTTCCGGTCAGTTTTATATCCCCACTTCTTTGGCTCGCTCACCTGGCACCAACATCCAATATAATAAGTCCAATGGGAACTAAGACACGTCATTGCACTGAAGTTGAATTATACAGAGGTTAACTCTACTTTTGGGGAGTAAATATAATTGAACAGGGCAAGTTACAATTTCCTTCAAAAGTAAACAGCATCTTTCAACTTCTGCTGCAAATAGGTTTTATCACACATGAATCTCATGCCTACTGAATTAATTACACGCAGCACAAAAGTGCCATGGAAAGCCAATTACAACCTCTCTTATTAAACTTCAGATGTACACAAAAGGTTCTAATCAATACTACAGAAAATCGCCTACAAGTTTGTCTTTTATCCACAGTACTTGCAACCAGAACAACAAAGAACCAAAAATCACTGATTAACACTTACAGAAACCGTCCACAACACACGAATTTAACTACCATACATCAACAGACAGGAATACGCAAAGGTCATACCATGGCAGGCCAAGCGGGGAAGCCTTTGACTTTAGCAAGAACGAGATCGCCGTCCTTCCACTGGTGGCGGGCGGCGGCTGCGGCAGCAGCTTTTCCGGCACCTCTTCTGCGACTAGGGGCCATCTCCAGGTCGCCGTCGAGGCCACTTCTTCCTCTTCCTACCGGTCAAATCAACGTTGGGGGCAAAGTCTCCACCCGACTCCCCACCAATACGCCAGAATCAACCGCAACAAAAAGCAGCAGTCCGGCAGTTTTTGTACAGATTCCACGGCTCGATTCTGCTGCCCAGTTAGCACGCATTGAAATCGCAAAGTGAGAAGAAGAAGAAGATAGGGAGTGTACTGAGTCTGTACAAACCCTAGTATTTTTGGTATCCCTTTGAGAGAGAAAGAGAGAGAGTGAAATAGTTTTTCATTTATTTAATCGTCTAATTTCGGGGAGTTTTGTGGAAGAGGACGGGAGGCTATAGGGTATGGAGATATGAAAGGGAACATGTTAGATTAGGAAAGCAAAAGTTGCTAACCTGCGCCTGGTGTGAACAGAATAAGGTGCCGTTTTAGCACCATTGCGATCACACGTGACCTACCAACTATGGGACTAGCAGCTCCCCGCTCGTTTCAAGTTGCTGCTAATAATGGCTCCGAATCTATGCCGATGTTTTGGGCGTGGGCCCATATTACAATTTAAAATGAGATTAATTTTAAATTTGGAATAATTAAATTAAACCTAAATTAAAAATCATGAATATAACAAAATGAACTAAATTTTATTCCAAAGTAAATTTTGATGTATTCTTCAATATATAAAAAATCTGAATAAATTGAGGGATGTATTTATTTTTAAAAAAAAAATTAAATTTGTCATGAAACAACTTGAAAATTCCAGAAAACAAAAAATAAATATTCATTTAATTTAAAAAATCTAAATAATTACCGATAATTAATTAATTAATAATTATCATAACCATCTTAACCTGATCCAACTCTCAACTGAAAGCTTCGCATGCGGTCCTCATCCCCTTCACTTTCTCGATCGTCAACCTTCCACTTCAGCATTTGTCCGTCCTTCATGGTAAACTTCTGCTACTGCTCCTCGCCGTATCTCCGGTACCATGCTTTTCTTCATTAATGTGAGCGAGCCGAATTCTTCACTTGTAGTATTCGTTTCGTATCTCTTTATTAATTTTTTGGATAAACTAAACTGAATTATTTGCCCATCTTTCTCAATTGGATTTGGACTCTTTGTTTCTGAGTATTCTATGGATGTGTGTGAAATGGATCTTCTCTGTTGTTTTGACGCTAAACCTGGAAGATCACGGTAATAATGTAATCGGCTGGTGTATGTCTAAAGTGAATCTGGACCTGTTGTGGGGCCTGATCTAGCTATCCGGGATTTGCTCCTTCGTGATTTGATTTTGAATGTTTTGCTCTTTGGGCAGGAAATATCATCTGCTTGATCGAGTTTGTTTGTTGCTTGGATTATATGCCGTTGCGAGGAGATATGGGCACGCTTTCTCCTTTAACTTCAGTAAGGCCGAGTTATTTTGGCTATGGGGCTGGGGAATCAATTAAAGTGAAGGCTGCTCCAATTTACTTTGGTGGACAGAAAGCAGTAATAGGATATGGGAGGATGGATGCGGAGAGGAAGTTCTTGCTTGGAGAAGTCGCGTCGAGTGTACTAAAAACTTCATGCCGGAGTGTTGGTTTTAAAGTGCTTGTCACATCACGTGTTTCTACTCTGCAGAGTGAAAAGCTACGTACGGAAGTTGATGAAATGAAGAAAGCTTCGAAATATCTTTTTAGGGCTGAAACTGGCGGCCTCGTGTATGTTTCTATTTGGAAGGGAAACGGCAAGTATGCAGTGTCCATTGAGGTTTCATCCCTGGAAGTGGGAAGCAATGATTATGAACTGGTGCTTGTGTGGGGCATATACCGATCCAATTCTGAAAATTTTATTCCTCTGGATTCTGGACGGTCGGTCTCAGCTTCCAGAAATGTGGAGACTCCACTGATAAAGAATTCCTCTGGTAAATTTGCTCTCAAGTTGGAGTTTGAAGCAAAACAAACCCCCTTCTACCTGTCATTTTTGCTGAAAACTATATCAAAGAATGAATCAAGTGGCTCGGAAATTCGGAGCCATAGGAAGGTAAATTTTTGTGTGCCTATTGGTTTAGCTAGAGGTCAGCCTTATCCACTAGGTCCTTCGTTCTCAGCTGATGGTTCTGTGAATTTTGCTTTCTTTTCAAGGCAAACCAAAAATGTGGTCCTCTGCCTGTATGATGATGCAACAGCTGAGAGACCTGCGTTGGAGCTTGATCTAGATCCTTATGTTAATCGATCAGGTGATATTTGGCATGCTTCACTGGAAGGTTTCCAGAAATTTGTGAGCTATGGTTATCGATGCCAGAATTCTGCTCTGCAGGTAGACTCAGAGAACTTTGATGCAGCACCTGTTGTTTTGGATCCATATGCTAAAATCATTGTAAATTCCAGAGTGGATCATGAGTCTGCTTTATCTCCAAAGTATCTTGGACGGTTATGTGAGATTCCCACTTTTGACTGGAGCGGTGATGTTCGACCTAACCTGTCAATGGAGAAACTTGTGGTATATCGATTGAGTGTGATGCGTTTTACTGAAAACGAATCCAGTAAGCTCTCCAGCGACATTGTGGGAACCTTTACTGGTTTGGCAGAGAAGTTGAACCATTTTAAGACTCTTGGTGTCAATGCAGTTTTAATAGAGCCAATATTTCCATTTACTGAACAACAGGGACCGTATTTTCCTTTTCATTTCTTCACACCATTAAGTCTATACGGGCCTTCTGGCAGCTCCATGTCTGCCATTAGCTCAATAAAGGATATGGTGAAGAAACTGCACGCTCATGGGATAGAGGTTTTTCTGGAAGTTGTTTTCTCCCACACTGCTGAAGGTGGAGCATTGCGAGGGATTGATGATGCATCTTATTACTATGCAAACAGGGTTGCAGATCTAGACTCTAGAAATGCATTAAATTGTAATTATCCTATAGTGCAAACATTAGTTCTAGATAGTCTTCGGCACTGGGTGACTGAGTTCCATGTTGATGGTTTTTGTTTCATGAATGCTTCCTTTCTACTGAGAGGGTTTCACGGGGAGCATTTATCCCGTCCTCCCCTGATTGAATCAATAGCCTTTGATCCATTACTTTCAAAGACGAAGATCATTGCAGATTGTTGGGATCCCCAGGACCCAGTTCTGAAGGAAACCCGCTTTCCTCATTGGAAGAGATGGGCGGAAATGAATACCAAATTTTGCTTTGATGTAAGAAGATTTTTAAAAGGTGAGGGTTTTCTTAGTGATCTTGCAACGCGGCTCTGTGGGAGTGGAGACATCTTCTCGGGTGGAAGAGGTCCTGCTTTCTCTTTCAATTTTATTGCCAGGAATTCTGGGCTCACTTTGGTTGACTTGGTAAGCTATAGTGGTGAAAAGCTAGCTTCAGAACTAAGTTGGAACTGCGGGGTGGAAGGGCCTACAAACAATAGATCTGTACTTGAGAAACGAGTCAAGCAAATCCGCAACTATCTCTTCATTTTGTTTATTTCATTGGGTGTTCCTGTTCTTAACATGGGAGATGAGTGTGGCCAATCATCTCGAGGTTCTACATCATACAGCGACAAGAAAGCTTTTGACTGGAATGCACTATCAACAGGTTTCGGTATCCAAACTACAGAGTTCATCTCCTTTATGAGTTCACTTAGAGTGAGGCAGAGTGATCTCCTCCAGAAGAAGAACTTCTTGCAGGAAGAAAATATTGAATGGTTCGGAAGTGACCTGTTTCCACCAAACTGGGAGGACCCTTCTAGTCGGTTCTTGGCCATGATGTTGAAGGCTGAAAAATCAGAAAACCAACTGAGTTCTAAACACACCCGAACCAATGGTGATCTGTTCATTGCCTTCAATGCAGCTGACAGTTCAAAGAGCATTACTCTACCTCCCGTTGCTGAAGGGATGGCTTGGTTTCGGTTGGTGGACACCGCACTTCTATTCCCAGGGTTTTTCACAAATGCTGGTGATCCTGTGGCTGAGCTGACCGAAGAGTTAATTATATACAAAATGAAGTCCCATAGCTGTGCTTTGTTTGAAGCCAGAAGCCTTCGCCAATGAACCTTCCTTCACTTTCCCACGAAAACTTGTTCCTGATGATAATAGGTTTGATCATGGGGAGGACAAGCAATAAACAGAGTAAATCTCTTCCTCTATTTGGTAAGTTATCCATTTTAACAGATGATGATAACAAATCATTAATTTTCTTGCGTGGGTTAGGTAATTACTCCGATTCTAAAAACAGCATGAATTTCGGAATATCCTTACTGAAGATTTAAGGATGAAAAAGGAAACATCCGTAGAAAAATGGATCAAACAATAAACTTTCTCACTGTCATTGATAAAAATTTCTGAACAGGAAAAAGTCCATACAAACTGGAACATCAACAGGACCAGGCATCGACGAACATGAAGATGCCACAATCTTTTACACAGGTCAGATCACCACAAACGATAGTTGTCCTCATAACTGGTGTAATGAATCATGGGATTCCTCGATGGTGGTGCAGATGGCACCGACGGCATAAAACCATAACCAGCCATTGGGTGCATTACACCATAGGGAGGAACCGGTGGCCTTGGTCCATAAACTGGATGTAGACCGACGATAGACCTTCCGGTTAATGGTGGTCCAGGATACCGACTTCTATAGAACTGTGTGGGTCCAAATTGATGCAAAGGAGTGTTAGGAAACTGCCATTTGCCAGGATTCATTGCTCTAGGACTGGCAGCCTTTGGTTTACTCGAGGGTTTGAGTCCCATTAGCAATTTAGCTAGAGAACACAACCCGCTGCCCTTCCTGTTCCTGCTTCCCTTCGCAGTACTTTTCCCAGCATCAGAACCTGAAGAACTGATACTGTTATAATGATTTTCCTCATCCAGGATGGCTTGTTTTGCAGAGAACATGGTTTTGTTACTGGTACTGCTATTTCCCTCCTCGTCGTCACCCTCCACAGGATTCTCCTGGAAGGACAAGAGCTCTGCCTTCTTGCCCCATTTCTTAAACTTCTGGACAATGACAGATGGCTCCACACTGCCGGAAATTGTTACCAAGTCTTTCGACACGTCCATCCTGATGGAATCTACCCCTAGTAATTTAACAAAAAAAAAACCAACAAATATAAGTGGAAAGAGGTCCCCCAACTGAGGATTTGGGTAATCCAAGGCTGGAAAAGGAAAAAACCTGCAACTTTCTGCAACTTCTCCTTCACTTTCTGTGGACATACTGAGCAGCAACTGACATGCACTTTGAAGGTAAAACTCTGCACGAACCGGCAAAATTCACAACCTGAATTAAAAAGTACCCTACTGGTTGGATAAAAGATTAGAGAAGAGAAAGTTACCGAGGAGGCCATTGAAGAACTGTATAGAAGAATCCTGAAACAAAAAAGAAGAAGAATATATGGATGAACTTGCTTTTTTGAAAAGAAACCAAAGATAGGATTGAGTCTGCATTTATATAAAATTAAGTTCATGGCTTGATTTTTCAACCTTCCATAACGAGTAACGGATGTGTAGTGATCGTTGGGTAGCTTCACATGAAATTTGACTAACTAAGGAAACTACCGGGAACCATATCCGGAGATGAAGAAGAGAATACGTGAAAGACTCTATACTTGAAATGGCCCCCCCAATCGTCGCAAATCCAAATAATCGTAATCCTAGCGAATAATATAAGCAAAACCATTTAGTTAGTTTCCCAGTTAAAACGTCGGTTTCCAAATCCTGCGTAAAAATTAATTGGTGAAATTAGTAATCTTTTACAAACCCTTTTTTTATTATTATAATCGATTCTATTAAATCCCATCTCTTATCTTTAAATTTTTAAGACAAGAATCGATCTAATTAAGCCATATGATATGTCCAAAGGACCAAACCCACTCTAAGATTTAGAGATTGAGAAATTTAGACACCCTTGCTTAGAGAAAGAAGTGATCTTGAATATATAAATGTAAATTTTTCGCATCATATTTAATTAAGATATTTTTTTTGTCTGGACCCGTTAATCCATATATTTTAAAGTAGACATCTAGCAGAATAATACAGATATAACGGTTAAGCACCGTCTCATTGCAAGAAGCAGTTGAGAGAACATAAAATAATAAAAACGCATGTGAAGCTAACATTTAAACAAATTATTTCAAGTATTTTCTATTAAGCTTGAGATGGAATCAACAGAGAGTTGTAATAAAATATTTACAAGAGCCAGCCAAATTAAGGAGCCGAGAACGCCATTTCCAATTTTAAACTCGAATCGCTAGCAGTCAGTTTAAGCAGCAATGGAAAGCCGGTGAGCTGAGGGCCAGTAATGTTTCCCACCATTGTGCTTATTGACTTGGCTTTGAGTCTCCGTTTACTCCACCTGCCTATATAAACGCTAACACTAGCAGCTCTTGATCTATTGCATTCGCCAATTAAGAGAGCTAGCAACCGGAAAATGGCAGGTCCCCAGTGCTGTGCAAACCCACCAACACTGATGCCAAGCTTCGGTCGGGGCTCCGTCACAGAGCTTGGAGGTCTCAAGGCATACGTCACGGACGCTTCTCCTTCCAGTCCTGCAATTCTTCTGGCTTCTGATGTTTTTGGTAACTTAATCCACTTCCATGTCAACTCCCAAGTCCAGTATTTGATTGACTCTGTATTGCCCTTTTGTCTCTTTGATTAATTACAAACTAGCTGTTGATTTCTCGACAGGTTACCAGGCACCAAATCTCAGGTGGGTATACTTAATTTGTCCTTATGGCTAGATGGTTCTTTCAGTTTTCTTTAAATTTTCCAGAATCATCAGGAATAACAACTGTATATGTTGGTACTGTTCAGGAAGATAGCTGACAAAGTTGCAGCTGCTGGGTTTTATGTGGTTGTGCCTGACTTCTTTGATGGAGATGTTTACAACCCTAGAGATGCTGCGAGGCCTCTGACGACGTGGGTAGGCATTCATAAACCGGTATGTATCTGAATTCCTCAGAAAAAGTTCATGGCAAATAACTCATCCTTCTTCTTCTAACCTGGAAAAGATATATCTCGATCCATTCGTGATTTTGTTTTTTCAGGAAAAAGGATTTGAAAATGCAAAATCAGTTGTAGCAGCTTTACGAAGCAAAGGAATATCTGAAATTGGAGCTGCAGGATTTTGTTGGGGTGGTGGGGTTTCTTAATTTCCTCCTCTGAAAAATGTCTCAGGGATATATATATATATAGGATTGAATTCATCATCTCCTCTAACTTAATTCTTCTACCTGCTGCCATGATCTCTTCAGCCAAGGTGGTGGTCGAATTAGCAAAATCCGACTACATTAAAGCTGCAGTGCTTCTACACCCCACCTTTGTCACCGTAGATGACATCAAGAGTATGTTTCTCTAACAAGTCAGCTAGATTAAAATTTCGGAGATTATTCATAATTGATACTTACGATATAACAGAAAAAATTAATCATTGTTATCGACGATAAATGACTGACTACGCACTTTTTCTTCTCCAGTTGTGAGGGCACCACTTGCCGTGCTGGGTGCTGAGATTGATCAATTCTCTCCACCAAAACTCCTCAAACAGTTTGAGCAGGTTATGACAGCCTCGTCTAAGGTACCAAACTCCTCTTTTAATTCCTGGAATCTTAACTATGGCCACCAGGGAATCTTCTGGGCCCTGAATGGCTGTCACCCAAGTTGATAATGATTGAAAAAATGCTGTGATTCCCAGATTGATGGCTACGTCAAGATATTTCATGGAGTTGGTCATGGATGGACGATCAGGTACAAAGCCGGGGATGAAGAAACAATTAAAAGTGCCGAAGAAGCTCATCAGGATATGTTAGACTGGTTTCTTAAACATGCCAAATCAAGGGAAACTGATCAGCAGCTTCCGGCCCGATTATGACTTGTACATATTTTCCAGCATTGTCCAGTCTATCTGGAACAAAACTGATGCACTTGTGCTTTGCTTTTTAATGCGAAACTACGTTTTTGAGCAAGTTCTGATGATTTTGAGCAAGTTCTAATTTACTCGTGTTTGCTTTTAATGTATTTATTATCTGTTTTTGTGATGGTAAGAAAAATTAAAATGTTCAAATTCAATTCCTCGAAAATGTGCGTTTGAGCAATTTATGATGATTTCACAGCTAAAAATATCCAAACCAGATTTGTACATCCCGTATTGATAGGGTCAACGAACTTGTCAGAATATTCAAATGTCAAATTTGATTTATTTTTTATTTAAATTATCTTTTTTTATTTTTTTTATTTAATATCTTAAAATTTTTATTAAATAAATAATTAAAAATACTAACTAAATACAATCATGAAAATTATAATTTAATCTTTAATATGTAATATTTTAAAAATATCAAACTAACTAAATTAATTTATAATTGATATTTAAGATATAATTTAAATGATTATTCATTTTTATTATTTTTTTATTATTTTTTTAAAAAAACACAACTTATCTTTGATATATAAAATATGAAGATACTATACGCTTATTAGGGGGACTAACGATTTTATGAAATAGAAATTAGACTATTAATCTCACAATGGGTTAAGCTTAAGAATCAAAGAAAAATATTGTATAAAAAATATAGATAGAAATGCTCTATAATCTTCGAAATATAAAAAATATTGGATGATTACAAATAAGGAGATAATACTTATATAACCTTATTTTTATAATTCTAAATAAAGAAGAGATTAAATCAAACGATCCGATAAACACTAATTAAACACTAACAATAATGCATACATAATAAACACTAATTATTCACATACCTGATTACCATATCTATGATAATTTTTTATTATAATGTTTATCTTCATTCCTTAAATTGGATTTGCTATTGAATATCTCAATTTTCTTTCATTGGGTTCATACATAATAAATTTTGATGGTGGCCTGCTCACCTTATTATGTTAGTATATATTATATACGAAATCAAAATGAATTGTAGTTTGAGTTTGGATTGTCTATTTTTTTTTTCAGTGCATTTTTTAATTTATAAATAATTTAATTTATTTTAATTTATTTTTTAAAAATTATTATTTCCGTTTATATACCCAATAACAAATATAACGGGCTAGCGGACAACGACGCGTGGGGTAGTTGTTATCAGTTATCATTTAATTAGCTGGCCTCAGTCGGTGCCGCGATATTGGAGTAATTGCTGAGTCGCAGGAGCCGGTGAGCGGCTTCACCATCACTCTGCAGTATAAATAGTATTGCACTCTTCTTTCTTGTTTTTTCCCGAGTCTCGTGGACGTTTGTTTAGTGTCCAGAAATGGCAGGTCCTCAGTGTTGTGCCAATCCGCCAGTTCTGAACCCGAGCTCCGGCGCGGGATTTGTCACAGAGCTGGGAGGTCTAAAGGCATACGTTGCTGGCCCTTCTTCCTCCAACTCTGCAGTCCTTCTTGTTTCTGATGTCTATGGTAATTGACTGACACTCTTCCCGCTTTTTCAGTTTGTTGTCTCCTCTTCTCTCTTCTTGTATATGAATGTTTTGCTTACGAATTAACATTGACTGGTTTACAGGTTATGAAGTACAAAACCTGAGGTATGTATCTTTTAATTTTGTATCCAAAGCATTTCGTTTCTTTTCTTTTTATTTGTCGACAGGAAATGCAAGAAACAATGTCTAATTGTTTCACAAAATAGGAATTCAAATCCTATGCTTATTTAATGGTACATTGTTTTTTTGAAGAAAGGTGGCTGACAAAGTTGCAGCTACGGGGTTTTATGTGGTGGTGCCGGACTTGCTTGATGGAGATTCTTATAACCCTCGCGACGCCGAGAGGCCATTACCAGTCTGGATGGAACCTTATAGACCGGTTTGTTTCTGTTTCTGTTTTAAAAAATGGGAATATACTTGATTTGTTCTTGTTCTTATCATGATTTATCAAAAGTTAACGACATTTATCGTCAAGAATTCGATTGTCTGACTTTAGATATAGATGAATGTGGAACACTTGAAATTTCCGGATCAACTAAATTTAACGAAATAAATGATGAAAACCTTGTACAAATATGCTTCTGGTTTTTGCTCTCGATCGGCTCATTGATATAAAGTAAAGGAGAAAAATGATTGGCATGTTTGATAGGAAAACGTAGCCGAAGATGCAAAACCAGTCATTGATGCTTTAAGAAGCAAAGGCATATCAGCAATTGGAGCTGCAGGGTTCTGCTGGGGTGGTGAGGTTTCTTTCTCCTTTGAATTGCTTGAGGTTGGGACGAAATACCATCTGTGACTTTTTCTGCTTCTACATTTTATCAGCCAAGGTTGTGGTCGAGCTAGCAAAGTCCAAGTATATTCAAGCTGCAGTGCTTTTGCATCCTGCATTTGTAGACGCAGGGAATATCAAGGGTATACCTTCCTCTCACCAAGGGCTCCAAACATCTGAGCCAGAACGTTGTGGTAGTTATAATAGAGTTGAAGACACCATTGTAGTTATGTTTAGTTACAAGTTGTCTACTTGTCTTTCAGAGGTCAAGCTACCAACTGCTGTGCTGGGCGCCGAGATTGACGAAATTTCTTCTCCTGCAACCCTCAAAGAGTTTGAGCAGATTTTGTCTTCCATGTCCAAAGTAAGAAATTCCCAATTCTCAGTGAAACTTTTGCTTTAGCCTGTGTATTTATTCTATGGAGACCAATCTCAACTCTCGGCGGCTGTCCCCATATCATGTAGATAATGGTTGAATTTCTGTCGGCTGTTAGCTTCGCTGTGTTACTGTTCATACTGATGTTCTGTGACCTTTAGTAGATTAAAACAATTAATGATTCTGATTTGACAGATGGATACCCTTGTGAAGATCTTTCCAGGAGTTGTTCATGGATGGACGATCAGATACAAGGGTGGAGACGAAAGAACAGTTAAAAGTGCTGAATAAGCCCATCAAGACATGATAAACTGGTTTCTTAAGTATGTGAAATCAAGTGATGCAGATCAGCAGTTTTCTGCCAGATTATAGACTCTCCTCCTTCAAGCTTTTGCAAGTCCTAGTCCTTTTGGAGATGTAATTGGCTCTTCTCTGGTTTAAATTGTAGTTCAACTTCGTGCAGAAAATTAATTGAACTGTCCTTTTCAGACAAACGCAAGACTTTAATGGAAAGAAACTGGAGTCTTCCACCGCATGGTCTTATACATTTAATAATGTTCTTAATGATTATAGAGTGGGTCCTTTTCCCCATTTTGAGTGATGGGTTTCCTGTGTGTTCTGACCAAAACAGCAAAGCCGCCTCTGGGGAAGAAATTATAAATAATTGTTAGCTTTCTTTGACCATTTATATATATATATTCACCGCTCCCTTTGTTAATACATACCGTCAAAGCTCTCTTGCATTGCACGGTTGCACAGATATAGCAGATATTTCTTGATAGTAAGAAATGGCAGGTCCACAGTGTTGTGCAAACCCACCTATTTTGATCCCGGGCTACGGCGCAGGGTTCGTCACAGAAATTGCAGGTCTCAAGGCATACGTTACTGCCCCTTCTCCTTCCAGCCCTGCCATCCTTCTCGCCTCTGATGTCTACGGTAACTCTCCCTATTTATGTATTTGTAGTTCTCTGTGTCTGTCTACTCGTTGCTTCTGTTCTTACTTGGGAAATCGAATGTTTTTCGAGTTGGGTACCTTTTATTTTGTCTTTGTGCCTACTTGGGAGAGAACTATTGGTATTACCATCGTCTCTCGACGGATTCGCCATTAATGATGTGTTTAGAGATAAATCCTATCTTATATTTTTTATCTTAAACCATTACATTAAAACCATAACATAACATAACACGGTTCTGAACTGCTTTTGTCTTGTTGGCTGTTTAACAGGTTATGAAGCACCAAAGCTGAGGTATGCAGCTAATCTTGAAATGATAATACATGTATTCTTCTTGCATCAGTCTGACAGTGGAAGATATATTAGCCTTTTTATGTCGAGGAGCCTACTCTGCGAATCCGCTGTTCTGTCATTAGCTTTTTACTTGCTTAACACCATCTTTGGAACCCTAGAGTTTCTGAGATTTTCAGGAGGTTCTCATAGCAGAGTCATGTTTACTGTCAATGCTTTCTTAATGTTAGTCCAATGTAGAGGTATATTGATGGCCACATTTGATATGCTATGAAGGAAGCTCGCTGACAAAGTAGCGGCAGCTGGGTACTATGTGGTGGTGCCTGATTTCTTTCATGGAGATCCTTTCGTATCTGGAATTCCTGAGAAACCATTGTCTGTCTGGCAGAGCACTCGAAGAACGGTAATATGCCAATTTTGTTCAGAAATTTGGAAACTATATATGCTTGGACTTGTGCCAGTTTTGAACTGTCTAGAATCCCTATGATCGATTTTTTAAAAAATTAAAAGGATATGCACCGTCGTAAAAAATAATGATTAATCCTTTACGAATTATATATGATCTTATTGAAAGAAAGCATTTTTGTGTTTGTTAGGACGACGGAGTTAAATATGGAAAATTAGTTCTTGATAGTTTAAAGAGGCAAGGCGTATCAGGAATTGGAGCTGCTGGATTCTGCTGGGGTGGTAAAGTTTCCTTTACCTTTGCAATTCTTAGGATACAACAATAAACATAATCCCATCTGAACTGCTATAACTTGCCAATTACCAGCCAAGGTGGCCGTCGAGCTAGCAAAGACAGGTTATCTTCAAGCTGCAGTGCTTCTACATCCTACCTTCGTCACTGTAGATGATATCAGAGGTACGCCTTATCATTTTACATGCATTTTTTCCTCCAATATCGCTACTGAAGCAAAATTCGGTTTGTTCTGTTCTTTTCTTCAGAGGTAAAGGCATCGGTTGCTGTTCTAGGAGCTGAGACAGACCATTTTTCTTCCCCAGAACTCCTGAAGCAGTTCGAACAGGTGTTATCTGTCAGGTCTGAGGTAAGATGTTTCTCGTTTCCCTCCAAGTGAAGCACTAGATGCTTATGCAACCTCACATCAGATGTAAACTTTGTCTAAACTAGCAACACTAATCCTGACAGATTGATGGGTTCGTCAAGATATTTCCCGGGGTTGCTCATGGATGGTCAATCAGATACAAGGATGGAGATGAAAGAGCAGTGAGAAGTGCTGAAGAAGCCCAGAAAAATATGTTAGATTGGTTTCTGAAGTATGTCAAACCTAGTGACGCAGATCGTCTGCCGTTCCCTGCAAGATTATGACTCGATAGATTAATATCCACTGATATTCTCTTCGTTTATGGTTTGTAAAGAAGAAGCTTATATTAATTATGGATTTTCTGGCATTAAGCTACTAATTAATATAGTGCAAAGCTATCATCGGGATCTCAGGCCAGACATTTGTTTATTATTCGTACTATGTTGTTTTATATTAATTAACTATTGCCGGCGCCGAGAAATGACCGACTTGTCGTCGGATTTCGAGATCGGACGGTAATTTGACTATAAAATCTTCGACTCTGAGCCCGGGGTCCGGTGAGGGGTCCGTCACAGAACTGGGTGGTCTCAAGGCATACGTCAGTGGCCCTTCTTCTGCTGCTGCTGCTGTTCTTCTCGTTTCGGATGCTTTGGGTTACGAAGCACCAAAGCTGAGGTATGTACGTACGACATCCCAACCATGTATTTGATCTGGATATGATACTACTACCTGTACATTTTCCTGGATTCTGAAAACTTGAAATTTGTATACAAAGAGATGTGGAGTGGTGATCACTGTTGATGTATTGTTTGTTATGAAGGAAGATAGCTGACAAAGTTGCAGCGGCTGGGTTCTTGGCGGTGGTGCCTGTTCCATGGCGATCCTTACGTAAATGGGAATCCTGAGAGGCCTCTACCACAGTGGATGACTTCTTTTAGTATGGTATATTAGTATCAGTCATTTTGTAGAAAAGAAAATCAATAATCCATAATTGAGTGGTAAGATTCGGTGTTGACAAATTCTAATTAATTGTGTTTGTTTTTTAGTAATCATCCTAGTCCGTAGGAGTTTTTTGTGGTTCTGTTTTGTTTTTTCCAGATTCTAAACTAACGTTTGTTTTCTCTATTTTTAGTAAAACTGTATCTATAAATACTTGAAGTTAGAAGATGAATAAATATCAGTTTTTCAAAGTTTCTTTTATGTGTTTACACACTGTAAACAATAACATTGGTAGCGGAGCACGTCCTTCTTAAGGGACTAGTGTGAGAGAATTGTGAGTTTACTTGAGTGAGTATTTTTTCTTAAAAAAAACCATTAAACTATGGAGGGTGAGAGTTCTTTTACAACTATGGCTCCACCAGTGTTTGATGGGGAGAACTACCAAGTATGGGCAGTGAGAATGGAAGCTTATTTGGAAGCTTGTTATGGCTCAGATCAAGAACCACAAGGAGAAGAAGATAAGAAAATCCAAGGCTAAGGCATGCCTCTTTGCTGCAGTTTCTCAAACTATTTTTAGCAGAATCATGGCGTGCAACTCTTCTAAAGAAATATGGGATTTTCTCATAAAAGAATATCAAGGACATAAAAAAAAGATTATTCAGATATGAAGGAATCTGAAACTATAAAAGATTATTCAGATAGACTGATCAATATTGCAAATAAGGTTAGAATACTCGGATCTGACCTTGCAGATAGTAGAGTAGTTCAGAAAATACTTGTTTCATTACCAGAGAGATTTGATGCAACCATTGCTTCTTTGGAAAACTCTAAAGACGTGCCAAATATTAGTTTGCCATAATTGTTAAGTGCTTTACAGGCACAGGAACAAAGAAGGATGATGAGACAAGAAAGAACTACTGAGGGAGCTTTGAAAGCCAAAGTGCATCCATTCTCTGGGTGTAAAAGCAAGCATTGGAAAGGAAAAAGATGGAGTGCTAACAACTCTGAAGTTGCAGCAATGCAGAATAAGACCAGAAATACAAATAGCAATAAAGGAGGAAAATTTATTGCTTGTCAGCACTGTGGTAAGACGAATCATCCTCACTACAAGTGTTGGAGAAAACCAGATATGCGATGCAGAAGGTGCCAAAAATTAGGGCATGCAGAAATTATTTGTAAGGAGAAGGAGATGCAACAGCAAGGAGAGGCTCAAATTGCAAACAATCAAGATGCTGAGGAACTCTTTGTTGCATCTTGTTTTGCATCCAGCACATCAAGTGAGTGTTGGCTTATAGATAGTGGTTGTACAAACCACATGACCAGTGATGAAGAGCTTTTTAAGGAGCTTGATAGATCAGCAACATCAAGAGTCAAAATTAGAAATGGTGACTATATCCCAGTCAAAGGAAAGGGGACAATGACCATTGAAAGTTGTACAGGTACAAAGCTTATTTCTGAAGTTTTGTATGTTCCTAGTATTGATCAAAACTTACTTAGTATTGGTCAATTACTAGAGAAAGGATTCAGGCTTGTCTTTGAAAACAGAATATGCCTTATTTTTTATCCAAATGGACAAGAGTTGTTCAAAATTAAGATGCAGGGAAAAAGATTTTCTTTGAATCCTTTGAAGGAGGAGCATTTTTCATTCAAGACATCTACATGGAGAGCTATAAAGAAGTTACAGCTGATCCATACTGATGTTTGTAAGCCACATACAACTCCTTCGTTAAATGACAACAGAATTCAAGTAATCAGGTTTGACAATGGAACTGAATACACTTCAGACAAATTCAATTTCTTTTGTCAAGAAGCTGGAATTGAACATCAACGTATAGTTCCTTACACTCCACAGCAAAATGAAGTTAGTGAGAGAAAGAACAGGACAATTATAGAGATGGCTAGATGCTTAATGCATGAGAAGAGTTTACCAAAAAAAATTTGGGCAGAAACAGTAAATACTGATGTTTTCTTGCTGAATAGGCTGCCTACAAGAACAGTGGATGATATGAAGAGCACCTCTGGGTATTGTTTTACTTTTGGATCAGGGTGTTTTTCATGGTGTTCGAAGAAACAAGAAGTGGTGGCACAATCAACAGCTGAAGCAGAATTTATAGCAGCAACGACGGCTGTTAACCAATTATTGTGGATAAGAAAGATTTTGATAGATCTACACTTGAAGCATGAAGAAAGCAATGACTATATCTCAGAATCCAGTATTTCATGGAAGAACTAAACATTTCAAGATCAAGTATTATTTCTTGAGGGAAGTGTAGAAGAATAATGAAGTGATGTTATGTTACTACAAAACAGAAGACCAGGTGGCAGATATTTTTACAAAGTCATTTCATGTTAACAGATTTGAATTCCTAAGAGAAAAGCTTGGAGTCTACAGCTGCTGATCCAGGAGGAGATGTTGACAAAATCTCAGTAGCTATGTTTGTTTTTCAGTTAAATAATCATCCTAGTTTGTATGAGTTTTTTGTGGTTCTGTTTTGTTTTTTCCAGATTCTAAACTAACGTTTGTTTTCTCTATTCTTAGTAAAACTGTACCTATAAATACTTGAAGTTAAAAGATGAATAAATATTAGTTTTTCAAAGTTTCTTTTATGTGTTTACACACTGTAAACAATAACATTCGGGTCTTAGATTTCAGATATTCAACACTTTAAAATTTTGGATTAATTCATCTTACCCGGACCCAACAGACGGAGGGTATTAGTATTTTTTATTTGAAACTAGAAGAATATCCATACTTGAATGTTTTATCAATCTCTTTTCAGGTTTTAATCATTAAGTGTTGAGGTTGATAATTATTGATTATTCTATTTGTTAGGATGATGGAGTTGAAGATGCAAAATCACTTATTACTGTTCTAAGAAGTAAAGGCATATCTGCCATTGGAGCTGCTGGATTTTGTTTGGGTGGTGAGATGAGATTCCTTCTCCTTGTAAAGATCTTTTAAAGTACAAAAACAAGTATAGTCATGTGTAAATTGTATACATGACTATACTTGGTTATTGAGCTAGCAAAGACAGATTACATCCAAGCTGCAGTGATTCTACATCCTACCTTTGTCTTAGCAGAGGATGTCTACGGTATGTTAACTTTCTTCTGAAGCCAATTACATCCAACAAAGTGGGAAGATCAACCATGAACGCTTCTAAATTATCTGCGATCCTTTTTTTTTTCAGAGGTGAAGGTACCGATGGCCGTGTTGGGAGCTGAGGTTGACTACTATTCTCCCATTGAACTCCTCAGGCAGATTGAACAGATTCTATCAGAGAGGTCTGAGGTAAGAAGTCTTATCAACTCCAAGGAAATAATTCCTGTTAATGCTAGCGAGAAACAGCCTCTAACCAGACCAGCCACAATGACTTGACAGATTGATGGCTACGTCAAGATATTTCCTGGTATGGTTCATGGATTTTCGTTAAGGTACAAGGATGAAGATGAATTCGCTATTAAAAATGCCAATGAAGCCCACAAAGATATGACTAACTGGTTTCTCAATTACGTAGCATCAGGCTTCAGAGACCACAAGTTTCCTACTAGTATGTAGCCGTACTATTTCATGAGTTCAGAAGGGGAATCTCAGTTGTCTGCCATCATTATCATTTAGGTCACTATTCAGAGAAATCGTGGAAACATTTGTGATAGTTCCTCAAGAATGAGACTGGAGATTTTAAATCAAAATATAAATCTTGTTACAAACAAATTTAATTGACCTAAAATGGGTATATATGTTCCATCGTATTATATATAAATCTAAAAACTCTCAATCCGTCCGTCGCGAACCTCACAAGGGTCACTCAATGATATATTTGATTTTACCTTGTAACAAAGGGATAATGAAAAGAGATTGTAAGTATCAGTGTTTTTAATCACAGGGTCCAAAAAATGTATTTTGTTACAAATGATACCATTACACAACACATATAAGTCTAAGACTTCCCTAACTCATTTACGATATATAGGATTGAATAACTTGACCCCCTACGGGCTGGGTCTCACAATACAATAAGATTTAGGAAAAGGTTACTGAGAATTATAGTGAGAAAAATCCATA
Source organism: Passiflora organensis (assembly GCA_019739055.1). NCBI lineage: Eukaryota > Viridiplantae > Streptophyta > Magnoliopsida > Malpighiales > Passifloraceae > Passiflora > Passiflora organensis. The sequence continues at coordinate 3,150,003 of JAEPBF010000223.1, read as the reverse complement.
TCGCTATATTCCTTACAGAAGTTTATGTTTTTTTTAAATACTCAGAAGTTTCATGGTGTGGTTTTGTAGGCCCGAGAACAGAACATAGATACATCAAAGCAGTTTAGTTTAGTTGAAGTAGAGTGGTCCCACCTACCTCAACTTGCGGCGAGAATCAGCGGTTAGATAAGGATCAACGAAGGGGAACCGTTGAAGAGAAGTGAGCCAAGATTGCATATGGAACCAGAGGACCCAAAATTCCCAGCAAAAGTACAGAATGACAACAGACAAAATAGTTGGCTTTCAGGTCCTAACTGGAATCTCAAGGCAGCGAGTCTCTGCCACAGGTACTTGACCCCAGAAAGTTCTCGATCTTTTATCAACAGGGTGCTCAAATCTTGAGGTTTTCCAAAGATCAAGTTGTTGTCTTTGTTCTAGTGGGTGCCACTCAAATGGATTCCTGCTAAACGTTTTGGATTTTGGAGGCCTGTCGATGGATAAGTCTACGGTGGGGCTGAAACAGCAGTAAGGAAGGAGAGATTTGGACTTGTAGACTCTCATTTTCTGACGAGGGTTTCTTCTCTCTCTCTCTGGTGTAAGGGAAATATGGTCAGTTGTTTGGTGGCCTCTCATGGGAACCCTCCTGGTCCTGCCATTGTCTTTAACCAAGAGCATAGCAGGCTTGCCAAGGTAATTCTTTCAAGCTGTTCTACAATTTTTTGGGTATGCGGTGTGGTTTCGTCGAGTTAGAGGATTGATGTTTACGCGATTGCTTGTTCTCTTGATGGGAAATAGACGAATACAGTGAAATTCCTGAACTGGCTTTTGGTGTTTTAGTTTAATTTACCTGTTTTATATTGGTATAATAGATTTTATCATACTTGTAGGGCTCCCACTGGTTTTCTGGATCTTTTGAATTCCTTAACAAAATTTTAAAGCATGTTAATTAACCCTTTCTTGTGGGAAATAGATAGTTGTCATCTCTGAAACATTCAGTTAATCTATTCACTTGATGAACAGCTAGTTGACCTTATCATTGTCCAAGTCTATTTGATATGTGAAATGCTGAATCAGTCTTCACCTTTGGCTGAAGCAGGAATCCCCTGCTTATCTACCAAACCTGGGAGCAAAACAGGAGATAACTTCATTTCCCTCCTTGAAACTGGAGCCGCATCAGCATGAGCAGACATGGAGAGCTGTGGAAGGATGCTGCAAATCTGATAAGTTTGTCAATGTTTGCCTAACTTCTGGAAGGCCTATACTCGCTGATATTCAAGGTATTCATGTCTCTGATGATTCTTAGGATTCTTTTAATTGTATTTTGTGCCCTTCTTCTCTCTTTTTTCAATCTTTTGGGAGTTGAAGAGCTTCAGGTTTGGTTCCAGCCCAAGTACTTTTAATAGGATCACCAGTTAAAACATGCTTTCGTACTATTTCGAAACAAATGCAAGTACAATTCTATTGTTAAGAGAAAATATATTCTGGTTTTAAACTTCTCATAATGTATTGATGAAGAATCCGAACCCTTCTGCGTAAAAGTAGACTGTGTGATCTAACATGTAGTGAGCATGTTGAAGATGATGTTGCTGTATACAATTGCATCCTCTTAATAGTTAGAAAAGATTTAATTCAAACCTGGAAGATTTAGGAATAACCCCTGTAATCAATGAAACATGCAGCCAATAGAGATACTGCCCCAATGAAAATTGTAGCTTCCATAAAAATCCGAGGAATAAGGAAGTTGGTAGGTACCTTCATGAGTTTTTGGTTGTTTTCTCTACATCCTTTGCACAATCCTGATTCTTGGCTGTAGCTTCCTGTGCCTAAGCATTCTCTCTGACATTCTTGTTTCGCTAGCAGACAATCACCTTGACTCAGGTGTTTTCAGCAATGAAATTGTTGATGCATGCAGAAGGCAAGGGAAAATCCTGCAGTTTCTTATGTCCGGATCAAGTGGACTGGAAAAAAGTGGCCTGGATTTATCTTTGCTTTCTGAATTAATGGGCATCCAAGAATTCCGGTCTCTTATGGATCAGCATATACATGCATCTCTTATCTGTCCGAATGGCCTATATAATGAACCTGGTTGTCTTGTGGATTTTGTCCGAGATATGGCTCATAGTTCAAAGATTACCATTCATCCTGATGGTCAAGTATTGCTTGCTGGAAATGGCACCGAGATTAAGGATATTCTCTCTATTGTTGCTGAGTTTTATGTATCAAAAGGTTCAACTTCCTATGCAAATCGGTCAATCCTGGTTCCCCATTTTAGCAGGTATGGAATCTTGAACTTCTTCTTGATCAATGAAAAGTAGATTTACCATGGTGTTTATATGTTATGAGATTCGATGTTAAATTATTCCCTATGGTTTGTCCATTAACCTAAGCTCAGGGCTTTGATTTCTTGATTTAATTTATATAAAACTGGGATCATCTCCTACATTGAATTTGCTTAGGACGAAGATGGTTCATCTGTCTAGTCCTATGCTGCTTTCTATTTCTATCTCATTACCATCGTAGTAGATTTTTGTGCTATAGTGTTTCTTTGGGACATAGTCTTAGCAATTCCTTTCCCCCTATACATAATTTTGTTGGATATAACATGCTCGTAATAATTACCGAAATGATCCGCAGAAACCTGTGTTTCCATGCTGAGATTTTCTTTTCTGTTACTTTCAATGGGATGATTTGAAAAGTGATAGTTGTCATCTTCGATTGAACAGGCTCAATACTATTGAAACAGAGTCTAAACATCTCGATTCCTTGAAGGTGAAAGATATAATAACTGCACCACTGAAGAGGTACCCGATTATTTGCTTGTTGCAGAAATATATTTTTGTGCTTGTTTTATTCACTTGCTTCTCTATTTTATCTCAACTCATGTATCACTGAATCTTGCAAGCAGTCCTGAGAAGAGCAAGCTCCAGCCATCACCAAAGAAGAGGAACAGTAGGAAAAGAGGTGGCGAGCGGGATCTTTATAAAAGGAACAACCTCCATGCATGTGAGAATCTTCTTTCCTTGATTATGGGCAGGAACCGACACGGGAAAGCGGCAATGTTATCACTGAAGAGGACAGGTCCTGAACTACCAGAGCTATTGACCCAGTTCTCTGTTGGCATTGCCGGGACTGGCATTGCTGTTCTTTTCTCTGTAATCTATCAGCTGGCGACTGGAAGAGTACCCTTCACTGCTTGTAAAATCTTCAGCACTGGCTTTGGATTAGGGCTGGTTTGGTTGTCTCATGCGGTAAATGGACTGCGCAATGCCGTCGCACGTATCGGCAGGAATGCAAGCAAGACCAGTATCAAAGATGAGGAGATCATGAGTAGTGTTGATATAAATCTCAAGGAGATATACTTCAGAGCTGCAATAGTGATGGGAATCGCAGTTCTTAGACTTGCTTGAACATCATGGAGCAAGATATTAGGATTTCGGTATGACCAACGAGCTCGGCAAGTCGAACCATGGCGTGATCGCTAAGATCTGGCAGCTTCCGGATCTTGATTCTAATGGAATAGTACAAAGATACAAGGTAAACCAAATAAGCTATCCAGTTTATGAGGCTTGGTTTAGTATCACTTTTACTCTATTTGCTCTGGAAAGAGTTCAACTATAATCATCAGTGCAAACAGATGCATTGGAGTTTTGTCATGTAAGATCACTGTCTTCGGTTTATCACTACTACTCAGCAGCATATTTACAAATTCATAAACATACCCCCAACGGAACACTGTCACGGGTTTGGAATTTCGTATCACAGCCCCGTACAGGGCTCGTTCGACAATAAGACAATCATTGCGTGACAACATGCACTTCAGGTTTTCTTCAGGAAGATATAACCCCTAATACCAGAATTCGAAATAAAGGTTCAGAAGACCAAACAGGTATACTCGAGGCAGCAGGTATTCTGGTAGAAATGGATATTATTCAGTGATAATAAAAGAAAAAAAAATCTCGACAGAGTTTACCAATCATCATGGACATAAGATTCAATAGGGATTATAATGCTTGGAAATTAACACTATTAATTCTTTGCTGAGGACTTGGACAGAAACAACTTTGCGAGTGGGGATTCTTTCAGGGAAAAAAAAACAACCAGTTATCATATACCCACCACCCATTTTGAGGCATCAAGCAGGGAAAATGTGCACCAAGAATATCAAGATTTTACATTAGCTAATCAGTTCTGCAACCACACCTGCACCAACCGTCCGGCCTCCTTCTCTCAAGGCAAATCTTTGTCCTGTTACACCAGAAATTAGCTAACGAGTGTACACTTCCATAGAAAGCAAAACAGAACAAGTAACCAGATAGGTACAAGGGTCCAGTCGGTTTATAAAATAACACTATCCTTTTCTAACATTTTGGTAATGCAATACTTCAGATTCTCTCAGTTAAGCTCCGAAGAAATATTAATCATTGCACTAATAATTTTCAGAGGAAGATCAACCTAGAAGTTTTCCTTTCATACAGAAGTTTCAACTTGAACATACCTACTTCGAGTGGAACCGGTAGCATCAGCTCAAACTTTGCACTCACATTGTCACCAGGCATAACCATCTTAGTATCTTCTGGCAACTCTATTGTCCCGGTGATATCTGCAGTTCTCATATAAAACTGTGGCTTGTAATTTGAGACAAAGGCTGTATGACGTCCACCTTCATCTTTTGTTAGGACATAAATTTCACCCCGAAACTTTTTGTATGTCTTCACACTTCCAGGCTTAGCAATAACCTAAAAGGTTAAAATGCTTCATTCATCTTTATGTGCCAAAACTTGGCTATATCCACTTGATATAGCAATAAAAACATCATAAGTTAAGACTTTTCCAAAGAAAAATGAGAAAAGCATAGGTAGATCTCAGTAAGATCTAATATGCATTTAATTAGTTTGATGAAACAGCTCAGAAATTTCCTCAAGGGCTTTATGTTAGGACTCTTTCTTGATTTTTTGCTACATACCATACCACGTTGCACATCCTCTCGCTTCAGACCACGAAGGAGAAGACCCACATTATCACCAGCCTAGAAAAGCAAACAAAACCAGTTTTAGTTTGAAACGTCAATAGCTCAGCAAAAGCAATACAACAGCCTCAATGTACTCGAGTACTTTAACTGATTACACACTTGTCCTTGATCCAAGATTTTCTTGAACATCTCAACACCAGTAACTGTGGTTTTAAGAGAAGCACCCTGAAGAACAAAAGACAGTATTAGGTTGCAAAAGTATATGGGAAAGAAATGAGTCTACTTGTTCAAAGAAGTACCTGCATTAATCCCAAAATTTCCACTTCTTCGCCAACCTTGATGGTACCCTGTTCAACACGTCCAGTTGCAACAGTTCCACGTCCCTTCAAGAAAATAAACCTAAATTGTAAACTAATGGATGTTTGAAGCAAGATAAGTGCATACGTTCAGTTATAGGAGATGAGAAATAGGATATTCATAAAAAGAACATCTACACCTATGCAATCACAGACCCACTATACAATGGCAAAAGACAGTTTTATGAACCAAAGAAGCTAAGAAAGAAACTATGGATCAACAATTGCAATAATACACAGAAAGAAAGAAAAATTGCAGAAACTATAGATCTTCTATCAAAACAATATACAAGAAATGCTAAGTGGATCCCTTTTCACCTGAATTGAGAAAACATCTTCAATTGGCATCAGAAAAGGCTTGTCAAGTTGGCGAACAGGATCAGGAATGTATTCATCCACAGCGTCCATTAGTTTCAGAATGGCTTTTCTCCCTAATTCTTCATTTGTACCCTGTAATGCAGACAATGCTGATCCTCGAACAATAGGGATTTCATCTCCTGGAAACTTGTAGAAGCTAAGAAGTTCTGCCAAAAAATTATTTCAGTGATAAGAATGCAGCTCACCAAAAACAGAGTAGAAACATAATGGCATGAAAATATAACAACTTCAGAAGGAAGCCTTACCACGGAGTTCCATCTCCACCAGTTCCATTAACTCTGGATCATCAACAGCATCCACTTTATTCAGGAAACACACAAGTGATGGCACACCAACCTGTCAAATGCATTCATAGAATTCTTAAGGACAGGCACTACACAAGGCTAAAACAATGAACATAATATTTTGCATGCTAAGGGAAGTACGACACACACCTGTCGTGCAAGTAAAATATGTTCCTTTGTCTGTGGCATGGGTCCATCTGGAGCGGATACAACCAAAATCCCACCATCCATTTGTGCCGCACCAGTAATCATGTTCTGCAAATTTATTTTGGAATATAACTTGTTAAGTTCAGAATTCTGTTTCAAGAACACAATACACTGCCAATAATTAAGAAATACTTCATCCAGTATGTTGATTTTCATGTATCTTTTGTATGAGTGAACTGCTAAATCAATTTGGGTAATGTTCCCTTTACCCCCACAATTGTGGAGAAGGCAGTTTCCTGTTGGAACTTCACTATTGATCAATCAAAATAATCACGGTAATGTGGAGGGATCAGATTAAACTAATAAGTAGGACAACATTAACAAATTTAGATGGTACAGAAACCATAAAAAACATAAACCCACAAGCAGAAGTTAACTCAGGGTAAAATATGCACACATTCCTGCAGAATCAAAATTAAATAGTTTCCTAGGCATATAAAAATCCCTCAAATAATTATATAGCTCTTTGCACACAAGATGTGACACCCATAATGTAGGCTACAACCATGTGTACCCTTTTTTAATTTATTTTTAAAAATATTGAAAGCAGGCCCTGTAATTTATTTAAAGAAGTTGACGACTCACCTTGACATAATCTGCATGTCCAGGACAGTCAACATGCGCGTAATGGCGTTTGACAGTTTCATACTCCACATGTGCCTACAAAACCAATTACAATCGCCAATACGTCTCTCTTAAAAAATGGAAAGTGAGATGAAGGGATTACACGTCCTCTACATTACGTATCATGCACATGTTGTCAGAAAAAAAAGAAGAAATGCGATTCCAACCGTTGCAATTGTTATCCCTCTCTTTCTCTCTTCAGGAGCCTTGTCGATTTCATCAAAGGCAATAGCCTTGGCTTTTCCTTCATCAGCTAGCACCTACAAAGAAAAATTTTCAATGTTACTTACGAGACAAATACAGTAAAGCAAATCCAATCATGCCCGTGACGAGGAAATTGAGAGGAGTTGTTAGTGTGACACCTTCGGTGTAAAAATATTACAAGATGGGTAGATAAAGACTAGACAATGCAGAGAAATAAGCAAATAGTCGCACCATGAAAACACAACCTTTGTAATTGCGGCAGTCAGTGTTGTCTTCCCATGGTCGACATGTCCGATTGTTCCAACATTCACATGAGGTTTACTGTAAAGAAAGAAAGACCATTCATCTAGGATCTCATTCAAGTTACTATCCAAATTCCAAAACAAAATCCAAAGAACAGAAATCCATGTCGCAATGCGCTTACTTCATAACTATATTTCATATTTTACTCTTGCCGAACGAAATTATAAATAAAAATTAAAAATCATTTGTAAACAATGCCGAGGCCTTTGATTGATAAACCATCACAGCAAAACCGTCACCAGATCATTCCAAAATCTCAATCGTCTTTCTACAATAATTTGTGTCTTCACTCGAGAATTATTTCCATCTTGCTCAAACTAGGCGCCTAGTAACTTCTTTTGAAGACAAAACACACACACCCAAAACAACCAAACAAACCCCAATCTCGTGACGCAGCCCGCACTCTATATCGAAGACAAATAGAGAAAACTCACGTGCGAGTGAAGGTAGCCAACGATCTCCACCAAGGAGAAGACAGAATGAAGGTTCTCTCATTTGCAGAGATAGAACCGGCAAGTGAGCAATGCAAGTAAGCCGATCCTCGACATGAAGAGTAAGTAGTTTGTGAGTAAAGCTTGATGAGGCGCTTGGAATTGGAGTTTCTAACTAACACGGAAGCCATTGACGGAAACGGTAACCTCCACGGGAACAAGCGAGGCGGAGTGGGGTTTTAGGAAAGGGGTGGGTCATTCCATCACTCGAGGGTTTTAGTGTCCGACCCGTCTGACAAAAATTACACCGTCGTTGCCATCTCTGGGCCACGTTTGGGCCTCAAGTTAAATAAAATGTTATGTTCAACTGAGGCTCTTGAGCTGGGCCTGAGCTCTCTCAATCCCACTGCGCGCAAACCAGGTGGAGTTATAAGCCCGGCCCTATTAAAGGGTAGCAGTTTGTTATACCGAATTAAAATTAAATTATATAAATAATAATTCTAAAATATATCTATATATACTCGGACTGTTTGCCTTATTTGGTCTTGACTGGAGTCCGCAAGATGGACGCTGTGATAATATTAAAGTTGATTAGGTAAGCTTATAGGATCGATTCCTAGAATTTTCTTAGTGCGGGTACCTGACTTTCAGTTCGAAACTTGGGTAGTACAGAAGGCATTTTGCCTTTCTACCTTGGGGGATCTACTTTATATGCATGGACGAAAGAGGCTTTTCTGCAATCGTGAATTCGTGATGAATCCAACAAGGGAACCTACCAGTCTGTGATATTGTTTCCCACCTGTAACCACGAGCTTTAGATCGGTTCCCTTTTATGTTTCAACGCCAATTCCACAAAGAATGCAGAATCCTATGCCTTCAGAAAGCTCGTAGTCGCAAAATTGAACCGTTGTTATCCAAAATTAAAGAATGGACTATCACAAATCGGATTTTTGCAGAATTACTATTTATGATCTGTAAGACAGCGAGACACGAATCCCGTCTTATCAGGTTCTAGTTTCTTTTGACGAATGGGAAAGACGTAAGGAATATGATCATGACCCACTGCTTCTTTTCTGAAGAAATTAGAACCAATTATGAAGAATTTTATCCTGAAGGCTCCATCAACTTTCCAGCTTATCAAATCTCGTTTTCCCACCCAGCAATCATTAGAATTTCCTGTCTTCTTTTTCCTAGTAATTAAGGACTATTCTTTCCTGCGGATTCCAGTTTCTGGAGTTATAAATGATACCTTCTTCTGCCCCTCTTCTTGAGCTGCATCTCGCAAACCAACCCTTCCATATATCCCTCTTTTTCATTCACGCATGGAAAAGGACAGCAAAACCCACCCAATGAGCTTCTGTGAAAAGTTCTACAGAGCAGTAACTACCTGCCCTAGCCAAGGAAAGAAGCCGCCCATCCTCGATAAAAATTCTTCACCACCTCCCCCTTCTTGGAAAACCATCCACACTCAACCAAATCAAGATCCACCAAAACGACATCACAAAGCCCACCACCCAGAACTCGAGATTGAGCCCAATTCTGCACCACCCACCGGCCACCTTGCTGCGGGTGGCGTAGCGGAACCACCACCCCAAGTTGAGAAAGGTGATGGTAAGAAATCAAGGATGCACATCGAAGATAGATTCACTGAATACATCCATCGTGCAAGGCTTAGGCTTAGGGCCATGTCTAATGTTAGCCACAGAAAGCACCCGGGAAATGATCATATGTAAGTGGATTAAGAAGAAAGGCAGTACTGCATCAAAATCCTACCTACTCTTGGAATTTTGATCAGGCAAGAGACCAGTAAATGAATCGGTAATTTCCAGTTTGCATCTTTTAACGAATAATGATCCATGGATTGAATGTTTGTGTAACTAATCTATGAATGTTCGTGTTTTGTCTATTTTAATTACTCACTATATTGGTTTGTTGTTGACTATGTATTGATTGTGATATACTTATTTTTTACGGATTTTGGATTTTTTTTATTATAGAAAAATATTTCCGTGAATAATATCTCCCCGGAACTTGATTATGTACCAGTATTTCAGGTAGGACGCCATCCAGACATTATTTAATACGGTTATGGAAAATCTGGGTAGCTTTCCGAAAATGTAAGCTTGAAGGGTGTCACTAAACTAATTAAGTATCCTTAAATTTACTAATACTGTCTTACTTGGGTTTCAGGCACCCAGTACCCGATCTTGTACACTTGTCCACTATTACTATAAAGATCTCTAAACGAGCATGCCTTCTTACATATATAGTAACCTTTAGTGACGATATGGTTACAAAGACAGACTGTGTCAGTGCTGCCACATTTTGTATAAAAATGGCTATATATACCTTTTGGACCATTGGCATCAATAAAATAACAAAGGTCTAAGCTCCCTTCTTAGTCACCATGACGAGCAGGACATGCTGCTGTCCCTGACCTGCAAAGGACAATGGACAGTGAATAACATGGAAGTACGACCTGGAAAAGGACTGTTTCACAGTCACATAGGGCCAGTTTGTGTTAGAATAATTGAAGGACTCCAAATCAATTGGCTCTTGGTTGGTTAAAGGGAGTGCCTCTCCAGTCTGTTTGACTTATGTTAGGAGCGTGCTTCATGATTATTATTATTTTTTTTCCATAAATAGGTTGGTCTCTCTTTTTTTTTAAAAAAAAAAGTATCTCCTACCCCTAGCAGCATTAATTAATCTTTTTTAGGGTATTGATGGGTTTCTATTAAGATGTAAATCCTATAAATAATTTTTTATAAAAATTAATCTTAAAGTTTACATTATAAACTTCTATTATAAGAATTTTTTTTGCCCTTTTAAAGGAAACTTGAGGGTTTTGTGGATGGCGGCATGATCCCTTAGCCATTTGCCAAAATGCCACATTTTTAATACGAGCCTTACATGTTCACCCTTGACTTTTTGTTTAAACTTGGCAAAGGAATCAGACCACTTTCCGGTGGGCCACAGCATACTGGTCAGCTAAAAAAATATTAATTCCATAATCAAATTAATTTTTTTTAATTGGACCATCCATATTTATTTTAATCCGGAATCATGAATTATTATGATATGATGTCTATTGCTTCTATTTTGAGAGACAACGAAGCAAATTTTTATTTATTAATATAATAAAATTTTATTTAAAAATAAGATAAAACCAAACAAAAAGAACCTGTGCTCCAGGTGGCTAAACAAGCCGGCTAGACCCAACGCCTTGCATCGGTTAGTGTGGCGATGGGATGGGCATCCACTCCTTGTGCGTTGAAGTTGAACAACGCAGTTGGATGGGAAAACAGCCGCTGAGGCAAGGCAAAGCCAAAGCACGCAGTCACTATGCACTGCACTGGCTATACTGGCTTGCTGCGAGTCCCGAACCCAACTCCTAAGCAAGCCAACAACATAGGAAGCAGCACTATAGGTAGAGGAATCGAGCCTCCGTCAATACCCGGAGCTCCCCATCAATGCGCTGCGGACCCACTATTAGCATTCTCCCTGCCCCCGAGTTTCTTTGTGTTATGCAAGCTTCACATATATAATGACTAAAATGCCCATGTACTCGTCAGATTACATAATTAATACAATTATATTATATACCAGATAAGACCACGATTTGCCTCGCTATAACGGTGCCGTTTCTGCTTCGGCCATGGTGATTAACTGATTATTAAGGCAATTGACATATTTAGCTGTCAGATTCCTTTTAAAAAATATTTTTTCCTAACAAAAGAGAAAACCCATTATGGTAATTTCGAGTAATGTACCTTCCCCACAAAACTTGTACAGAAGATTTTAACCCCAAATTGCCCTCAAAACCAACGTTCATTTTGGACATGCCACGTCAGGGCCGCCCGAGCTAGTATGTACGGACATGGCGAGATATATAATCACAACAGAGTCCGCCTCCCAAATATCCCTACAAGAAGGCCTCGCTTTCAAAACCTGCATTCTCTCCCTTCCTCCGGTATTTATTCCCCGTCAATCCCCGAAATTCTCACGAGATATCGGAAGTCAGATACCCTACTAAAACCTCTCTGAACCTTGGGGTACCGAATAAGCGAAGTACAGGTGGTCTGACTGGTTGTATAGTATCAGTCGAGCTCGGTACTAGTGATCATGCTGATGGCGGCTGGGCCGGTGGATCGAGCAGCTGCTCCGGTGGTGGTGCCCGTTCAGGGGCCTCCGCCATCGGTGATGGTGGCAACGAATGGGTTCGCGAAGGACGCGATACTGGCATGGTACCGCGGGGAATTCGCGGCTGCGAACGCGATCATCGACGCCTTGTGCTCGCACCTGGCGCAGCTCGGCGTAGGAAAGGCGGAATATGAGGCGGCTTTCGCGGCAATTCACCGGAGGCGGCTGAACTGGATCCCGGTGCTCCAGATGCAGAAGTACCACTCAATTGGTGACGTGGCGGTGGAGCTGAGGCGTGTCACGGAGAGGAAGGTTGGGGAGAATAAGTGCAGTGATCCTCACCTTGATCAGGAGGCTGTGGTGGTAAAAAAGGAAGTGTCTTTTGAGACTGATATAAAAAAGGAAAATGAGGAAGCGTTCGAGAAAGTGAAGGAATGCGCGGAGGAAAATGGAGGTGGCATTATTGTCGTCGATGATGGTGAGGAGGATGGTCCTGAGGAAGAAGACGATTCTCCCGATAGCGATATCACTGATTCAGGTAAGTAATAGTGAAGCTTTCGTCAGTGATTCCTAATTTCACTCCGATTTTGATATTTCTGACAAGTCAGTGCTCTTCCTCGTTAATCCGTCTTTTTCCATAAAAATGTTTTTTAATGGAAGGTTTTCCTTTTCCTTTCCAAATAGAAAGGAAAAACAATGATGGTGTTGGGTAAAATCCCAGCAACGTGGAATTTCTATATTTTATTTTTTTTGGCGTTTCTGTGAAGAAAAAGGGTAGAAGAAGAAAGAATTCCTCTCCCCTTCCTAATCAGGAGGACCTCTGTGGAAGCCGCCGCTTTTGATTATCCTTTATGTTTTCTCGTAGCCACCTTAGAAAATTCCAGAATTTCAGGACCACAAGATAATTAACATGAAGCGGTCGTTGTTTTCTCGAGGTGGCTGGCGTAGTGAAGTAGTAGCAAACCAACTCCGGCAGCCGTTGCCTGGAGATGTGTGCAATGATTTAAGTAGGCGGCGCCAGATGTTAGGCGTGGGTGTTCGGTTGACGTCAGGCATGACTGAGGGTAGTTGTTGGGCTTCCTAGGCGATTCTCAAAGTTAGTAGGCTCGTGATGCCAGGTCAACGCTGTCGTGTCCATTGATTTTTGGGTGGGAATTGCTATGGAAGGTTTGGTGTGTGGTGAGGTGGTAGCTTCTGGATCGTTTAATAAGGGAATAAAACTAGTTGCAAGATTCGGATCTTGGTATATGGCTGCTCCGAGCCACATGACAAAAGGATCTCGTGGTCCTGTCACCATGTCATTCGTCGTAATTAAAAGCCTGACATCGATAGTTGAGAGGGTCGGGAAGTGTAAATGTTTGTCATGTCGTTTGTTAATTAATTATTAATTGACATCTTACGTGCCGTGTTACATGTCGTCTGCGTGGGAGTGCAGGATCTCACGAATTACCGGTGAACAACGAGGATATGGATATCTGTTCCAACCATGAAGATTGCGGTGCGCGTCCGAACCAAATCAGGTTGACGAAAGGTTTCTCAGCTAAGGAGCAGATCAAAGGGCACACGGCGAGTTCTTTCTTTCGAAATTTTAAAAACATTGTTTCCTTTGAGAAGATGGAATTTAGAGGGTAGCGAACGAAATAGCATAAGTTGTTGAAAAAAAAACTTTAAAAAAAATTGCAGAGGGCTGATATTGATTGGGAGATATTATACAAAACTGGCAGGTGAATGTGGTGAAGGGTTTGAAGTTGTATGAGGATGTGTTCACTGATTCTGAGCTGTCTAAGTTGGCCGAGTTTGTGAACGAACTACGAGTCGCTGGCCAGAATGGTGAACTCTCAGGTGATTTTCCATATAGTAGGGAAAAATCTTTGTTAGCGTTTCCTGATAAATCATGCAAGACGAGAAACGTAATTCAATCTTCTTGAATCTTGGAATAGGTGAGACCTATATTTTGTTCAACAAGCAGATGAAAGGAAACAAGAGAGAGCTGATTCAGTTTGGTGCACCAATTTTTGGCCACATAAACGACCAAGGTATAAATGACCATCAATCATCAAGTATGACATTTCTTTTCAGGATTCCTTTAGGTTGATGCTTGTTATTAGTTACACTCTTCTCTTCATGGGTTATGAGAGAGATGGTAGGCAGATTAATTTATAGCTGGTTTTCAATTTTGTTAGGTTACATAGAACCAATCCCAGCTCTTCTTCAGGGAGTCATCGATCACCTGGTGCAATGGCAACTGATACCGGAATATAAAAAACCAAACGGTTGTATTATCCATTACTTTGATGAGGTAAATCAATCAGCGTCCTACGTACACATATAAGTTTCAGATCACTGTTATAGTTCTGTAACTAGATTTCCTATCCCTTCATTTTTTCTATATCGAGTGGTATATATAGAGAATCATAAATGTATATCTGTTTGATACAGGAGGAATATTCTCAACCTTTTCAAAAGCCACCCCATTTGGAGCAACCAATCTCCACCATCCTCCTATCTGAATCAACAATGGCTTTTGGCCGCGTGCTTGCCTGTGATAATGAAGGGAATTACAGAGGCTCATTGGTGCTTCCAGTGAAAGAAGGGTTTGCATTCAATCTCTTTCAATATATACATATATATGTCATCCTTGTCAGTTAAAAGCAACTGTCTCATGCTTGTATATAATGCAGTTTGAAGGGCAGAGCAGAAACTATAAATGTAGAAATAAGTTTGATACGCATGCATTTTTTAGTCTTGAGCTCTTTATTCTTTCGTCTGGTTTATGCATCTTCTGATCCTGATATAGTGATTTTACACAGATCGTTTATCATGAAATATTCTAAATGTAATAGTTGGTCTTAAAGCATCTGAAATTTTCTTAATTGCATTGCATATCTTCCTCTGTATAGTGCTTGCCTGTTGCTTCATGAAATTTTGTGGATAACTTAGTTAGATATTGATGCGCTTGCTTGTAACTCTGCACCAGACAAAGGAAAGTTACTGCAGTAGCTGTTTTTTAAAAAAAATTAAAAAAGTATCCACTGTCGACATCAATGAGTAATTCTTGTATCATAAGCATCAACAATGGATGGTCCTACGGTAGCTGTTAACTGAAAAATTTTCCGCGAAATTGGCAGCGATGTACTTCTTCTTTGAAATAATAGACTATGTTGATCTTGAACCCCTTGAAAATCTTGCAGGGCCATGTTAGTGATGAGGGGAAATAGTGCAGACATGGCAGGGCACGCCATGTGCCCATCTTCAAACAAACGGATAAGCATCACTTTCTTCAGGGTGCGCCCTGACTCAACTCATGTACAGTCACCTCCAACTAGTCCCATGGCCGGTGCCATGACTTTATGGCAACCTGGAAACCCATATACATCGACAAATGGAGCTCTGAATGGTTGCGGTACAGTACCTAACTGGGGAGTCATGCGAACCCCAGTGGTTATGCTAGCTTCAGTGCGTCCTATGGTGTTGAACCCCAAAAGAATGCCCCGAGGTGGTACTGGAGTTTTCTTGCCATGGTCTGTAGGATCAAGAAGACATACAAAACGTCTCCCACCTCGCGCCCAGAGAGGCCGCCTCCTCGCTCTGAATTTTCCAGTTGAAACACATTCAACTGAGTCTGCCATTGACGCTGGAGGCATCGACACTAAAGGAAACTAGAGATGAAGTTACCCTGAGGCAGCCCTATGGCAGAGGGAAGACAAAAGAACTGCAGGTGTCAATCTCAAGCATTTGCTCTTAAACAGCTCTCAGTTGTATAAACAAGACCCGACTTCTGCCCCCAAGAATTAAACTAAACCCATTTCATTTGACTTCTTTTCTCTCCAGTCATATTAGGTTCTGGTGTGAGTAAGCACAGTGTTATATCAATCCTGTAGAGCTCTTAAGTAGTTTCCGAGGGAGTGTGTATCATCAGTTCATAGCAGGACAGAATTTTGTATCAACCAAGGTTTGTTTATTCCTATCCAATCTCTCCAACAGTAAGACACACATCCTTTGCTTTCTTGTTGAATTTCCTTACAAAACAATTACATAAAAAGATATGTATGCGATTTTCAATAGAAGGGAAAGCCATAATCAAGGCTTCTTTGATAGCAACCCATTTAATCCCATTGCCTGTCGCTTCCTCCTGATGAATGCATCCGATTTTTCATTTATATTCGGAGCAACACTGATATGATGAATAGGAAATATATTCTTCACTTTAGGGTCCTCAGATTCTGCAGAAACTGCAGATTTCTCACTAGATAACACCACATTCTTACCTTTCTTCCTAGCCCTCTCTTCCTCCGAAACAGCCTGCATACTGGGAGCCTTGTTTGGTGGTTTTCCTCCGGCAAACGGGGTTTTTCTCTCTGGTGGAGCTCGTGGATAAGCCTTGTCTGGTGCTTCAGCTGGATAAATGTCGGGTAGTGGCCCTTTAACCCGGATGTCACGTTGGCCATATGTCCCTGTCTCTCCTACTGGAGAACTAGGCAGATTCAAAGAAGTCCAGTGCTCAAACTGTTCCTCAGTTTGCTTGAAATGAACCTGAATTTCCTCTCCACCACCACTCGTAGACCCTGGACTACTACCATCAAATGGAGGAGCTGTGGTCGAGCATTGACGAGCTTCATGGCCCGACGTTACGCGCTTCAGACCCCGACCAATGAGGCCATTAACGACGAAGCTGTAGAGCTTTTGACATATGCCAAATGGCTCAAACTGGCCGTACTTTTCCTGCATGTTAGACAAAAACACAACACCGCAGAGCAATGAAACCGGGGCTCGACCATGGATGGATTTATTGGAGTAATTGGTTAGCATGTAGTGTTATTCTATTCTTAGGAGACAGGGTAGAAAAAGGTAGAACGTGAAAATGGTACCCTTCTCTTTTTCTTTATTTAATACAAAAATGTCCGTAGCTTAAATAGAAAGCAAGTGCAGATCACAAGGATTTCAATTTCATGGATGCATCCTCTTAATGCCCTGCACAGTAAAAGGAGACGAGAATCCTACCTTGCTTGAAGTTTCTTATATTCCCCAAACATTAAGAATCACCCTATAGCCTATTTCCAGAATCCTTCTAGTTTAGAGTTTCTCATCAATCAAAAAGGAAGCAAAAACAATCATAACATGAGTTTTTTTTTATTAATGAAGAGTATCACCAGTCGATAATCAGATTAATCTCTCCACGTGACTCGACCACCCGATTCACTTCGCAGTCATTTAGTTTGCAGCCATGAGTGGTACGGTATAATCATCCACCTTTTTGGTGAAACCACTAACAACAGTATACTTTCCATATCTCGCAATTTTTTCCGGATCAAACCTGATACCTTCAATTAAGGAAACACAGTATGCTATAGACCAATGCGCCAACAACTCTTGATAATCATAACATGAGTTGATCTCAATAAAGAATGAATCGTACTTAATTATTAATAAAAATGACAAACAATCATGTGAATCGATGATATTTCTTTTTGTATTAAACGATGATCACTAGAAATTATATACCAATATTTGGACGATAACATCTCTTTTTTTTAAATAACTAATAGCTCGATTAAAAAAATAATAATTTTAGATAACTAAGAGAGAAACAATCATAACAAGGAGCGAACAGTCATTTCCCAGATATCTCCAACCGGAGTCCATTAAAAGGAGCCCAATACGGCCCGGTATGGTATTAGTTGACGGCCCAATGTTATTGCGAGCCGGTTCAGTGACCGGTCAGGAATTGACCACTCACCCTCTGGTGTGTACTTTTCACATACTGCTTGCTTGGTTCTACACGCCGTACCTAAAAAGCCACACGCGTATACCATTTCTTGGAGAGTTTCTAATCTTTCACCAAATGGATTTCTTCAAATCGGTGTTTTCCGATGAGCCCGAACCCGAGTCTGAATCTCCCAGAGCCGAATCCAAATCCAGATCCGTGCATACAGATCCCACCTCCTCATCGGAGCAACCAGATGCGAAGCCTACCGAAGCCGGTGGTGGCGGTGCTTGGAACTTCGGAGGTTTATTCAAAACGCTAACCGCCTCATCTGGATCCGTGATCGAGACCTATCGTCGAGATCTCAAGGAGTTCGGATCGGAACTCCGGAAAGAGATCCAAGTCGCTCAGGGATCCCTTGGAACCGTGGGCCTGGCCATCGACGAACTAGGGAGTTCCGTTTTGAAGGGTACTGCTGAGTTTATCTCACAAGGAAAGGAAGCAATTCTAGCTATCGATGGTGAATCTGATTCGTCTGATAATAATGCTGCTAACAGCAGACAACAGAGCCTGGGCTCGAAGCGGTATAGTCGTTTTGAGACGCAGGTACGTGTGATCCAGGGCAATCCGGCGACGTATTCCGAGGAGGTTGATGATGTTGAGGATTACAGGAAGTGGAAGTCAGGGTTTGTGATGGAGAGCAGGGAGGAGATAGAGCTATTGTTGGCGGAGAATGGCGCGATGGAGAGCTTATATACGAAGCTTGTGCCTGGAAGTGTTGACGAGGAGACATTTTGGTGTAGGTATTTTTATAAGGTGCATAAGCTCAAGCAAGCTGAGGAGTTGAGAGTCAATCTTGTGAAGCGTGCCATTTCGCGCGAAGAGGATGACTTAAGCTGGGATGTTGAGGAGGATGAGGAAGAGGAAGAGAAAGGGGAAGTTGAAGAGGAGCGAAAGGGGAAGGAGGACGAAGGGGAGGGTCATGTGGATTCGGTTGGGAGTAATACAGCTACAGAAGCACAAAGCGCTGAGGTTATTGAAGGATCGAACCAAAATGCGAAGAATTATGAAGGTGAGGAGATGGGTAAGAGTAAGGATGGACAGGTTGTAGATGTGAAGGAAGAGGAGGGACTGAAGGGATCAGATGAAAGTGGCGATGGAGGCAATGCAGTGGTTGAGAAGGTGGATACAGAGAAAAGGGAAGGAGAAGGGTACGCTTTTTCGAAATCAGACGAGAAAGTGGGTGTGGAAGTGAAGGGGGATAATGGAGGATCATGTAAAGACAGTGATTTTTCAGTGGTGTCTAGCCGGGCAACTAGTCAGGAGGAGGAGGATCTTGGATGGGATGAGATTGAAGATCTGAGTGGCATCGATGAGAAGAAAGTGAGTAATAGTGGTACCAGTCTAAACAAGGTAGATTTACACAAACGGCTGAGTGCGGCGGAGGAAGAAGAGGATTTGAGCTGGGATATCGAGGATGATGATGAGCCACTCAAGTCTTGAGAAGGTACTTACATCAAGTACTTGCATTTATTAGTAAACATCGATAAGATTTATCCTTCTCCAATCTTGTAAGCTTGTTTATGCAAAGCATGGTATTCGTCAATTTTTTTTTTTTAAAAAAAACGTTTGAAGTTCATTCTGCATGATAATCTGTGATTATTATATGTACCCTTCAAATCTTAGAATTGTTTTTTGATCCATTCATCTTCTTTGTACAGAATTAGACTTTACTCTCCTCAGAGCAGTTTCCTCGCTGTTATTGTTGTCATATTTATCAAGATTGCAGCCTTTTCCCTCTGTACTGATGCAGATATGTAATAGAAAGCATTTAATGGAAGCTTAAGAGTGACGAGGCTTTGCTGGGTTGGAAGTCCCTAAGGTTCTCAGGTTAATGTCCAGATATAAATTTAATGAATTGAAAAAAAAAAAAGATACAGTGAATGGAGAAGTCGATACCTTAAAAAAGAACCAAAAGGAAATCTGACACATCCTCAAAAAATACAATTTTTTTCTCCCCCCTCAGATAACACTTTTCCTATTTGTTTGTTAATTTTCTTTACATTTATGTGGTTTGTATACACACCATTCCACCTTCTTACACTTCTAAATCAATAATCAATGAGTCCATTCCTTTTCACCAGCCCAGGCCGGAGAGTGACAATTCAATTGCCTGCAGGTTCCTCATTCTTCCAGGAAATGCATAGAAGAGCGATAGAGATCATAAGGAGCCCAAAGATGATCAACAATGCACGGCTTCCTCGAGTCCAGCCTCAACCATGGCTTCCCTTTCCCACTCCAGTGAAGCAAACTAATAGGTCCAGGGTGTAAACTCCTACACTTGCCTTTAAGGTTATCTCCCCCTAACCCATGTTGGTTCCATCTATGATCTACCCCTTTGATGTTCCCTGCCAAGACCAATAGGAAAGGTGGCAAAGAACCCAGATGGTAGATCCTTCTCTGCTTTTGCACTGTCATCCACTTCTCTACTTTGTCCGTGAACCCTCCTTCCCTCCATTTATCTACGTCAACTACCATAACACCTGTGTTAAAATAACATGGCCTCCTCCCTTCGAATGTGCTGGTCAATGCAGGATCAGCCCAGAACAAGTTGGTGAAGTACTTGGTGAAATTTGCATGGCAATATTCTGGCGCCGCCAAAACCTTGTTTTCCAAATCAACCTCCCATAGTTTTGATATATCGTCAACAACAACAAGATCAGAGTCCAAGTAAATGACTCGTTTAACATTTGTCGGGATAATGTCGGCAAGGTAAATCCTGGCATAGTTCAAAGGCTGGTCTAGAGCTTGACGGATCGACTTTGATATATTGCCACGAACACGGTTAGTATCAAACCTGTAAACCTTAAACTTTAGGTAAGGAAAGGTGGAGTTGATGTTGTACATCACCTCATGCTCGAAACGTGCCCATAGGAAATGGAACTCTACATTTTCCGGGCAAGTAGAGTGCTGTAGGATAGAAAAGACCGCAGCCATCGTTCCCCTCAGGTAATTAGCGTCAAGAGTCATAACAATATGTACTCTGTCCGACCCGCAGGAATCCCCATTGCGAAAAGCTGGGGCTTCCCTGAAGTGTACAGGGACATTTAAGGATAGTTTTCGGATAATTCTTTCCGATCCATGGGAAGAAGCAACGGTCGTCGAGGTGGAGGAGAGAAAGAAAGACAGGAGGCCAAGGACAAAACACAGGGCGGAGGCCATCCTGTCCTATGTATTATGAGAAGGTGGGTTATGAACAAGCTTAGAGATTTAGGGGAGAATGAGCGCAGCCATTGCTTTAGGCTGGTCTAGAGAAGGTTTCGTGGAAAGGAAAATAAAAGTAATGATTGATAGATTGTAGGAAACGAGAAAGGTTGGTAAGATTTGTGAGGAAGAGAAGATTCCTCGGAGCATAGGATTTGTACGTGTGTATTTCATTTTCATAGCTCGCTCAAATCTTTTCCTTTGTTGTGGTTTCCCAACTGTACTGTTGTTTAGGACAATGTGGTTCTGATAATATCCTTTTCTATATACTCTCCCTATTTTCTGCCTCTTTCAATGGAGAAAACACTATTTTTTTACAAGGTTTCTGTGCTGTTTTAGTCAATTTTGATCTGTTTTAGCCTTTTCCAATTGGGAGATGTTGACCCAACAGCATATCCTTCTGGAACATATCTGGTTTACTCCCTCTGTCGACAATGGCCAGCCATTTTACAGTTTTTGATTCAGTCAATCTAACCCATCCACACCAAAGGGGCAGTGTTCAACAGTTTTTTCTACTCTTTCTTCACTGCAGTAGCCTTAAAGGCTTCACACTGGCATTCTAGAGCAGACCTGAACGTAGTTGGCAGAACCCCTTCATAATGGTCGGCAACAACTCATAAGGTGAATTTACAGATTTACATAATTTGGTCAGCCAAAACGACAATCCATCTCAGCATTATATATTCGGATCTGTATTTTATGTTTCCATATATATTCGTATTCAGATTGGTTTGGTCGGGATGTAATATTATTTTTAAATCAAAGATCTAATTCTTAATCTGATTTGTATGTCGAGTGTTGAATATGGAAATTTCATGTAAGCGATGGAAATTTTGTATCAATATTCTTGAATTAATTTTGATATTTTATAACGAAAGTTTGATGAATTGGATTCAGATATTCAATAGATAATTATAGACTCTATTTTTATGGATCTTATTCATAGATATTCAGGATACTCGAGGATATCTGTATTACAGAATTTCTATATTTATAGACTTTAAGAGATATTATGCATATTTATAGACGTGAAAGAATATATTTTTTCAAATACAAGATTATGTCTGTTAGGTACGAAGGACTGTGATTGTTGGCTATGGACGGATGTATCTCTTGATATATTTAATGTATATTCATCATATCCATAACACTCTCCTTGATTGTCCATTGAATCAAATATTTAATTTCATAATACTCTACCTTTGAAAGTCTATTCATTATATGATTAAGTACATCATTCTTAATTTGAGAATATATTATTAGAATATTGCCTCATTAAAAACTTTACCAAGAAAACCAAATGAGAAAAAAACTTGGTTAAGAAACAAAGAGTACAATTTATATTCTTCTGATTCAGTTATCATATCAATCTCTTAAATAATTTTTTCTTAGATATATATATATATAAGTATGCAATTAAAGTATTGTCTCGTTAAAAACCTTATCAAGAAAAATCCAGTGGGAAAAAATCTTGATGAATGAAAAAATAGTACAATATATATTTTTTACTCTCGTTCCCTTGATGATATCATCATTTTGAAATCAATTATCTCAAATATTATTATCAACTGATACGTGATATGGTCACATATATATAACCATTTTGCCAAACAAAAGTCACGATTCTATTTATTATCGAGATTCATATATGATATCACAATAGGATAATATAACTTTATTCCTAAATTTTCATAACACTTTTATCGAACATTACTGATTTATAAAGACTCAAATAAAATAGTCTTTATATAATCCACAGTTTTTGATTACTCAACAAGAGTTTCAATACTTTCATCTTTTCATGATGAATAGCAACCATACCAAATTTAGATCAAATTTTTTTATAAAAACACATATATCATGATTGCTTTAATAAATACAAGTTTCATTTAGCTTGATACAATATAATTTTCCAGAAAATTCAATCATTATCTTTTGCAATATATATCAATATTGAATTTTTAAATATAAGATATTTAAAACATTTATTCACTGTTAGATTTATCATATATTGCAACATTATTCATCCACTATTACAATGAGATATTTCTTTCAAAAATAATCATTTATATAAATTAGTACCTGTGAGATAAGCCATTTTCATCATTATATGATTTATCTTATTTTCGCACAACTATCAATTTATATGTTATAATTTTCACAAGTCTAACAATACTTATGTTGCAAATCAATCATAAACGTCTTTCTAGATTGATCAATTATTTATAATTTATATTCCTCATAGAGTTTAATCAATATTCTCATAAAGTAGAGCTCTAAATTATATGTAAGCATATTATCGACATTTTATCTCGGTTCTATCTTTTTTCACTTTGACATAATTTATGAAGATCTCTTTATTTTTTCTGAATCCATTTCATAAATTAATAATGACGATGGAATATTTCAAATTCATTTTTTTTCAAACCATCATAAATATTTGCTCATTTTATGATAATTTAATATATTTGGAACCGATTGGTAACTTACATTCTGAATGTGTACCAAATTCATATATAATATTGTTCCTTGCAATATTATCTTACATTAGAGCAATATAGCTGAAACTCAATTATTATAAGATCAGTAAATTCATCTGACAATGATATTTATCAATGAGTTATCTTATAAACTTTAAGTTCATAAATTATAATGAGGATCGTAATAATGATAACTCGTCATGGTATTTCTTCTTCAGTTATTAATCGTTTCTCCCCCTCAATGTTAGAACATTGCCTAATTATATCTTTTTTTGATGATCCATCTTTGTGCGGTATGGTTGATAATAATATTATATATAGCATATATAAATTCTATAGATGGATTTATTTGGTTCCTGAATACAAATCAATTTATAAAGGGATACGAATGATTATATATTGTCATGATATGAATAAACTTGTTGCATGATAAATGCATTATAATAAGCATGTGATATCTCACAAAGGTCTATAATATAGATATACTCACAATATATATCCATATTATTTGTATCAATTATCAGGATGCACACGCTGAACAACGATTTTTTTTTTCACAAGTTGTTTTACAAACACCACTTGTGTTGTAACAATATCTATATATGTGAACATTTTGGTTGATATACCATCAAAACCAAATATATATAGTTTACATCTCCATCCTGATTTAATATCAAATTGAGCAAAGAGAGACTTTGTGCTTAATATGCATTTGCACAACAACATTCGAAAGGTTATGTGCTATGAAATAATTTATAGTTTTTAATCATAATCGATATAGCTTATCGATATATATCACACATCAATTTTCAATCGGGATGGTCCCACCGGTGATGCCATCTTTTTATAATCGTACTATTTCATATTTTTTAACCTTATTAAAGGTTTAATATTTTGTCCATGTGCTTAATCATGGATATAATTTAAAAACACATTCATTTCAGGGAATGATATACGATAATTACACGACGATTGTATTGTACCATTCACTACAAAGTATGAATCATTATAATTATAAGATAATATTATATTTAAATAAATAAATAAAAATACAATTATCTTATAATATCTACAATATCATATATTTTGCATAGTATTAATCTTCCAAAGAGAGTTGTGGTGCACTACTAACATGCTTTGTGCAAGGAATAATATTGTATATAAACTTATTTTAATTAATGATTGTATTATGATTGTTATGTTCCTAACTAAAAATTATAATTTATCTTATATTATATATGAAATTATATATGTAATTTTATTGACAAAAAAATAATTATGCACAATCCTAATTGAGATTAATATAATATGAAAAATTGTGTCTTAATACCAATTAATTTCATATGTATATGTATACATAAAATGCATACCTTAAGTATTAATATAATTAATTATTATTATATAAAAAATAGAAAGATATATAATAAATTTATTAAATGAAAGAAAATTTATATTTTTTTAACATGAGACTTGATAATTCTTCATAAGATCCTTAACAATATTTTTCAAGATTGCACTATCCAAGACTTTTATGCAATGAGAGTTGATAACGTGTTATAAATGAAGGAAGAGGGAAAGAAGATGGAGAAATAAATATACACAGTTATAAAGAGAGAATAAAAATATCTTATTCATAGATATTCAGGATACTCGAGGATATCTACATTATATAATTTCTATATTTATAGGCTTGAAGAAGTATTATTCATATTTATAGACGTGAAAAAATATATTTTTCAACTACAAGATTATATATATTAGGTACGAAAGACTATGATTGTTATCAATACCTATTGATATATTTAATAGATATTCATAATATCCATAATAATCATATATAATAATATAATTTCATAAAATTTATAAACAATTACTTTGTTCATATACTTTTAACGGCGGCAAATATTAAGAACGTTTAAACGGGTGGCAGAACCTGAGCGACTTGACGCCAAAACGCTGGGCAGCGAGTTAGGGTTTAGGGTTTTAACGATCGAGGAACACATAGGGAGGAAGAGTTAGGGAGAGGATGAGAGAGATACAGTTACCGTTGAATCAAACGCAAAAGATAAGACTACAGCGAGCATTGCAACATCTGGAGTCTCTCTATACGAGCACCCATTCAGATTCTACAGTTACCGTCGCCGAGACTATCCCGATAAACTACGAGGATAGTATCCTCAAGTACGCCAACCGCTTTTGTTAAACCCCTGATTTGTGTTTCGTTACTCGTATTTGAAGCACTGAGGAGTTAAGATTCTGATTGTTTTTTTGTATTTGTTAATCGAAAATATTTTTGTTTGTGGTTTTAATGGAAAAGGGGGCATGGGACTACGGAGCGCGACGGCGAAGTGGTTGCCACGCTGTGTGGAGTGGTGGAGCGAGTTAACAAGCTAGTCTATGTTCGCACCCTACGCGCCAGGTGGCTCTGCCTCAAAATCTGTGATTTTTAGTATTATTTGGTTGTTGGTAGTATATTGTTTGCTGCATTTTTTTTTGTGTGACTTGTCGTTGTTGATTTCAGGTATAAGCCCGAGGTCGGAGATATAGTCGTCGGGCGTGTTGTTGAGGTAAGTACGGTCTCTAAGAAGTTTCTTGTGGTTCATATTTTTGATTGGATGGATTAGGAAATTGATGGATTTCTTGTTCTATCCAATTCTATACCGTTGCATTCCACCTTTTGCTTTACTATCATCCAGGTTGCTCCAAAGCGATGGAAATTGGAAATAAATTTCAGCCTAGATGCTCTTTTGATGCTTTCTTCGATGAACTTGCCTGACGGTATTCAGGTATCAAATACCTCCTGGCATTGCCTTTTATTATATGCATAGTCATCTAATCCTACTATATGTTTAGTTTATTCTGCGAAATTATGTAAGCCTATCCTTTCCAGCTGAAGTGGTTACTCTCCTGCTTGGAATCTAGCTATAGATGCAGGGCTATCACTATTCCTGTAGAATTGTTTCTTGTACATCAATCGTGTAGATACTTTTGTTTTGATGGGTTCTGATCGTATGAATCTTGGAATGTTGCCTGTTTGACTGAAAATGTGTGACCTCCACACTTTTGATTGCTAGAGACGCAGAACTGCTCTGGATGAACTCAACATGCGCAGTATTTTTGTGGAGAATGATGTTGTTTGCGTAAGTTGATATCTGCATATTCTTCTGTTATTATTTGACCTGTCTTTTAGAAGAAACCGACGTTGGAAGTTATGATTCAGTGTTGCTGATCTTGTCTGTTTCATTCCTTCTCAGGCTGAAGTCCGTAATTTTCAGCATGATGGAAGTTTACAACTGCAAGCGAGAAGTCAGAAGTATGGAAAGGTTTGGTGTATATGTGAAATTATTGTTCTGTCACTGTGCCTGTGAGTGTCTGGAAACTTTGTTTTGGTGCCAGAAGAATGTAAAAACCATGTATAGTCGATTGAACATAGTAATGTACGCCAAGTTATTGTGGCTTTTGATATTTCGCTCATTCATATAAAAGAAACAAATTGAGAGACAACTTCAAATAGGAAGTTGGAACTTTAGCAAAGTTCTTCCTGAACTGATAGCAATGGTTACTATTATGATGACAACGATATACCCATGAATGAGTGAAGCCTGTTAGGAATATTTTTATCCCAAAATATAATATCTAGGTGGTTTTGCTGATTTTAGGATCTCATTCAGCATTCCAATGTATTGTCTTTGTTATGTTTTTTTGCAAGAATGTTAATGATCCAATTGTGTACCCTGATGAGACTATACCAAATTGCAGTAACTGTTCTTATTGATTTTACCTGAACGTTGTTTCTAAAAACTATTTCTGCATGTCACAGCTTGAGAAGGGTCAATTGCTCACAGTCCCTTCTTACCTAGTGAAGAGGCAGAAACAACATTTTTATCATCTGGAAGAGTATGGAGTTGACTTGATCCTTGGATGCAATGGATATATCTGGGTTGGTGAACACGTTGATACCAGGGAAAATATGATAGTGGACCAAGTAAACAATCCTGGACAGGAAAATAAATCCAGTACGACATCTGGAGACATATCATTCGAGACGAGGGAACACATATGCCGGATAGCAAATGCTGTTCGTGTTTTTTCAACGCTAGGCTTCAATATAAGTTTAGAAGTGATAATGATGGCCGTTAACCTGAGTAGCGAGCTGAATCTTCCTGTAGGCGAGATGCTCGGGTCTGAGTTTCATGTTTTAGTTGCAGAGAAAGAAGCTGAAAGACGCAGCAAGAATGCAAAAAAGAAGGGGCGATGATTGCTTTCACTTGGTGGTATTTTCGGGTACTACATTCCAGGATGATAGGTAGGCATCTCCGATTATCCCTGTATTATGGCAAAATTCTATTGTAGTATATGTCAGCTGCTTGTCCTGTTGTTCCTGACTGTTAATGTGCTTCGACTATATTTCTTTGGCCAAATTTTTGGGAAATGATACAAATGTTTTTCGAGTTCTTAAAATTATGATAATTTTTTATTCATTCACTTCCTATTTGATTCTTACAAAACAAGCATTAACAAAGTAGCGAATAGGCATCAATAAACGACACCATTTCATACCCACTGACGCCAGAGAATTAAGTTTTTAAAAAATTAGCTTCAGATCCATCTAAGGCGAAGAATATTATTTAAATGACCTGGATTCAATCTCACAGAATAGATATAAAATAATGTATTTAATATTTTGAGATAAATATTATATTATATTATTTTATGGTTTCAGGTTAAATTTCGAAAAAATAAATATAGAAGGTTGAGTTATAAAAATAGATTAGGCTAATTGTTTTTTAGGCGAAAAAGATTAAAGAAGAAAGTTTGATTGTAATATATAAAGAAATTAGACTGAATGTCTGATTAAAATAAAATGAGTTGACATTTTGATTTTAAAAAACAAAAAAAAAAGAAAATTTATGGGTAGCCATTATCGTCATAAAAAACCCATTTATTAGCCTTTCACATTGCTTGATGATTAGTTGAAGATCCATCGATAAAACAATCATAAAAATCATTACTTTCCGTATAAATTTATTTATTTATCTGCGTACCTAAATCTGAAGGTAGGTGTTCGTTTTTGTCCCATCCTTCCAAAACCAACGGAGACGAGAAAGATATAACACATAGGAAGCAGCTGGAATCGTTTTTCTTTTGTGAACAATACGGGTTGATTTTGTCAATCCACTCTGGATTTTATCTTTGTCTGACGTAAATAAGAATAATTGTACTATCGGTTTTGCGTTAATTGCAGTTCACTCAAAACTAAAGTATTGTTTTTTATGTTTTTTTTTTTTAACAGAAGCACAGATTTATGACATTTAGCTGAGCTCCATTCCAATCATGTTACAGAACTAGTTCTTGTCTTGTTTCCCAAAACAGAAGAGAGTAGAAGGAAGTGAATCAGGAACCACTCTAAACTTCCACCATCTTTGAGTGTTTGACAATCTGGAATTTCGCGGGAATGGGTTTCTCTCTCGCGTGATTTTGACGAGACTTGGGATTGGAACCCATCAACGGGATTGGTGGAATCTGGAGACGAAGAAACAACTTTATGACACCAGGCTGATTTCTTTTCCACGGCATGGGGAAATTCCTCCTGGGATTTGTGCTTCCTGTACTGCTATTAGCAGGTTTTCTCTTCTGTGCTGTTCCAATTGGATTGGATTCGTCGATATTAATTGCAAAGTTTAACTTGCTTTCACGTGTTATAGTTGCGATTCAAATTTTTCTTTCGATTAGTTGGGTTTGGTTCATTTCGAGTGCTAAGTACTTTTTTTAAGCTTAGATTTTATGGACTTCACTTAAGTCGTTACAGATAAATTCTACAACTTTATAGGTTTATAGGTTTCTTTAGTGAGGATGTCGGTCATGGAATTGATTCCGTGTTTTTGAGAATGAACTCTTTACCTGTACATGAGCTGATTTGCTTCAGAATCATAAATTTATTATGTTTTATTTTTATTTTTTTTGCAGCGGCATTGATTAGCTGGAGTTTGATATCTCTACTTGACTTAATAGCTTTTCTTCTCATACTGTATCATGCACCAAAAATAGGTGAGTTCTTCCTGCAATCAATTTCAGCTTTAATGCCGCTTCAATATCATCAGCAATCATAAATCGCTTTCTTCTTGTTATAAATAAAGAAATCTGATAATTGCTGAGGTATTTTCAAGCCAGACAACTTTGACATATTTTGGTATTGATCTTTACATAAATTGCTGGAAGAAATGGTTGGTTTATCATACCTATTCACTCAATACTGGTTCCTTCAGTGTACAAAATGTTACTTAATTATCTCTTGTATGTTCTTTGGTCGTAATGCCTCTAATATAGTACTTTTATCTCTAGGATTTCGTTTTCGGAGGCGATCTTTTTTATTATGGCCCGTTATCATCCTCTCGCTGCTTGTTATCTTTTCTCAAGTGGTGTATCTTATCGTATGGGCTGTTGAGGGAGATAAATGGAGTGGTGCCAATGCTTGGTGGGCGCATCTGATTGGTTTTATGGTGTAAGAATGGGTTTTCATTTTTTATATGAATGTTTTATGCCTCAAAAAAGTTTCTGCATGGATTAATAATTTCTTTTTATTTGTATGATGTTGCAGAGTGCAATCTTGGAAATCACCTCTTGTAATTTATTTCTTGGCTGTACAACTATCAGCGGTTATTGTTGCTTTTGTTGATATTTATGGGAACAGATTTGGCTTGTTTCCATGGCAAGATTCATGTTGGAATAATTTCTTGACGGTTCTTGAACATCTAGGTTTGTAAGTAGGTCACTACAGCTCAAGCCTTACACTTTTACTGTGTATTTTCTTCTTTCCATTTCACTGCCTCTATCCTTCTCTATTTCTCTCTGATGCACTCTTTGTCTATTTATGTGTAACCTTTCATCTTGAACTGGTTATATCATATGGTCTTATATATTTGATGATCGATTCCACTTAAAATTTCTGCTTTCTGATGATTTGAAAACAATCTTATTGTGAGAATATGAATATCATTGTAGTATGTTTGAGAGTGCATTAGTATAGTTCTTGGCTCCTGTAAATTTTAAAGCTAATGAAACTTTGTTTTATGGAAATAGGTTCTTCTTCTAAATGATGGGGGAAGATTTTACTTGGTTCTGCCATGCCTTTTTATCTTAAAGTTTATTGTTCTATTTGGTCTTTGGGATAATCCTGCTAACTTTCTTTTCATAGGAGCTAAGATAACCCTTAAGACTTGAAATCAGCAAGTCAATCAGTAAGATCTTCCTTATTCTCGATTTATAACTGTGGTGCGCAGAAAAAATAAAAGAATAATTGTGAAGCAAAACTTAATTTGATGTAGATTCTTTTGTTGGTATACTTTCTCATCGCAACTGCTTTCCCTATTCTTTGAGTAAAGCAAATTCATGCTGCGGGAATGGTTGAATTTGTGGTGTTGATTTATTGGCATTCCTGCAAGTCCTTGGTTCTTTATTCCTTGCTGTTATCTCATTTAAAATGGAAGATGGTTCTTCAATTTGCATTGTGAGATTTTTGAATAGGGATCATTCTTCTTGCATATTGCTCCTTCCTTTTGCCATTTTATGACCTCTGTGGTGTCTTCCCTTTTCAATCTGCACTTGTAGGAAAAAGATGTGTGCAACGAAGTTTCATCTTTTAGTTAGTTGAGAGACAGTAGTAGTTTTGCTTTATGAAATTCTTGATTTAGTAAACTTTTCTTCTTGTAGGTATAGGGTTTTTTTTTAAGTTGGTGTATTCTGGTAGTTTCTCTAGCAAACCTGTAATTTCCTTGTCCCTCACACCAAATATTGTTCACTGTTTTCTGTGACAGACTAGTTGTAGAAGTTAAGAGGTCTAGCAAGGCAGTTTCTCCGTGCATCAAATGTGGAAGTAGTGAATGTCCCTGAGCAACGGGTTTTTCATTTTTCCAGATGCAAGGTGCCTATAGGCACAGCTCATTAGTCATTTTTTAACATCAGAGTGTTGAATTGAAGACTTTTAATGGTGGATTTTGGGGTTTTGAAGATAAAAGGTGGAACTTTGTGAAATTTTGCCGTTGCCGAATTTTATACATTTGACTGAGCATCTGCATTTCTCACCATATAAAGACTTCCTTTTCCTTCAATGTGGGATAAGATTTTTCTTTTACCCACTTTGTTGTTTTAATATTTGGCATTTTGGGTGATTTATCGCACCAAACTTCCAGCTTCAAAACATCTTAGCTGTTTCAGCCTTTTCCTCCTTGTTTAATCTTTGTGGTGTTAAGAGGTAGCTGCTCCTATCTTCTTCTGTTTTTTTTTACACTATTATGTGGTGTTCATTTAAATACTCCTCTTGTTGTTTGTCACACTTTGTTGCTATGAGTTGTGGGGCCGTGGTTAACCATTAGAGGAGGTCCAATAATTACAGCATATGTTTTGGCCCATATTGTCACATAGTACGTGGAAGTTGTCTGAGAAACCTAATATGATCAATGCCAGGCTTTCTTTCTTTGCATGTTTTTTTAATAAGCCTTTCTTTGGATGTTAATACATTGCAAGCTGACTATGTTGTTATATTCAAAGGAATTTCAAGCACTCAACTTGTTTTCATTCGATTATATATTTGCATAATTCACCTTGAAAATTCCCCAGTCCCACACTAGATATGGTTTAAATTTGTTATATATATATATGCCTCTTGGGTTTTGATTTAGCATTATTTCTCTGTTTCTCTTTGTGAAAAGGCTCTCATCTTAGGGTTGCTTCGTGTTTGCTGTTGCCTGCCATTCAGCTGTGTGTGGGTATTAGCCATCCTTCATGGCTTTCTCTTCCATTTTTCATCGGAAGTTGTGCGGGTCTTGTTGATTGGTCACTGACAAGCAACTTTCTAGGACTTTTCAGGTGATCTTTTCCATTAATTTGCAAACAATAGACTCTCTGCTAGGCTCATGCAGAATCTTGCTTATCGACTTATGTTTATTTCCTTGTCTTAAAGGTGGTGGAAGCCTCTTCATCTTTATGCAAGCTTCAATATCATACTGCTTTATTCCTATCAGCTGCCTATACAGCTCCCCGACGTGTTTCACCGGATTGTTGATTTTATTGGTCTGTACAAAATATCTGGAAAATCAGAATGGCCTGAGATATTTTCTGCTGTTACTCTTGTACATTTTTATGTTATGGTATGTGTCTACTATATGGAATTCTGCTCAATTATTAGATGTTCACTGCTTGAACTTGAACCAGTTTGGTTCCCTTCACTTACCATTGAATTTCTGCCAATCCACTTTCATTAATATTATACAAATGGAGAGTATGGTAGTTTAGATGCAGTTTTTGAGGCTGTAGGTGCTAATAGATTAGCTCTCTATTTATAACCTACCGGTAATTTAGAAAGTAATGTAACTGAATGAAAACCAGGGGTTTCAAGCTTAAAAATAAAATATTGTATTTTAGGAGATATGAATAGAAGATCAGCTTATGAGGATTTTTGTTATAGTTTATGAGAGCATGTTGAGTTTCTTTTTCAAAGTTAATGGGGTTATTGTTTAAAAAATTTATCTCAAGCTTTATAAGAGGAATGGTTCTGTAGGTGTTCCATCTGTGGTTATCCATGTCTAGGCTTTTTTCGGTTCTATGTTGATTTGTCTTCTTAACTAAGGAGCGCTTCCCAATTCCAAAATAGGAATATCTTGAGTTGGCCTTCCTGTTTAAGGAATGAGTTGGCTTCACTAAAGACATGGTTTCACACTGAAGTCCAGATCTTTGTGTGTATTATCCTTCTGTTTATGGTAAGGATGGATCTTGGTTGGCCTCTTCGGTTAAAATCACTGCTATTATACACGCTTATTAGTTTTGAAAAATCAAGTGTTTGCTGATATAACTGTATACTTCTGGTTAGTTATGGTGACTATTTCCAAAGGAACTTGGGATTAGAAGTTAAAGCAATTTGTTGTAAAAGTATTCTCACAATATAAAAGGATGTTCTACT
This sequence comes from Passiflora organensis, assembly GCA_019739055.1. Taxonomy (NCBI): domain Eukaryota; kingdom Viridiplantae; phylum Streptophyta; class Magnoliopsida; order Malpighiales; family Passifloraceae; genus Passiflora; species Passiflora organensis. The sequence goes on along the minus strand of JAEPBF010000223.1, from coordinate 3,116,725 downwards.
CCTAACATATATGCATTCCTTCTTAAAATTTCCTCTGTTCTAAACCTTTTCTGGCTCTGCAGCTTTGCTTTGTTAAGTGTGATTTGGAGGAAATGGATATTATTATGTCCACAAGAGAAAGTAATTTGACCGAGCAGCTCCTCCCTTTAAGACATTCATTTTTCATTCGTGAATCAAGGTAAGAACTAAGAACCAAAATACTTTTTTCCTGGTTCATCAACTGTCATTTTCTTCTGATATTCTTGTAACAACTATTGTGATACCCTATGCCACCTTCACGATTTCAAGAAGGAAAAACAAACTAGTTTTAGTTGGGGCTTTATTTGACCATTGCTTATGATATTTTATCTATCCAATTCCTTCATCTTCCCAAGTGTTGTGTTTGATATGTATGGTTACAGGTTTTTCTGTTATTGTGCATGTGTGTGTGTGTGTGTGCTCCCTTTCTGTACAATGCTAGGTGCTGCTCTTCCTTTGTGCACTGTTTTTTCCTCTCTTTTCACGCTAACCATTTGTGCAGATTTGCCTTAGCCTACTGTCATATTAGTTAGAAGAATCTAAGTACATAGTATCTGAGAATTAGATTTGATTTAAAGAACATTCTTTTCCTTGTTGATTGTGAGCCTGCTGATGCTGTAGTAACTTTGCAGATCTGGTGTCAGGCATACCAACGTTCTGTTAAGAGGAGAAGTTTTCCGGACATTTAGCATAAACTTTTTCACATATGGTTTCCCGGTACATAATTATGCCCTGAATTATCTTCCTCCTTACTGGACTATCTGTGGTATTTTATGATATTGAACGAGGTGAAAGAAAATTTTTTGCTGGAGGCCTCTTCAAAATGCCTATTTTTACTTAATTGGATTAGAACATGATAATTGCTTTTACCTTAGTTTGATTTGAATTCAGAATGTGCGGCGGGTTTGCTTTTGGTTGGTTTCTGTTACTTGTGATGGAAAAACTGGCAAAGATCTGCTCGAAACAGTGTGCTACACTACCTAGAAGTTTTCAAAAATGTTCATTATTCTTTTTGTCAAGCTTGAGGAGATGATTCTGTTCGAACTTCACATGATGCGAAGTTTTAGCATAACAAAATCGAAATTTAAGTATTAACTTTCATTTCAACCAGCTGATATATGATTGTTTTTCTTTCCTGGATATGACAGGTGTCATTGTTTGCACTTTGCTACTGGAGTTTTCATTTTGCCAGTATATGTGCATTTGGGTTACTTGCATATGTTGGCTACATTGTCTATGCCTTTCCTTCTGTGTTTCGCCTGCACCACCTCAATGGTCTGCTTCTTGTCTTCATTCTTTTTTGGGCTGTTAGCACTTACGTTTTCAATGTGGCATTTACACTATTGAACTGGAAACTCAGGAAGGTAATCTTCTTTTTTCTTCTTAAATTTCTTACTCTTTTAGTACAATTAGAATTTCAAAAGTTTAAGACAAAAACTGTTTGTTTGACATGGATGCAGGATATGAATGTATGGGAAATGGTTGGTTTGTGGCATTATCCCATTCCTGGGTTCTTTTTGTTAGCCCAATTTTGTCTTGGCATTTTGGTTGCTTTGGGCAGTCTTGTGAACAACTCTGTTTTCCTCTACTTATCAGATGCAGGGGATCAATCTTTTCGTGGCAACTCTAATGTAGAAGGTAGTTAAATTTCGTGGTCTAAAAGTAATCAACCAGTTTCCTCTTATTTGGATCTCCATTCTTTTAACCTTTTTCTTATAAACTTTTATGCTCTCTTTTTCTTCGGCTTAGTTTCATTCCTCCTATCTTGGTAGGATTCTTAAATTTGATTTTTCAACTATTGATTTAAGTTTATTAACATATGGGCCATCTAATTTTCAACATTCATTTCCTTTTTGCTTGATACAAGATTCAATGGATGTCTAGGTATCTGTTAATAAGATCTGTGAATGGAGCAACTACATTTTTCTAGCAGGAGGAATGGATAAAGTGGATGAGGGAATGGATGAATTTAAGAAGTGATACAGGGCTTATGTATTTATTTATGCTGGTTAGATTTGCATAAATATGTCAATTTGATCTATGTATTGCAAATGCAGGTTATATTTATAAATAGGGTTATATTCACAATTATCTAAAAACAGCCAGAGTTTGATAACTTTTACCCATGAAAACGGGATCAGATTTTTGCAGTCTTCAGAAGGATATTTCTCGATGTTCTAGGCTAATAATTTTTTATCCCCATTATTGCTGATATATTTACCATATGCTGTCTCTGGTCAGCTATCGTTTCCCTTTGATGCCTCTTGTTAATTATAAGAAACCCTATTTCCACAGGCACCTTTACAAGCTTTAGTGGAAGAAATTTATCTGGTTTCCATTACTCTTTTTGAGCTTTTAGGAACATTTCAATTTTCTGTGATGCCTGATTGCTTAGGTAATAAATTTAGGAGTTGGTGTGCTTTCCTAAGTTATTGTTACTTACATTGTTTTTGTATTTATGATTTTCTAACTTCATAAGTAAATCACCAATGCAATCCTTAATTTTGCAGTAACTGCCTGCGTTGCAGTTAAGTAATTGAACTGTGTGTTTCAATTCTTTAATTGCAGTAGAAGAAGATGCCAAGGTACTGATTGTGGCCACAATTGCATGGGGACTGCGAAAATGTTCTCGTGCTATTATGCTGATGCTGATATTCCTTATTGCGATGAAACCTGGTTTCATCCATGCTATATATAGTAAGTTGGATGAAGTAGTTACTCTATTTTGTTATTAATCTTTCTTTTAACTTCCACATGTGAGCAATTTGTCTTCAGTTTACTTATTCTATTTTGTTCTTGTCTATGTGTCAGTGGTATTTTTCTTGATGTATCTTTTGAGCCACAACATCAGCAGAAAAATGCGCAAGTCCCTGATTCTTCTGTGTGAAGCTCACTTTGCACTGCTTTACATTCTTCAGATTAATCTAATCTCTAATTCTTTAGAGAAAAAAGGCTCTTCAAGTATGGAAATTCTGCAGCAATTAGGTATGCATTCCCTTTATATGACTCTTTTTACTCTTCAACTTGATTTTTATCTTCTGAATAAATATTTATGTTGATATGCCTTGGAAGTTTATGACAATTTAAATGTTCACATAGAAAGAAAGAACTGAATCCATTTTTTTTGGGTGTTGTTGCAGGTCTTATTAAACATGACAATTCATGGGATTTCTTGGAAATAGCTCTTCTTGCATGCTTTTGTGCCATCCATAACCATGGGTTTGAGATGTTATTTTCATTCTCGGCAATTGTGCAGCACACTCCGAGCACCCCAGTTGGGTTTAGTATCTTAAAAGCTGGTCTGAACAAATCAGTTCTCTTGTCTGTATATTCCTCGTCAACCAGGATAGGCTCTCATGCCAGTCCTTCCTATGGTATATATTCATCAGTAGCTCAACTGCATGTTTGAATGTCGTTGCAATTTGGTTATCTAATCAGAAGGTTTTTCTCTTTTTTCTGTTCTCTCGATCTTCATTTACGATGAAGAAATTACTACTGGACCAACCTACAAAAACAATGATCTCTTCATATGATTATTGGAATGATAGATAAATATGTTGCAATGCAAAGTTTAATTTTTTTCGAATATTTGGGAATTAAAATAATATTTCTCGTAATTAAAATTCCACAATTGGTTGCTGGGATATAGAATGTGATTCTACAAAATTATACTTACAGGTCTGGTTCTTTGTCTAAGATTCACCTTTCTCACATGTCAGCAAAAAATAAATTGTATGCTTCTCTTTCTGTAGAGATGTAAACGAGAGCTCTGTGCAAATTTGTTGATGTGTGCTAGTGCTTCTTCCTTCCATCACAACTGACATTATGAATTAATATGTGTGTTCTGCTGTCAGAGAATAGAGTAGCAGCCTTCCTCAGTTCAATTGGGCAGAAGTTCCTATCAACCTATCGATCATGTGGAACTTACATTGCTTATTTGACTATTCTTCTCACCGTATACCTGGTAACACCCAATTACATGACATTTGGGTATATTTTCCTCCTCCTTGTGTGGATAATCGGAAGGCAACTTGTCGAGAGGACAAAAAGGCGGCTGTGGTTTCCTTTAAAAGTTTATGCTATTGTGGTTTTTGTCTTCATTTATAGCTTGAGCAGTTTTCCCAGCTTTGAGTCATGGCTTTCTGGATTCATGGATTTATATTTCTACTTGGGATACAGCTCAAACGCCTCATCATTGTCTAATGTTTGGGAATCTTTGGCTGTCCTGATAGTGATGCAACTTTATAGCTATGAACGAAGACAAAGCAAATATAACAGGGTAGATGATTCAGATCTTCTGGACTCCGGAATATTCGGGTTCATCAAACGGTTCTTAATCTGCCACAGCCAGAAGATCTTGTTTATTGCATTATTTTATGCTTCATTATCGCCACTGAGTGCTTTTGGTTTTGTGTATCTACTCGGGCTTGTCATTTGTTCAACTTTTCCTAAAGCTTCTCGGTTGCCATCCAAATCTTTCTTACTGTACACAGGAGCTCTAGTTGCAACTGAGTATCTGTTTCAGATGTGGGGCAAACAAGCTGGGATGTTTCCAGGGCAAAAACATTCTAAGTTGTCCTTTTTCTTGGGTTTTGCTGCGTATGAACCTGGTTTTTGGGGCTTGGAATCAGGATTGAGGGGGAAAGTACTGGTGATTGCTGCATGCACCTTTCAGTACAATGTTTTCCGGTGGTTGGAGAAGATGCCAAATACTTACAGGGATAGGGGAAAGTGGGAAGAGCCTTGCCCATTGTTTGTTTCAAATGACGATACCTTCATGAATGATTCTACTATCAATGATGAAAACAAGGAAACATCAGAGCTTAGTTCACCTTCCTCGAGAAGAGAGAGAGTGATAAGCAACTCATGGCCATCTTTTGGTGCTGTGGATACTGAAGCATCTCATATATTATCCAATAGGACTGGAAGTTCTGAGGGAATCAACCACAGAAAATTTTCATTTGGATACATCTGGGGAAGCACCAAAGAAAGTCATAAATGGAATAAGAAGAGAATTCATGCATTGAAAAAGGAAAGATTTGAAACGCAGAAAGCTCTGTTAAAAATATACATGAAGTTCTGGATAGAGAATTTGTTTAACCTCTATGGCCTTGAGATAAACATGATTGTCCTGCTTCTAGCCAGTTTTGCTTTGTTAAATGCCTTCTCTATTCTATTTATAGCATTGCTTGCTGCTTGTATTCTTTTAAATAGACGCATTATACGGAAGCTGTGGCCAATAGTGGTATTCTTGTTTGCTTCTATTCTCATCCTGGAGTACTTTGCCACATGGAAGAGCGGGTTTCCTTGGAATCAACATAAACCAAGTGGGAGTGATGTACATTGCCATGACTGCTGGAACTCCTCAGCCCATCATTTCCAGTATTGTGAGAAGTGCTGGCTTGGTAATACCATCTTTGTCCTTTTCTTTCTGCTCATGAGGGAGTTGGGCAGAAGGTCAACTTCTGTCTGAATACTTGAAAAATAGGGACTTTTCATCTGTTCAAATGCTGATTATCTCTCTTTTTTCTTTTCGAGGAAAAGAATGGTGCCAGTTTTTGTATTGTGCTTCCCTTTTCTTCCTTTTTCTTTCACTTAGCCAATTCTTTGCTTGACTACTCACCGTAAATTACTTGTTCTATCTATTTGTTCCCTGGAAAGCTTCCATGTTCCCTTTCATAATTATTTTTATCGGATGCTAATCAATACTCATTTTTGCGGCAGGGCTTACTGTGGATGATCCACGCATGCTTATCAGCTATTTTTTGGTCTTCATGTTTTCTTGTTTCAAGCTGCGTGCTGATCGCCTGTCAAGTTTATCTGGTTCATCATCATATCGGCAGATGATCTCGCAACGTAAATATACATTTGTTTGGAAGGATCTCTCATTTGAAACTAAAAGCATGTGGACTTTTCTTGACTTCTTGAGGCTCTACTGCTATTGCCATCTGTTGGATCTTGTCCTTTGCTTGATTTTAATTACTGGAACCCTTGAGTATGACATTCTTCACCTGGGTTATCTTGCATTTGCTTTGGTCTTCTTCAGGATGAGATTTGTAATACTGAAGAAAAAGAACAAGATATTCAAATTCTTGCGCATGTACAACTTTGCTCTCATTGTTCTTTCTCTAGCCTACCAATCACCTTTTATGGGTGTATTTAGCTCCGGGAAGTGTGATACAGTAGACTATATATATGAGGTGATTGGATTCTACAAGTATGACTATGGGTTTCGAATTACTGCTAGATCTGCACTTGTTGAGATTATCATATTTATGCTGGTTTCACTCCAGTCATATATGTTTTCCTCCAGTGAGTTCGATTACATTGCTCGATATCTTGAAGCGGAGCAAATTGGCGCTATTGTGCGTGAGCAAGAGAAGAAAGCTGCTTGGAAAACTGCACAGTTGCAATATATTCGTGAATCTGAGGAGGAAAAACGCCAGCGTAACTTGCAAGTGGAGAAGATGAAATCTGAGATGCTAAACCTTCAAATTGAGCTTCACAGCACAAACTCACCTAGTAATTATGGCGGCACTTCCCCTCCTAGTGGAGGAGGTCTAAGGAAGAGGAGGAGCACCTCCATTACTTCAAATTGGGGCTCTGGGAGCCCTGAAAAAGTTGGAAGAACCCTCAGGAAAGAAGAGCTGACAGCTCCAGCGGATTCAGTCCTGCCTTTAGAATTGAATGAATCACTTTATAGTTTTCCTTCAGAAAGCCAGGAAAAAGTAACGTCTCCAAAGTTTGCAGCAGAATCTGCAAGTTGTGAGATCACAGAGCTCGCCCCAGACTCAACTGATAGCTTATTTTCTGATTATGGAAAAAGGCAGAAAAGCCAGTTAAAGGAAAATCCTTTGGCTTCTGCAGTTCAGTTGATAGGCGATGGTGTTTATCAGGTACAGTCTATTGGAAACCAAGCAGTGAACAACCTTGTGAGCTTCTTGAATATTGCACAAGAAGATTCAGTTGGGAATGAGCAGTCCTCTGCTGCAAATATATCGTACCATGAAGCGGATGACCTTCAGATTAAGCACACGAATTTGGTTCGTTCATCTTCTCTGCAGTCTGATGTGAGTTCTGAAGCTACTAGTCTGCAGATTGGAAGGATCTTCCGTCATATATGGTCCCAAATGCAGTCTAATAATGATATTGTGTGTTACTGTTGTTTTGTCCTGGTTTTCCTCTGGAACTTCAGTTTGCTCTCCATGGTTTATCTTGCAGCCCTCTTCTTGTATGCTCTATGTGTGAACACTGGTCCAAGTTACATCTTTTGGGTTATTATGCTAATTTACACTGAATTTTACATTCTGGTTCAGTATCTCTATCAAATTATCATCCAGCATTGTGGGTTGAGCATTGATTTACTCCTGCTTCGCGAGATGGGGTTTCCTGCTCATAAAATTAAGTCATCTTTTGTCATCAGCTCCCTGCCTCTGTTTCTTGTCTACTTATTTACCCTTCTTCAGAGCTCTATAACAGCAAAAGATGGTGAATGGACGCCGAATACGGAATTTAAATTCCATAGAAGTTCGTTCCATAGAAAAGAAGTTTCTGAGAGTTATAGCTGGAAGATGAAAGCATGGGAATTGCTACATTCTATCACCAATATGGTAAGATTGAAAATAAGAGGCTTCTTCAGGTACTGGAAATCTCTGACACAGGGAGCAGAATCTCCTCCATATTTTATTCAGGTGTCTTTGGATGTCCACTTGTGGCCTGAGGATGGAATTCAGCCAGAGAGGATTGAGTCTGGAATAAACCAATTGCTTAAAATTGTTCATGACGTGAGATGCAAGGAAAAGAACCCCAATGTGTGCCCTTTTGCTAGTAAGGTTACTGTTCAAAGCATTGACATAAGTAAAGAGAACCCCAATGTAGCATTGGTTGTTCTTGAAGTGGTGTATGCCTCCCCTTTGACTGATTGTGCTTCAGCAGAATGGTACAAGTCTCTAACTCCAGCAGTTGATGTAGCATCTGAGATTCTGAGTGCACAACATGCTGGATACCTAGAAAAGATCGGATTCCCATACCGGATTTTATCTGTGATTGGGGGAGGCAAAAGAGAAGTTGATTTGTATGCCTACATATTTGGTGCAGATTTGAGTGTTTTTTTCTTGGTTGCCATATTCTACCAATCGGTGATAAAAAATAAAAGTGAATTTCTTGATGTGTATCAGCTTGAAGACCAGTTTCCTGTTGAATTCGTGATCATCTTGATGGTAAGTATGCTTATTCATTATCTTAGTTCAACTAGATCCTGTTCAGTACGAAACTGGAAATCCAAGCTGAATTCTGACTATGCTGTCTGCTTCATGCAGGTTATATTTTTTCTCATTGTTCTTGACCGAATAATCTATCTCTGTTCATTTGCCACGGGAAAGGTGATCTTCTACATTTTCAACCTCATCCTATTCACATATTCAGTCACAAACTATACGTGGAACTCCGGACATGCCCGAGAAGGTGCTGCAGGGTTGGCGCTCCGTGCCATATTCCTTGCAAAAGCAGTTTCACTGGCACTGCAGGCTATCCAAATTCGCCATGGGATTCCTCACAAAAGTACTCTATATCGGCAGTTTCTAACGAGCAAGGTTTCACGAATTAATTATTTAGGCTACAGACTTTATCGTGCATTGCCATTCCTTTATGAACTTCGGTGTGTGCTGGACTGGTCTTGTACAAGCACATCCTTGACCATGTATGACTGGCTGAAGGTAATCTGATGGGCTTCTATAACTTTCCTCATATGTCGTTTATCTTCTCCAATTGCATCTTTTTCTCTTAGAAAGTGCAAAACTTTGTTTTTCAAAGACTGATTCATAGGTATCTTTCTTAGCTGGAAGACATAAATGCGAGTCTGTACCTTGTCAAGTGTGACGCGGTCCTGAATAGAGCAACGCACAAACAGGGAGAAAAGCAAACGAAGTGGATGAAATGCTTCAGTGGGATCTGCCTGTTCTTCATATTAATCTGTGTTATTTGGGCGCCAATGCTGGTGAGAAACAACACAGAAATTCTCATAGGATTTATGTAATTGCACCCCCTTGAATGTGGGGATATCTGCTGCTTCTTTTCAAGCTGTTGAAAGTGGGGATGCTTGTGCATCTTAATCACTAATATGAAGCTCTTTCTCTTGCAGATATACAGCAGTGGAAACCCAACAAATATTGCAAACCCCATCAAAGATGCAAGTGTTCAGGTTGATCTTAAAACAATCGGTGGAAGGTTGACATTGTATCAGACAACACTCTGTGAAAGAATTCCGTGGGATTATGTCAGTTCCGGTGCGGATCTAGATCTCCTCCGTTATTTGGAGACGTATAATAAGAATGATATCCAGCTGATTTGTTGCCAAGAAGATGCAAGCACACTATGGCTTGTTCCTGATGTGGTTCAGAAGAGATTTATCCAGTCCCTTGACTGGGATATGGATATTGTTTTTATGTGGGTACTAACACGAGATCGGCCAAAAGGGAAGGAACTTGTGAAATACGAGAGAACTGTTGATCCTCCAGATCTTCCCCAACCGTCAGATGTGCAGAAAGTTCTTAACGGTTCTACTAACAGGTTTAGAATAAATAATTTATACCCAAGATACTTTCGTGTGACTGGTTCTGGTGAGATCAGACCTTTTGAACAAGAGGTAAGCTGCCCTGCCTCTGATGTGCGTCTCTGTGGATTCACATGTTAAGACATAAATGGAATTCATTGGTTATTGTTTCTGCATAATACTATTGCAATGATTTGCAGGTAAATTCAGTCAGTGCAAACCTCATCATAAATCATGAAGAATTCAGCTGGTGGTCATTCCATGATCTGAATACGCCAAACCTGACTGGCTGTGGGTGTTCAACTGGACCAATGGCCATTATAATATCTGAGGAAACCCCACCGCGTAAGTTCACAGGAATTTCTATTCCTGCATTAGCAGAACTGGTATATAGCATGTATAATCCCATGATGATGAGATAAAATATTGATGCCAACAAATGCTTACTTACTACAGAGGGTATTATTGGAGACACCATCAGCAAGTTCAGTATCTGGGGTCTGTACATAACATTTGTGCTTGCTGTGGGCCGATTCATCAGACTTCAGTGCTCCGACTTACGAATGCGAATACCGTATGAGAATCTTCCTTCATGTGACAGGTAACAGAGCTTTTCTTATTCATGGGTGCTAAACGATTACAGAGAAGAAAAAGAATTGCTGGTTGTGCTTTTACAACACTACCATGCTTTACCCTGCCACCTTTTTCAGCATAAGTTATAGATAGCCCGGATTGTGATTTGCATAAGCATCATTGGATGGTTTTTATGTAGGTTGATAGCCATCTGTGAGGATATATATGCTGCAAGAGCAGAGGGTGAGCTTGAAGTTGAAGAGGTTCTTTACTGGACACTTGTAAAGATTTACAGATCACCGCATATGCTACTCGAGTACACTAAACCAGATTAATTTAGAAGAAAAGCCCAAATGCTGAAGATAGTTGCAGAGCAAACACTTAGATGCAGTGATTCCTTTTATGCCGGAGAACTCCCATGTCCTCACCTTCATTCGTGCACAGGGTCACTGTTTCAGTGTCTTAGGATGACTTCCCTTCTGTTCAAAACTCTGTCATAGAGGCATAGGGAGGTGTCAAGATAATTCTGACCAGAATGTGCATAATTATTCTTTTTTCACCCCTTTGCCGTGTAATCGTTTTCCTATCCTTGTACATAAACATTTTTACTGATTCAAAAGGCAATATATACAAGCGATCCCTAGAATCAATTTAACCATCTAAACACAACTGTTAATTTATATGAAAATGAACTATGGAGCTATCATTCAGCAATTGGTTTCTCTTCAGGCATATCCACAAAGCAAATCCTTCCACCATCCCGCAGAAGTCGATATCAGAGCAACAGCAGTACTAGAAAAATTCAGCCTAAATCAAGAGATCAATTCACAAAATTACAACTCCCAAACTGTTTAGCACAAAGCAGCTGTATGGATGCTAGTCCTAACTCAACCTCAGTCTGTATTCCTTGAAATCTTCAATTTCTTAGTACCAGTACCGCTAGCAGGAGACTTTCTCACAGCATAGTCAGGTTTGGTGTCCTCCATTACCTTTGGAGAATTGAAATGGAAGTCAGAGATGGGTACATCTTTGTACTTGGGATCCGTTCTCAGAAATGCAGCTACCTCATTGCGTGTTCTCAGTTTTCTTCCGGTTGGGGTAATATAGTACGCATCCAGTTTGGAGTAATCCTTTCTAAGGACCAAGCTCCTTCTAAAACCTGCAGGAGTCTTTGACATGCCAGGCCTATCCATAACCCAGGTTCTACTGCCATCGTACTCTATGTCACCCGGCTCTTCACAAGAGACACCAATCTTTCCGTCACAAACAAACGGATCCTCCAATATTTTACTTCTGATTTCCTCGAACTCTTCTTCAGTTGCAACAGTCCTCCATTTCATGCATTTTTCGCACTGTACAGCATATGTATCAATACTTCGCACGGTCCTCTGTGGGTTATATCATCCAAAAATCAGAAAGGTACTTCCTTTATCTTTCATGTCAAGGTTAAAACAGAAAACTTTGTCACTAATAAACGTTCAGAAGCAATGGACCCATAAGAAACAAAGACTTCATATTCGAGAAAGTCATATTCTTATCTAATTCCGTATTTCTCTAGCAAAGATAAACCCTAAATCCCTAATTTCAGCCCTGGCTAATACAGAAGCGCTCCAATCCTGATCTATATCAAAAGCAGTGAAAAACAAGGAGTCTCGCATAAGTTCATGTATTCAAGCATACCTTCGACACCGTTTCGGGGGTTTTTCCGTTTTGCCCCTGCGCCACCATCTCCGGTAACAACCAACGGTTCCGATTCTTAGCGTCTTTTTCAAGATTTAATCTGGCTTTCCCGGCAGTGGCTTTATTTCCTCAAGGGGAAGGACGTCAAGACCCGGAAGGGCAATTCGGTCAATTGATTGTCCCCGATTAACATCCACGTGGCTGTTGAGTCTTACTTGTCGAGAACCTTTTTTGGAAAAAGCAGAAAAAATATTTTAAAATTATGATTTACAGATATTAAAAAATATATATTTTTCATTAAAAATGAAAAAATATATTTTATATGTATAGATAATATGTTTCTAAAGAAGACAAGCTTGGCGGGATCTTTAACCGTTTTTTAACTGATAACGGTAATGGGTGACGGACTTGAGAAATCTGGATATCCCAAGAACAGCCCAGTGTAAGGACATACAGATAGATAGTTAGAGGACGTTGGTTAGGAACTTTAGGTGTTAGTCTCCGTTATAAGGAATCTGCAACGAGTGAAAGATGCAGAGGAGGTAAGCATTTCCAAGCTTTCCTCTTTGTTTTCTTGACTTGGGTTTGCTTTTTATAGGCTGTTTTCTTTGAAGTTTTGGTGGTCGTTTAAATTTTATGGCTATGGTTGTTGTTGTTGTGGCCCTGCTCGCCAGGTGAGGGTTCTGGCTTGTTGGGTTGTTCACTTGGTTATGCAGACCATGTGTTTGTTGTTGAAATTCAGGTTCTTGGTGGGTTCTCGTGGTTTCCTTTATGATTTCCCCTGTTTTTGACATAGCTAAAGAGTCTCCCGCCCTTTTGGCCCTTTCTTTAGAATAGAGTATGGTCCTTTTGTACAAGTTATATTGTTACTTCAATGGCATTGGTTTGTCTTTTTCTTCTGTGTAATCTTTTCAAGGTTTTCTTGTTTCTGGGAAAGTTATAACCAAGTTTTCTGATCGTTTCCTTCTTTTCCCATTGCTGTCTCGCAGAGTTTATTGATAAATAATCTATAAGTTGGTAAGGAAACAGATCCAATGGGTTGGAGGAGGAACAGAGGCAAACAACAAGACAGAGCAGGTAGGAATGAGAGAAAATCAGATGGTGACTCTCTGCAGAATACACTTAACCTTCCTAATGAGCCAAACTACGATAACTCCCAAATCCCTCTTTCTCCCAAATCCCAAATGACTGGTGATGGTAAATTGCAGTCCAGGAAAGTAATAAATCCAGCTGCATGTCGAAGTACCCTTTTGGACGTGTTTCTTTTTAGAATAGACTACTCATCAGGAAAAGTTGGTACTATTGGCAGTAAAGAAGAAGAGAAGAAAAAGAAGCATCCAGATGCGTTACTTGTTGTGCTCGCGGAAGGTCCCCTTTCGAAGACAAAAGGTAAAGCCGCAGGACTTCCTCAGGTTCCACCAAGTATTGCATCTTCTGTAGCAGGGGCTGATGATTCTTGGAAAAAACCTACGACAAAGTTGTCCACTCCTTCACTTGATGCAACGAACAGTACATTTGAATCATTATCACCAGACAAATCTCGTTTTGTTATGGCAGTCCCATATGATAGTTCTCTGGGATTGTATGTTCCTGAAACTGAGAAAGATGATAAGATTCTTACATTAGTTTCCCTCATGCAGAAAGAACAGACTAGAATAGAATATTGGACTGAGTGGGGCAGTGAGAAGGTTAAGCAGGCCACTCAGAGGCTCAACGAAGAACAGATGAAATCTCCTGAGGAATATGAAGCAGAGTTTATATCACTTTTCGAGTCTAACATGAACGTTCTCAATGTCCAGATGAAGGAGGATAGATGTGAACTTATATCGCTTTATTTGGATAATAATCGACTGAAGAAGGAGTTGAAGGCTGTTAAGTCTCAGGATAGAAAGGCAGAGGAAGATTTGCAGGAAGCTCGGAAGAGAGAGCAGCAGACTCAAAATGATGCTCGATCAATTCAGAGCCAAAGGTGCGTGTTTCTGGAGGAGCTAAGGGCACAGAAGCAGAAGGTTGCTGAACTGGAACGGGAACTTAGCCAGAGAGTGGATCTCTATGGCCAATCCGAGGTATGTTTTTCAGGTTCTAAAGGATGCATTTTCTGGTTTTCATATAATCTGTCCTTTACAATGATCAAAGAAATTTTCAGGTCGAATGGATTCAGGCAGAGATATTCAAGGAAATCTTTCTTGCACAAGCTGCATCCATAAGAAAGGAACGGGAAGAAATTGAAGGTGGAACAGAAGCAGAGCAGGCTAGGATCAGAGAAAAAGCAAAAGATGATCATAGAAAATATATGAAATCCGAAGCTTACGGGAGGTGGGAGTGCTATATATGCTTACGGGAAGCTGTTTCTGTGGTTTGGCTCCAATGTAATCACCAGGTTCTCTGCGCAAGCTGTGATGAGGTTATCCAGAAAATTGGGACGACGAATTGCCTTTCCTGTTCCATCCCTGTCAAGCGGAAGCTTCATGCTCTCTTTGCACACCTATAAAATTATATTAAAATAAAGAACAGACAAAATATTAATCAAGTCGATATGTCCGAGTGGTTAAGGAGACAGACTTGAAATCTGTTGGGCTTCGCCCGCGCAGGTTCGAACCCTGCTGTCGACGCAGACTATTTTTTTTCAGATTTGGACGGCCAGTGAATGTTAGCCAGAGATACTACTTAAAGTTGTTATCTTTTTCCGGTAAAGTTTCAATGGAAATTTGTAGTAATGAGGAAAGTGAGTTTGTATGGATCCTCTTATCTTGGAGGCAGCTGGTCCACATCTTCATTGTAGTTGTAGCCGTCCTATGGCCCTTTCAGGCAAGAGTTAGATCGTTTCATTTATGAAAACCCCTTTTGACAGATGGAAATACTAGATGCATAGTCAATCTCCATGTGAACTATTCTCCTATATCCACCTCATAGCATGGGACCATTTTGATTCCTTGTGTTAGTGAATGCAAGCTCATCATCACCTCAAAATCAACCAACTCTTGCCCTACAGGGATACTGCTATTGAATTTCTTATCTAATTCCAGAATAACGGATGCACTTTTTGTTGTATTGGACATAAATCTTCCGAATCTTGCGATACAAGAAACAAACAAGGACTGGAGATTTTATACAAGGTAGATGATATAGCCACACCACACCACTTGGTGATTAATTGCATCATCAATCTACTGTTATGAAAATGACGCTTGTGAAGAAAAGAGGATTTTTTTAGTGAAAGATAGCAATTTTCCTTGATCATGTCATGTCAAGATTGAAGTGTAATGACAGGTAAACGTCATACTACAACCAAGCACACCCACTAGCTATGCCCAAAAATTATGGAGATTGAGATGGAGATTCGATATAAATTTGATTTATGCAGAGATATATAAAACCCAAGAAACCCTTGTTCTCATTTCAATTATTAATCAGACAGCAAATCTGACTCAAATTTTTCTTCAGTATAGCAAAGCGGAATTTGGGCCTCATTTGATCACACTTCAGATCGATGGGGTCATCTCTAGATGATATGTCTTTGCTTTCAAGACGCAATCTTTCAACACCCCAACTGATGATACAAGTAAGATTATGAGAGGGGAACCTCCAGCAGCCTCAGAAGGGAGGGAGAGACAGACGAGTGGGGCGAACACAACCAGAAAGCTGCGGGTTTTCCATTTAGATTTCACGGTATTGGTCAACTCGTTCACTTGGAGGTCTTTAATACAGCAAATCCAGCTAGACCCACGTTTTTTCTCACCCATAAACAAATCCCTGCCTCACCTAAACGACTCACTTTACGACCAAAACTTGTTGCCTCTGTGCCTTTTATCTTTATCTTATGTTGGGTGTAACTAGTTTGTGAAGGAACCCACTTATTATTTCTGGGTTTTGCTGTTTATTGACCAAACCATCAAGTTGGGATCTATTTTGACTCAAATTTTTTATCTTTAATGGTGGACCAATCTATGTGCTTTTGTTTAGTAATAATGGATTACCAGCAAATTAAGACTTTCTATAGTTATATAGCTAGCCTGGACAATTATCTACGGTAATTGAATTTGACCCAATTGGCGAACAAACACTGTTCTTGTGAATTAAATATGCAGGAAATTTCCAGGGGTGAGATTATCCCTGCGGCAGGTATCAGTCAATCCCAACTCCCAAACATAACACCTCAGTTTTCTGGTTTCTGGTGCAGTAGTTTTTCATGTCAGTTCAGTTCAAGTTCATGTTCATGTTCATGTTCATGGTCTTGGTAATCGAGTGAGTGCAGATCCTAATCTTGACAGCGAGTTATGGGCTCCACTGGTGTTGGAGGGTATGCATGGGAGATATGTACGCCGGCTTTCAGGTGACTTGGCGTTCCAAATAAGAATCCTTTACTGCCTATTGGTTGCAAGGATCAGAGTTGTTAGAATTTTGTGAGTTGTGATTTGGACACAGCCATTATCTTTATAGAAACAAAGGTTAAAGATTTCTTCCATCCCTACAATGTTTATCATTTCTCACTCCAGAGCAGTTGGCGAATTCGTCAGTTGCTGTTCCCCACTTCCTTCTTAAATACCTATCATTCCATCGCCTCTGTGTTGCCAAGTGTCACTGAGACCATTTCCTGGAAGACTCCTCCTTCCTCTCTTCCACCTATCCAGACATACCAAATTCGGTATATTAAACTAAATCAGTCCAATCTCATGTTGGTGGTGGCGGGTTTACCTTCAGGAATCTTCAGAGAGAGAATGAAAAGGAGGGTTGTGGTGGAGGAGTAACTCTTTTCATCTTTTCCATCCATTTGCTTCCACCATCGCTTTTCTTACAATGCTCAAAGTCCTCAACAGAAGACTCAAGCTTCTCTACTCTCGTCTCCAGTGGCCGATTCATCGTCGGTCTAAGCCTAAAGTTGTGGTGAAGAATTTGAGAAAATCGAATTCCAAATCTCAAAATTACAAGAGAAATGACTCTTTCTCCAATGGGTCTGCGGCAGTCCATCCAAATGGCCATGTGGGTAGTTTGGAAGCAGCAGCGAGGCCGATAAAGATCGCTACTTTCAATGCTGCCTTGTTTTCGATGGCACCTGTGGTGCCAAAAACAGACAAGTCTTCGAGTATTGACTACGAAAATGAAGAATTTGGAAGCTTTAGAAGGCATGCAGATTTCAATTCACCCACAAGATCCACGAATGATCGACCCAAGAGCATTTTGAAGCAGTCCCCCCTGCATACAAGCGTCACGAATGATAACGAGAATCTCACCAAGCAGCAAAAGTTTGCCAAATCAAAACTAAGGGTATCCATCAATTTGCCAGATAATGAGATTTCGTTGCTGAGAAACAGGCAATTCAGTTTCAGAGAAGACGGAAAGGAAGGTTCTTCAAGTGGCAACCCGAATGGAATTCAGAGAGGAAAGGCTCCAATGAGGTCACAAAGTGCCAGCTACAGAAGAAATATGGAAAATTTCAAAGAAGGAGAGAGCTTTAGGATTACCAGGACAGTGGTTGATGTTTTGAGAGAGCTGGGTGCTGATATATTGGCTCTGCAAGATGTAAAAGCAGAGGAGGAGAAGGCAATGAGACCCCTTTCTGATTTGGCTGCTGCTTTGGGCATGAATTACGTCTTTGCTGAAAGCTGGGCTCCTGAGTATGGTAACGCCATCTTGTCAAAGTGGCCAATCAAGAGATGGAAAGTGCAGAAGATCTTTGACGACACTGATTTCAGGTCAGTTTTATTTAGTTAGTTATTTTTCTCAGTGGACTCCGTCTTCAAAGATTTACTCTTCCTCTGTTATCTTGTTTCTGTAGATTCTTGTTCTTTTTCTATATTATTTAAATCAAATAATACAGCCGTTCTAAGTACAGAACAGAGTCCACCATGCAATTATCATTAGTTCTTGGAACAGAGCATTCTGAAGCAAGTATGTGTGTTAGGGATGAATTGCTTTAGAAAAAGCAAGCAATTATTGACTGCTTTATGTAAAGAAATCAAGTACTCTGCTTTTCTTACTGGGTAATTAAGCAGTTATTTCTCAGAAAAAGCTAGAGAAACTTCCTGAAAAGAACTGACCTGAGATGCCCAGAATTTATACCATAGGTTGTAATGTGAACTTTTGTAGGAGACAGTACTGCTGCATTCACCAACAGGTATAAGATTATGACAGGCTTTCCATCAGTTTGCTCAGATGGGTAAAAATTCAGGAAGATCAGTCATCTAACACTAGGGATTCCATTATAGTGGACAAGGAAAACATGTGGCCATGAATTGGAATTGTAGAAATTAGATGCATATCGCTGTAGCTGCCCAAATCCACTTCATCAATTTATTAGCATGATTGAGACATCCGAGACTAAGAGATACAGAAAGGCAAAATCGTGTCATAGAGGAAAGCTGGAATGTAGATACTTGCATCTCTACTTTCAGCATCTTTCCTTTGGAACCCATTTCCTACAGGAAAAAAAAAAACAACACTTTCTTGAGAAATAAGATTAATCTTCCGAGACCCAATTTGTAGGATAGTCTCTCTATGATGCTAAACAAACAAAGTTTGGAATTTCAGTCTGTTTGTGAACGAACTGAGTTTCTCTTTTTGGAAGCAGGAATGTTCTGAAGGCAACTATAGATGTGCCTCAGACAGGAGAGGTGAACATCCACTGCACCCTTCTTGATCATCTTGATGAAAATTGGAGGATGAAGCAAGTAGATGCCATAATACAATCTGATGATGGCCCTCATATATTAGCTGGAGGTCTTAATTCCTTGGATGCCACAGATTATTCTGATGAGAGATGGACAGACATTGTGAAGGTAATTTCCCTGACAGCTTCCTTCATCACCAAAGCTGGCAGCAACAGAACCAGTGCTTATACCTTTTCGCTTTTCATTTTTAGTACTACGAGGAGATAGGAAAGCCAGCGCCGAAGGTAGAAGTGATCAGATACCTGAAGAGTAAACATTACACAGATGCCAAGGATTTTGCAGGAGAATGCGAATCAGTGGTCATGATAGCCAAAGGCCAAAGTAAGCACAAATGGATCTAAATTCTCAACCCGACAGTATAAATCAAATGGGTTTTTTTTCTTTCTCTGTTCTTTTTGGGTTTTAACAATGGCGTCTTGCATTATTATACAGATGTGCAAGGAACATGCAAGTACGGAACTCGGGTAGACTACCTTCTGGCATCTCCTAACTCACCTTATAAATTCGTTCCAGGATCATATTCAGTTTTTTCTTCCAAGGGGACTTCTGATCATCACATTGTCAAGGTTGATATGGTAAAACTAAATAGCATCATCCACCACCACCATCATCAGGAAAACTCCCCTCGAAAGAGACGGCAACCTGAACAGAGGGTCGTAAAGCTAACCAACTCTTCTTCTTCCTCGAAAGGCCTATGGAAAATAAACACACCAGAGAGATAGATTATGCCTCTCGTCATCTCCTTCCCTCTGTTTGCTCTTTGCTCTTGCTTTTGGTGTCCTTCCTCTGTTTACGAAATAAGGTAGTGATATATATTTGTGTATATCGTCTTTTCAGTAGGTAGAAACCATAAACTAGAAAGGAAGAGATGATGTATAACTCGTTTGTACAGTTTTCTAAGGAAATTTCTTCTTTTTTTTTAATATTAATTTTTCGATATATTTAATATTTAAATTCGAAATTTTTATTAATACGGGCCAACTATTTTTCCAGCCCAAGTGGAATGCGAAAAAGCCCAAACTAGTCTAACGGTTATTATTCAAAATTGGGATCATAACGGAGGCCCATTCTTTGGGTCTGTTCGTCATCGTCAAGAATACATTGACATTCCAAGATCGTTTGATATTTGTTTATGTAAAAGTATTTAAAAAACTAAATTGAATATCAAAAAGAAAAAAAGGAAGATCAAAATTTGCCTGAACAGTCTTTGAAGGGAGAAGAGGATAGTAACATGCAGGGCAATAAGACGTTGTGGACGTAACTGAATCAAGCGCTTCTTTCTTCTTTCTAAAAGAGAATCATCTAAACTAACCGAAGAATTTGAACGGAAACCATTTCTTCCTTCTCTGTACCGATCTCTATCACGTAACTATTAACTAGCCTCACAATGCGTGTGCGTTAGGCCGGTCCCTCTCCTCCTCGCAACGCACCAAAACCATCTCCAGCTTCAACTCGCCGTCGTTTCCAAAACTCCGCCGCAGAACCATATGATCCTCGTTTCTAACCATCGCGATCTCCAGCCTCCCGTTCCTCCTCAGTTTCCTCATACTATATCTCGGCCGTCCGTTCTCATCCATCGTTGAAAGAAACGGCGGCATATCTTCCCCCGCCGCCACCATTCTTGACCTCCTCATTACTCGACATTTTTCCTCCCTCCGCCTCGACGGATACCCGGCAGTCTCCTCCGCATCCAAGACGTCCCCAGCGCCGTCCGTCGATAGTTTCCGCTGCCCCACGCCAAATCCGCCTAGGAGAACGTCCAGCAGACCTGCATTGTCGCCGGCGGTGGATGTATCTAGTGAGGACTCGACGATCGTTTTCTTGTAAGCACTCATAAATCTGTTACAGTCGATTTCAGTTTCGCACGAGGAGAGTATTATAGACGGTTTTCCTTCTTTCTGGGAGTAGTTTCTGGGAAGTGATATTTTTCAAGTGGATAAACTTAACTTTTTGCTTACGTGGCAGGTAATTACATGAAGGAGTTCATGAGGTGGACATGGATGAGGTACAGTTTTCCTTAATTATATACAGATTATCTTATCCCTGATAGATAAATTTAAACACAAATTATTTGGATTTATATTAGATTAATCACAATGTTTTGATCCAGCACATAACAACCATCGGATCAAAATTATAAAAGAGAAGATTCACTTTATTTTAATTTTAAATATCTATTAAATTCGAAAACGCACCGAATCGCTTGTTAACCGCTGCGCTACTTCTGCCTCTACGCCTCCTCGTGCTTACATAAGGGGGCGTAGATTGCAAGCGCGCCAATTATGTTCCTTACACTGTTAGGCGAGAACCCGATGGTAGCGTCGACGACAAGTTAGCTTTTCTTTCTTCTTCATCAATGATATTCTCCATGGTGTTATAAAAGTTGGGTCCAACCTGGGCAGATCCTCCGAGTAGGGCTGTGTCAAGTCTCCAATTTCGAAGAACGTCTCGAAAGGACCGATGTTGGCGGAGATTGTGGGCGTTAGGGATGACCGCCTCGAGAATATTGTGGAACATGCGCTCATTAACCTTGCAGTTCTCGGCCCTCGGTAGGTAGGCCAACCCAGCCGACGTAGAAGATGTGGGTTACGTCAGAGCGTGGAGCGAGGTTCGATTTGGAATCTGTTTGGCTGGAGATGTCGCATTGGATGTATTCCGCAGGACTGTCCTTGCTCCAGGTAAGGCACCGACGACGTGAGAGCCCCTAAACTTTCCATGAGCCTCTGGGTGTGTCCGCGAGCGAGAGGATCTCAGCCAAGCTGGTGCCTACGATTCCGGTGGGGCCAATGACTATAGCTACGCTCTCACAACTTTTTGGCCTCTTACCTCGTTCGAATTTATTTTTCAATTGAGATTATAACAGAGAAATGAAAATAACCATCAATCAGACAAACTGTAAGTGCAAAAAATTGCTTAGCCAGTGTACATAGATGAACAAATGGAGGCATAAGATTATAGATAGATTGTTGACCATACCCTATCTTCACCGATTGAAGCAGACAACCACCACTTGTTCATGTTCATATCTCTGTATGCAATGTAGTTAGAGAAAAAGAAAAATAAGGGAGCTCTTCTTACACTTAACAATAGATTGGTTTAGTGATCTGCTCTTTATTCCAATACGATTCCCATTGATTAAAGGAGGTGTTGATGTGGTTGGGACTTCTCCAAAGCCCCAGCCTCCATCAATCACTTCTCCAAAACATGTATTTTTTCTATCCTTAAACTATTAACTATTAATGCTATGTATTAACATGGTGTTTCATATACTATTTACACGATAGGTCAATATTTGGAGAGAAATCAGTAACTAGATGCAGTGGTACAAACCTGGGAGGCACAGCCTTAGATGACTACGGCCTATTTGGATTTTCTTCCATCCAACTTGGAGAAGAGCTGTGTTACTGGCATTGAGGGGGGAATGAAATAAAATAGGAGGTTGTTGTCACCGATCGCAGGATTGTATCGGTACTGATCAGGTGATGTCGTGAGTTGTTGGATTCCATAATTCATCTCCGCCAGTGGCAGAGACTTTTCAGCTTTTGTTGAGGAATGCTATAATGGCTACAAAGATTGTGGTTTTTGTTGTGAATTAATATAAGAAGGGTATATTGGTAAATTAGTAAGTGTGGATAATCTCACATTGCTAGTTTACAAGGAGGAGAGGTTTCCTTCACCTATAAAAGGAACCCCTCACCATCCTAATTGATCATCCTAACAAGCATTAGTCTTTTACTATAGCTTGTTCTTTCTCTTTTATCTTTGTAATATTTCTACAAGAAATATTATTCAGTAGTGTCCGAGGACGTAAGCCAAATTGGCTGAACCTCGTAAATCTTTGGGTGTTCTCTTCTAGTTAATAGTCTTTTTTTGGTATGGTAGTTGTGGTTATTGTGCTGGTTATTTTTCTTATAGAAGAATATCTAGTACAATTGCTCACTCTCTTGCCTGTTGTGGGATTTATTCCCAATAAGTGGTAGCGGAGTCTGTGGTAGCGGAGCCTAAGGTTATACAGAGTATGCTCTGTGGTTGCAGTTTTATCTGATCTGCCACATCAGAAAAGTTTTTCCTTTGACTCATTATTCCGCATTGATAGTTATTAACAGAAGTTAGAGGGAAAATGACAGATTGCAAAATTGGCTCCACATCGTCTTCATTTCCAGGAAGACTTGTGATACCGACAATTGCAAATGCAAGATTCACAGTGGAGATTTTCGATGGTACCGGTCATTTTGGATTGTGGCAAAGTGAGGTTCTAGACGCTCTCTTTCAGCAAGGTCTAGACATTGCCATTGAAGAAGAAAAACCAGCTGATATTGAAGATAAAGATTGGAAGACTCTGAATCGTATGGCATGTGGTACAATACGATCATGCCTTTCAAGGGAACAGAAGTATGTATTCTCAAGAGAGACTTCTGCTAACAAACTATGGAAGGCACTTGAAGATAAATTTCTGAAGAGAAGCAGTCAAAATAAATTGTATTTGAAGATGAGATTGTTTCGCTTCACATATGTTCAAGGTACCACATTGAATGATCACATCACTAGTTTTAATCAGCTTGTGACTGATTTGTTGAATTTGGATGTGACCTTCAATGATGAAGATTTGGCTTTGATGTTGTTGGGATCCCTTCCCGAAGAGTTTGAGTTTCTTGAAACTACACTACTTCATGGGAAAGCCGAGGTATCTCTCAAAGAAATCTGTGAGTCTTTATATAGCTATGAACTCAGAAGAAAGGACACAAGTGGTACTACCGAAGCTCTTGTTGTGAGAGGTCGCTCTCAAAGTCAAGGTAAAGCAAGGAGAGGAAGAAGCAAGTCTAAGTTCCGACTAAGCAAAGATGAATGTGCTTTTTGTCGAGAAAAAGGGCACTGGAAGAAGAACTGTCCCAAGCTAAAAAAGAAAGAGAAAGCTTCACAATATGCAAACGTAGCTGAATACAAGAGTGATGCTGATTCAAATTTCTCTTTGGTGGTATCATCTTCAACTTCTCAACTAGACGAGTGGATTTTAGATTCAGGATGCACTTATCATATGTGCCATGTTAAAGAATGATTCTTTAACTTTGAAGAACTAGATGATGAAGTTGTTTACATGGGTAACAATAATCCATGTAAAACTACCGGGATTGGTTCAATCAAACTGAAGAATCATGATGGATCTACGAGAATCTTGAAGGATGTCCGATATGTGCCTAACTTGAAGAAGAATCTTATCTCATTGGGGGCCTTGGAGTCAAAAGGTCTAGTGGTAACAATGAGAGATGGTGTTCTTAAGGCGACTTCTGGTGTACTGGTGATGTTGAAAGGTATAAGGAAAAATAACTTGTATTACTATCAAGGTAGTACGGTTATTGGGACAGCAACAACAGTAACAACTATTAGCAGCCACAAGGACACAGATGCAACCAAGATGTGACATCTTGGGATTTATGGGATTTATTAGCAGCCACAAGGACACAAGTTCCTACAACTTCTTTGTCAATATGTGCCTTTTGTGGGATTTATTCCTACAATTGTACTAGAGAGTGAGCAATTGTACTAGATATTCTTCTATTAATGTGGAACAATGAGCCAAAAGAAGAACTTTTCTGATATGGCAGATCAGATAAAACTGCAACCACAGAGCATATTCAGTATAACCTTAGGCTCTGCTACCACTTGTTGGGAATAAATCTCACAAAAGGCAAGAGATTGAATAATTGTACTAGATATTCTTCTATAAGAAAAATAACCAGTACAATAACCACAATTACTATACCAAAAAAAGACTATTAACTAGAAGAGAACACCCAAAGATTTACGAAGTTCAGCCAATTTGGCTTATGTCCTCGAACACTACTGAATAATATTTCTTGTAGAAATATTACAAAGATAAGAGAGGAAGAACAAGCTATAGGAGAAGATTAATGCTTATTGGGATGACCAATTAGGATGGTGAGGGGTTCCTTTTATAGGAGAAAAAACCTCTCCTCCTTGTAAACTAGCAATGTGGGATTAGCCACATTTACACTAATTTATCAGTATAACCTTCTTATATTAACAGTTTTCCCTTATCAGTTTTCTGGGATTAGATGCAAGTCCAATGCAGATGGTGGAAATTAAGGAGGAATTGAGCTTTCTATACTGTGAAGTTTCTGAAGCTATATTCGTGATTTCTTACTTTCCCCAAAGAATGACTATTACTCGCTACAAACTTACAATAGATAACAAGCTGCTCCATGACTGCAAATGTTCTAGGAGTTTTTGGAAAGAAAATTTGATAAAGTAGTCTTCCTCCTGTCACATCTTCCGCTGGTTAAAGCATGATTGGGTAGTGGTCTTCACTTCCACCAAGGAATGATCTGCTTTGGTTCACTCTGATCTCTATGCATTAATTGAGACTTGGATTTGTTCCAGGGTTCTTCCTTTTGTTTCTGGTACCACCATGATCACAAAAACTATGGCCAGTGCGTTGATTGCAGCATAGATTGAGAAGGTACCTGTAAACAGTATCCTGATCGGTTACTTGTAAGTTTTTGTAGGTTTTTTTAAGCTGCAAATTGATCTTCCTTATCATCAGCTTCATCACAGTTCCTCTGTTTCGATGTAGTTGAGTTTGAGATATTTACCAAAGGAGCTCCAGGACATAAGGAAGTTGTAGGTGTAGGAGATTGCCCAGGCGCCAAACCAGTTCACAAGTGTTGCTAGACTTCCACCCGCTCCTTTAATATTTATAGGGAATATCTGCAATGAAATGAAATTGGCGTGGCAGTAGAAAGATCATTTCAGCGTAGAATTCCCTACTTGAAATTTAGGTTACCTCTGACATTACAACCCACGGAACTGCCCCCATTCCGGCGGAGAATGATCCTATATACAGCTGGACATGAAAGAGATGTTAGATATAACAAGCAAATCACAGGTTAAGTCAGTCTCAGGTAGCAAGCAAACACTTACCAGTATTCCTGTTACGGCAAGTATGGGAACTGACTTTAGAGCCAGTTCATTGACCTGGATCAAAAGGTTTCCCTGTTACTAATATTTGAGAAAGAAAGACAAGGTATGAGATTTGATAGTTTGAGCATAACCTTCAGATAGAATGATATTGCGGTTATTATGCAGGCAATCACTAATCCTGACGCAGATACCTGCGATGGACATAAAGTGATATACAATACTGTGAGGGCTGGAGCTATGAGTTTAGAGCTAGACAACCTTTAGAGCACAGATTTACCAATAAAAGAGGCTTTCTTCCAGCTTTATCTATCACAGTTGTGTTGAGTCCAGTGACCACAACCTACAAAATAGAATTGTTTCAACCGTTTCCTAATGTATCGATGCATTTAAATTTCTTTGAGACAGAAAAGGTGGTGGGAGTTAGAAACCTGAAGTATGGCATAGGTTATGGTTCCGACACTAGCAGAAAATCCTGAAATTAAGCAAGGAAAATAGTTGGTTCATCAGTGATAAACATGAGCTTTGAAAAAAATCATGTCAGACTTCAGTTACTGCAACTTCAACAACAAAAGGAAGATGTGTCTGCTTGAGCTGCAGAGATTGAAAGCAGGTTTTTGGATAGATTTTCATTTGTTCAACTGTCTAAAGAATTTTGTGTTTTGTTCTGCAGGATTTGAATTACAATTCAGGTCCTTTGAATGAAAACTATATCAAGCCCTTTTTACCTGCTGACTCAAAAATATTGCTGACATAAAAGCAGACTCCGTTAATTCCTCCAAATTGTTGAAAGACCATCAACCCAACACCTATCTGGTCAAATTGAGCAAGGCATTAAGATTCTATTTGTTGAGTATCACTGATGATGTTTCCTTTCTTTCAACTGATAAGTAAAGGGGCTTGAGCATACTTACAAAGACTGAGCTCCTGTATCTTCTTTGAAACAAATCTAGCAATTTGACTTTCGGAAGGCGATCGAGTGTTTCTATATAATCCTGAATAGAATGACATGATAAATTTGTCACATTTTCTTCAGATTATAGCTGCATTATCATGAAAACTAAAGCAGAATCAGAACTTCAGGTGCTGACCTTGATTTCAGCTGCCTCATCAGATATGTCAGCATCCTTTCCACGAAGTAACTTTAGAGCAGTTTCAAATTCTTTTTCACGTCCTACCTTTGCCTGCATAGACAAGAAGATTGTTTGGTAAAATATGCTTTTAACTATTTCTCATCAGCGTTTCTGATTTGCAAATTTTATTATTGCTTCTTTACCAGCCATCTTGGGGACTCTGGAATAAGAAACAGACCGAAAAACAGAATCGCACAAGGGATGAGTCCTGCAAGCACTTCACGAGTAAATTTCCTGTTCTGATGTTCTTTACTTCATTTATCTAGTTGCAGATATATATAACAAATATTTTTCCTGTCAATTGTCTATGAAACTTGTGCACCAAAATATTTAGACGTTTTTTACCTGTCAAAGCCAGAGTCCTCCATGTTAGTACTGTTCCTATGATGAAGGCAACAGACACTCCAGTGCATATCATAACCTGCAGAAGATGATATTACAATCAGATAAGATAACTATGTTAACTTGCTCTGCATTCCTCATTAGAAAAAGTTATAACTTGCTCTAGTAGAAGTTGCATTCCTCATTAGCCTAGCCTACTAATGTTGCATTCCTCATTAGAAAAAGTCAGATAAAATCCTGTAAAAATCTTGTATTCACTGATTAGTTGCTTATATTTACCTGATTAGCTGTTGTAAGTGCTCCTCTGAGATTTTTAGGTGCAATTTCAGCTATAAAAATAGGTACCTGGCCATGAATTTAACAATGGCATCAATGCTCTTCTCAGATACTGAACCCAGAACCTTACAGCAAGAGCATAGTAATACTAGAACAGAAATGTAAGCATACCACGTAGGAAAATACTCCCATTCCATAACCTGTTGCTAGTCTTCCTATATCCAATGCCAGGGCTCCCTACAGTTTTTAAGCAGACAGAAAGATCGAGTGGTCACAATTAGATATTTCACAGAAACCATTGTGGCTTCAGATACTAATTAAGAAGACAAACCTTAGCAAAATAAATGGCAAGCCACCCAGCAACACAGAAGGTGATAGCCGTCCTCATTGCCTGTGCAGGTTCCACAGGCAAAACGCTCTATGGTAAACCCACTGGGAAAAAAAGAAAAGAAGCTGCAAATGAACTCAATCTTAGGTCGGTGCTGGAATTTACATACCCCTTTCCGACCAGTGAAGTCAGCAATTGGACCACTTGTGATTGCACCAATCATTGCTCCAAAAGTCAATATGGAACCAAAAACCGAATACTTACATACAAACACAAAGAAAACACACATCAATATGGTACCAATTAACTCGACCAAATCTAGCTTCAGGAGAAAACCCAAGACAATTTAATCTTTTGAACTTTGCAGTATGTCTTCTATATGCTTGATTCCACAATAATTTTCTTTGCAAGATTACTGTCTACTCTAAAATCTTAAGTCATTCCGCCATTAGCCATCTTTCCTATCCTTTCAAAGATTAAATTTAGT
Source organism: Passiflora organensis (assembly GCA_019739055.1). Lineage (NCBI taxonomy): Eukaryota > Viridiplantae > Streptophyta > Magnoliopsida > Malpighiales > Passifloraceae > Passiflora > Passiflora organensis. The sequence continues at coordinate 3,088,734 of JAEPBF010000223.1, read as the reverse complement.
GAAATTTCTATATTGTGATCCTTAATGGAATTCATCAGAACTACCTCACTGAAACACTGGAAAAACCTTTCGTGATTGCTAGAACTTAACTATATGAATTAAAACTACTATTTGAATCTTTACCCTCAGGTACTAAATCTTGCATAACAAACAACAAAAGCATATGATTTCAGGTAAATATACGTAGCTCCTAGAGAACTCCAAACTGTTATTTCTGAAATCATCTCTATAGTAGATAGAAAGATATCATAACTCATTAGCTTTCCTATGCATTGGTGGTTTACTGAGAGGAGACCACACTCTGACTTACCTCGGCTAGAGACAGAGAAAGATCCTCAATTATTGCATTTTGGGTGGGTGATGAATACCCTGCCTGAAATCCAAAAAGGACAGCCATTTAGAAGCAGTAAGACTCAATATGCTAATTCCTGGGTTATGTGTTATCCAGAGCTCAGAATAAACCCAGGCACTTACACAGGATCCAAACGCAAAAGAACCGCAAACTGCAACAAATGTGCTGAGATAGACCATCCCCACGCTCTCTTTGCTGCCATTCTGAGCTTTAGATCCATCCCTTATTTGATTCTTTGGAACGAGTGGTTCTCTTATCTCTTCATGCACACCGCTGTTACAGTTTTCTATGTCTTCTTTGACTGCCATCTCCTCCTTGTTGAACTGTCAGAAAGCTTATCACTATGGAAGCGTACTGAAAAGGGACTTTCTCAAAAATTGGACTCCAGAAGAGAGAAGATAAGGCCAAATGGAATAAGGAACTGGGAAGAACCCAATTTTCCTTTTCTTTCCTTATCATGCAAGGTGGAAAATATCTCAGCCACGGTGTTGAATTCCCACCTTGAAGCTTTGGTGTCATTCTCTATCCTTGCATTTATGATGCTTACTTTCTTTTGCCTTCATAAATAGCAGCCGCCAAACATACCCACGTAAACAAACCAATCTCTTCCTGTGGTGCAACATTCTCTATTACCATTATCCTAATCAAAATTCCGTACCAGGCTATTATTGTTCCTGTTTGTTCAACAACATTACTGTTGGGCTCGACATATGCTCTCTTTTCCCTTCCATGCGGTGGGGATTTAGCTAGTGCAATTCTGATCTAAGATAGGCATACCAACCTGGAACGAGGCTCTGTGGGCTCCTCTACTGATTAGTTTGACGTAAACTGAGTTGGAATGCTTTTTCGTACAATGTCCTGTCGTTTCAGAATACAGACAAAGTCTATCTTGATTCTTGGTGGTTTGGCTACTTTATTTGGCTGAGCAAGAAAAAGGGTTTACAGCTTGATCAAGGTGGGTGCTTACATCATAGGAACCATAGTATGGAAGGTGGAAACTAACGTATCCCACTAGTTCTGTTCTGTTTGTGATTGCAGAATAGTTAACTTTCATCATGACTAGAATTTCTGTATTCTCTCTAAATATATAGGAACGAGCAAAAGAAACCAAATCGAACTAAAAAGTCATTTTTTCATAATTAAATTAATCCTTGTGAATATGCTTAGTTATGATACGTAACAAAAATGACAGAAATTGCATACCAGTATATTTTTAAACGATATTTTTTTTTATTTTATATTAGGATCGAAGTAATAATCACTTGCTGCACATGGGCCTTGCGCTTGCGCACTATTTTGGGCCCGACGTGGGACAATGTGGAGAACCAGACACGTAGAATGATGATGAAGAATTATTGGACGGGTAATTTTAAGGTATTCCCTATGCATCATGAATCTAAAATTCAGATCACGTAATAGTAATCACTGTTTATGTATGTAAATAGTGATTTGAGTCTGTGATGTGACGAGGATAGGGTGTCGCTTTCATTTCCATTCGGGGTCCAGAATCATGAATCCCGTGGATGCTTTACTTGGTAGTAGCTGGTTTGTCCTACTGACGAATCCTGACACAAGTGAAAACAAATTAAGAGAGATTTCTCTATAGCCTGATGTTGAGAATTAATTCATACCACATAATCAGTATACCTTTCTCTCATCTCTTGTCTACGGTTAATGTAGCTTTCCAAGTTGCAGGAGTTCTTTTATTCCCAGGAAGCAAACGTCCACTCTTTCTTGAGCAATAAAGAAAAGCCTTTAAGCTTGAAAGATTTATCCGTAATATTTGATCTTTGGTTTTGGATAAAACCGACCACTCCTTAGTCGTATTGAAGGAATTAGTTTAATATATCCCAACCAAGGAATTAGTCGACATTGGCTGCAGGCGGCTATGGATGATAAGCTATATTATATTGCCATAGAATGACAACAAGTAATATAATATTCCTTCTGCAGTTAAGGTTATATTATCCATAAAATCTGATGTAATCTGATTCAAAAAGTCTGCTTCTCCTTCTGGATGCTTGCAAACGTAATCCAAGATCATTGACTGTTGACTGAAATATTTATTAGTAAAATTTTAAAATTTTTGAATTAATTAGATTTACCCGTAGTTAATATTTATATTAAAAATGAATTATTTATTACTGATGGAAACCTGCAGAGTGCATTGATGATAGTCCCATTTAATAAGAAACTGGCCTTTCTGAATGTACATCAGCTCTCCTGAATGGCAATAATGCATATCCTGATATTATTACTGTTTACTGCATTTATCATGAATGCTTACTGCTAGCACAGTAACAGCCAACTACTACCCTTTGGTTCTTACTGTGATAGGGCAAGAAATCAACAAGCACTTGATTGTTTTTTCTCTTCCTCATTTTGTCCACAATCACCTGTTTTTTTTTCTGAACCTACTCGATCATCAGAAAGATTCCCTTTTTGGTTCTAACAGGAAACAGATATTAGTAAAGTTTTCTCCTCAGAGCAGCAGTATCTTAACAAATGATTACAGCCTTAACGTAAGATGGAAAAGAGCTAGCTAGCCAGCAACCCACCATAAAAACAAATTAATGTTGAACCTCTTGCTTATATCTCTATCAAGCAAGCTCATAGAAGTGACTCACAAGTCTTAGCCCACGGCTTGGATCTATCATTAAGCTTGGGAGAGAAGAAACAACAGGAGTTTTAAACGTATCTTGTGCGTGTTACTTAGTTTTTTTTATTGATGGGCATAATTAGTAATGAGAAGCTATTAATTTGAAGCAGAAGAATGTCCTTAATCATTTCTATTATCTAATCTCCTTGCTTGATGGCTTTGCTTTACATACTTCCAATTTATATTTTTTCAGTACCCTCCATTTTTATATATATATTTTAAGGATATCTACCATTATAATGATTAATCTCTTTCGTTATTTTATTAGTATCAATCATCTAATTCATCTAATTCATCTAAAATTTTACCGGTTCATAATTATAAAATTAATATCTTTACAAATTTGGATTGACATAAATTTGAAATATCATTTATCTAATTTACAAATTATGAATAAACCGTTTCTAAAGCTCAAATTTATCTGAAAATGGTTAAAATTCCTTATTTTTTACCATCTTCACCCTAGCGTGGGACTTACTTAAAGACCCACCATTATGCCTTTGCTACACTATAATGATTGTGAAGCAAGCACTCATACATACACATACATCTTCTCAGACGTGGGCAATAATAAAACAACTCAACGGAAGATTGTGTAAATGATACGTACCGATTGATATTATACATCTGCATTTCTTTTCTCCCATCTTTTCTGTCCATGTGGTGGAACTTACATTGATCCACAAGTTTCCCTTTATTGAATGCGTTTCCAATGACACAACTTTATTACCCTAATAATGACAATTTCCTCTAAATCCCAAGAATCCAATCACCAAGTAACCCACATTGGGTTTTGACAGAGCAGAAGCCGACTTACCCTTGATTAGGATTCAACTAATTGTAATCAGACAGAACAGGAGTTTCCCACTTTATGGTTTTAATGGATGGATTGTTCAGTGTTTGGCCAAGGTTGTGTGTGCATGCGTGCAGATTTTTCATGTGTGGTCATGAACAGAAACGTGCCTCAATGGAATTCCTAACCGACACGACCACCGGACTCTCACAAACTATATAGACTTGAACTCGAGGTCCTGCCTGTGGTACAGAGAGATTAAACCATTGAAAGAAAGTTTTCTTTACGGATAAATAAAGTCTAGAAAAAAAGGGGAATAATAAGGAATAAGTATTCGAAAGGTGTTATGGTTATAGTTGGAGAGATTTATGAGTAACCATCGTTGTCTCCTCTGCTTCTCTGCTACGTTTCTGGTTACTGTGCGAATCTATCTGAGAAGACCGTGAGAAGACTCACCTTCTCCTAACTGGTTCGTCTACAGACATTTTCCTTAATTTGTCCTTCTTGGGTTGTCTATCTATTCTCTTGTTCCTTATTTTCTGCAAATAAATGCGCTTCATATGTTGCTTTTTTTGGGATACATGCATGGTGGTTTCTTCTGTCGACAACCTTCTACTGTGTAATTGGTCTCTCTGCTGCTGTTCTGTTTGTACAATATCATCTTTGTCATTAATATGTCTTTGTCCCTGTCATCCGCTTCCTTTTCACTTACGTCAGGGGACTGTTTCACATCCGTTTCCTCTCCATATATCGTCCCCTCTGGCATCAACTGCTTTGCAATCTGCTTTGATCCTCCTGGTTTGTCGCCATATCCGTTGATGAATTGCTTTTCTTTCTTTAGGGGAAACAGTGTAAATTTCGTGAATCTTTCTGGGTTGATAAGGAAAAAAAAAACAAGTTTTGGGTTCTGATTCTACTTTTTTTCATCTTGTTTATTATACTTTTCAGGTATGGAAAAGAAGGAAGATACGAATTCTCCTGTTGGAGTCCTCGAGGACTATTTTAGAAGTGAAGAATTTGAAAGTAGCTCCTCAAAAGAGCCCACTTCAGATATTGAATCTCGAAAAGCTTCAAAGCCTGCTTCACGATGGCAAGGATTTATCCAATTACTAAGGACTAAAACAAAGAAACCTATAGCTGGGTTTGGAAGAAGCTTTAGTATGAGAGAAAACATAGATGTGGCTTCAAACTTTTTTGCAAGAGCTGATTCCTGCAGTTTAAGGTCTCCAAGGATGAACTTTACTCTCGCCGAGCTGCAAGCTGCAACCAAAAATTTCAGCCAAGGTCTGTGTCCTGGTCTTACGCTAGCTTCATTAGTTTCTTACGTTTATGGGTTTCTTTGGTAATGATGAGTGAGTGATCAGGTTTTGTCTCTGTTTCTGTTTAGAGAATTTGATTGGAAAAGGTGGGTATGCTGAGGTTTTCAAGGGGCGTTTGAATAATGGGAAACTTGTGGCAGTGAAGCGACTTACTAGAGGAACAGTCGATGAGATGATAGGTGACTTTCTGTCGGAGATGGGGATAATGGCTCATGTGAATCACCCTAACACGGCTAAGCTAATTGGTTATGGGGTTGAAGGTGGAATGCACCTTGTTCTTGAACTGTCACCAAATGGGAGCTTAGCTTCTGTGCTTTATGGTTAGTCAATTTCCTGCCTCAAGTAATGAATTCCTGTAAACCTGTCCATTCTCATGATCCTCCACAACTTAATTTGCAGGTTCAAAAGAGAAATTGACATGGCGGATCAGGTTTAAGATTGCAATTGGCACAGCTGAAGGTTTACAGTATCTTCACGTGGATTGTCAGCGAAGAATAGTTCATAGAGATATCAAGGCTGCTAACATCTTGCTTACAGAGGACTTTGAACCCCAGGTCTGGTCTGTTCCAATCATGCATTGGTCAAAAATTTTATAGATGAAAACTGGTTTTGTTGCCTCTGCTGTTTTAACAGTAACTATAACATGGTTCAGATTTGTGATTTTGGGCTTTCCAAGTGGCTGCCAGAGCACTGGACTCATCACACTGTGTCCAAATTTGAAGGCACATTTGGGTTTGTAAAGCTACACTGGTCTTGATCCTCAGCTGTGTTTCTCCACAGAAGTTTCAGTATCTAAAGTTTGTGTTTCTTCTTCTCTTAACAGGTATCTTGCTCCTGAGTACTTGATGCATGGAATAGTAGACGAAAAGACAGATGTGTTTGCATTTGGTGTGCTACTGTTGGAACTGGTCACAGGACGCAGAGCTCTGGATTACTCACAACAAAGCCTTGTCTTGTGGGTATGATTTTTCTTCATATTTCTTGTTGCTATGATGTAATTGAGCTGTAAAGGTTTTGCCTTTATCAGAACTTAATGAAACCTTTAACGTTTAGGCAAAACCTCTGCTTAAGAAGCATGATGTCCGAGAGCTGGCTGATCCTGCTCTTGCTGATAGTTTCAATGCTCGACAGATGAATCTGATGCTCCTGGCTGCTTCTTTATGCATACAGCAATCGTCAATAAGACGGCCTAAGATGACTCAGGTGAGAAAAGTTACTTTGTCGCCAAAACTTGCATGGTAAAATCGAGATATCGTCTAGATGAGATGGTAAATGATTTATTCTAATATAATCAAAATCTCATTCTGGACAAAGTTCCCAAAGAAGACGAATTTAAATATCGGAGAGTCAATACTAAAAAAAATTCTTAATGGCATCTAGTCAGTTGGGTGGCTCAGGATTCTCTTGTTGCTACTATAGGACCTAGCTCTCAGATTTGTGATGGGACATGACAAAGCTGGTTAACTGGTTTGCATTGTAATGGCAGGTTGTTCAGATCCTGAATGGTAATCTCAGCAGCTTGAAGGGCATGAAAAGGGGTCGAGTTTCATTCTTCCGGAAAGCTTTTCTTGACGAGGAGATTTTCAATTCCCCCATGATCTAAACTCACCCATATGTGCCCATGGCAACACAGAATATCAATACCTCACCCATATGTGCCTATGCCTCCATGCCCCTCCGAAGACGAAGCTGGTCCAAACGGTGGAGGTGGAACGATAACCCAAGTTGACACAGTTAAGTTAACCAGCAAAACTTGCTAATTTGCCTACCCAATTTCCACAAACACTTGAAGGGCATTGAAGGAAAGGGAAGAAAGAACGGTGTAGCTCATGGAACAACAATGGCTTCTTTCCACGTGGTTCGTTGCATGGGGATGGAAGAAATCTTGAGATATCAAACTAGCAAAAATCCTACGCAAAAAGTGGGGACGACGGCAATAATCTTCCCTAAAACGTATAGGAAAAAGAAAGGTAGCGGTCTAGTTCTGTACATTGGATGCCACTTTTGTGGACTAGAAATTCTTGATTTTGTAGAATCTCAAGAACATCAGCTAGTGATGTTGAAACTAAGAATCCTGTGTATACATATAAACATAGATCTATCATAATAAATGCCCTAGAACCTTGGCACGTGTCTTGGATTTGATATGACGGAAAAAATATGATGATCTCGGAATAGATTACGGTCGAATTATGAGAATTGAAAATTAACTAAAAAAGAATTATTTTCAGAATTTTGATAAATATTAAATATAATTAATTAATTAATTTTTATTAGTAATTTTTATTTTATAGTTTTTACTATAATCTAATAATTGTATGGTCTTGTACTGAAATAGGGCCCAGGTTTTGAGTCAATAGCCCAATTAAGGCCCATATTAATAGAAAAAAAATTAACGCCAAGCCCATGGAAATGACTAATGAGGACGCTAATTAGCCTGATTTCACGCTACCATCGCCGTTAGCGACCGTTTGTTACCCATAACCGGCTGCATTAATAAAAAAATATATAAATTTAAGAAAATTAAATTAAAATACCGCCTGGAGTCGTACACTCTTACCCAGGACAAAGCGAAGGAGAAGAGAAGATAGGAGAGAAAGAAAGGCAAGGAAAAAAGGTAGACGCGAGAGAAAACGATGGAAAGCGAGGGAAAAAGAAAGCAGAGAGAAACTAGACGAAACATCGAATAAAGGGAAAAAAAAGAAAGGAAGCAGAAAAAGAGCTGAAGTGAAACTGAGCTAGCGTTGTCTGCTGGGAACTCGTTTTCCAAGTCAAACTAAGCCAGGGAGAAAGGATGTTGACGCGCTAGTTTTTGGGTGTTGGGATAATCCGGGGCTCGGATGAAATGCCCGATCGTCGGTGGCGGTCGGCGATCCTCGTCGGTGGAGGAGGGAGGAGGGAAGGCCGAGGTGAGTGAGTCGGTGGTGGAGAGAGGAGGAGGAGGAGGAGGATGAAGAAAGGGAAAGGGAGGAATAATGGACTGTTCCCAAATTCGTTGAGGATAATATCTTCTTGCCTCAAAACGGTGTCGTCCAATGCAACTACCGTCGCTTCTACGGTTCGCTCAGCCGGTGCGTCGGTTGCGGCTTCTATTTCTACTTCATCCGAGGATCACAAAGATCAGGTCCTTCTTTTCAACTTTTTATTCTCAAATTTAGTGAGTTTCAGCTTTTAACTGAGTGGGTGGATGGTAAATTAGGATTAGAACAGATGATATGCTCTTTTCCTTTGTTTTGTCTTTATTGCTATTCTTATGTGCATAAGGCCAAAACATGCCCACTCTGACATCGTTAATATAGTCGGATTATGGTGTAGGATGCTTTGTCTAAAGGTGGGTTGCTGCTTCGGAACATGACTTGCAGAAGTATCTAACCCAAACTAGGACCGCTTTTTATTTCGCAATGCAAAAGGCTCTATGTTGGGGTGCCACTGGGTTATATTTTTTGCTGACATAATTGTATTTTCTTGAAGCCGATAAAGAGTCTTCAACATCTACAGTATACATGAATAATCTTTTCCTTGAAACTCACATTTTATGGTTTTGCGATTACCTTTTATAAATCTGAATTTATTTTGCACATGGATTGCAACCGTTTTGTGTCCTTTATAAGGTTCCTGAATTGTTTTCATGTCCTCTTATATCAGTCGTCCTAGGTTCTCCCTCCAAATTAAGCAACTGAGTAAGGCTTATCCTGTGTTTTCTTCTCACTGGATTTAGTTATTGGCAGCATGGGGTGTTCGCTTCCTAATTCTTCATTTTTACTTTCAACCTTTTCTCTTCTTTCTTACTCTTTTTTTTTTTTCCTGCTAGCCAAGTTTACGTATCCTATTCTTGTTAGTGGACAGGTAACTTGGGCTGGATTTGACAAGTTGGAGTTAAGTCCATCTGTCTTCAAGCATGTTCTTTTACTTGGTTATGAGAACGGCTTCCAAGTACTTGATGTGGAAGAGGCTTCTAATTTTACTGAGCTGGCCTCAAAGCGTGATGGTCCAGTTTCATTTTTACAAATGCAACCCCTCCCAATGAAGTCTAATGACCATGAAGGATTCAGGTCATCGTCTCCTCTTCTGGTGGTTGTTGCAGGGGATGATAACAGTAGTTTGCAAAGCCGTAATCATCTAGGTGTGCTTGGAAGAGACAATAATATTGAATCTCAGTCTGGAAGCAGTGCCGATTCTCCTACATCTGTTCGGTTTTACTCACTTCGTTCACACAGTTATGTACATGCTCTGAGGTTTCGCTCACCTGTGTGTATGGTCAGATGCAGTGCTAGGATAGTGGCTGTGGGTCTTGCAACTCAGGTAAGTTGTTCTTCTGCTAGACTCTTTTATGAGTTTCACCCAAAGTGCTACTAAAATACCTTTAGGCCTAAAGCTCCAAGTTAAGTCTTCTGGAAAACACCACCCATGTAAAGATATGAATCAGTCACTTGTGGTACTGATTTACAATGTACATAATCTCCTTCAATTTATATCAATAACTTTATAGCTTTCACCTTCTCGTTATCAGTAATCCTTATTTCTCTTTTTTCCTAAGGAAACTTTATCTTTCATGCGGATAGTTTTTGTTATTAAGTTATCCAACTTCCTGGTAGTTAGAGCATAGCTATAAAATCTTGCTTGGGTTACAGGTAATAACATGCTATCTATAAAATGAAAGCTGTTCGCTGATTGTTTTATGCACTTACCAATTTATCTTGGTATTTGATGGCAGATATATTGCTTTGATGCTTCAACTCTCGAAAATAAATTCAGTGTTCTTACCTATCCAATTCCTCAGTTGGCTGGACAAGAAACAACAGGAGTTAACATAGGCTACGGACCAATGGCTGTGGGTCCAAGGTGGTTAGCTTATGCTTCCTGTAATCCACTCGTTTCAAGCACTAGCCGCTTAAGTCCACAAAATCTTACTCCTTCCCCAGGTGTCAGTCCATCAACATCACCTGGTGGTACAAGTCGGGTGGCTCGTTATGCTGTGGAATCTAGCAAACAGTTGGCTGCCGGACTAGTTACCCTGGGGGACATGGGATACAAAACTTTGTCTAGATACTATCAGGAACTGCTTCCTGATGGCTCTAATTCTCCGGTGCCATCAAATTCTGGTTGGAAAGTTGGTAGGCTTGCTGGAACAGAAACTGACAATGCAGGGATGGTAAGTCACATGTGGTAGGATGAAAATCTATCACGTGTGTCATGATTTAGGCATTTAAGAGTGAGGTTCTATATTTCCTTCAAATTTATTGGTCTGTTTAGGGAAGGAGTATTCTGGTCTTCTGCTGGTGGTTTACAAACTGTGTCATTACCATCGTATCATCATGGTGTTCTTATCCTGGGATTCTAAAACTTTTGTAGTAAGACATGTAGATGAATCTTGGATTATCTTATAGTATTAACAATTATGTATATCAAATTCTGGAAATTAGCCTCTTCATTCATCTTGCAATGCATTCTTAAAATCTGACCTATCAAATTCTTCCTCTTTTCTGAAAATAGTTTATGATATTGACAAACAGATTTGTGTTCGGTGCATGGTGCCTGAAACAATGTCTTTTTGTTGTCTCGTTCTCATACAAGAATAGCCTGTGTTTTATTTGGTCCATGGTGGGAAAACATATCGAAAGAAAAAAGTTTTTTTTTTTTTTAAAAAAGATGCTTCATTGTACTTTGTTTCTCAGATGCCGAAGAGATTTAATTTTCTGAAAAATATTAGATTTGAATCTTCTAATTTATTTAGTTCTTCATTGACTTTACGATTTCAGGTTGTCATCAAAGATTTTGAGTCCCGAGATGTCATATCACAGTTCAGAGCTCATACCAGTCCTATCTCTGCACTATGCTTTGATCCTAGTGGAACCCTTCTAGTTACTGCTTCGGTTTATGGGAACAACATAAATATATTTAGGATTATGCCATCTTGTGCACAGGGTGGATCAGGTCCTCAAAGCTATCACTGGAGTTCTTCTCATGTCCATCTTTACAAGCTTCATCGTGGAATGACTTGTGCTGTGAGTGTACATTATTCAGTTGCATGTTTATTATTCTCCATTTACCTACCTGTATCTATTATATTTATCCATTTTTGCATGTGTACTTTTTCTTGTCAAATAGACAATCCAAGATATTTGTTTTAGCCACTACAGTCAGTGGGCTGCAATTGTCTCATCAAAGGGGACATGCCACATCTTTGTTTTATCTCCCTTTGGTGGTGATTCTGGCCTTCAAGCTCTTTGTTCTGTGGGTGAAGAACCATCGCTATATCCAGTTCTGTCTCTACCCTGGTGGTCCTCTTCCACTTGCATGACTAATCCCCATTCCCCTCTGCCTACACCTCCATCTCCTGTTTTTCTTTCAGTGGTGAGCAGGATAAAGTACAGCAGTTTTGGATGGCTTAATACTGTAGGGACTGCCACTGGCTCTGCAGCTGGAAAGGTTTTTGTGCCATCCGGTGCTGTGGCTTCTGTTTTCCATAATTCCATATCTCAGACAGTTCAGCAAACTAAATCAAGAGCCAGCTCCTTGGAGCATTTGTTAGTCTACACCCCATCTGGTCATGTAGTTCAGCATGAGCTTCTTCCCACGATTGGTCTAGAACCAGGTGGAGGTGGTTCAAGAACCCAGTCAGCTATACAAGAGGATGACTTGAAGGTGAAAGTTGAACCGATCCAATGGTGGGATGTGTGTAGAAGGTTGGATTGGCCCGAAAGGGAAGAAAAAATTCTGGGGAGTTTTGATGGACAGGATAGTGCGGAAACAAATCAAAACAGATCAAGTTGTGGGGATAACCTTGAGATGGATTTTCTGCTAATTGAGGATGATATCACTGAAAAGAATGCAAACAAAGACTGTTCTTTAAAACCCTATGACAGATCTCACTTGTTTCTATCGAATGCAGAGGTGCAAGTAAGCTCTGGGAGGTTGCCTGTATGGCAAAAATCCAAGGTATTTCTTCAGTTGACATTGCTGTGCCCTCTGTATTACAGCTAAGTCTTGATTGTGACTTGCTGTCTTCTATTACTTCTAGATTTGTTTCTATGTGATGGACGCTCCAATAGCTAAGAGTTATGAGCTTGGGGAGTTTGAAATTGAAAAGCTTCCTATACATGAGGTTGAAACAAAACGCAAAGAATTACTACCGGTTTTTGATAATTTTCGTAGCATCGGATCAGGCTGGAATGACAGGTGACATTACTTGCTGTTTCTAGCTTTTGCATTTTGAAGTGTCAGCTATAATTGATTAGAAATGCACATTCCTCACTATTGATATTGACATTTTTTAACTGCCAGAACCAAACCAACATTTTTGGACCAATGGGGTGTTGAAATGCTTGAGATTTGAGGTTCCCTTTGCTAGAGTTTTAATCATTTATTTATTTTGCAACCCACTATATCATTAGGTTCATATCATTGATGTGGTAAATGAGTAGGATTTAAATCCTTTTATTTTGCCTATAAAAAAATCCTTTTATTTTTTCAATCTACTTGTGATTTTGCTTTATTTATATTTCCATTCACAGTGAAAAAGGTTGAAGTTGTGTAATTTTTATTCAATTTTGTTACTTTTCCTCTAAAGTGTTATTTACACTTCATTATGTTACTTATAGACTTATAGAGTATTCTGCTACTATCTATGGTGCATGCTTGCTTGGGTTAGGGGCATGGCTGGGGCAAGATATGTATATTTTCCTCCTTTTGAGTGGGTCAGTCTCAATACTGATTGCTTGTTTTGATCTCTCCTCAGAGGTCTTGTGGGGGCGAGACACTCTAATTCGTCAGTGCTAGAGTCTTATCCAGTGGAAGGCAAGATCATTCAGGAGACTGTTATTTGTCGCTCAATGCCAGCATCACTTAGCTCGACTGAAAGTTCAGAATGTGGTATGATGTTAGGTGCTTAATTCTTTCTTCCCTTTATGTATGTATATTTAAAATTTATCGTCCCTTTCTTTGTGTGTATTTAAAATATGTTAGTGTTCTATGTGATGAAAAGAATCCATCTCACTTTTTACCCAACCCAAGAAATCAGCAAATACAGCCTTTCTTATTTTCCCAATAATAAATACTCTTTTCTATTTTGAATCCCAAGTGTTGCAGCTCAATGTGATACAATTTTAATGCTTCTTTTTGTCTGTCTCTGGGCCCATCTGTAAGTTAGATTCTTTTTTAACCAGGTTCATCAAGAAGAATAGATCAATTTCTGGATTTGGATCAAATAAACTGCGACAAATCATCTGTACCCACTGGCAAGTCTGGTGATAAAATCTGTCAAGAAAGAAGAGAGGGTGCCATCGTCAAGCCAGCCACAATGAATCAGCAGTCATCTAATGCATTATCTCCCTTTGACATTCCAAATAAGATAAGTGCTCATGTTGAAAATTGTGTTGAAAACGGTGCATCTTCCTTCAAGTGTTGCTCGCCTCCTGCGGGAAGAATTGATGAGCAATCTACGACTTTGAATGCCAAAAGTACCAGAGACATTACTATACTAACTGCTGAGCATTTTGTTTCACGTATGAATGATGCTATTGGTGAACCTGCTTTTCCAACAGAGATTCCGGCAGGTTTGGGGCTTTCTTTTCAGGAGGGCCACTGCAAGGCATCAGACCTTGATGGATGCTACAGATCATCAACTAAGGTCGTAACCAATGTAATCAACAACAACAACAACAGTAGCCACTCTGAGAAGGAAAAGCCTGAAGAAGATGGCGAAAACGATGAGTTTCTCGGTGGCATGTTCATCTTTTCTGAAGAAGGTACTGATTTTGAGCTATGCCACAGCTGTTCAGCTATCAAGAATTCTTTATTTGTTCCAAATCATTTAATTCACCATGCATGACTTTGGCAGGTTAACCTCCAACTTTCAGTACTTGTAAGTTGTAAATTTGAGGATTGGTCATCAAAATGTGGTGTGAAAGCTTGGTGTTCAGTCATCGACACTCAAACAAGCAACGGCTGGTGTAAATAAGATGTGTCCTGGTCGGGGAGGCAAACAGTCCGAGAAAATCACCAGTGTATGTCATCTCTCTCTGCCTTCTTCCCCTCTTACCTGTACATTTTGTAGATGAAAATTCTTAAAATTCATTGTGACTAGGTTTGGTTTTGCACTCCCTGTCCGGAAACCCTTTTAGTAACCTTGTCTGTACAGAAGTATTCCGTGTGAACAATGTCTCTATCAGCTAGCTGTTCAGTATTTTTTTTCCCTCAAAAGCAAAGAAAAGAGAAAAAGATGAATTCATGTTTATGTTTGCAAATATTGGTTTCCTGTGCTTATTTGATAAGATCAATTTCTCTGTACATGATCACTGAAACCTAGTCTAGAAAGCATCCTTTTTTATTTAAAGCAAAACTAAAGGGTAGAAATGGATTACTTGTCAGCACCCACAAAGAACAAAATAACTGGGTTTAAAGTTTAAAGGCTAGTGGCCTTTCGCAATCATTATCCCAATAATGCTTTGCGATTTGGCAGTATTTTAATCTGGGGCTCTCCGCGACGCCTTCAAGGGCCCGTTATTTTTTTCCTTTTTTTATTTTATTTTATTTTGAAAAATTATAAAATTCAGTATATTGCTATTTATATTTTTAATACCATCTTTGATTTAGAATTTCTTTAATTGGGAAAAATTCTAAATCTAATTCTTTTTCTCGTCTCCTGAATTCATTGAACAGAACGAGCTGTAAAAGTAAGCTTTTGGTCAATGCCTAGTAATTATTAGATCGTACAGTTGGTGTGCTCAAAACCTCACCACAAACCCAAAACAGGTCCCAAATCTCCTATTATAATCATATTTTTAATTTTATATTTTTTAAGGATTACTCCAATTATAATTCAAATGGTTGAATATTACATTCGTAATTATAAATTAATAGTTCAGTTATAGAGATGGATTAATTCATAAAATAATTATTATTGTTCGTTGCTGTTTTTCTTAATTTTAAAAAAAAACTAAAAGGAATCGTTATTATTTCAAATTTAAGAAAAGAAATTAATTCACAATATTTTTTTTAATATGTGGGTGACATAATTTATATTGAAAGAGAATCAATAAGGTATTGAGTATTTTATTATATAAAAATAGAATCAAAATGGTATTGGTATATTATTATGTAATTTTATACTAAATAATAATATTCGGATTTCTGATTCGTTGGGTCGTGCGCGACCCGTACAAGACTGGATTTACGCAGAAAAAGAAAAAAATACAAAAACCAAAATATAGGGTTTAATTTGTTTATGGGGACAATTTATTCGCGACGGAAACGGAAACTGCATTTCCCCACAGATATAATTCGTTTACAGAAAAAATAAATAAATTCTTTTTTTTTTGTCACAAAAGGTAAGGCAACGGCTAATTTCTCTTCTTTTTTAAAAAATTATAGTTGGTGGTTTATTAATAATAAATATTTTTATATTTTTTTAAAAAAATTCTCTCCTTGTTTTTCATTCAAATTCAAAAAAACCATTAACGGTTTAAAATATTGGAGTGTACAGTGTAGTTTTGTTTCCCATCGCTGATTAGTCATTTCTAAAAGTGCGAATGCAGTAAAGTCTAAGAGTTACCAGGCAATCTCCTCCTTAGCCCACTTTTGGTAAGTGATTATTGTGTTCCCTGAAAAGCATTAAACTTTCAAAAAGAATCATCCTTTGTACAGCCAACACGAGTCCTTTTGGGGTTGGTAATGATATAGAACCCATATCCCTGTTGGATTGATCTGTTACTGTATCCGTAAAAGATCTGGGATTTTGTCCTGAATCCTGCTTGCTAGTTTACAGACCCCACTGTTCGGGCGAGAGAGGCTCATGGATGTTCTTGGTCACTTGCGAAGACGAACCATCGAATACACTGCTTCTCTACATCATGAGGTTGGTCGACATGAATAGTCAAAAGGGTTTCTTTCTTTCTTTCCTTTTTTTTTAAATAATTCAGCTGAGTTTTTCAAACTCTGGAAGTTTGTTCTTTCAATACTCTGTTTGCTTCCAATGAGTCTGGAGAGCGTTTCCTCGGGAATATGTTTTTGTTTTACTCGGGAGGAAAAGAGACAACCTTTTAGTATTTCTTTAGCACATATTACTCTTGGTATGGTGTTTTGTAGTCCTTTTTGAAGCTTTCATTGATGGGTTGATTGGTTATTTGAGAAGGGATTTGTGGACGACCAGTTTACTCAGTTGCAGAAGCTGCAAGATGCAAGCAGCCCTGATTTTGTGATGGAAGTTGTGACTCTGTTCTTTGAAGACTGTGAGAAGCTTATCAACAACATGGCCAGAGCTCTGTGAGTGTGCTGATCCTTTGTCTTTATTGCTCCTGACTTCTATGCAGGATTCACGTATTAATTGGGGTCGTTAACTTTGGGGAAAGTGCTCTGTTCCCTCACATCAGTGAGAAGCAAGATTCTTGGTATTTTTCCCGATTGTTTGATTGCCTCGTTTGTTATATTACTCAGAGATATGCAGACTGTAGATTTCAAAGTGGTCGATTCTCATGTCCATCAATTGAAGGGTAGCAGTTCCAGGTATTTATTACACCTCCAGATCCTTTTGTCTGATTACTTTAATTCTCTTAGATTTGTCTTTAGGGGAACTGCTCCTCCTTCTCGTTCCCTTACTTGTTTGTCTTGTTTATTATTTGATTAGAGCATTGCTTTTGTGGTTAACAGCATAGGTGCTACGAGGATTAAAAATATGTGCATTGCTTTCAGAGATTTTTGCGAGGTTCAAAATCGTGAAGGGTGAGCTTTACCTATTACATTTTCCCTCTAATTGAAACGTAAACTTGTAGGTTTGTGTAATTTTGCCTGCCCTTCTGTCTATACAAAAAGGCTAACTTCAATAAGCATGCACCTGGATACCAATATCTATAATAGGCAAAGTTTCGGTGTAGGTTATGGTTCTTCGAAACCTTTTGTGTATCCATTGAACTTAAAAGTCTACTAAGTGCTATAATATGCTATCATGTGGATATTGCCAGTGAGGTAACCAAATAGGTAGTTTATGCTTTTAGTAATTGCAGCAGAAGGAATTTGATACAACTAAGAACGGTGGTGCAGGTGTTTGAGATGCCTGGAACAAGTGAATCATGAGTATGCACAATTGAAGAACAGGCTTCAAACCTTATTTCAGGTAACTTTATCAGAACATCTTGGTAGTAACCTTGAACGGAATTTGATTATTTTAAGATCTTGGTTGAATCTCCATCTTTGTCGTTGGCTGCAGCATTATGTGCCTCATGTTTGTTTACCTTCCCAGTATCTCATCCTGTTCTTGAAAGAATAGTACTGAGTTTTGAGGAGTGTCCTCTTATGGTTTTCACTTTTTCCTTCTCAAAAGACTTCCTTTAATGGTTGCCTTGGACGAACCCTGGTCTTTACATATATATATATTGGGTCATCTCCAATCTATAACTTGTGCCTTTTCTTTTGCTATCCCTTTTTGATCAGCTGGAGCATCAGATCATCGCAGCTGGTGGATCAGTACCTGTGTTGAAATAAGGAATGTTGATGACTCCTTTTCTTTCATATTGATACAAACAAAAGATTGAAGAATTGATGTTATAGATACTTGTTTGTGAGTTTTCTAGTTGTGCCTCAATGTTAAAATTCCAAATAACATAGGCAGTACTGTCAGGTACTGTCTCCAGTATCTGCTGCTATGCAACTGTCGGATTTGAAATAATATCATATACTTGTATTTGTGAGTCACTCACCGGCTGTCACTACAGTTGTGTACAAAGTACCAATTCCTGAGGTTTTTGTTCTATACATCATATTGGTGTAAGATCAGTCAAGACATCATTAATGTGTAACTGCAGTGGGTCTGCACTCTCACTAGCAGCTGATACAATGAGCATTTCTTTGTTAGGTTAAGGTAGTCAAAGCCCTGGTCTACCATAGTTTCCAAACCCTGTGGTCCTGGAGTGACTGAAACCAGCTTGTATATTGATCAAACATAGAAGCTTGCTATTGAGAGATGATGGTCCCAACCCAGGAGTGAATTCCTGGTCATGTGCAATTACCAGAGGATGGGTTGTGTAAGCTGTAACATATACCAAACTCATCCCTTATTGCAGTTTGATTCCCTCACAGTCACACTCTGATACACTCTATCAGGATCATTGTGAGTTCTCGATCTCACGTGAGAAAGAAATGAAGATCTTGAGTTTATAAATGTAAAATTATGAAATTATGTACATCAAGATATCTTTTGGACATTAAAAATACAAGTTTTAAGACAATATTAGACCATTTCAGGCAAGTGTTTTGAGTTCCACAACCCTTCGATCATTAGGAACAAGGATAGTCTGATCAAAGGCATCCAGTTGCTAGAGGGGGGCAATTGGAACTCTGGCTTTCTTGAATTAAGAGCCCTTGCTGTAAACATTCTTCCACCATGGCAGGCAAATGCAAAAGGGTGTCACCGATTAATAAATGTGAGCCAAATAGGAAAATGGTGAGTAGCTGGACGACAAGGACAAATCACTACATGTACATTGCTCTGTGCTCTGGTTACAGAAGCAAGAAAGCTATCCAAAAGCCCCCTTGGTTTTATCATTACAGGGAATGCCACACATGCTTATGATTACCCTGATGCTTGCAAAGTGTCGAGAAAAAGATTTTTCAATGCAGGGTGAGTGTGTGTGGGTCTTTTGGTGGTTGGGTTTGGTGATATCAACTATACGCTTCCCCATGTATATTTAACGTAGTGGACCTCATCTAGCGAAGGAATTGCTATGATAAAGAAACTATGATGCAACAATGCTTCTATATTTACTAATGCAATTGGACGATCATAACCCAGTTGGGCTTTATTCACGGGTCGGGTTTTATTATGATTAATCTCTTTTCCGATTTCGATATCGTCTCGATTCATATCCTGGGAACTTCATATTGTATTAATATTTATATATTTATACATAATTATACTATGTATGATATAATATAATTAGCGGAAAGGGGAAAGGGACAAGCAGACCATGTCACTGAAAGAGACAAGAAGTAGCTGATGGAAAACGGACAGCTGGAAATCATCTTCCTACATAAGAGAATACTTCCCGCGTGGCTGTCCTTACCGGCTTTCTTAGGTCCCACCCGAAGCTCCCCCTCGCACGTGTCAATACTCCTAGAAAGGTAACACTGAAAATCCATGTCATCTTTATATATCCTAACCTAAATAGCATCCGTTTGGTTCTCTATTAGTGGAACCGCTACCACTTGATGTTTCTCTTACTACTGTTTCCGAACCTAGTGTAAGTCGCACTTCTATCCAGGCTCGGACAGCCGTTTATCCCCGAAACTGAACACATAAAAGAACGAAGACAACATTAACTGAAACAAGAAACAATTAATAAAATAATAACCTATACGCCACACTTCTTAGTTGCAGAGTGGAAGAGCCACTGACTGAACCCTGCACTCTCTTCTACCACAAGCCAGAATAATGAAAAGGGATACCCATTGAGAGAAAAAAAAAACCAAAGATTCAAGAACACTAGTCACTTGCTTCTCTTGAAAGCCACCAGTGCTGTAGTTTTTTTTTTCTCCTTTCTATCTTGTGGTGATCTTTTGATGCTGATTGTCTGGCCGTTGAAGCTTTCGAGCCATTTCCCACGAGAAATCGGTCGCAGTCTCTGCTTTTCCACCACTGCAAAGGTTCAGTCTTTTCTCCATTTAAGATCCTTTTTCCCTTCTTGCTCTTTTATTCGCTTACACTTCCGCAGATGGCGAAGCGGCTAAGACCAACTTTGGTACTACCACGCCATGTCTTCCTATTAGTTGTCTGTCTCCTCTTAGGTAAATTATGTGTTCATGCAATATTGGACCCCAGGGACTTCTTGGCTCTTCAATCCATCAGAAAATCCTTAGACGACATGCCGGGCTCTAACTTCTTCGCTTCCTGGGACTTCACTGCTGATCCATGCAACTTCGCCGGCGTCTACTGTGATTCCGATAGAGTCTTTGCTCTAAACCTGGGTGACCCAAGAGCAGGTTCACCAGGTCTGATAGGCAGGATAGACCCTGCCATTGGAAGGCTTTCCGCATTGGCCGAGTTCTCTATTGTACCCGGCCGAGTAATGGGTGGTCTCCCAAAATCCATCTCTCAGTTACCGGACCTTCGGTTCCTTGCCATCAGCCGGAACTTCCTGACCGGTAGAATCCCGGCTGGTTTGGGCCAGTTACGCAACCTCAGAACCCTTGATCTAAGCTACAACCAGCTCACCGGAGAGATTCCGCCTTCAATCAGTAACATCCCGGGTCTCTCCAACGTCATTATTTGTCACAACCGGCTCTCCGGCTCGGTCCCTCGGTTTACTTCTCAGTCACTGACTCGGCTCGATTTGCACCACAACGATCTCTCCGGTTCACTCGCTCCATCTTCGATCCCATCATCGGTTCAATACCTTTCCTTGTCCTGGAACCGGCTCACTGGACCCGTGGACAGGCTTTTAAACCGGTTGGATCAGTTAAACTACTTGGATCTGAGCATGAACCAGTTCACCGGATGGATCCCGGCTCGTCTCTTTTCGTTTCCCATTACCAATCTTCAATTGCAGAGGAACTCCTTCACGGGCCCGGTTAAACCAATCGATCGCGTGATGATCCCGACCGTTGATCTCAGCTACAACAGGCTGTCGGGCCCGGTATCGTCCATGTTCTCTACCGTACAGAATCTCTACCTGAACAATAACCGGTTCACGGGTCACGTCCCGGGTTCTTTAGTGGACCGGCTACTAGCGGCGAGCATACAGACTCTGTATTTGCAGCACAATTATTTAACAGGGATTGAGATTAATCCAACGGCTGATATTCCTTTAAGCACCTCCCTGTGTTTACAGTATAACTGTATGGTCCCGCCCGTACAGACACCCTGCCCTTTGAAGGCTGGGAAGCAGAAGACGAGACCTACTTCCCAGTGCAACGAGTGGAAGGGTTGAAGATTTGCGTAGGGGCACAATGGGGATCTCGTAAAGGTCCATGTTGATCTTGATCTTCTGTTTATTTACTACCTTTTTTTTTTAGTTTCCTTCTTGATTTATTGATTAAATTTTTTTGTTGCTATTGAAGGGTAAATTAAATTAATTAATAAATAAGACCAGATTGTGGATACCGTTAGAAATTCCATGTTGGGTTATTATCGATAAAACTTTATTATAATAATAATTGTAAATATATTATATGATCCTGTGTTGTATTTTTTTTATACTAAAGTTGTCAGTTCGTACCCCCACTGGTTTCTGAAGAAACGGCTATATTTTTTTTGGTTTTTAACCACGAGATAGGTATTGGGTGAAAACTTATGAGTTGTAGATATGTATTAGTTTAATTTGATAGATATGGATCGAAATTCGAAAAAATTAGATTGAGATCGGACTCGAATGCTTGGCCAGAATGAGGTCTGTTGGATGCCAATAGTTCTCTTCGTAGCTCTACAAATTGAATACTGTGTAGATAGGAAATAAGGGTAAAGTAAGGTAGCATTTGTTTCATTTTCATCTTTTTCAAGTATGGGACTATGGATTTCTGCTTTGAAAACTCAGGAAGATTGAAGATGGTTGTTGTAGCTACTTTTTGAGTTCTTTTCAGCTTTCCAAAAGCACGGGCCTGGGAAAGTTAAATGGCTTTGATGGTCCCTTTCTGGGAAAACGCCTCCACTCTACCTTCTCTCAACTACTCCAATTAAATTCGTGATAACAGCTAAATATAATCTATCAATTGGCCAGAATCCATACTGAAGAATGACAGATAAATGCGTACAAGTATATGCTGATAAAAACCCAGATTAGAACACCCATGAAAAAGGGAACTTTATCACTAATTTTTGATAGCTTAATGATGTGGTAAGATTAATCAATATGTACGTTAACCATCTCTTCACTTGAGACAAAAAGAAACACGACAGTGTCATCCACTGTTATGTTCTGCTTTTACAAGAAACAAACAAGAGATTAGGTGGGGCTGGAAGATGGAAATGGTTTAAGACATGTAGGGGCAGAAGCCAACCTTAGCTAAACAATAAAATCTCAACCAACATTGACAGTTATAATAATTTATAATCTATTTATTACTCAATCATATCTCTCAATTAATGCAGAACATAAACTCGAAATCCTCAAAATCTTGTATTTGACTGAAGATTGGTTTCCAAGTAAAACCATGCCATTGATTGAACAATTATTCCAAGTACATTGAGGATCTTTTATCAGGGCCCTCTTCGTTTTATAACGTTAATGTCCTTACAAAAGCTACCACAGTGAAAGTGTGATTGCTTGTTGCGTGTCTGCTCTCTCATGATTATGTTCTTCTTTTCATTTATGCTTTTGAGCCCAACCCATCTAATTTGAGTCTGTGGACTTATCAGTTTACGAGACTCAGCGATGGAAGCTGAAGCCCAAAACTCAAGGCCTGCTCTGCTCTACTTTAGAAACCAGACCGGAGTCACTGATTAATAGCTCAGTCCAGTTCGTTGGTCTGGTCTCGTCTACTACGATGTTCTAGTCGTAGATAATTCCATTGTCTAGTCACCAACCAACCCAAGGTTTGGCCGACATCGGCATCTCCAACGGTTCGGAGGATTGGGTTCTCTGCGTCTGGAAAAACCCTGCTGACCCCCCTTCGAAACAGGAGGTGATGTGTCTTTATTTGCCAATAACGAAGGCTTCAAAAGAGAAATGAGGCGGGTGTTCGGAATCTTTGACGCAGCCCAACAGGAGCTGCTAAGCTTGAACAAAAACCCTTCCAAGTTCACGGCATTCACTACTCCTTACGTTTTCACCCGCGCCAAATCCCCAAACCATCGATTTTCCCGCGACCACTGCTCGCAACCCACCCAACCGAACTCGCTGACGCCGGCGGCCCCTGCCAGCTTCTTGTCCGATGTGATGGGTCTATTCATTGGTAAGTTGTCTAAAAACGAGGTGGAAAAGTCGAAGGATATGGTCCAAGCGGTGGCTCTTTTGCGGGACGAGCTGATTGAGAATTTCGAGGATTTCGACAAGGTTTGTAGGGTCTTGGAGGAAAAGGGTGAACCTTTGTTTTGGATGTACAGCGATGGGTCCGCTTTTGTTGAGCTCTTGAAGCAGTTGAGTTTCAGGCCTTTATTCGCTCTCGAGGTGGGTGGCCCTTCTTGTTTGGTGGCTTACTTGGTGGTTTTAATTGGTTTTATGAGTTTTATTTTTGTGAAAATTTTGTTGGCTCATGATTCTTCAGTGTATTGTTCGGCGCATTGTGCGTGTTTCTGTTGAAGTTGCCTTCTTGGGTCTATGTCGGTCTAACTGTTAGTTATCTAATTCTTTAAACGAATAGAAGTTGTGAATGAGTGTATATTTGATTTGTCCCCTCTGGCTTTCTAGTTTATTCGTGTTAACACATTTTTTTCCCAGTTGTGTTTTTCTTTTGTCTTTATGGGTTTGGTTTTCATACGATCGATTACTAATCGGCAGGTTTTTGATTGGAGAAGAAAACGAGCAGAGAACATTTTTCCTTTGACACCTGAGGAGTACTCTAAGGCCATTGCGATTGCTGGAAGGAATCATGATGTTGAGTTTGCTGCCAGTCTTTTTGAGGAGGCTTGTTGGAAGAACCTTCAGAAAACCCGTCTATATAATGCTTTGATGGGGGTTTTTATGTACAATGGTCTTTCTGAAAGATGCCTGACACTGTATCAGGAAATGAAAATAGATGTGGGTTGCTATCCTTCGATTGCAACATACAACATGCTCATATCTGTCTATGGCCGCTTGTCTTTGGTTGACCAAATGGAGGCAACATTTAGAGAAATGGAGGGTTCTAACATACAGCCAACTTTGAACACCTACAATTATTTAATTTCTGGTTATCTGACTGCTTGGGAGTGGAATAGCATGGACAGACTATATCTAACGATGAAGGCTGGCACAGTTAAGCCTAATCTTCGCACCCACTTGCTAATGCTTCGAGGCTATGCACATTCTGTAAATTTGGAAAAGATGGAGGAGATGTATGAACTCGTAAAACATCATGTTAACACTAAGGACATACCACTGGTCAGGTCCATGATTTGTGCGTATTGTAAAAGCTCTGTCCCTGATAGAGTTGAAAAGATTGATGCACTAATGAAGATTATTCCAGAGGGAGAGTATAGACCTTGGTTGAATGTGTTGTTGATTAAGCTTTATGCCCAGGAGGACATCATAGACAGAATGGAGGACGCAATAAATGAGGCGCTTGAGCATAAAACCAATGTGCGAGCAATTAAAGTGATTAGGCAAGTTGCGGAAACTTATTTTCGATTCAATGCTGTAGACAGGTATGCAGACTTTGTAAAACTGGCAGAGCAAGCTGGATGGAGGATATGTCGGTCATTGTATCACTGCAAAATGGTCTTGTATAGTATGCAGAACCGGCTTGAGGAAATGGAGGCTGTGTTAGATGAGTTGGAGAAATTAAACATGGGTCGAACTAAAAGGACACTTTGGATATTGTATAAGTCATATTCACTGCAAGATCAGAGGTATAAGGTTGAGAAAGTAGCAGGATTGATGTGCAAGCATGGATATGGCATTCCTTTTGAAATTGCTCCATCGTAATATACATTTCTTATATTTAGTCCATTCTGGCATCTAAATTGCACATTCGGCTAATTCAGAGAAATGGTTCATCATCCTATAAAATGGAATGTGGATTCCAATTAATCCATAGGTATGCATGATGTTTATGCCTCATCCATGCTAATTTTCCATATATGTATTATATTTGCTTAAATTGTTACAGCGGTGGCATATGTTCATGTTCTTGATGTTTTCTATACATTTGCACTTGTCTATACAGGGTTCAAAATTTTACAATAGCAAAGATAAAAGTTCTTTTAATATATTATTATTCTCTTAGGCTACTGGAAGAACCATTACAACCAATAGAAGGCTGCTGCACCTTGTTCATTTCCACCCCTCTCGGAAATCTCCTCTGAGCATTATGGGATCTACATAGCATTGAATTATGCAATGATGCAGTAGACGTTCTTTTAGTCTGCAGTGCTTACTATTTGAGCATCCATGCATATGAAAACATACACAAGTTTGTGATGCTTTCAACTGGGCTTGATACCATGACTGTCAGTAGGTGAACTAAATAGGGGATGGGGACTCAAAGGTAGAGCAGGTGAAAATTCTAACCTCCTCTAGTTTAGAAAGGAAAATGGAGCTTTTGTGTGTGTGTGTTTGACACAGCAAGGGTACAGGGGGAAGGTGAAAATTGGAAGCAATAATCATAACTAGTTCTCTTCCATGTGTCACCCGCAATTCGGTACTGAAACATTTTGAGGTGAATGAGAGTTTAACATCCTTTCTCCTTCCCTTCTGTTTAATTGTCTGCCTTCAACTGATAAGTTGAATTGTTGATTTTCATCCCTTTTGCACTCCTCCACATCATGTGCCAAGTTTCAGAATTTTAGTTTTGCTAAATTTAAGTTCAGTTCACATCTTACCTACTTTACTATGGTTTAAATTTGATGCATTAACTTTGTCCGGTTGCGGCTACCAAATATTTTGATATGCCATGAGTGATGTTTCTGCTGATATTACTCTGAACACCTAAACAACTTGAGGCAAACACTTATGTGGCTGCGGATGTGTTTGTGTTGCCTTCCAAGTTAATGTCGGTGAAATTTAGCCTGTCCACACATTTCAGATTTATAATGATTACAGCTATCCAATTTCTGTAAAGAAAAATTGTATATGGTTGTAAAGGAAGACTATTATCTTTTTTATTCTTATCTATACCTCTTTTGACAAATTGACTTATAGATAATTACCTCCTGAAGTCAATTTCCCTGATTCTTGGAAGAGTATCACCGCACTGCATGTAATTGGAAGTCCAATGATGGTCGCAAATAAAGATATGGCTTCATCTTTTTCCTTCAAACATAACTTCCATTTTCTCATCTTTTCTTCTGAGAGAGTAGGGGTGATAAGGGGAGAAATAGAGGTACAAATAGTTTGAAAGCATGTCTGGATTTGCTACTGGGATGATGGATCATGGGAGTTTGAAAAACTGTATACATCTCGTAACTGTGGTTTACCCCTTGAACAATGTTGGCAAGCTTGTTTAACCAAATATTCATTTCATTTTCTAATATATGTTCTTTGGAAATTCTGTTAGTTCACACGCAACAAATCAATTATCATTTCTAGATTTTTGGGTTTTTTATCTTTATCCTGCTAACTGTTCCTCATTATCTCACCCAACAAACTACAGAAACTACAGCATTTTTCATTTCTACTTGCCCCACCTTGAACCCACCTCATGTACCGATGTATGCTCTGAAATGCAACAGCTAGACTATTTACTCTTACCTCATGTTCCATTCTGTCTTAGCTGATAAAGTACTTTTGTTTCGACAGAACATGAACACTGGAAGGTGATTTGGTTGAATAGAGCCTCCTATTGAAGATCATTTTGATTATGAACATGAACACTGGATTATCCATTTTTTGCCAACTAATTACGAAGCGACTATAATGATTATGCCACTATTCTGTTTCAAACAACCCTGAAACGCTGCCATGAGATTGATTCCTTCCATAGTACAGCTAATCCTATGCTTTTTTAAGGAAATGAGCAGAAAGCAAGAAGATCTTGATATAATTATTAATAAATTAACCAAAATCATCACTGGTCCAGTAAGTATATGGTTTAATCAAGTCACTAATTGAAACCACAATTCCTGATTCCTTTTTGTTCCCTTTCTTAACTTTCCAGTTTTTTCAGGGAACATAAGTGTTCTTCCTAGAAATGCCTAGGAAACACTAGGTATGTTATGATCAACTATATAATTGACCCTACATGAGCTGGACTCTGTTTGCCTCCAAAACCATGCTTTATTTTCTCGGCTCTATTTACATAACCACAGCTCGAATTCCGATTAAATACTTAAGAAATTTCAGTTGTGATCAATTAAAATCAATCTATATTGCTAACCTTATTTCCACGTGCTACAAATGTGGTAGCCGCCATAGAAATGCATTAAGCATCCCATTCTGTTCTGTTTATTCTTGTTTTTGTCTTTCAACTATGGCTTATAAATTTTATTGTTCATCTTGCACTACCCTGTCTTCTGCTATTGTATTTTCTCGTGTTCTATTGTTGTCTATGTTCTTTTCTAGAAACCAAATAAATAAATAAATAAATAAATAAATAAATGTCGGTGTTGGATTCTCTACTTAAAAAATAATAATAATACAGAGAAAAAATTAATTATTTTGTCCAGTTGCCATGAAAACGGCAGAGTTTCTTTACTTTAATCTGAGGGCAAGAACCCTTAAAATTGCTCAGACACCCTAGTCCTCGTCAGAAAGTTTTGACTTTATTGGAGACCTATTATCAAGGCCTCACATGGCCTAGGACAAAAGCACATACAAGAAAGAGTTGGTAAATTTATATATAAATTTTGCTGTCGGCAACTACAAAATTTACATTGAATTTTCTTGGTCTCTATTAAATAATACCATCTTGTCTTACAATAACAAAATTCAAAATAATTTTTTGTATTTATAATAAGAATATAAAAGAGATTAATTTTACGATGGGGAATATTTTATAGTCAAAGCTGATGGCTATGTCGGCAAATCGAGAAAAACCAAGTTGTCTTCTGAGGTTGGTTAGTTAAACAGATTTAAGGATTTTGTTTTGTCCGTTAATCATTGTAAAACAGAAACCTAATAAGGGTTTAGGCTATGCCGTGTGGTTTGAGAGAATATTTTCAGAACATAAACGGCTGATAGAGAAACGACAGCGCATAACAAGACATGGGAAGAGCCATGTTAGTAATCTAGACAAGAAAAGGGTGAAGAACAAAGTGGAAGGCAAATGTGAATAGTTCTGTTGGAAATACAGATGCAGCCAAAGGCATATATTCTAAGCAAGCGCCTCCAAAGTCAATAACAAGACAGGGTTCCATGTCTTTGTCCGATCAGAGCTGAGCTGTGCCTACCACTTGGTACCCATTAAGAAATTTAAAGCAAACACCAACAACAGCAATAGGGTTTTTATTCTTTTTTCTTGTTTTTTAATTGGAAAAGAATTGAATAAGAAATGATTAGGGTTCTTGGGTTTGGTGTTTTTTTTTTCTCTTTTGTCAAGGTGGTCCCTGATAATACATCCAAAAGTTGTAACCACTGGTAGATGAGTTTCCCTCCTTCAAAACAAAGCCAAATTCCTGTATTTGCCTGTCTTCCCAAGTTTCAAACGAGCCCAACTACATGGGGCAACCAGAAGCTGACAAGGATTCATCAATTTGATGTGGAAAGATGGTGATATATATCCACGATTAGGACCTTGTATCCAATCATTTTTATCCCGCCAGAAGATGGTTGATGCCCTTTTGGTGGACGGGGTGTTGTTTTGGCATTTGTGAGGACATTGTCATTGATGATGGACCGCAAATGCCACACGCGCTGTGTCTCGTGCGCATTTCTTAAGTTGATTGCAGGTTAAATGAGCACAGGAGGCAGCAGGCTTTCTTTCTCCTTTTTGCTGTTTTTTTGGCATTTGTTGATGCTTTAGTTTAGTGTAGTGTTGGCTTTATGAAGCCAAATCCTCTCTTAAATCCTTAATGGGATGCAAACAAAGTGGACTTCGTGTTGTCTTTGATCTGGTGTTAACCACTAACTGATGTTGATAGCTCTCTCTTCCTTTCTTCCGCAGAAATTGCAGAAACTCCCTCCAGTTTCATTTGCGTTGATTACAAGTAAGACATAAATCAATTGATGGGCATTCGAATATACGTTTATCTTAAAACGTGCACGGATTACCTGATCTGTTTAATTTCATCCGGGTAGTGACAGCAACGGGTTGGTGATTAAACAACTTCAACAGTGAAACTGTTAATACCCAAATAGAAAAGAACCAGAGACAAGAAAGTTGTTGGGAGGAAAAAAGGAAAGAAAACTGTTGTTATGGATATATATAAATGAAAGTAAAAAATTTGGCACTATATCATCTGGATTCAGACACCAATTTGGTGGGTGGCATCATTAACTCTTTTTTCCAGCAATCTTATGGAGAAAAAGGAAGAAGGCAAACAAAATCTTTATATAGTTTTAGAACACAAGTTCATAACATGATGGATATGTTCCAGTTCATGTACTTAATTAGTGCTTTATAACTTATCAAAACCTACTGAAAAACCCAACTAATCCACCGCCGAACATGACTGCATATTCCTCGGCTCCCCATTATTTATGGCCGGTACATAACTGGGGTAAGCATTACTGATGTTCTGATCTTCTTCCAAACTGCGGCAGCCGGCCTTATCGGACACAGGTGGGCGGGGTGGGGATGGGATTCTTCATTCTAATGACGGCCGGTCCTTAGAGATCGAAACAGAACTCCATCACCATCACAAGTGGTGACTCTGTAAGAAGTAAGAATACTAGATACATTATAAACTACACAGCCTAACTGCAAAAGGAAAAAGAGAGTGAGGGATCGATCCAAGTGAGAAGGTCAAGCTTTTGTTATGTATGGCAGTCTGTAGGTATTTTGTGTATTAACAGTTAGAACTCACGAAGCTTTTAATCTCCTCCATGAGGCAATAGAAATGGTTATTATTGGGTAAGAAGTAGAACCCTATTGTGGCCTGCTCTAGATAGAGGAGTTTAACTTGGTGATCAGCTTTCTGGAGCCCTTCCACATAAGCCAGTTGCCAATCTTGGACGAGGTCAAAACCAGCCACGACAACCAGACTCTTTGGGAACTGGAGACCTTTGAGACTTTTTGACCTTGGGCCAAAAATGTTACAAGCCGGATGGTCTCTACCTTCTCCGTCAGGTAAATAAGCTCTCCAATACCAATCACGGTCTTGAATAGTAACAAAGTACTTGCCATCTAGTTTCTTCTCCGACTCTGTTCTCTCTTGCCCGCCGAACATTGGATGGAGAAGGATATTACCCAAGACTTCGATTTCTGCTTCAGCTGCCATAACAGCAACATGATGAGCAATATTGCCACCGGAGCTATCGCCAGCCAGGTAGACATGAACTTTTGAATCCTTCCCACTTTGAAGCCAAGTTCTGGATTTGACCCA
Organism: Passiflora organensis; assembly: GCA_019739055.1. Classification (NCBI taxonomy): domain Eukaryota; kingdom Viridiplantae; phylum Streptophyta; class Magnoliopsida; order Malpighiales; family Passifloraceae; genus Passiflora; species Passiflora organensis. The sequence continues at coordinate 3,058,569 of JAEPBF010000223.1, read as the reverse complement.
CTTAAGAGCTGTCCAACCATCATCATATGCACAGGGATACCGATACTCAGGGGATCGTCGGTAATTAACGGAAACCACCACCACCTTGCAAATACTCACCAGGCGGCGACAAAATGTGTCGTATATAGCACTATTCGCGGAGGAATGAGTAAAGCTTCCTCCATGAAAGAAGATTATAACCGGTACAACCTCGGTGGAGCTTAGAGGGTTTTCGAGATCCATCATCCCCCATTGACCCTCATTTTCAGGGGCAGGCTGGTAGACCCTATTGAGGAGGCCCGTGGCCCTATCAACATGATCAAAGGAGAAAACTCCATCCACCGGAATGATATTGGCAGGGACTTTACGGTCAAGGAACTCCGCCAAATCACGGTTGAAACTCCCATCGGGACGGCGGAGCAGATTATATGCCAGCTTAAAGTTGGAAATGAGAACCCAAGTGTTAAGTGGAACGACTCTCTGCAAGATGAGCCCAGCAATTAATCATCTAGACCATTACAGAACAAAAGTTGACTGCTAAAACAATATCTTCAAGATGAAAGAGCATACTGAACCCTCCACCTATAAGATCAACGAAATCGGAAAACAAAACTAAAGAAACTCCATCAAAACAACGAGGAAGACAGTCACTGATCAAACACTAAACCAGTATACTGTTTTTTCTTTACTTAATTTGAACAAAACGCCCAACCCAGGATTTAGTAAAGACCACTCCAAAAACAACCTGGTAAGACGGCAGAGCTAGAAGGCAACACCATTCAACACAACAAATGAAGGAAAATCAGAAGACGAAGAGTAATAAAGGACAGACCAAGTGTCAAAACACTAACGAGGAGAGAGACAAACCTTGGATTCATTAAGGTTGACTTCATTACTACCAGCCATGAATATCGGCACAACTCAACTCAACTCAACTCAAGTCACCTCGGTTTTTCTCTCTAAACTTTCAAAAAAAACCCAATAACTAAAGCTTGCGAATGGAACTGATCTTCTTCTTCTTCTTTTTCTTCAGCTTCAGACAGACCCTGTTCATCCTCTCATCTCAATTTTCATACGAACACCCCCTCAAAAGAAGAACCTGTAGAACATAAACAGAATCCCTCCTCCTACAAACAGTTAAACCATGGTAACACTGTTGGTAGATGGAGATATATTTGTACGCACTTGCGATCACGTTTTCGTACACTTTTTTTTTTTTTGTTTAAAACGGTTGGCTGATAACCTCGTTTTAGCGGTCTGGACAGAGGACGAAGAGACACTTCTCCTCTCGGGAACAAGATAACAGTTTTATACTTCTTTCCAAGTGTTTTATGCGCGAGATATAGAAAGATATAGAGAGAGAGAGAAAGAAAGCGAGAGATATAGGTTTGGGAGAAAGACAGAGGAGTGTGGTTTTGAGGACGATAAAGAGAGAGACGGGAAGAGCCAACAGGAACGTAAAGAGCAACGGAGGTGGACATAGACGAAAGAGACGACAACTCGGGCGGCCGAATCATACTATTCATGCGGGCCCTACCGTGCCTTGTTTTTCCACGTAGGATTTTGGTATCCTGCTTAATATCTCTTAATCCCAAAAAATTACTATTAGCATAAAAAAATAAACAATTAAAACTCGTAAGGAAAAAGATTTTATGTAGATAAGAGAGATTTTAATTTATTAAAGAGAACCCCACATCAACCTAAATTCTGATAATGTTTTTATTCTAGCCATAAATACGAAATCGGACGTAAGAAAAAAAGTCGAAACCCGAAATCCGTACGTCTTTAATTGTATTATCCTTGCCTTTCCATTTTCATAAGAACCAGCCAAATTTGAAGTTTGATTGATCCCTGTATTTTTCGTGCATTATTGGAGTTGAACAATTAATTAAAAATAAATATATTAAATTAAAATCTACTATGATGACAATTGTATTCCACTTTTAACATGTATTACCAAATTCAATGAATCCAAAGAGATGGATCGAGAAAATATTGTAAAGCAAAAGATACGACAAAAAATAATAAAACAAAAAACTTTTCGTATGGGTTTTATAGTGACCTGTTTGTCCCAACTTTCTCCATGAACGATAAAAACGTTGCCCTCTTTTTCATCATCCCATGCTATAGAAAATATCATGCGTATGTTCACTAGTGATTCTTTTGCTAACCTCAATCTGTTATCCTTCTTCTGCTTCCTGCTATGCGCTACCAACTGGGTTGGAAGAATTAATAATACCGCTACTGGCACTCCTCCCTTGCCTCGCGTTTGTTGTTTTCCTCACACCTAACCTAGGCAATTGACTTTTGTCACACAAATATAATTTTAATTACCTAAATTCCAAATTAGGAAAACCATCCATTTAACTTAAAAATAAACCAACACCAGCCAATCAATAAGGACTATGTGGAACACGAGACGACATGTCACCAAAGCTTAAAAGAGATATCTAGAAAATACGAGACAAAAATAAATGAGAGAGAATTTATTTGATTAGTAGTGTCGCCGAAATTATTAGTGTTTAATTATGTTATAAATCATGGTCAACAGCTTGGTAAATTAAATATAATATTGAGGTATAGTTTATTAAATGAGATTCAAAGGTTTTCTGTTTTTGGTACACGCACCCTAACGGTGTAGGTGCGGAAATAGCCTGTTGTCTAGGTATGGAAGTAGCTGTACTCATTACAAAAATCAGTAAAAACAAATCAAAAGCAAGCGGACAAAGACTTTCTCTGCGTGTGCCCGACGCCAAGGCACGTGGCGACAAAACAAGCTCTTCGACTCTTCACCGTCCACACAATTCCATCCATCCCCAAACTACCCCTCTGTCTTTCGGTAAACCACCATACTCCGCCACTGACGCGGACACGTGTTTTGTCGGTTTCCTCGGGTAGCGCGTGATGGCATGTCATTTGTCAGGATTTGTGTGGAAGAAGCATGCTTTTTATTTATTTATTTATTTTTCTTTTCCGTTTTCTGCTTGTGTCTCTGGGGTCAATGGGTCATCCATTGTGGGCTTCGGATTTTGTCGTATTACATGGAGCCTCCCGCCATTTATCAGTCGTGGATATGTAAACACGTGGCGCATTCCAGAGAGCCGGGCGTGACATGATGGGTCCTGCAGCGGAGGACACATTTATCCAATCCCCTTCCTCTTTTACAAAAGCCTCCCTATTCTTAAAAACCCAATATGATACGATGATGAAGGAACACGTCCCCCACTTTTGGTCGAATCGGAATTCGGACCCACCCTGTACGGTCTCCGTTATTATGGATTCTTCATTTTGCCACGTGTTCCATTCAACATGCCTTGTAGATTGATTGATTGACTTGACTGATTGATTGGTAGGAGTTCTCTTACCTCTCCCGTTTGGTTTCGATGAATGATCAGAAAGGAAAACATCCCAAAAGCCATAGAGTTTGGATAAAAACGAACCAGAGGAAGAAAGTACCAAAACCTTTTATCTTTCCTTTTTTTCAAAGAAAATTGTACTTGAAGTTAATTGTAACCGTTGGATCTTTTCCCTTGCTGTGAAACATCCTTCAGATTTGGGAACCCCAAGGTTGTCTATGAATCCCTTAATAAACGGAACAATAACAAAAATTAAATTCCTTTTAAAATAATATATTCTATTCGTACCAGATTAGTGATCGTAATTATGTATTTAAGAATGGAAAATAAATATAATAATATTTTATAGGTTTGGGAAAATGTATGTTATCCTATACGAGAGGTGGCTAAGCATGTGCCACACAACACATTGAGAAGCAGACATATTGCCGTGTTGGTTTAAGCTTTCTCTTACTTTCTCTCAACTTTCTCTCAACTTTCTTGTCAAAATTTCTTCCCCCATTCTAAGATGTGTCAATCTCTTTTAATAGCTACCACATTTGTATCTTCCGTGATAATCTTCGCAATTTAACGAGCGGCCCCCACGCCGGGTTTTGGCTTCTTCTGCGTTAGGTCAACAACCAGGAACAGCTTTTGGCTTCTTGTGCCGATTGGGTGAATCCCCAACAAATGGAGAAGAGTCGGTCGGTCACAGCTACCTCTCTTGCAATAGACCATGGCTTTGTTTGTTTCTCATTTATTAAGAATAGTTGAAGTATTTATCCGTACGAACCAGTTGCTTCGTATGCTAATAATTATGGTTGTTAGACGTCGTATATAATAGACGACGTGTCATCCATGTAGATTGGTTTGCCTATCGATCAGATGGATTGAACAACCATTTACTATAAAATGACTTGGTTTAAAATCATATTATTTTGAGATTTATGCATTTACTAAATAGTTCGTTCAAATGTTATAGATAAAATCAAATTATTTTTGGAGTGGACATATAATATTATATAACTTGTTAAATGCTAACACAGCATTTTCATTATAAATATATTTTGTCGTCTTTCACTTTATTTCTTAGAACACACAAGCACCAGTTACTCACTTGAAAATAACTCGGATAGCAGAAGAAAAGATATTTGTGTTCTAAATATCTGATATCGGAGAAGTTTAAATTCTCATGAGTCATATCAAACATCAGCTCCCATTAAGTTTTCTTTTAAAAAATTTTAGGTATATTGAGTTGTCCTCTCAGAAAAGAGCTCTGCTCTTACTTTTTTTTCCAAGGAAGGTATTATTACGAGTTAAGAACCGGCGGCATTTGTACGAGAAATCAGTGACTCGTCACTTCATGGAAGGTTAAAAAGGAAAGGTCTGCCTTAGGGATTTAGGGCGTGGCTTAAGAGTGAGTGACTGTCAACGTGAATAATGCCCTCTCTCTCTGTACCTTTGCGCCGTCGGATCAATCTAGTGATATATAAAATTATGTAATTGAAATTCGTAATAATTGTAGTTTTTATTAATCAATATATAAATTTTCAAATTCATGCACCTTAGTGGAATTATTGTATTTGGATAAAGCCTTCTTCCGTTGGGTAGCTTTATCTCCGACTCTCGCCCACTAAGGTGACTCTGGAACTGGTTTACAAAGACAACTCGAGCCGCGTACAATGAACCTGAGTGGAGTTCGTGTTTGGGCTGAAACAGACACAAACAAAGATTCCCGAATCTCTTTTGTCACTATCACCATACTCAATACAATGTATGTGACTGTCTGGTCTTTCTAGTGGTTCCGTTCCCTGTATGAACAAATCATGGGTATGATTACGGGTTACGATGTTCTTTTAACAAGTGTTTACACTCGACAGTTCAAGACACCGAGTCAACCAGGCCTACCTGTGGCTGGGCCTGGTGGATTTGTGAAGGAGAATTAACAGGCAAATAGAGCAGAGATCAATAAGGAACAGTGAAACTGTGGAGTATAATAAAGAGAAGTTCATGAGAGAAATGCTAAGGCAGAAAATTCTTTTAGGGTTCACAACGTTTTTGAACTAGTGTTTGTTTCAGGAATTCATGGATGCTCGTATCTGTTCTAGAGTTCTACCCTTGGTTTCTGGCACTGCCTTTGCCACGAAAAGGACTTCTGCTGCATAAAAGCCTGAATACAGATAAAAGGTACCTGAAAGAAGAAATAGCTCACAGTATTATTATTCTGTTCGTATCGGATTAGAAAAAATTAGATATCGATAAGTCAACACTCCCAAACAAAAAATAAAGAACTGCCTGTTTACATGGAGAGCTCCAAGCCATCAGGAAAATTGAATGTGTAGGCTCATCCACCAAACCAGTGCACAAGGTTCACCAGACTTCCAGCTGCACCCTTGATACTTACAGGGAAAATCTGCAGAAAGTGAAGTCCACTGGATCATAATGACTCTTTCAGGATGGTCTCATCTATTAGCATTAAACCAAGGCATTTGCAGATACCTCCGACATTATAACCCAAGGAACAGCTCCCATCCTAATCGAAAAAGATCCAACGTGAAGCTGGTTGTTTTATGAATCAGTATTAAGAACCATTCATATTGTATATTAAGATCCAATGCACTTGCAATTCAAAGCACTCTCCCCTGGACAAGTAAGGGAATCCAGATGAGATATTAATCTTGTTAAGGATATTCTTCGATTTGAAAAAATTATTACCATTACATATTTATACATTCATCAGAAAAGATGTTGCTGCCACAAAGCATCCCAGAAGTGTTCCTGTCGCAGAAACCTGAAACAGAACATATTGTCATCCTGCAAACTTGGTTGCTTGTCTTGCTCGTTAGTGGCAGAGATACTGACCAGTAGAAGAGGTTTTCTTCCAAAATTATCCTTCAACAATGCACCCAATGTGGTTATAGGGATCTGCAGAAACTTTGTTTATGTACTTTGATATCCGACGAAGCAAATCTAAGAAAATCATAACAAGTCGGTGACTGCTGGAAAGAAAATCTCCGTCAAAGCTTTTAGGGTCAGGGTTAGAACTTTGATTTCTGCCGCTTCGCTAGAAATATCAGTATTATCTCCACGAAGCCTTCCAAGTGCATCATAAAACTTCTCTTCTTATCCAGCTTTGGCCTGAGAAAATCGCAGATGATTTTCTAAATAAAGTCTTGGGCTGTAAAACTGTGAGGATTAAAGCAATGAAAGGTCTAATTATGTTTCTACAATTGACTTCTTGCCAGCCACCAGGGAGATTCAGGGATAAAGACAATGCCGAGGAGCTGAACTAGACATGGGACAGTTCCTGACCACAAACCAATAATTAGTTCAACATTCTAGAAAAGAATCTTACAATTTACCAAGTATTTCTGAAACTCAGTATCCCCCTACCAGTTACAGCAAGGTTTTCCATGTCACAACTGTTCCTAGAAGAAACACAGTCGAAAACCCAAGAACAATCATTAGCTGATGGGCTGTAGCTAGCCCGCCTCGTAAATCCTTCGGCGCTATTTCAGCTACATATGTCGGTACCTTTACATCCATGTTAGCTAGTCATGTGTTAGTGATCATTTTAGTCTCATAGTCAAAGAAATAACCCAGACATAACCCAGAAATCTTGATCGTATGAGACAAATCACATAAGAGGAAACTCCAATGGCATATCCAGTTAGAAACCTCCCAGCATCAAGCAACAAAGCCCCCTGTTGCCATATAAAGACATAGAAAAAGATGATCTCTTACATTTTATTTGCTTGGAAAGTGGTTTCCATCTAAAACTACACTGTTCGGTAGTTGTTTAGAAGTGGTGGTGCAGAAACCTGGGAGAAGTACATTGCTACCCATCCTGTAATGCTCAGGACAGCTGATATCTTCAATGCCTGCGTTGTGAACATTTATATATCATTGACTTGACAGGAAAAAGTGCATATCCGAAAGAGAAATTATGTCAAGAACATGCTTCTTATATCTTACCCCTTTTCTGCCAATGAACTCTGCAATGTGCGCACTTGTAATTGCACCAATCATGGAACCAACATCGAGGATTGAACCGAATAGTGAGAACTGCGTATGGAAATAGATCACTTAGACTTCAGATTCTTCCACTGAAGGTTTTATCCTATTCATCACAATGGTTTTGCATGAATGGTTCCATTTTTTTTGAAATTAAAAGGTATCCACCTCGACAACAATGATTAATCACTAACTATGGGTGATTCCATCTAATCATCACAGGTTATTTGATAACTCAAGATCTTCTCTGATGGCGGACTGGACAGTAGCTGTATAACCCACCTGAAAGCGAAAAGACAGATACTACTTCAGTGGTTGTAATAACACTGCAAGCTGCTCAGGAATTTTTACCGACTCAGGTGCCATTTTCAGAAGCGGTAGCTTATAGAATGGAAGAAGAAAGAGCCAATTGATAAACTTACACAGGTGCCAAACTCGAAAGAGCCTCGAACAGCCACAAATTTACTGATTAGAACAACCTCTAAGGATCCTCTTTTGCCACTTTTGCCCTGAAATTCATCATCTTTACCTGTGATACTCACAACCTTTAACAATGGTTCTTCCACTTCAGCATTCCCTTTGCTTCTGCGGTTCTCTTGGGCCGATGCCATAACGATTACCAGCCAGAATTTTGCTTACTAGACAAGGTAGATGGAGATCAGGTCATTTCACTTGGTAACCAGTTCTTTCCACATGTATAAAAAATGTGGCTTTCGCCTTTCCCAGATCCAGCAACGAATGCTTCACATGGATGTCTGAATGTCTGAATTTCCTTTGTCATTACCAACATCACTAGGGACAAAATTCAAACATCCAAGCCTAACTAGTGATCTTTCATAATGCAAAACTGCAGAAATAAACAAATGCAACTTGAACAAGAAATGAAACAGCTAGCGTTTCTTCACCTTCGACTCAATTCCTTTCAAATGATTTAGATCGGGCATCGAGAAACAGGTTTCAGATTCATGGTAAAAATATAATTTATTTAAAAAATTTAAAATATTCCAACCTCAAAATCAAAATTTTAAGAATAACTCAGCAAAGCTTGTGCTTGGCGTATGACTTCATCCTTGCAGTACTACCTTAAGTTGTCGATCAGAATAATTTGACTGTCCAAATTTATTTTTTTCCTGATTTAATTGGAGATGATATCATTACCTTACAGTTTTTTTCTATGCGTTGATGAGATCATATTTGAAAAGGCAAAATATGTACTAAGTAGTCAAATGACCAGAAGTAGTGGGAATTCTATATTTTAAATACCCTAATTGTCAATTCAACCTGTTTTTTCTATAAGCTCCGTGAAGCATCTTTCACCATTCATCAATCGGACTCTTCAACTAACACAGTTAATTATCATATATCCGCCCTATTCTCATATCTAATTTATGAAATGGCCGACACGTATCACTGTACCATCGTCATCTGAATTGATGTTTCTTTCCAGTTACACAGATACCATAGTTATCGATACACTAAACGACAACCGAACACTTTTTGCTTCTGAACAATCTTTGCATATGCTAATGGCACCTTAATTAGATCCCTTTTGACTCTTCTTATTACAAATATATTTATTACAATTAATATTTATCATAGTATTTTTCTGTTAGAAAAAGTTGAATAAATCAATCTTCTACTTTTATTTGATTTGATGCTCTCTATTAAGCGATGGGTATCTACGACACATTCGGACAAAAAAACACTTTATAGCGTGCACAGTGTCAAGGGACTAAATTTTGATGAAATAGAAAATTTCTGTCTTGTTTTAGACTATCGTACTAGCAATAACTAAGTCAGTTTTTCTCACAAAACTAGTTAGAATATAATGTTAAATTTAGAACACAACAAAAAAAGAGAAAAACACAAAGAAATTGAGAGAAAACTATAAATTCTCAATATTGCAAAAATTGTTGAATGATTACAAATGAGGGGAGGGAGTCACCCTTATATAGTCAATACAGCTCCCTAATGAATGATGGAGATCGAATCAACCGATATAACGGCGTCTATACAAAGATATACAAGACAAGCACTAATAGGTGATTTCCCATCTATAATAATCTGATTGCATTGATTACCTTGATTCTCCAAATCGGGTCTTCTATATGGCAGGAATGGATTCCCATTAAATTTCCCGATTGACTCTGATTGATTCTCTATTAATATGATGATTCTCCTTGATTGAGACACCAGATTTGAGGGACAAATCACACAGTATATTCTGAGTTTCGGTCATGACAATAGTCATGACAACGTAATCATTGGTATTATAATAAATAGTTATAAACCTGAAAAAAAGTAATAATTAAAAGAAAATTCGTGGTTGGTGGGCCTTACCAATGACTTCTATCCACTTCGGTCTTCTCACCTTGTCGCTTGGACTGACCTTCATAATTTAAGTCTCTTAAAGAAGCAATCAACCTTAGCAAAAAGACCGTAACCTCATTCTCCCCTTCGCTTCGTTAGTCCTCTTCTTGTTCGTTTCGAGGAACAAAACACTAGAAGTTCAATCATGGACAGGTTGGTGAAACCAGATGTGAAAGAAGTGGATATAGTTTTCAGGAAAGGCCACAGCTGCACCGCAGCTTTCAGGCTGACTAATCTCATGGTCACCATGCCAGTCGCGGTGTCTTTAACCACCGGAAACCCTACTGTTTTTTCTTTCATACAGCCTTTCTCCATAATCCCACCTTTGTGTTCTTCATCTTACACGGTTGTTGTTTCGCAATCCTCTGATCATCCTGTTCTCTCAGATTCCATCGTCGTCAAAGCTGCCTTGCTTCCCACTGGGAAGGCTAGGGAAGAAGATCTCCGCCGTCTGTTCTTGAGAGCTGGATCGCATATTTTTAGAGATGCTATCATACCCATCTCCCTTGTAGGTCCTCAAGTCGCTGAATATCTCCTCTGTAATCATACTCGTGCGCTGGATTTGTGTTCTTGTTTCAACAAGTCCGTTCGTGGGTGCTCCAAGTCCCAGGTAACATCATTGCTGAAACCTGCCGTGCTAATTGGTAATGCAAGTTTAGTTAGTAGCTTGATCGATGAAGGAGGTGATGTGAATTTCAAAGATTCAGATGGGCTATCCATGATTTCTCTGGCTGTTAAAGCTGGAAGTATCGATGTGGTTAAGGTCCTGATTGCTTCTGGTTGTGTAATTGACGTCTCTGTTGACAGAGTGTTGCACGATGCAGCCGCAATAAATAGGGTTGATGTGTTGGAAGTTCTGTGCGATAGATTTCAAAATATCGATGTGAATTCTGTAGATTCATACGGTAGGACTGCAATTCATATAGCCGCTAGCTCAGGATGTGTCGAGGCTGTTGGGTTCTGTGTGTCCATCGGAGGGAAAGCTGATGTTTTAGATTCCAATGGAAACAGTCCTCTTCATTTGGCTGCAGAAAATGGGCACTTGCAGGCTGTTGAGTGTTTATTAGAATGCTCGGATTATACCAAATATGCAGTGAATAAAGAAGGAAAGACTTCTTTTACTATTGCTGTTGAAAACGAGCATTCGCATCTGTACAATTTGTTGCATTTGGGAGATGCGTTGCATAGAGCAGCCAGAGTGGACGATTTTAATGGAATCAAGAGTTGTCTGGCAGAGGGAGCAGAAGTGGAGGAGAAAGACCAGAACGGCTGGACTGCTTTGCATAGAGCAGCATTCAAAGGGCGGGTAGAGAGTGTTCAGGTCTTGCTTAACCATGGAGCTCAGGTTGATGCTGTTGATGATGCTGGTTATACACCACTTCATTGCGCAGTTGAAGCAGGGCATGTGCAGGTTGCTCTGTTGCTGGTGTCTCATGGGGCGAAAGCCAATGTGAAGAGCCTAAAGAAAGTTGTGTCTTTGAAAATGGATTGCTGTGATCAGCTTCCATCACTTATTACACCTTCGTGTCAGGTTAAGAAACATGAATCTGAGTTGTCCGTTTACTGAATTTTAAGGAGTGTCCATTGCTACTAAAATCGAGAATTATCAATAAATATAGTAGGATTTTAAAATAAATATAGTATTGATAAAGTGATCTATTATAGTACTCTGTTAACAAAATAAAGAGAATATATTTATTGAAAATGAATATAAAGAGTAGGAATCTAACACGGGGAGAGATTTTGTTATTGTCATTCAAATTAAATGTAAAAAGCTAGAATTTGCGAAATGGGCCGGCCGGCTTACCATAATCATTATTGCACGACGCCGTATTGATTCGCAAACATGAAATTTTCGTTCCTGGCGCGAACCGCGAAACCAAAATTTCGAAGAGAAGAGCAACACAAAAAGAAAAAGTCCATCGGCCATGTCATCCATCCGAGAGGCATCAATTCAACCAATCAAAGACAGTCCTACCTCTTAGATATATACACAACCCTGGGGCTTTGATTACAGAACAAGTTAGCACTCTTTCGTAAAGTCTCTTCCAAACGGTCGCCCTCCAGTGGACGAGCTTTTCAAAATCAGATAGCAAAAGATACAATGAGCACCACAGTGGAGGCGGTTGCCACCAGTTCAAAGGGAGGCCGAGGCAAGCCCAAAGCATCCAAGTCTGTTTCCAAGTCCTTAAGGGCCGGTCTCCAGTTCCCCGTTGGCCGAATCGCTAGATTTCTCAAAAACGGACGGTATGCTCAGCGTGTGGGGTCTGGTTCTCCCGTTTACCTATCCGCTGTCCTCGAGTACCTCGCCGCCGAGGTTAGTTAATCCGTTGCTTCAATATTCCTGGACATCTCGTTTTGAGTTGATGAATTTCCGTGATTGACTGGTGGTTTTCTTTCGGTGTCGATAGGTTTTGGAGCTTGCAGGGAATGCTGCTAGGGATAACAAGAGATCGAGGATTATTCCGAGGCATATTCTGCTGGCTGTGAGGAACGACGAGGAATTAAGTAAGCTGTTGGGATCTGTGACCATTGCTAGTGGAGGGGTGCTACCAAATATACACCAGAATTTGCTGCCGAAGAAAGGTGCAGCCAAGGGGAAGGGCGAGTCCGGGTCTGCTTCTCAAGAGTTTTAAACGTTATATGAAAAATGGTTTTGCTTAGGATAGTTAGTGTTCTGTTTGAATGAGATGCTGATAGAATGTGACGAAACTGGGAGATTAATTTGTGAATCCCTTTCTGGATAATGATATCAGGAATCTTGTTTTCGTAATACTAATCTTGCTTTGATTTGTAAATTCATAATTGGTGTGGATAAACAGTATTTCCGTTTCAAGTATCAAATTGAATGAACACCATTCATATTCCTTTCATATGAGATTAACTAGGGTTTCAATTCCAAATCAATCCAAGCACAAGCAAACATGAGTCTGGTGGATCAACAAAGGGAGGAAGGGGTATGCCAGGTCTTCCATATCCTCAAGTTCTCAAAAGGCCGGTCTGCGGTTATCCGTTGGCCGTACCGGCCGCTTCCTTAAGGTAGGAAAGTACGCCGATCGCATTGGTGCTGGAATGAAATTCAAATCTGAGAGCGGTCCGAACTATGCACGACTCGACTTTTTTAAAATAGGCTATCCGCTAACGGTGTCGTTTCTTCGTGTATTTTGTAAATATGACGTTACCTTGAAGGAAAAAGAATCCTTACTCCCCGTAGTGTTTTTTTGGAGCGTCATCCTGGTCTCATCACAGAAATCCTCTTCCTATCCGCCAACGACTAGGCAAGACCTCATTTTCCCGCCATCTTTGCTTGGAAAAGATGTCTGTTCCCCTCTTCAACCTCGCCCCCAGTATGACGGTTTCACGACTCTGTCTAGGTTACACTGCCGTTTGTTCCTCCTTTTCTACTCTTCTGTTTGTGTTACCATCGTGTGTTGTAATTCCTAGTTTCTACCAATTTAGTTGCGAGACTGTCCAAGCCCTAACTTTCTTCAGCTTTTTTAATAATAATAATCTCAGGTACCATGACTTTCGGCGAGCAAAACTCGTTATCTCACTCGTTTCGCCTTCTCGATGAAGCCTTCAATGCCGGAATCAACTTCTTCGACTCTGCAGAAATGTATTCCTCTGCCGTCCCTTTTCGGCGTTGGTTCCTTAATGTTGCTTGGGTAATAATTTTGGCCTTGACCAGGTATCCGGTTCCTCAACGAGTCGAGACTCAGGGAAGAAGCGAGGAGTACTTTGGGCGTTGGATAAGAGAGAGGAAGATTCCTCGCGATCGAGTTGTCTTAGCAACCAAGGTTCTGGAAAAATTGTTTTGGTTCGTTTGTGTAATTTTTACTAACGGATTACTCTATATTATGTTTTGCTTGGATCCAGGTTGCTGGACCATCTGGACAAATGACTTGGATTCGTGGTGGACCCAAATGTTTGGATGCTTTGAATATTACTGAAGCCATTGATAATAGGTTGGTTCCTGCCTGTGGATTGACTTGCTACTATATATATATAATTTTCGATGCCATTGGTTCTGCTAACTGGTTTTCCAAAGGGGATACCTCATTGTACTCCTCGTAATCAATTTACCGCGTCTGTATTAAGTTATCGTGCATGCTACTTACTGAGTAGGCTGTAGTGCTTGACCCTCATGATAATCCACCTTATGTAATACAAGAAGTATTAGTCTAGTAATTTCTCAACCTGCGTGGGTTTTGCATAGTCACTTGCAAATTTTCAAAGTCACTTTTGCACTTTATATAACTTATCATATAGTTTACCAGAAACATATTTTGGTAGATAATCTTTCATTAAGTATGATGTGCTACCTTAACGAATAGCTTTTATTTCTGAGGTCATGAAATTTGAAAGAAACTTTCTGTGTGTGGAAAATTTATCTTACTTGAATTGGTGTATTCTTGTAATTTTTTAGTTCTGTTGTTGATGCAGCCTACAGCGAATGAAATTGGATTACATTGACCTGTACCAAATACATTGGCCAGATCGGTTTGTATGTAGTTACCACTTTGTTTATTTTATTGATTTTCCTTGTTTTTCCTTTTTGTTTGGGGGGGGGAGAGTAGGGGACTTTGGTGGATTAGTGAGTTTCTGGGGAAAAAAATTTTCATGGTTTCATAATTGACTCTTTCTTTCTCTTTTACTATCATGTTTAAAACTGCCTGTATAGCTATGTTCCGATGTTTGGAGAAACTGAATATCATCCTAGCCGACAGTTCTCCTCGGTTGATTTAGAAGAACAACTTCATGCTCTTGGCAGAGCAGTTGATGCTGGCAAGGTAAGCAATAATTGGATGGGTTCATAGTTAATCCTCACGTAGATGGTATATCATAATTCTCCTTTTCATGTATAGGTCAGATATATTGGTGTGAGTAATGAAACCCCCTATGGTGTTATGAAGTTCCTTCAGGTTGCTGAGAGTGTCTCTGGCTGTCCAAAAATAGTGTCTGTGCAGGTATTGTCCGTTATTCTCGTCACACTGGTGATGCCTGCCATTGGTCTTGTCAATTTCAACATCTCTTTCTTTCTCTGTTTATCTCCTATCTTCATACTAAGGTCTAATGCTCAACTTGTTGCCTTACTAATAGAACTCATACAACTTGCTCTGCCGAACTTTTGATTCTGGTTTAGCCGAGTGCTGTCATCATGAGGGGTATGTTGAGAAAATCCTTTTTTGTGCGGTAAATTATACTCTATCATTCATTTATAACTCCTTAACAGAATGACCGTCCTACATTTCACCTGATTCAGTTATGCTTCTTTGTTGTGCTATGGGTACCTATATAGCGTCAGCTTATTGGCCTACAGCCCCTTGGCCATGGGAATACTTTCTGGAAAGTATTTCACATCTGAGGGGGGCCCGCGTGATGCCCGATTAAATCTTTTTAAAGGTTGTTCATGCTCTTTATATTTTATATCTCCAATTTCTCAAAATATTTCATTTAGATTTTTCCTCACGCAGTCTATTATATCATCTCGCCTTTCAGGAAGGTATTCAGAGGGAGAGTCAAGATACAATCTTTCTAATAACACTGTAAAAGCAGCTACTGCGGTAAACAATGTTTTATCAGTTTCCTTACATTAGTTGTTTATCGACCTGCGGAAAGCAGTGTGAAAGCTGTTTCTTGATGTAACTAAATCAATGTCATTGCTAACTAGTGAATAAAGATATTTTGACAAATCTTAAGCAATTTGAGTGGACCTTTGCTAACTCTCTTTTTCTCTGTCCTTTTATATTAGGCTTTATAATGAAGAAAAATTAGTATGTGGCGATAATTTTCTTGTATCAATTTTTCTTGTATTAGAGTGTAGTGTTTGAATATTGTAGGTGATGTGTATTGGACTTGTTTGCGTTTCTTTTTCTTCAGTTATCACATAAATGGTTGATAGCCCAGGTCTCAAAAGATTATGATTAGTGTAGGAGGTGTTTTCGCAATGAAACCTTGGTCTCTGTCTTCCAATCTTCATTGATGATAAAACAGTACTTGTGAATTATTTGGCTTTTCCTTGAGATATCACTTTATTAACTCCTTTCAAATTTGCAGGAATATCTTTGCATTGCAAAAAAATTTGGTGTTCATCCTGTTTCTCTTGCAATTGGTATGCGCACACTCTCTGTATATAATTGATGCATTAGTGACGCCTGTTCTATGTCAAGACTCTTTGTAATGTCTCACTATCAAGGTTTTTCAAGAACATTTGGTGCATTGGATTTCATAAATTTCATACACAGAAAGTGTCCCCTGTTCTTCTCTAAGTTACATGTTTTTTGAATAATCTCTAAGTTACATGTTAAATCCCCTGTTTTGGAAAATTACTATTTACATCCTGACTTCACTGTTTTCCTGATGGACTAAAAGTTGGGGATACAGCTATGTGGTAATGATTTCAGAATTGTTACAAAAACATATTTGATCAAAGTTCTCTATTCATGCTGGTATAAGTTTGTATTTAGTTGCTTTAATCCTTTAGCTTCAATTTTTGAAGTCATGGTAAGTAAAAACTAGTGCCATGCAGAAATGAGTAATATTACTATCTGCACATTGCTATCTTTTTAAACAAGTAATATCTTACTGCACTATAGTTGTTGGTTCTTAGCTATTTCTACGGGTTCAGTAATGTTCACACAGTCCTCTTTATTCTCCTCTTTCTTGATCGTCTTTTAAGTATGTTATCATTGTCATTTTTGTTCATGGATTATTATTATTATTGCAGGATTTGTTTTGAGGCACCCTCTTGTTGCAAGTGCTGTATTCGGTGCTACCATGCCTTGGCAACTCCAAGAAGTTCTGGATGCATGCAAGGTGGAACTTTCGTATGAGATAATTACAGAAATCAACAAGATTCATGCTAAGTTCCCAAATCCATGTCCCTGATAATCGTCTCATGTCTTTGCTAATGCACAGTGGAGTCAATTGTTGGCTGTTCCACACACCTTTTGTTTATATAGTTTGTATAATTGGATGGATTTGTGACATTTTTTTGTTGCATTTTAATTAATTCTTAAAAGTTAATTTGATTTTTAGTTTTAAATTCTAATTAATTTAATATTTTTTTTGGAATTATTTCTGATTTTTACTGTTCGTTAGGACTCCCAGGGCTTTCGCCATAATTGTCAATACCAAAAGTGTAGCCAGACTCCATTGTCAACCATCCCGCCAACAGAAGTCGAGAGCGCGGCCATGTTTGGAAACACGAGCGAGCCATGTAAAAAATGCCCACTCTAAACATGACATGATAATAAAAGGCACGCAGGGATCTACGGTTAGTTTCCAAGTTGGCCTGGATTGGTTGCTGAGGATTTGGTTGGTTTTTACATTTCCAGTGGTGAAAAAGTAAAAGCCCAACGCTAAATGAACGTCGTCTTACGGTTGACTTGCATGGGACCCGATGACCAATCACTGCCTCAAGAAAGCAATCTAATCCATCCCTTCTTCCTTCCGTTTGTCGATCTCTAAAACAAATATCTCTCTCTTTCTCTCTATTTCTATCTCCGGGAAGGAGTGACCTAGAGTGCAGTCGTAAACAATAGCTAAATACAGATTCTTTCTTGTTGGAATCCAGTTTCGTATTTTTAATTAGTAACGGAATCGAATCTTGTTAATATAGTTTTATATAGAAAGAACTGACGTAGCGCTCGAGTTTCCGTGTGTGTGTGGAGATTCTTTATCCAGGTCGGTTCTCATGGCAACGGGTTCCAAGTCATGGCTCCAACCGGCTCCTTCTTATCTGCTCTTGGAGACCTACTGGAACACTGATGAAGACGCTCCCGGTCCACGATGCAGCCATACCTTGACTTCTGTGGCCGCCTCCAAGACGCACGGTCCACGCTTGATACTCTTTGGCGGTGCTACCGCCATCGAGGGCGGGGCTTCCGCTCCCGGAATCAGTAATTATCTTCGTCATTCAATTTGTCTAATAAGTACGAAACTGAGTTGCTTTAATTTGATTGATTGTTGTCTATGTACTTTTGGTGTGTTTTGTTGCATAGGATTGGATGGAGTCAACAATTCTATTCACTCTTATGATGTTCTCACAAGAAAGTGGACTAGGTAGGTATGGTTTTAGCCTTTTTGTTTATGCGTGGATACTGTTTTCTTCGTGACTTGAATTTGATCACAGTTGCAGTATGTACTTTGTTTGATTAGACTGAGGCCTGCCGGGGAGCCACCGTCACCCAGGGCGGCGCATGCAGCAGCTGCAGTCGGTACTATGGTTGTCTTTCAGGTAATTCCGTAACAATTATAATTGTTAATAAATATTGAAATTTATCTTAAGTATATGTTCTTTTGTTTCTGCTATTATCGAATAGGGCGGGATAGGTCCTGCTGGGCTTTCCACAGATGATAT
Source organism: Passiflora organensis (assembly GCA_019739055.1). Taxonomy (NCBI): domain Eukaryota; kingdom Viridiplantae; phylum Streptophyta; class Magnoliopsida; order Malpighiales; family Passifloraceae; genus Passiflora; species Passiflora organensis. The sequence continues at coordinate 3,040,509 of JAEPBF010000223.1, read as the reverse complement.
CTTTGTGCTAGACATGACCAATGATAAATTCAAGTGGCATCGGTGAGCTTCTCTCATTCCCCGATCAATTTTTGGACTGGAGTCTTTTCTATTAGTTGCATTCTCAAACTCTATTATGATTACTGCCTTTTCATTCTTCATGAATGATGCATGTGAGTGTAGAGTGGTTGTGCAAGGGCAGGGTCCTGGGCCTCGATATGGTCACGTTATGGACTTGGTTGCACAAAGATACCTTGTCATTGTTAGTGGCAATGATGGTAAGGCAACTACTTCCGGTCAATTCTTGAATTCATGGTTGCGCAAAGACTCGTCCATCATTTTTGATTGAATGATGCTAGTAGTATTGGTGTCTTGGCCTTTGTTATATTAATCTACAGGGAAGAGAGCTCTTTCTGATGCCTGGGCTTTGGATACTGCACAGAAACCATATGTGTGGCAAAGGTTAAGTCCCGATGGTGACAGACCTTCTGCTAGAATGTAAGTATGCCAACTCAAATGCTCTTTTCTTTTCCTTTCATATTATGGTTATGTTTTTGGCATGATATAGCATCATTTTGCAGGTATGCTACAGCTTGTGCTCGTTCAGATGGCATGTTTTTGCTCTGTGGTGGACGAGATTCCTCTGGCATGGTAGGGGTGATTGATTTGTCAGCATGCAAAGCAATCCATTATGATCAATTGTCGCTCTGATCATTGTCCTTTTACAGCCACTAGCAGATGCATATGGGCTTGTAATGCATAGAAATGGTCAGTGGGAGTGGACTCTTGCTCCTGGGGTGTCTCCTTCTCCAAGATATGAACATTCTGCTGTAAGCAATCGGTAGAAGCTATAATTATTTTTCCTACCAGGTTTTGAGTCAAATGGCTTTCTAGGTAATTTAAAACAGTTTAATGGGACTTGATTATTCATTCAGAGGAGTGAGGAGATTTAATGGTCGACTTGAAGAAAAATCCTGTTTTGTATCTGATTGTCTCTGTGGTCCTACAACAGACATTTTCCTGAAGTAGTTCCAACTTTTATGTCTGTTAGAAGTCTATGACCTTTTTACTGGTTACTTTTAGGCTTTTGTTGGTGCACGATTGCATGTCACTGGAGGTGTTCTGAAGGGAGGGCGTTTAGTAGATGGCGAGGCAGCTGTTGCAGGTAACCTTTTCGCTGTATCTTTAATTATTTAAACTGAATGGTGTTTTATCACAGTGACCTTTCTGTTTGGCTAGTGTTGGACACTGCTGCTGGTGTTTGGTTGGACAAAAATGGGCTTGTGACTACATCAAAAATCAGCAAGGGACATGCTGAACATGAACCTCCTTTGGAGCTAATGCGTCGTTGCCGCCATGCATCTGCTTCTATTGGTGTTCGCATATATGTTTATGGTGGTCTTAAAGGAGGTAAATATTCCATACTAAATTAGGTACACAGTTTTTTTTAATGAAAACACAAAGATCGTTCATAAATTGAGAACTTTTTCTTTTTGTTTGGAGAAAAAAAATCTCATTGGTTGTACTAAATTTTATGAGAGAAGTCATGTTAGTAGGGACTGCATGGATGTGTACTCTCTATAATGTACTTACTGTATTCAAGGTTTATTCTCTACTATGCTAGACATGGTAGCATTTCCAAAATTATTATTTACAAGTTCTTTAATCTGTGGGATTTGTATTCAAGGGTGGGTTGACTTTGCCTGAAATTTACAATTATGCCTTTCGGGTTCTTAGTTTCATAGCACCACAATTTACATTTGTTCAATTATTTGGCCAGCCTTTATTTCCTCCAGTATATTGGTGGAGATTTTGGGGAGAAGTTTAGAGACTGATCACTAAGGTGCTATGAGATTGTATTTGTGAAAATATTGGAGTTAGAGGATTGCCAATTTTTCTGTGATCAGAAAACTCTCTCCTTGTCATATCTTTTATTCTGGTCCATTATGTATAGCCGTTGTCATCTTTAGCACATGTAAACTAGTGATATATCTTCTTCTAAAATATTTCCATGTCATTTTATTGCATATGCTGCCGCCAATTGTTAAGTATCTTTCTCTTCTCTGTATCTGTATTATCTAAAAAGATATCTTCAAACTGACATGCTTCAAAAACTCCATGTTGGACCTTTTAAAGTTTTTTATGTGCTTGAGGCATGCTTGAAGCTTTGCTATCTGTGCTGTTATGAAGGTTGGTTAGAAATTGGGCTGTTAGTTGGAGTGGTTTAGTTCTCTGTTGCACTTTTGTTCTTGTATCCTTCAATGAATGACTCGAAGGCCTACTTTGTATACTTTCATTGCATGGAAAACATATGGAAATGATGTCCTCTTTCATTTTGTTGTTTTATTGGCTTATACTTTTTGTTCAAACATTTTGACTCTGTGCAACCTTTTTGAACAATTTCGTTTTTTACAGTTACTTCTGGTTGAACTAGTTATATTGAAGGAATATGGTTCTGTTGAGTGGGTTACTTTAGGGCGTCTCTATTTTTTTATTCTTTGGTCAAAAAAGAGGCCAAAACATTTACAAACACAATTGCGCTGCATAATCTCTAAAAATTGTTCCAGACTGTCAGGTGGAACCTCGAATGACTTCTTGCTGGATATTGAGACTTGACTTGAGCTGCTGGTTGCTAATTGTTGGATTTTAAGGCTATCCAGTGTTTCTTTCTGTCAGTTATCTACCTTTCCTGTCCATGCCTGATTCGCAATGAGTCAGTTGTTATTGTACTCTAATATACAAAGCATATGAAATTTTTTTATGTCTTCTCTAATGATTCTGTCTATTGGTAGCGGAAATTCTTCCAAATAGACAGAAGAAACTTGTTGCTGCCACATTATTTTGGATTACTTTAGGACTTCCACTGTTTTTTTGGTATATTATTTGAGTAATAATCCTTGGTTCTCTTGTGAAATTTTGCATAATCTTAACTCAATATTACCGGCTTATGGTAGTTGAAGCTGTGATGAAGTGGGATTCATACAGATTTGGAGATGCATATTTCATAAGCAATTACTCTGTTCTCTGCAGATATGCTGCGTGATGATTTTCTGGTTGCAGAGAGTTCACCGTTGCAGTCTGACATCAGTTCTCCTCTTTTAACATCTGAGAAAGCATCGACCATGGCAACCCCCAGGTTTAATCATTCTAATTTCAGTTCTGATGAAACGTCATCTACTTTGGAGGATGGACTGAAGAGCCCTTCATTTGGTGGTATCAGGTCCAACCTCATTCTCTCTTATGGTTGCTATGCATCTTTATAGGTCTTTTTTTGTTCCTACAAAAGCCATTAGTTGCTCTCCTCTTTCACAGCATGGACAAGAATTCTATGGAGAAACTTAGGGAGGCTTCTGCTGCTGAAGCTGAAGCAGCTCATGCTGTATGGGAAGCTTCTCGTGCAGCCTCAGGCAATTCTGAAGAAACATCTGTATCCAATGATAACTCACAAGCTATAGAGGCTGCTTCAGATGGTGATGGCACTGAAGCTGATGTCCGCCTCCATTCTAGAGCAGTATGTTCAATTTCTCACTGTGGTATGCTAATGGTACTCCAATTCCCCAAGGTGAAAAATCATAATGTTTTGTCCCAGGTTGTTATTGCTAAAGAAGCTGTTGGGAATCTTGGTGGGATGGTTAGACAGTTGTCACTGGATCAATTTGAAAATGAAAGTAGACGAATGGTTCCTGTGAATTATAGTGATACACTCTATCCTGCGAAAAAGTTCACAAGGCAAAAATCTCCTGAGGGATTACCTAAGAAGGTGTGTATGGAATTATGCCTGTGATAAATGTGTCTAAATAACAGGTCATAATTGAATGCCAACTTGCAGATTATTTCCTCATTGCTTAGGCCTCGGAACTGGAAAGCTCCTGCTAATCGGAGGTTTTTTCTTGATACTTATGAAGTTGGCGAGCTTTGTTATGCTGCAGAACAGATCTTCATCCATGAACCAACAGTTCTGCAGTTGAAAGCTCCGATTAAGGTCTTTGGTGATCTTCATGGACAGTTTGGAGATTTGATGCGTCTATTTGATGAATATGGATTTCCTTCCACTGCAGGAGACATTACGTAAGTATGAAATAGATTCTCCATGAGTTTATTTTTTGTCCAGACCATGTGGAAAACTAGTTAATGTCACATTGAAATTTTTGAAGGGCCGTGAAGAACTAAATGTGTCATGTTCTGGTTTGATTAGTTTTTTTTATATTGTCAATTCTGCCCTCACCCTGTCCTACCCTCTTAAAATCACCTAGTTGGGTTTTGAACCCAAGACCTCTTCCTAATCCCTGGCATTTGAACTTGTAATCTTGATTATGAATGTATTTTTGGGTGCTTTATATTTTCTGATTTGTTATACACTACTTGGAAGTAGAAAGAAATCAATATTTTGGTCAAATTTGGTTGCAAATTAATTTTGCAAATTCCAGCACTTTACTGATGAGGAATTGAGGCTGTTGTTGGGTAGATAAGTTGACCTTGATGATTTGGGGATAGTTCACCTGAACCTCTAGTTTAAATTAACAAAATATAGTTGTAAGGCAAGATGATTCAATTCATAGGATCCAACTTCATAAAGGAGAGACCGAAGACCACATTTTCCTTATTCAAGAAATGGATCCAAACTTTTTATAATGATTGTGAGCATGAGAAGACCTATACTTGGAAAAATTTAACCAGAAAGTTAAAAAGTCTGAACAAATTGAACACTTCAAAACTGAGAATATGCAAAATGCAATCACGCCTATGCAGCAAAACTTTCACTGAAACCTATTGGTCTTGGATCAGATCTAGAATACAAGTGAATTAAGCTCTGAGCCAAGCATGAGAGCAGTGCTACTAACATATCAGGATACGATGTGAATACTTGTATTAAGGATAAACAGGGACCTAAGAATTTGTTATTAGGAGCAGAAGACAGTTATGATAATGCTTGGTAGAGTGGAAAAGATGGCTAAAATTAGTGTGCTGCAAAAGATTTATTCCACAGTTGGAGATGGAAATAAATCCCTCTGTTTATAAGCTGCAATGTTAGATGGGAAGCGTAAATGTTATACCTTTTTGGCTGTTAATAGTTTCAGAATTTTGTTACTATCTAAGTTTCCATGGATCTATTGTGACATGCACTATAGCTGTTGGGCTTCTTACGTGGGGTAGAAGATGTTAAGCTGTTGTAAACTGTTAGTGTTTCTTTGATGACTATGTAAACATCTATACCATCTGACCCTGTCAATGCTCACAATCAAGGTCTGTAATTGTCTTTTTACTGACCTTCTAAGGTTTTCAAATTTTATTTTTCCCTAGATGCTCCACTTTACTACTGGCTTTCATCTGTCAATACTCGAAACCAATATAAATCTCTTATTGAAGAATGGAAATAAAATAGAAAGAGAACAAGTTATGCATGTTCTCCCTAATTTATGGTTGCCACCTCAGAAACTGCTTAAGTACGTACTGCACTCATCTCTGATATAAAGGGAAATTATGCACTTGATGCGAAAGCTTGATATATAAGTGTTACATTTCAGGAGTGATTGTAGAATCCTTGTCTCAAAAGTCGGTCTTCATGGCCTTAGGTCTTGTTTGTGAAGAAGCTTTCATTTGCATGAAATTGAACTTGATTTATTGCCTCCATGCCGGGCAGCCAACTGGACCAAATAATTTGAACCAATTTCTGTGATGTCTCATGTTCTTGGTTAACCAGCATTTTGATGTCACAGGTACATCGACTATTTGTTTTTGGGGGATTATGTTGATCGAGGTCAGCATAGTCTGGAAACAATAACTTTGCTCCTTGCCTTGAAGGTAAAACCTTTGGCTGATATAAGTAAAGTGTAGTGCGAGTACATTCAGCCATGTTCTTATATTTGTCGCTGTGGTGCTTGTTGTCTTTCAGATAGAGTACCCTGAGAACATTAACCTTATTCGTGGAAATCATGAAGCTGCTGACATAAATGCACTCTTTGGTTTTCGCCTTGAATGTATCGAGAGAATGGTTTGTATAAACATACTGTTTTTAGCTATGTTATCTTGCAAGTTACACTATTTATTTTTGTACATGCTGATAACTTATGTTTTTGTAGGGTGAAAGTGACGGAATATGGGCATGGACACGCTTCAATCAACTTTTCAACTATCTTCCATTGGCTGCACTTATTGATAAGAAAATTATCTGCATGCATGGTGGCATTGGGAGATCTATAAACACTGTGGAACAGATAGAGAAGCTTGAAAGGCCCATAACAATGGATGCTGGTTCTATAATTCTGATGGATCTTTTATGGTATGCTTGACTTTAGTTCATATACATTATCTTTCTATTTATCATTGCATGCATTAACTTATTGTATATTTTGTTTCATACAGGTCAGATCCTACTGAAAATGATCTTATAGAGGGATTGAGACCAAATGCCAGAGGCCCTGGTCTTGTCACTTTCGGGGTATGCATGAGTATTTAATAATTTTACATTTGGATGCATAATTAGATTTTCTGTTTAGTATTTGTTAAAGGCGAAGTTGTAGTGGACAGGAGTATTGTGTTTTAGGGGCGAGTCCAAAATTCCAAACCAAACAATCCATAACTTATGCAATCAGTATTACTCTTAGTCATATATGTTTGGTATTAGTAAGGGCAGACTGCATATTATGGACGGTTGTCAAAATTACCCCCTCATTTTTAATTGGTTACTATAAACTTACTTCAAAATAAATTGAGGGTTTAAATCCCAGAAATATCCCTACTTCCCAAATAAATTTCTCAACCTAATCCTCTAGCATGCAGCCCTAATCCTCAAGTGTCTCATGGTCTGCCCTTCATGTCTTTTCTTGGAGATGCAAAGCATCTGCCACCATCCTCTTCATCTCATCTCTCTGAGGGTTGCATGCGGCTTCTTCACTGTAATGAGCTATCCTCCGTGATTGCTAAATGTAATTAGTTTCTGGGCAGTCATTTATCCTCCAGTTTGGTTTGGTGATTTATCCTTCAGTTGCTTTGACTGCATAAATTTGCCAATAGTACTGTAATATAGTGTCAGATTTATACTACATAGAACATTACATGTTATGATTATCAGACACATCGTGATGTTTTTAGTTGTCATATCCATAACTGAGGTTTGACGTAATTATTCTGGTGTCATACTTGAAGCCTGACAGAGTAACAGACTTCTGTAAGAAAAACAAGTTGCAGCTTATTATTAGAGCTCATGAATGTGTTATGGATGGGTTTGAACGATTTGCTCAAGGACAATTGATTACTCTCTTCTCGGCTACTAATTACTGCGGTAAGCAAACACAACTCAGAGTTCCCCCTGTGGCTTTGCAATTTATGATCCTAAACCCGTTGTTGTCTGTTTTTTCAGGTACAGCAAATAATGCCGGAGCTCTACTTGTAATTGGCAGGGGTTTGGTTGTGGTTCCGAAACTGATTCATCCCCTGCCACCTCCTCTTCAGTCTCCAGAGATGTCTCCAGAACGTTACGTGGATGATGCGTGGATGCAGGTATACTTTTTTTATATGTTTTTAACTTTGGATTCGGTATATTATATCAGCTTATAGTTTTGGGTTAAATCCCAAAAAATAAATTTGGACAATCAAATTATAAAAAAAATTAATCTAGTTATCCACTAGAATACTCTTCATATATATATATATATATATGTTTCGCTTCATATTTTTCTTACACGTATTTCTTGTCCGCAGGAGCTGAACATTCAGAGACCGCCAACTCCGACCCGGGGTCACCCACAACCTAACTTTGACAGGAACTCACTTGCATATATATGATCATCCTATCCAGCATTGTTACTTGTATAAGGTTCACTCACTCTACCAAAAAGAATACATTCCACTTGACCCAATTTCGGTGCTTGTGTTGTATATTTAGGTTTAAAAAATTAGCATGTGGAAGAGTGATAGAAATACTATTCATTAATGAGTGAAACAAACGTAAAATTAGCATGTGGAAGAGTGTAATTGCGCTGTTTTTTTATTTTTTGAATAAGTGTAATTGCGCTGTTGCTGACAATTTTTAGTGAGATGCGTTATTTGATCAGTTTTTTTGCATAAGGAACAGTAAAAGAATTTTTTTGGTATTATCCTCATTTGGGTTGGCTTATTGGAAACCGATTACTTGTCTGTCAGGAGCGACTGTGACATTTCCATTTGTACAAGCAGCATGATACGGGTAGGTGTATTGTTATTGTAACGTTGTTAACGAATTGCCTAATACATTTTAGTTGGTCAGTACAATCAAGTCTTGGGTTAAAGTCAAGATTGAAAACTAAAATAGTGACGAGAATTTAAGCTTTGCATCTGTTTTTGTTTTTTTCACTTTCTTACCTTGCTAATCACCTCAATAACATTTTTTCATTTTTAAAGAAAGGAGATTTCAGTATAGCCGTGGAAAACCAGGTCATCAGAGGAATGTGCCTCACTGAAGCAGAGCAAACTGGTGCAAGTTTGCAACCAAGGACGTAGAACAGAAATTACAACTACTCTTTCAGGAATTTCCAGCATTGCTTCAGTGGGTCGATGAAAGCCAAGCACGACGTTCATCATTATGAATTCCTTGCTTATGGGCACCATTACTTGTTCCTTGTTAGTAAGAGTGTTTGCTTCAATATATGAGTATAACCTCAATCCTCACCGCGGGATATGGTAAAAACTACGTAATTTTGGCAAACATCTAGAATCAATAATGCATAAATTCCTGACAGTAAATGAAATTCTTGTTACAAAGAATCCTGTAAAGAGAAATAGCTATCATACCTTTGCAAGTTGAGTACTATTTTGATGGGTATGGAGCGGGGAAACAAATGCCTCATCTTTCTGTTTACTCACGGGATCGCAACCCGATTGCTTCATACTTTTGTTACCACATGATCATTACTCTTTCAAAAAAGAAAGCTAACCTTGCTTCAAAATGGTATCTACCTCTCTTCTACCTGAATAAGGCCTGTCAGTTAAGCTCCAGGCTTCGGAGTTGTTTTCATTGAGTCCTATCTATTCAACTGAAAGAAAACGAAGATAACAACAAGAAACAAACGTGTAAGAGGACTATGATTTCACTACTTATAGACGACGGCCTGAACTTCCGGTAAAGAAAACAAAACGTGAGTGATTATTCTAACAACCACAATCATTGAGGTCGTACCAAAAATAATTTATTTGAATCCCAAAGTACTCTCATTACCCCCATCTTTGTTTCAGCCTCATTAAATGAGGTGCCGGTGGTCTCAGAAGGATAAGGTAGCCTTGCCCATCGGTCAACCTTAAGCTCAGAGACATCCACGACACAAGTCTCTGATTCCGCCAAACTCTGTCCGCACCATTTACCTTGCATCTGATATACCTTTCCTTTGCCAATCTCCTCACCTTGGACACCAATGAGTGCTACAAACTGCCCTGGCCGGTACTGATCACAATCTGCAGAGCCGACACCAGCAAATTCCACTAAACCAGCTTCATCATTTCCACCTAGGGCTGTTCTAGGAGTGCTTTGAATACTCCTTGCACTTGATGGGGCATTATCTTCTCCGGGACTCTCAGGTGCTTCAAATGATTGTCGTAGAGCTGGCACATTTTGCTTTTCTGGCAAGGTATTGTCAACCTCCATGGATGCACGAACATGGATGTCCTTACCGGCACGTGCTAGTCTTGCTTTTCGATTGTTGAGCCTGAAATGATGAAAAACGTTTGCACAAGCACTTAGACCTAAGGAAAAAGAAAATAAAGTCCATGTGAATCCTAGCCTACATTAGTTCTACTGTTGAAGTGCTCCATTATTCCCACCAAGATAAGATCAAGATGAACAGTTCCATATGGCAGATGGATTGGCCAATCTAGGATCTTCAAGACACTGGTAATAATAGAACACAAGGCCTTCTGGGATAGATCTTAATTTAGTAGTTGGTATTCTTGAGCTTTAGAATATCCATGCACCGACTGCCTATATTATACACTCTATAAACCAGTAGGTACCAAGACAAACTTTAGTACAGACATGTTCTGATTGGTAAACTCCAGCTGTGACCTTATTCTCTTTAATTTGTCTTCTTATCAGAAAACAAATGATCACCAGCTTTCTATACTTAATATAGGAAAACAACCCACTGGTTAAGTCCATCAGAAAATAAAATTGATAATCCTTAATCGTCATCTTCATTATCAAGGGAATACAAACGAAATACAAATGTAGTATTTACTATGAAATATGAATGATTTGAAAAGATATGGCTTCCTTACCAATTTTTTAGCTGCGAAGGTGTAACTTCTGAACCCTGAAAAAAATGCAGAAGCTTATTAGACAATATGGAGTTACTGTCCAGGTAAGAGAAGATGATTAGAGTACAACATGAACAATTCAGACATACATGATGACTTAATTTATCAGCCCAAGACTGTAATGATACTGCATTTCGTTGCATTTCCGGTTCATCCAGTAGAGCCTTCTCAATAACCGACATTTGAAAGTCATTCATTATAGTTCGCTTACGCTTTCTTGGCTGCTTTTCTTCAACTTTTACATCATCATGAACTCTTTGAATGCCACTTTCTTTGATATGTTCACTTGATCTTGGAAGTTCAACATTCACCACTTGACCTGGAAAAACCTTTCCCCTAGTGGAACTAGTATCTGAACCACTTGTTTCGACATTCTGCATATCTCTGTCAATCTCTCTTGAAATCCCGTACATATTAACACCAGATTTGTCTCTTTCTTCCCTTGCCACATCACCACCGTGTGTCTGCTCATTTCTGAAACGGGCTGGCACCTCTTCTTGAAAAGCAGAATTCTCTGACATTTCCTCTTTCTGGCTGACACTTCTGTTGTTAAGATTTGAAGGTTCCTTTCTGAGCAAAGGAAATGGAGATCCTCCAGTACTTTGAACTTCCTAGCAGGAACAAAAGTTATTCCGAGGGGAACCTTGTTGTTGGGGTGGAAAAAGAAATAGTGAAGAGATGTATTGAAAATAAATAATATATCCTTGGGAATTTTAGATCCAATTCCTCAGAAAATAGACAAATCATTTTTTTTTTGATAAATAGACAAATCAATTATTTTGATAGAAGAAAATGTTATTATTTTTATGGTTAATGTAATCAAGAATTTCTTATTACTAAGCTCAATAAGATTTTCCGGACTTAAATCTTGCAGGTAACTTAAAAACCTCTCAAATCCATGTATATAACAACCACCGATGGAACTTAATCCTGTCATTCTTTTTCCGATTGGAACAAATCCCAAATCACCTAAATAAGCTATCATCTAAAGTGAGCTAAGTAAGAACAGAGCAAAGTGAACTTTTTCTCAAAAAAAAAAAATCAAGACTGAAGAAAAACTCTGGCAATTCACCTGTTGCTGGTCGGTGATATTGAGAGCAGAGAACTTATCCAAAGACATTGACTTCTCAAGTTTAATATCCTGTATTCTCCAGCAAGAAAAATAATTACAGGATACGAAAAAGAACCTTGACAGTGGATACAAGCTAGACAACACTACCCAATAATAATTGGAAGAAATTAATTACTTGGTTTTCTTCAAAATCAGCAGGATTGATCAGCGACTGCAACTGATTAAAAAATACCCTGTAACAGAGAATATGAGTGTCTGTTAAATAAAGTATGTACAAAGTCATGTGTGTAGCATCCATGCACCCCATATGTAGACTAGAAAAGGAAATTGGAAAATTCACATGAATAAAAAACAACAATAACAATTCCAGCTTAACTCGTCATTTCAGATAGCATGAAGCACGTCATAGCAAAATGAGCTCTAATTGTCACCACTTTAAGTTTGCAACCCCATATCAGAAGAGTGATATTTATCAATTTCAGATATTCAATATAATATTATATTTGAACAATTACAACGATCTAATTCTAATTTCAACTTCAACTAACTCATTTTAAGCAAGTGGATATTAAAAACAAAGTCAACAAACCTTTTATTGGTCTACAATTATAAACAATTTCAGCCACATTTCTATGATATTCAAACTGGAACTCCATTTGCTATTTGATTTGCTATTTTACAATAGTATGTTTCTATCTCCCGGTCCTGAAATTTTTCCTTTCAACACATTAATTTACACCCAACTATTATTTTATTTCCTTTTTGTTCACAAAAGAATCCTTGTATTCACATCTAGGATTCACATATATCAAGTTCGGTAGGGGTAAAGCTCACCTATTGTATTAACAGTTGAAATAGTATGTCACGATCAAATGCAACATATAACAGTAATATGAGCATAACATACTTGATTATCATTATATCAAGCACAAATAAGAAGCAACTAGGATGCCACCTTTCCATAAAAAATAGCTAAAAAGAGAGATAAAAGCTCAAACCACCTCAAAAGTTGCACGTCCTCCTCATTTAGAGAGTTAGGTATTAAAGATTCCGCATGACTCAACAATGAACCTACATATGAAAGCTATTCATAAGAATAAATTGACTTCTGAAATTACTTTTACCAGAAAAGGTTATGGAAGAGTAATATTTACGCAGGTTTTTGCAAACAGTAACAGCTTTTAGAGCACCAGAAGCAAAAGAAAATCCAGGCAATGATTTAGATGGATCCATCCGCATGCACTCAAGGAATCTACGAAGAAAGAGATTCCTTTCCTGCTCTGTAGATTAAAAAGAATTTTTTTAAAAATCTTAGTCAGGACAAATCCAGAAGATCAAACAAATGAAAATTTGGCAAGAACTCTAAAAGAAAGCAACCTTCGCAGATGTTAGGAACAAAACAGTGGAGGTTGGCAATTACTTTGACGAATAAGGAAGTTCTCTGATGTGCATAAGCAGCTTGGGGCATATTACTTGGAGTTAAACTAATTTCTAGGTTTGTAGTATCTGATAGGTTCAAAGATGAGAGTCCCAAAATCCATCCAGCTGACGTAAACATATCATATTCCAGAGTAGCATCTTCCTCCCTTGGTGGAAGTTCAGAAGAGCACCAAATGGACAAAAAGTCTCCATGAGGTAGAGAAAATATTGCTGTCAGAACCTTGGTCTGGTAGAAAATATCAAGAAAAACAAAAAACTTATGAGATATCTCATAGTGCATCAAGAGTACACACCACACATGAAAATAACAGGTATCATGTGCTGTACCTAATCTTTCACCATAAAAGATACAAAAATCCAGTCTGTACAAGTTATGAGATATCTCACAGGACAGTAAGAAGGTTTTTTAGCATAAATTATCTTGGATTCCCATCCCAGATGTTCATGACAACTAAACTTTGTTCCCTCAATTGAATAAATACAGTTTAGCCCCAATTTTTATAACAATGCTTTATAGTTTCCACAAGCCCTAGTCCTGGGAAAATAAATAATCTTAGTGAACATGTGTGTTTATTTGCTCATTTTCTCATAAATCAAACACACACACCAAAAAAAAAGAATAGCAAGCCATGGCATCTTTTAGATTGATACAGCTGACAAAGCACCATTATGCAACAACTAAGAAAACCTCAAAGGTGAAAGCATAAGTTCTTAAATCTCAATGATCAAGAATTTTTAATATTCCTACAGTTCTCAAGAAATCTAGTAGTCAATACAGCAAAGTAATGGGAAAAAGCTACTATCAAAACCATGAAATCTTAATAAAGCTTACAAAGTATGTTGTGATATAGGAACGGAAATTTGAATCGTCTGAGAAGATATCTGCCAGACGCATTGCATTGAGCCGTAGGAGTCCCGTAGGGAAAGCTCTGTTAGAAGAAGCATCCAACAGAAGTTTGCGATTTTTATTAAGTGAAGCCCTCAATATTTCAAGAACCTACATTGGAACACGTATATTGACATTGAGCAACTTGCACAGTTTAACAGTGGAAAAAAGACCTCAAAAGTAGAAATTGCAACAAACAAAGTCGACTAGGATGTCTATTATTCGAGGAGAAACAGCAATAATAGCAGCATATCTCCAATAATATTAACCTTGAGGGTTAGTAAAAGAAAATTTTGAATTATTACAGAATTTTCAATGGAACATTGTCTGAAAAGAAGTCAAAAGGAATCTATTTAGAGCAGAGTGGTTGATTTAAAACCAATTTTGGACAGTAAATTTTAAACCAAAAAAAAAACTGACAAATATAGAGGTCTCATCTGTCAACCTTTTCACTAGCAGCTGTTTATATAGTATCACATACCCTGTCATACTATATAAGCAGTAAAATCTAACCTCTAATGCCACAGATTTTGCCAAGTCAAGACTTCCAGGAGAGCTTGCCACCTCATCAAGGTAAGAAATACTTTCAGCTTCACACAGATTCAATAGCTGAATAAGAGTGTATATGAACCAAATATTAGATGAAAACATATGGACAGGGGAAACAGGAGAAAATTACAATATAACTAAATCCCCCAAGACTCACAATTGATAATATTTTAGCTTTCAATCTAGAAACAGCAGCTACAACTGTAGAAGACTCCCCAACAGTAGGTGCAATATCTAATTTCAAGATAGCCTGGGCAAGAAACAGAACACCGCCATTTCCACACAGTTCCTGGTGTAAAATGCAGAGTCCGTGTTAAATCAATGAGGCATGTAACAGATCATGAGAACACTGGATGTTAATGTCCTGAAATATCATTATAACAGACAGACATCTAAACTTCTATCTTATCATGGAAAAATTCATAGCATATTATAAGCTCATGCAATATACAGTTATAAACACTTAATTTCCCCTGGTGGTTGACGCTTTCATTGAACATCTGTGTTCAAACAATTTTTCCTTCTTTCCTGTCCTTTTACCACATAATGTATCATCAGAATTCTAGCAGCTTTGCTACAAACATTTTCTCAAAAATTAGGGGGATAAATAAAGTTTTATAACTAGTCAAATCAAACTGAGTATAGGAGTTCTTTTAAAAACCTTGTTCCTAAGCAGGCGCTCCCGGAACACCTTTTGTTGGCATAGTGACTGAAGGAACTGTAAGGAAGCTTCACACTGTTGGCAGAGATAGTTAACTATCTGTTCAGCTGTTGGAGTTGATCTTGTACAAGGACTTGCATGTTGTTCTAACAGCTTGACCTGAAGAAACCTAACTACCACATGAACTGCTCCAAAAGCTGCATCCATAAACATGTCCACCTGCAGAAAATCCACAATCAGGCTGCAAATCTCTATCTCAGCCTTCAACTGAGTAGCTGAAAAATAAGGCCATGTTACATCAAATTGTCAAGAAAGCTAGAGTCAAATGCTTGAAGGAAAAAAAAAACTTAAATGTAGAGAATGAAAAGCATAACCAATGACTCCCGAAATACATACAATCCATTTCCTCTACATGACAGCTTTGCTCGTGTCTGGTAAAAGAAATTATACCTTTGGATGTGCAAGCAATACTTGAACAAGATCTTGCCACTGTGAAGAAACAGATTTTGTTAGCAAATTTAGAGTACATATCACCAGTGCTGAATGGACAAGGGCCACGGAACCTGAATTATTGCTTTCCTGCAAAAGCAAAGCGACTCCACATAAGTATACAAAAAAAACGTGTAATGTGAAAGCTCAGAAGTTATATAGAAGTACCTGTCTGTAGCTGCTAAGAACAATTTGTAAATAAAGTACCAGATCCAATATCTGTTCAGATACTTTTACATCATCAAGCAGAATCTGTGGAATAACAAAAGAGGGATAAATACAGTTTTTATGCTTATAAAATATGCCAACAAAAACAAGGCTTCAGTGAAGGATCCAAGGAATCATAACTTAAGGGCAAAGGAAAAAGAAAGAGAATACATATTCCATACTTTAAAATACTAAAAACATCAGTGATCCATCAGAAAAATTTTCTTGCATGCTTGCTAAAAGGAAAAATATGAGTAGATGAAATACACAGATTGAGCTTAAAACATCACGCGATCTGTGTTTCCTGCAAATATATCAATCACTGCTACTGAAGAACAGACTAAAAGATCTGTCCTCTGTACAAGCAGAAAGCTAAAGAGATTTTTTAGATTTACCAAAGGAAAACCATATGCATTCAGGAAATACACCTTATTAATGATCAGTAAATTTAACCTGCTCAAGTTTGGCATGCCGAGGTGCAAGCTCACACAAGGAATGCAAAAGCCGAATGCCACAAAGTATATAAGTAAAAAGGGATTCATCTCTCCTGGATGAGACAAGAACTGCAATAAGGTGCAAAGGAAGAAAGCTTGCAAGTTTTTCAACATCAACCTGAAAAAGAAAATGGTGCAATTTCAGATGGCAAGACAGAATTAAAAACAAAACAGGGCAAGAAAATCATGACCATGATAACTTTTGTTCTCTAACCTTTATTGTGGTCCCTTTTTCACTATGGAAGTGAACAGTGTAATTTTCAGAGTCTCCTAACAATTTGCTAAGCTCCTGTGAGCTTACCCCATGCAGCTCTTTCACTACTGAAATTAAGTCAATCACCTGTCCATATAAATTGATAGTCATTGATGTCAGAGACTATAGAGACATGAACCCAGTTGAGGCACTGAAACCTAGTCAAAACGTCAACAAAGTCACCCATAAAGTAGATTAAAAAATCCCAAACCTAATTGATATCTTCTCTATTAATAGAAAAGACAGTCATCCAAAAAAAAAAAACAGAACCAGCTGAGAAAAGCTGCGGACATGCAGTTGAGTTGAGAAAGCTTACTTGATCAGCAACACAAGATGAATCCTCATGTGCAAGTCTCATCCTAGATCCAAGATCAAAACAATCAAATAGGAAAAATATAGTACCGAAAACAAACAACTATGATAATCTGTACTTTAGCTCAACAGCTGGAATCTCAGTATTTATCATATATATGCAAATAAAAAGTAAACTCTTACGGCAAAAATGATCACAGTGGACAAAAAGGCCGCGCATATCCAGCATACATATATATATATATATAAAAGAAAGACAAAAATCAAGGAAAAGCATTGCCCACATATTTCATTGGACAAAAACCAAACACGGTAGAATCATCAGCCACCATAACATCCGAGTGTAATGGACAAAAAGAGATATCTAGAGTAAATCAAGATCTAACCAAATTCAATTCTCTCTTGATATGTTTCTCAATTCATCCAATTCAAGCAGCAAATCCCCCAAAGGAAATTCCTGCATGGCTTGATTATCAAGCGAAACTTAGTGCTCAGAACTTCCCTGCTAATGATGAGACTATTCCCTAACCTAAGAACTTTAAATATACAGGTACCGCGGTCGATTTAAGACATGCACAAACATACCAAACAACAAGAAAAAAACGCACATCATAGAACCCTAGATTTGAAGCCAATGAAGTGGACTGATCATAGAAAACCCTAAGACGCAGAGATTGACAACAAACAAACCAGCTCGGAAACCAATGACAACAGAACTGCCAAAACAGAAAGCTCAAACTACCTTGAATCCCCGGTGTCACCGAACTAACCTTGGAACCGCATCAGCTTCCAACGCGCAAAATCAAAAATAAAAATAAAAACAAAAAAACGAGAAAGGAAAATAGACTTAGCGGGTTTTTTCTCGTTAGTGTAGGAGAGGAGAAGAGAGGAGAGGACTAACGTAGATGTTTAAGTGGGAAATCGAGTGAGAAATGGAACCTATGATTGAATGAAGACTACGTTGATGTTTTTCCTTTGCCTTTTATTTATCTCTTCTATGGTGTTGTCAAGTGACGGATATGGCCGAGATTGGAACAGCTTCTGCTTCTGGGTTACTATGATTATAATTATATTTGAATTAAAATAAACAAATAAATATAATTTTAATTTTATAAAATTAATCTATTTTATATTAAAAATTAGGAAACATATTAAGATTATACGATATTTGAAATGATTTGGATGATTTATTATTAATAAAAAATTTTGATTTATAATTTTTTTTATTCATATAAAAATATTTTATTTTATTAAAAGCATTAAAAATAATTAATTCTATAATTTAATTTTTCCTGTAAATGAAAATTTACCCTTTGGACAAAAGCCCAATAATACAGATTAGGGCAACTTTGGACAGTATCACTTTAAGCGCAAGAAAGAAAGGCTAACCATCCAGTCAGATACTGGGCTGGCTCACAAATTGAGCCCAACATGAACCCTTTTCTCCATCTGCAAATAAAGGTTTCCTGGTTGCCAGTTGGCTATAAACCCTAAAACCCTCAGCGCTTCATCTCGGTAGCTCTCTAGACGACAACCATGGCACAGAAAGACCACAGCCACCAACATGAGTCTACCGTCGCCAAGACCTTTCCGGTAAAACCTAAGCTAAAACCCAAACCCAAAGCGGCATCGAAAACTCCAGAATCGAAGTACTGGTCCTCATTCAAAAACCACCAAATCACAAACCTGGTATCATCCATCCCCTCCATCGAATTCTCCCCTACTTCCCCTCACCGTCACTTCGCCGCCGCAAACTCCACTTCCATCACTTTGTACTCCTCACAAGAACTTTCTCCAGCCTCCACGATCTCTTCCTTCTCCGACGTCGTCTCGTGCTGCTCTTTCCGCTCTGACGGCTCCCTCATTGCCGCATCCGACTTATCCGGCCTCGTTCAGGTCTTTGACGTCAAGACTCGGGTTCCACTCCGCCGTCTTCGGTCCCACGTTCGTCCAGTCAGGTTTGTTAAGTACCCACTTCTTGATAAGCTTCACTTGGTGTCCGGTGGCGATGATTCGATTGTTAAATATTGGGATGTCGCTGGGGAGACTGTGGTAACGAACTTATTGGGTCATAAAGATTATGTAAGGAGTGGTGATTGCTCTCCGATTAATGGAGAACTCTTTGTGACTGGGTCTTATGATCACACTGTGAAGTTGTGGGATGCGAGAGTAGAGAGTAAGAACTCGGTTGTTGAAGTGAATCATGGAAAGCCTGTGGAGGATGTGATATTTTTGCCATCTGGTGGAATGCTAGCAACCGCAGGAGGTAACAGTGTGAAGATATGGGATTTGATTGGAGGAGGGAAGATGGTATATACGATGGAGAATCATAACAAGACTGTTACATCACTTTGCTTGGGCAGAGTAGAGAAGGAGAGTGGAGAGGAGTATAGAATCTTGAGTGTGGCGCTAGATGGGTATATGAAGGTTTTTGACTATGCAAGAATGAAGGTTACTCATTCAATGAGGTTTCCTGCGCCATTAATGTCAGTTGGATTTTCACCAGATTGTTTGACGAGGGTTGTTGGTACATCAAATGGAACTATTTTTGCTGGGAGGAGAAAGGCAAAGAAGGATGTGGAGGAGGAGGGTAAGTTAGGGGATTTCACAGGGTTAGGGAGTTTTGAGGAGCCACGGAGAAGGGCCTTGAAGCCTTCCTATTTTCGGTATTTCCATAGGGGTCAGGGGGAGAAACCAAGAGAGGGGGATCATTTGATAATGAGACCAAAGAAGGTGAAATTGTCAGAGCATGATAAGTTGTTGAACAAGTTCAGGCACAAGGAAGCTTTGGTTTCGGTGTTGGGTAGAAAAAATCCGGAACATGTGGTGGCTGTCTTGGAGGAACTGGTTGCAAGGAAGAAGTTAATGAAATGTGTGGAAAATATGGATGAGGAAGAGCTTGGTTTGTTGTTGGGGTTCTTGCAGAAGTACACCACAATGCCAAGACATGCTAATTTATTGATGGGATTGACAAGAAAAATACTCGAGTTGCGCTTAGAGGATATCAAAGCTTCTAATGAGTTGAGCAGTTATATTAGGAATATGAAGCGGGCACTTGAGGAAGAGATACGAATACAACAATCATTGCAGGAGATACAAGGTATAGTTTCTCCCTTACTGAGGATTGCAGGAAGAAGATAGAAGCCATTGTCTGTAAGGATCTTCCGGTATAAGTTCATTAACGTGAGCTCTTTTTGACAAGAGATTTTTCCTTTTTTTGTGGTTTTAGATACCAAATCTGTATTTTAGGTTTGGAATTCCATCCCAAAGGATACTGCGTTTTTGTTGTTAGTATTACACTATTTTATTGAAAACCCCCTATCAGGTCGTTGGATGATTGCCAATTGCCATAATGGTATTCTAGAATGTGGGTTTCCTACATTTCACCTTTTGCTGCTTGGGTGTTCGTCAGTTAGAGTTTTGCTGTCGTTTGTACCATGATGGATTTACAAAACCATCAATATATTGAGTGATTCCTAAAAGTATAGGAGAGAAGAAGCCTAAGCTATGCAAATTCTGTGAGAAAACCTTATAAACTTGTAGCTATAGGGTTATGATCGCTACTAATGAACAATCAAACGGTCAAGAAGAACAGATGCAAGATAGATCTATTCCCACTTGTAACTCGTTGTAGGACTGAACAATACTACATAAAGGGTCAGTCCTACAACGAGCTACAAAGTGAAGTGCATAAAGGTTCATGGCGCCTTGGCTCAGCACAATCCGACAGTGAGAGAAATTAAGACCATCCGACCCTCAAGCACGATCATTCCGGAAAAATATAAGCATCAAATAATCTGGCCAAATAACACTGTAAACTCAAATAAATAAGCACTGTAGGTATAGACATGGCTATTTGGGCACAAAGCCTCAACATTAGCACCAATGTTGGCATCAGGAAACCGTTCCAGATGAGGTGCTGATATTTTGGGTGTGTTTGGGATGATATGCGTCCAACAAGCGACAATGAAATGCAGGTCAAGCAGCATTAGCCATGGAGTCAATTAGGATTTGATAACCTTCTGGAACCGTTGCCTGTCTCAAAACACATTCTGCTAAGACAGGGACGTCAGAATTGACGTCAAGAAACCTGGCCAGGAACAGCAATAGATGAAAATCAGAAATTCTCTTCACAAGCGGAAGATTCTTCGCTCGGTCTAAATGAGTCTTCAGTGCCCTTGTTGTCACTGGGTTGGTCCTGTTTTCAATGGGAAATGTCGATGAGAGCGGTCCCTGCATTAGACAAGTGATAGATGTCATTACTAGAATCTCGTCAACATTATGAGAACGATAATTAGAGCAAGAAACCTTGCCAAGCAAAACACCACAGCTAACATCTTTGTCCAGTGTTTAAACAAAACACAAAATAATAAACTGAAAGAACATCCCCAACCACATAAAAAACAACACACCAAACGGCCTGAGAAAAAAATGGATAAAGATAATCAAAATAGTTGACGAAAAAATTACTATATGAACTCAATAGTTCAATTCTTTTTGTCTCTCTCCCAGATCACAACTGCCAGCTCCTTCTACAAATGAGGATATAAAGATTATTCTTTTAAGTCTCGCCAGTATAGTACCCTACAACTCACAAGGATAAAGCTCTTATTCCTGAAGCCTAACCAGTACCATACCCAACCATTAATAATCTCATGAACATGGCAAATTTCATCTGACAGAATCATATGGTTATGATCCACCAATTGTGAACCACCTCCGACAGAATCATATGGTATTATGACAGGTTATTGGATCATCTTACTTAGTATAGGATCAATCCATTTCACAAACCCCCCAATCTTGATAACATCTGCAAATGTGTTTAATGCCCCTTCAAACAGTTCTCCCTCCTCCCCCCGCCCCCACCCCACCCACCCCTACAAGAGAAGCTTATCCAAATTTTGAAGACAGAATGCTCCATGTAGTACTCAAATGAGAGAATTCAAAGAAAGAAGAAAGTCTAGTTTTCAGCAAGATGAACTTAGTCAGGCTTCTCTAATACTAGATTAACATGATATCCGGATACATGACCATACATACGTTCTATACTAGCACTCCATTCTCTCATCCTCAATTCTCACTAGATTGTAAGATATATTAAGGGAACTTGGAAATAGCACATTATAGACAGAAAGTGCAGAAGCTTTAAAATAAAAGCATGTCGTTCTAACTTATAATCACTTCCTACCATATATGGATCTAACATTTTTCTTTGAATTGGGAAATTTATGCTGGCGTCTAACGCAATACAGATGGCTAAACGCCAATTTAAAAAATACAAGCATCCGCAGCGCCAAATCCCTATGTGAATCAGATACGAACTACCAACTGTATTTGAGACTTGAATGAAAGGAATCCAGCCGTCATCCAGCCTTACTGTCATCACTAAATGCTCAAAACTAAACCAGCCATAACTCTAAACACACATGACGAAAGATAAACCAAGGGGAAAAGTACACATACCTGGTGGTCCAAAATCTTAACTACAACCAAGAAGAAATCATTGTCGACCTCTTTAACATCCTTCACACCAACAACAACCTCCTTCTTCATTATCGACAGCTTAGGCTCCACATCGTCGCCAATCTCCGTTTGGAACCACCCTTCTTTGAACAACCTAACGCACATATCACTCATCTGAAACGCCTCGAAATGCACATCCGCCCCTCCATCCTCGTTCACTTCCAGTTTCACTATCGCTGTCACCCATTCCTTTAATTCACTCTCCGCATGTAGCTCAACCGCCTGCAAAACCTCCCGGTTAGACAAAGTATAGTCTTTTTTGTCCTGCATTATCGTCTGTGTGAATATAAACCCCACTCTCGTCATTCCTAGCCCCATAGCAATCGCCTCAACCGCTTTCTCCTCCTCCGGATCCCTCAAAAGAATCAGAGCCTCATCCGTTCCCTGCTGTGGTGGTTCGTAGATAAAATTGACCTCCACTTTACCCTCATCCGACACGGTCCCGTACATAAATCCACCGCGCTTGACAGCAAACGCCAACGTTTCATTGACGTAGTGCTGGAAGGCATTGGCACAGTCTCGATCAAACGAGACAGAGTCACAATGGGGAGTTTCCTGGCGTGTGACGCGCATCTGCTTGGCGATGAGATCATCCATGGTCATCTTTCGTCCGAACGAACCTGCCGGACTGACAGAGGTGGTGCCGCGTACGGTGCGCTCGCCGTCGTAGGAAAGAAAGATCATTGAACCGTGGGAGAGTTTGAGGGAGGAGAGAGAGGTGTTGGGATTGTCCATGTCGGTGAATGACTGGACAGCGGAAGGAGATTTTGCCAATAAGAGGTTTTGGTTGGTTGAAAGGGTTTGGTTTTGGACAGGGATTTGGAGTTGCGCTTGGATTAGGGTTTTGAGCTGGGCGATTGTGATATTCAGGTTGTCGACGGTAACGCGCTCTAGCCCGTCGCGGCTGCGGATCCGGAGCATCATCGTGATGTTTGGCGAAGTAGATTCCCTTGGCTGGTTCGCTGGGTGAGGGGTTTTATAGGCAGAGGGAAAAGGGAGAATTTGATTCTTGAAGTGTTGGGCAAGATAGAGAGGTACTAAACTTGAACTGTGAACTCAAGGTGTTACTGCCTTGGGAAGAAAGTGAAAACGACATGACGGTGCGTATATATACGTACATACGATAAGACGCTGCCGTTTATGTAGCTTTAGAAAACTGTGCGAGGTCAAACAGTTTTGGTCAACCAAGAAAGTGAAGAGGACACGACTCCACATATACGTGCTGAAACATTGAAGAAACGGCGCCGTTTAAATTACGTTTTTTTATTTTTCCTGTCAAACTCACCGTTTTGCCGAAATTATGTTAGTATATTTTATTAATATGTTATCTATCGTAATATATACAAATCCAAATCAAGATAAATATTTATCGACAATATTTAATTATAAAATCAAAATTAAATACCTAGTTTTGATCAGTAGGTATTTCATAGACTTATTTAACCAAGACAACCAAAACTTCACATACTGAAATTGAAAATTCACAAAATCAAAGGCCCAATAAAAACCCGGTCCATGTTGTAGGCCCCTATTTAATTTCTCTTGGTGAAAGCCCGTGATGTCTGGTTTATATATGGGCCGAATCCAAATATTAACTTAGACGACAAGTGAACCAAATTCTTTGTTATTCTCGGATCACGTCCCCTGGTGTTTGGTACCGTATCGTATCTAATCCCCTGTTCTTGTCCGAGGGAGATACAGAAATGGATGCCTTTCCCTGCGCAGGAATTCAATTTTCTGCAGCATATGATGTTGTTAACTAGCTAGCTTCAGAAACATGGTCTATGACAAAAGAGTGGAATCTGATTCAGTCAAGATCTAGACACAATATTTATATTTTGTATGCCAACTCGTGCTGGGAATTTTTAGAAAACCGATATAAAAAGCTGAAGATTCCCAGTATTTTTTTAAAGCAGCAAAAGCTACCAACCACAGCTATGATGTCGATTTTCGAGCAAAGCCCATGCCTCGGATTCCATCCAACTGTGGAGTATATTTTGGCGATATTACTAAAATAATACATTTTCTTTGTGTGAATCATCACAGATACATATTACAAAAGTTGTTCAAAAACCAGAACTAATTTCATGTAAGTTCAGTCTGGTGTATGGGAATACAGATCATGAGCCATGAAGAACAGTTGGGAAATGAGAAGAATAAAGGGAAGAGAGATCATAGGAGGAGGGTATAATAATCCTTGCAAGAAAAAATAAACTGGTGTGGCTTAGCCATCAATTCTACCAGTGTATATGGGCTGTTGGCCCCTTGAATTCTTCAAGTTTTACAAAGAACAGCAGTAAGCAGCATATAATTAATCTGTACAGCTGCTGTCTACAAGGAACAAACTGTGTTCAATCAAGATCCCCTCCCACTAATCAAACAAAAGGAAATATAGTGAAAGAGAAGAGAACAATATCCAAGAAAAAAAAAAACAATGGTGTATGGCAATGGAAGAAGAATGATAAGAAAAGATGAAGAAGAGAGGCCATGGAGATCAGGATGCTAGACAAGCCTCCCAGAAAAGCCTGCTCTTCTCCTTCTCGCTCTTTGGTTCCTTGGTTGATTCCACGGAAACGCATGGTTTCTCTCTTTGACATCCATTGACTTCCTCTCCCTGCTCGTCCTCATCCTCATCCTCATTATCACCAGTAGCTTCACCATATCCCTCAACCGCACTACCGCCGTCAAGATCTGTCCACCTTGAATAATGATCCGACACATCATGGCTACATGATTCTGCATCATCCTCATCGTGAACTCCACTCATCTCCACGTTTGGATCAAAACCCACCTCGGAATCACCCGTGGCTTCAACAAACAAGTGAGAAGGCAAATCAATATCCTTCCTTGCGTCCATTGTTTTGCAGCTGAAAGAAAACCTGTTCCCCATGATCGGATAATGGTTTCTCCTCCACCCTTTCTTTCAGCCAAAACAAAGAAGATAAAAGAAAATTTCCAACGAATTGGGTTTGAAAGATTTGCTCCTCGCGGAAATTTGTAAGTATTTAAACGAAGCTGAACAAACTAATTACCCAACCACTTCAGGCACTCCAACCCACAATCCCATGTCCTGTTCCACCCTTAAATTTAAAAACTGTTCCAATCCTATTTGACGGCCTCGTCGACCTGCAATAAAGGGGGGAAAAGTACCCATTTAGTAAAAGCGAGTGACAAAAAACAGCACAAACATGTGCGTTACTCTAGGAGGAGTTGATACAGAGAAAGATGCAATGATTTGAATGGATCGTGCGCTTCTAGAAACACAACCAAAAAACTATTCTATAATTCACGTCTATCTTCTCTTCCGTCAACCTAACCTTAGGCGCCTTTCTAAGGCTTCAGTTTTGTTCTGTAAGAGACCACAGTTCATCAATCAAGAGATCCAAACGTTTTAACCAAAAACCCAACCCAATTTGTTATCCATTAAGTTGTGTATGTTACCAACTATAAAATAAATTACACTATACCATTATAATCTTTAATCATTAAGGATGGATGAATATTATTATTAAATCATATTCTTCGGATTTGTTTAGTTAGTTAGATTATTATTCCAAACATGCTGACCTAGACCTGAAAGAATATCCTATAAAGAAATTGGGATATTATCAAACTAAACTAAGTAGGAAAAAAATCGACATGTTTAGTTTATTACATATATTTTATTTTTTTAAAAGGGGAGGCAATCTTCAAACACAAGCATTAAAAAGCGAGTTTGACAATTGATATGTGAAGAGCATCTAGAAGGGGGAAAATAATAAAAAAATAATTGCAGCTTCAGCTAAATTTCGGCAAGGAAACAGACTTGGTCAGGAATTGGGTCCTGAAGTTCAAGTTTGAATTTAACCTTTCCATTCAAAGGAAAAGAAATCTGAAAACTACCGCACTGGATAAGTTCCGTTCGGGTACCGGAGTCCGGAGGTCCGGAGGAATATCGTCAACGATAGTGATTCAAACGCGGGAAAAAGACAGACGTTGATGCCACCACGCGTCATCCGTGTGTAAGCCTGAATTGCTGGGTATCTATCTTGTTCAAACACATAAAAAAATTTTGTAAAAAAAAATAAATTGTAATAGCTATTTATTGGCTATAGTCATCGATGGAAAAGCAAGACTAGACTCATAACTATTTTTTCGTCCATGATTAATAAAACCTGTGCTTCTAAATTAAAAAAAAATACTCATAACTATTTATTCAAGTAATAGCACTGCAATTATTAGGGCTGTCCACCATGTCTGGCGGCATTTAGAATCCTGGACCAGCCTAGGAATTTTTTGAATTATTAGTGACATTCCCTCGAACAATAATAATTAATTTCTTTTATTTTTTATCATAAATTTAATTAATCGAAAATTTCAAATTATTTCATTTTCAATTCAAAATCTTTTGATTTTTTTTATTAAGAAGGAATGACTATATTCCCCGAAGACATATGTAATAAAATTCGAGTACGGGAAAACAGGACTGGACGGGAGAGAAGTGCGGACCAAGTGGATAACGCTACTACCAGTGGAGTGGCTAACTGGCTATCAGGTCGGGAGTCGAGACCACTAAACAAGCAATTAATTCGTTGAAGATACTCACTTGGAACTGCACCAAATAAAAAGGCTTCCAGGTGGCTATTGCTTCGAGTTGGCGATACCACCGTCGGCAGGATGCTTCGGCAGGTAAGATTGCAACTGCAGATTTTTGCATGCTCTGGTCCGCCACTGACTCCCGTTTGGAAACAATCGTTGTCATACCTACAAACCAACCAAGCACAAATGAAACAGTCGAAGTTCAGTGGTTTTTACTGTGCCAAGAAACACGATCGGGATCGGGATCGGGCTTGTGAGAGAAGCAAAACTTGTGTCGTTGGCACGGTTCTGAACCTGAGAACCCACCTACCACACCGCTGAGGTCAGCTAAAATGAGGATGGAGAAAGACATGCTGATTGGCATATTTCCACCACTTGGGTAGAGAGAGGAATGGATTTCCTCAGGTCAACGAAACATTTGTGGATACTTCAAGCAACTTTGGTCTGCTTTCTAACCATTTGCATCACCAAGACGAGAAGGTACTTGTATGAACTACAAATTTATAATCTTTGCACCATAAAATTATCAAAATCTTACACCCAATGGACGAACTAGATAGAAAGAAGATTCACACAACAGGTCAGCGTATAAAAACTTCCAATCATGTTCTCCTTGCTTAGCAAGGTTGTGCGAAAGAAGACTAAACTGGTCATTATGTCCAGTTGTGTCTCTAGAGCAAGAGAGACGGGTGCATATCACATCTATGGAGTGATTAAAAGTTGGTTGGTGAAGCATCCAATCGTGTTCAATAAATTAAAGACACAATCCCAAAATACAGAATCAATATGCAGATAAGGATGCGACTAAATAGTTCCACTATTTGCCAAGTATTTTAGAATCAATTTAGGAGAACGACAACAAGCTTAATTCAAATGCAATACCATTCCCCTTTCTATCAACAATCAGTTTATAATATACAATTGTTCCAAAAGAAGAAAATGAAAAAGCAAGAGAAAAATTCAGGTATACAACTACTAGACTGAAAATAAGAAAAGGTTGCTTTACTTAGTACACCAAAAATAAGTAATACAAGCCTGTGGCAACAAGGAATGCAGAAGAAAAATATATCTGAATATGAGTCGGAAAATTTTAAATGTATCATTCTCCTTAGCAAAATAAAAGATGCCAACAACTGACAGATGAGAATGATTGGGATCATAAATTAAAGAACATTCGGCACTTGCATAATTGAGATAACAGGAATCGCATATATGATAACTGCCAGCCATACGATACAAATTAATCCAAAGATGCAATTGTATCAGGTTATCTGTAAGGAAAGAACAGATTACATAAAATATAAAAACAACTAAAACTATTCCTAACACCTGTCCAGCTTTCATCCACCGCATTGTATGCATTGATATATAAACCAAAGCAATTGTTTGTTTAATTGATCACCTAAAGCTAAAGATATTCATTATCCAGTCTAGCAGAGAACAAAAAGATCCATTGTTCTGTTATTTATTTTTTCCTCTGCAGCATCAGCATCGAGAACCTTCAACTCCAAAAGGAGAGAAGTATGCATATTTAATTTGATGTTGATAGCATTAAAGTCTCTACATAACCCAGTACTGCAAAATTCCCTTGAACAAGATAAGCCAATAGATCTGTACGATAAAAGTGAAGCCTATGCAAAGGAGACCTCTCAATAGAGGAAAATGCGATAATAGAACACAAGTGCATGCCTGTAGACGCTTTTCTCAGCAGCAACAGCTCAACTCTCTAAATCCACAATTAAGGAATCAAAATGATTTGTACATTTCCGGAGACTACCTCAAGTAACTCTTTCTGGTTAGCAATCCCGCAAGTATCACATAGATAACCCTCCGACAGCTAGCTCCTTCACACAAGGAAGGTGCTGTCAATTGACAATCCATGGCAATGCTTAAAAAAATTGAAAGTGACAGATCTAATCATTAGCCTATTCCAAGAGAAAGGCCTTACGATTTATAATCCATGATTTATGAGTAGTACTGATTTGGAAGCAGTATAATCAAGAATATGGATAAGCTAGTGAATTAGAACAGTTGTGCCTATACATTGTGAGAGCAGAATGCACCAAAACATCAAAAATAAAATTTTAAAAAACTTTGACGACCAAAGCAAAGTACCTTTTTCTTTGTTTGAGCAGTCTTCCTTTCTCATTATTCTTCCCAAATAGAACATAATCTTTACCTGAATACAAAGAGCAGTCCTAATCAATAAAGCAGGGTCACAAAGGGCACCTACATGTATATAACAACTTTCCCTGTGCTCTCTGAAATAGTGGTAAATGCTGACCAACAGCAAACCTTAATAATAAATGTTTCGAAGAGAATGCTACCTGAATCACAGTAAACCGACCAGTTCAAGTGTTTCTTGGACCAGTAATGAGTAACTCAAACAACTAAAAAATATTTTTAAATGTATGTTAAAGTATTGTGGTTTTGTTTCTAGAGGAACTCAGGAAAGGGAGAGCATTGCACTTCTTTCCCCAAGTCTCCAAATACACTCAAATTACAAGCCAAGTTACTGAAATATATAAATACCATGCAACAAAGCAATAGGACATAATAGAATCTAAGAGAAAAAAAAGAAGCAAGCCCACACTCATTACCTGAATTGTATAGAAAAGGTGAAACTCTTGCAGTCCTACCAAATATCAACCACTTTGTTGCCATACCATACAGCCTTTAAAGACCATTACATTGAGTACTAGAATAGAAAATAGAGTTCATAAATTCAAAGGAATTAACATGTTCACAAAATGAGAAATAGGAAATTGAACGTCAGAAATGACAAAATTAGGAACATAGCATCATGGATTTTCTGCTCCATTATAATACAAGAGATTAAATGGGAAAAATCAATAAATCAATTATTAATCTCTAAAAATTTTCCATGTTACACAAATTACAAATTGTATTTTGGTGCTCATTGCACCCAGAATTACAAGTGTTGGGAAATTCAATCCCCCGAAGTAGTTACAAAGATGGAGTCATGACCATGACAGAGATCAAGAATCCACCAAATGCTGATAGCACAATCTTCGTATATCCAGGTTGCTTGCGACCATGGATCATGGCAAGTTCTGCTTGCTATCCTGACTCACCTTCTGATCATTGAGGTTTACTCTGCTTGTTGTCTCTCTTAAGCTGGACTTTCAATTTTTTACCACTTAATTGGCACCCATTCATCATACTAATAGCAGCCTGTGCGGCTGCAGGTGAGTCGTAGCTAACAAAACCTGCAAATGAATGCTCATTAAAGACAAACTCAAAGAAGAAATTGCTAGCCTAAAAAATTATTGAAAAATGGGAATGGGTATACCAAAACATTTGCTAACACCAGTTGCTTTATCAACAAACACTTTAGCACTCAAGACTTTACCAAAAGCCTGAAAAGCATTGGCAAGCTCTTGATCACCAAATTCTTGAGGTATGTGATAAATAAATAGATTAGCACCAGGTGGACCTAAATAAAAGAAGACAGAATAGTCAATACAATAAGACCATCAAGACACAAGAATACCAAAAAAATTACAAAAAATTGTAATGACACAGAAGACAACCTTCAACCTGACCCCCAGAACTTGTGCTGACACATGCTGGTGATGAAGAGGTACTGTTTGTATGTCCAGGTGACAATGAACCTGATGAACTCAGAGGCTGATGATTCATCAGGGCTCCAGGATATACCATGGGATACTGAAGACCTGGCACTGCTGGATAGGCAGAGCCTACATAGCTTGCAGGAGGCACTGCATAATTTCTAGGGCTCACACTGGGGTCAGGTCTAACTCCACCACGTAACATATTTCCTTGATTAACAGGAGGAATAATACCATGGAAACCAGGTTGATTCTGCATTGGTGGTAGACGGTATGGCATAAGTCCATAAGTTCCAGGAGCCTATAAGAAGAACAAGATGACTACCATGGTGTTACCCATTTTTATTTCAAGAATGAAAGAAGCATATTTTGATGCAAAAGGAAAAACAAGTTAGTCATACTTGAAGATATCTCAGGAGTAGCTGAAGAACCCCATAACTACAGGCATTGCAAGAAGTTAATTTCTTAAAAATTTAGATCGTGAAAAAGGCTGACCTGATATCCAAATCCGTTATATGGAGGAGCATATCCCATTGGTAAGGCTCCAAATAGTGATGGATGTTGTGCATCAGGATCTTGCAGATTAGAAGCCTGAGATTGTGCTTTTTGAGCTCTTCGAGCCTGTCTTTCCTTTTCTGTATCTGCCCATTTGACGACCAAAGGAACACTTGAACCCTAAGACCACAAGAGAGAAAATCAGATTTGAAAACTCCAAATTATCATCCCTATATAAATTGACAGTCATAAGAAAAGGTTTTGTAGACAACTGCTGGTTGCCATAGCTTAATTAATTCAACAAATATACCAATCACATGCTTGATTCAGGAGGGATCTAAATCCATAGAAGCCAAAGAAGCTTTCATAAAAAAAAGAAGAAAAGTTCCGCGTGGTAACAAATTCCAAGATGACATGCTACAGAAACAAAAAGTTACATGTAAAAATTCAATTTTTTAGCCAACATTAACCAAATAAAACGAAAAGTAACAAGTTGACATATTAAATCAATTATGGTGGCAGGATGAAACATGGTCGTTGAATATAAAAGCAGTGATCAAGCATTGCTCAGACCTAAGTTAAAATACATACAGTACCATATTTTCAAGCAAGAGATGGTATTGCATAAGATTGATAATTATGATACACTAGCAAAATGAATAGCCCAACATATGCGCTCGCAAAATTGATCGTTAAAACACAAGATACAGCCACAGCATATCTTCACAAGCAATCACAAAAACTCAGCTAGATGTTTTCTTGATGTGCTCTTTTACCATATATGAGAAGCTAATTAAGCACAAACCTCCATTTTGTGCTTCCCATTGATGGCCTCCAGTGCAGCAAGGGCTTGATCTTTTGTCTCATACTTCAAAAAAGCACAGCCTATCAATTAATTAGTAGAGATCAGCAAGAAAGTTCTCTGCAAACAATCACAGGCAAATAAATATATATAGGCAATGATACCTTTGCTTGTTTGCTGAGACCCTCTTATAATTTGCAAATCCTTTATGGTTCCGTAAATGGAAAATAAATTTGATACTTCATCTTCAGAAACGTTTTTTGGAAGCATACCAACAAAGAGTTTATGTTCTGAAAGGCACAGATATGAGAAAGAAACAGGAAAGTAATGTGACGCCCACAAAGACATAAATGGAAAAACAACAAATAGTAAGACAAAATAACACCAAGGACACTTTAGTAGCAAAGATAGAAATTATCTTCATAACAACTAAAGAAAGATTCAATCACTCACCTAGTCTTTCCAGCTCTCCATCTGCATACTTCACTTGCAATGGATTTGATGCCTAAAGCCATGGGTAGAAAAGAAATGCATTTCAATTAGACAGGTAATGGCATAAATTCACCAAAGGAAAAAGAAAAAAACATCATAGTCATCCAAATTATAAAAAAACAAACATGTTGCAAAAGGACCTTCAAAATTAAAACATTAAATGATATTCATTACATGATTAACAGGTAACATAAAAACCTAGAATTTCCCAGTTCACTTCAAAAGCAGTTTCAACAGTATGCAAGTTAATATCTACCACTAGAGCAATTGATATATCATTCCACTCACCATAATTAGCTCAATATTCTGAGTAAATTGCGGTCTTCCAAGATATGTGGACCAGCAAAAGAAGTCCATTAACTTTTTCATATTTGAAAAATTAATATTTCCACTACCGACATTAAGTCAAACTAAAACAATCTCCATGAAAAATTAGTTTAGAATCATTGACTGAAGCTACGAATGACAGTTTCAGATCACATTTTGTGCAGCCAATATCCTAACTGTAGTCCGATCCCTAATAAAATCAGCTCTATTATGAAAACCAGTATCAGCTCACAAAAGTGTTACTTCATTAGATAGTGATGTCAATTTTATAGAAGTCCTTAACTTTTTATTCCAACAAAATTTCCCATCACAGCAAGCATTCTCACTCCATCTAGAACCTGTCACTTGTTACTGCTTATAGCAAGCAACTTAAGCTTTATTCTCCATCGGCATTCCTAGAATCAATCACATCTTTCCTCTTGCAGGCTACTATGCATCCACATAAGCTACTAGTGACAAATTGCTTTTAAGATTCAATATTTTTAAGCAACCACTTCTTAGCTATTAAAACAAACCTACGATCCTTAATTGAGAAAAACAAAATGCAGGAACCACATTTCATCGACAATGTGCAAAAAATAAACTCAGAAGCGATCACATTTAAACTAACCCCGGGCAATGTTTTCTTATTATGACACGCACTAACGGCCTTATCTGCTTCCTGCCGCGACGGGCATGTTACGAAACAACACCCTGCGCTCATTACGCAACAAATTAAGGTTTAAAAAGCAGCAAATCTTCGATTAAAACGAACAAAATCACGCGAATCAGATAATGATAGAGAAAACGAGTGAGGGAATGAGGAAACCTCTTGAAGCGCGCGTGGTCTTGTCTTTAATGATGTTGACCTCGTCCACCAAAGAGAACTCTTTGAACATTGCGAGAAGCTGCGCTTCCGTCATGTGCTTCGGTACTTGCCCAACGAACAGCTTAACGCTCTCCTCTTCGCTCGACTCCTTCCCCTCCTTTTTCTCCTCCGCCATCAATGCACAAGCAAACACACACTCCGCCCCCCTCTCCCTCTCTCTCCCTGGCTAGTTGTTTCGGCGAGTTTCTCTCTCTAGATTCTAGTGCCGGTGTCTGGTCGGTTTTCCACCTCTGTTGTATGTGTGCGTTTTTTTCTTTTCCCTGTTTCTCGTTTGATTTCTGGGAGTCGTCGATGGAGAGTCGGGGGGATTCAGGATGGCAAAAGTTGGATCTTCGTTGGATATATTATAATTAAAATGCATCTTATTGGGTCCAATCTTCACTTGATTTACGATATTGCCCTTGTATAAGTCTCGGATATGTGTAGAACTGAAGTCGACACTCCGCGTTTCGACACGCTGCACTTTATAGTTCGACAATGTCATATGACGAAAAATAACCTTCTGTTCTCTAAATAATATTCTAATTCCTCCTAAATTAAATCTTAATCTATTTAGAATAATTCCAAGTTTATCATAAATTTGTTGCAGCAATCTGGCATTAAGTAAATAAATCGTATGAAATTTTAGATCATATCATAATTGATACAACTTCAATTTTAATTTTGAAAATTAATGAGTTTTCCATCAAATCTATTACATAGAGCCATAGGACAAAACCAAACATGAATTGAAGGATATTTTTAATTTATAGTTAATCTATATTGTAAATACTAATATCTTATAACTGAAATTATCAATATTTTTTCTAAATCTGAACAATTACTAAACATAACAAGAAGAAGGAATAATAAGATATCGATGAAATAAATATTATTTTAAAAATAAATAATTAGAAATAAATAAATTTTATATTATTTTATTTAATAATGAATTAGTTAGTTGCTATTTTAAAAAATATTTAACATATTTATAAATACAATAGATTTTTTTGTGGATATTTGTATTGTCTTTTTAGGGTCAAAATAAATGTATTTGAATGTAAAATTATCAGAACTATTTAAAATAAAAAATTCTTTATCAATTAAATTATTGGATTAAAATTATGTTGGTGAATATTATGTTTAAAGAGTTTTAACGATATATATCTTTAAATTTTAATTTAAAATATTTTATAATGCTGTTCCGCGTCATTGTACACACAAAAGCGTACGGAATCCCCGTTTTGCTAGATTTGTGACAAGAAAGCTCGAAGGGCATGATCGTAAATGAGAAGAGAAGGGTACATAAGTAGTTTAACACTAATAACAAGGAAGAAAGATAAGTACGCCAGACTGTCCCGCCAAGCCGCTTCCAGTTGGATTGCATCAACAACTATCACACTCGCACACCCTTTGCCGTGTTCCTCACTCGTTGCCCGCCGCAAACACGCGCTGTGGAACACTGCAAAAGGATTGAAAACGGACAATAACTAAATCACCAACTTGACAAACTCCGATCTGTTCGAACCAAACATATCCTTCTTTACTCTAGCCGAGGACAGAAAGAGTAGACCCATATCATGTCTGTTTTTTTCTCTTTTTAACTAATAATCATTATTTTTATGGGATTTCTTCTTTGATTATATCTGATATCAATACCAAATTAATTTATCATCCAATCTATTTAATTTATTTACATAACTTTGACCAATCATTTTAATCATTATATTAAATTTAATGTTTTTTGGAATCAAAGAAACATTCATCGTCATAAACACTTATCATAGATATATTTATCTATTCCGGAATTTTAAAAATGCTTTAAACTCAAAATTAAGGATCGAATCGATACTAAATACAAGTTGATGTTGATTCTTGATCTAAAAGGTAAAACTTAAAGGTTACAAAAAGGATTTTGGATAGGAAAAACATAAGATGCGATTGCCGATATCTAATGCAAGAAGGTGTGAATGATTGGCAGCCAGCAAAAACCAGCAAACTATTTTTTATGATGGGGCCCTTCAATATGTCTCCTATTGTTGAATAAGATCCCAAGTCAGACTAGCTTAGGTGGAGTTGAGGGTGACTTGAGTTCTCTTTCTTTCTGGCTTATTTTATCAGGTGGGAAGGCTGCAGAATAATTGGGCAGACAGAGAGGGTTGACTTATCATTTTTTTTGACCTTTTTGGGGCCATGCTTGGTATATCTTTCTGCAAGAGGATAGTAAATAGGGCGGCATATAAGGAAGGACATGACATCTTTTTGTTTAGCCGGTGAAAATTTAAGATGGTAAGACTCAAACCCGAGTCACAGATCGGGTTTTGATAGTGACCTGAAACCCGAGTCGTTTAAGATGGTAGACTCGGGTTTTGATGGTTAATTAAAGATAGTTGTGTGGGTGCTTGATCAAACCTTGAAAAGTTCCTCAAAGTACAAGTCAACTACAGTTGGTTGTACCTAGAACTTTAATGATCGATCGAGAGAATTGGTCAAACAGACACAATTAAGAAGTATTGTAGACTAAAAAGGGTTTTCCCAGTCGATCTACAAGGAAACTTTCAACTCAAGTAATGTACTAAAGAAGGGATCATGGGAGGAGAAGCCTTTTATAGGATCAATCCAAAGGCATTTATCAGAGGAAAACCCACGGTGAGCATGGGGAAAAGGAAAAGAATGATGGAAATTGATCAAGTGAAAGCTGAGGCCTAAGGGCCAACCCACCATAACCCAACTTGCATAGGTTTACTACATTAAGAATGGTCTATTATGACCAAAAGAATCATGCATTTTAACAGATGGGTCAAAAAAATGTTTGTTGTATGAGAAAGAACTAACTTATTCCTTCATCTCGGGCTTGCCGACACCGTGAGCCGGGTACTTTCCGGCAATCCAAAAAATGCCACTGCAGCCAAATAACTGTAAGCAGGCCGTCCTGCCACTAAATGGCATCCAATCCAGCAAGCTCCCTTAGTTTCTCACAGACTATGAAGGTGATGGTAGTTTGAGGACCCAGTCTGGCAAAAATTGCAAAGCTCCTAGAAAGGAAGAATCGGAGTTACCACACAGAAGTCACAGTAAAACAAAAGAATTTTTTTAATGAAGTCCAAGAAATTCACATTGTGCTAATAGATAACAGGGTACTAGTGATTAGTAATCCTACTTAGAACATTAACTACAACCCAGGACGAAACTAATCTGATGATCATCACATAACTTCACAGCAGTGGACAAAAAGTTCAGAGATTGTATGGAAGCAAATATGACTTGATCTATAAGCACCTAACTAAAAAGCACGGGTCATAACGAATCTCACCCCTTGTAAAGTGCCTTAGGGCCTTCTGTAAGCATAACCTATGACCACATATCAGAATTTCGTTAGAGGTATAGATCCATTTGAAAGGGAAAGACGGCACACAGAACTACAAGAACAATTCTCCCAACCAAAAAGTGCTTCTGTTATCAAAATCATGCAAAATAATATAAATTTCAACCATGACAACATGCCAGGTAACAAAGAAGAAATGTAGTGCAATGAGCAAACAGAAACAACGTTCACCGCCGCATCCCATAAGGAAGCCACAAGTCCAAAACCAGGAGAGTTGACGTGTCAATCTTCTCTGTTGATTGTGATTCATGGCTATAAGCTATAAAGGCCAGCAGCAAGGAAATTAAATGAAGAACAGGAAGAATAGCAGTGCATACTTTTACAGAAATATATACATAGAATATTGTTCCAACCTTATCAAAAATAAATTTTCATATAAATTCCCATGCATATCAGCCATCAATATTACTGTAATCCCTCTCTCGTTCCTCACACTATCACAAACAGTTTTGAAGAATGGCAGCACTCATTAATGCAAATCTAACTAATACAGGATACTAATAT
The DNA here is from genome assembly GCA_019739055.1 of Passiflora organensis. Lineage (NCBI taxonomy): Eukaryota > Viridiplantae > Streptophyta > Magnoliopsida > Malpighiales > Passifloraceae > Passiflora > Passiflora organensis. The sequence goes on along the minus strand of JAEPBF010000223.1, from coordinate 3,003,334 downwards.
GCAATATTAATAAATGCAACTTTTTAACCATAATAAATCCTAGAAAGATAGGCCAAAGGGGAGAAGAAATGAATGAGGTTGGTACCTGATGTGCACAATGAAATCCATTTTTATAGATTCCTGTTGTTTTAGATTCCCGTTGAAGCATAAGCCGGGTTTTGACCATGTCTATAGGCGCAGTCACAAGGGTACTCACAGTGCCAGCCACTGTACTTGAGCTTCATATGACATCCATAACGTTAGTCGGCATCAGTATAAACAAGTACACTTTTGTGTGTGGCTTCCAGACTAAATGATTTATCCGGTTGTGATTTATATATGTCAAAAACGTACTAGGCGAAGGTCTTTTAAGGCATCAATCAAATATCAACTTCATCGGCTCATGCAAAGAAATGTGTACTCGTTGGATATTTTCATTATTCTTCAATATCAACTTCAAGGTTTTTTCCTTTTCAATGCATTGGTTTCTTTTTGAGATCCTGTTTTGTCAAGTTCCAAGTATTGCTGTTTTCCTATCTCGCTCCCGTTTTGGCAATTAGTCTCACAGGAAAAAGAATAGAAATGCACAAGAAATACCTACATTAGATGTAGTTGAAATCCTTCTTCTAAAGGCGTCCATCTAGACAAAATCTGCATCAATGGAAAACCAAAACAGAATATATGATGGAAAAGATCGTCCATAGTAAAAGTTAGGTTAACCTGTAAGCTTATTGATAATAATTTTTTTACAAACTATGGAAATTGCTTCGAGCATGCCAGAAGTGAATAAAGAATTCTTCGAACCTGACCTGCTTGGTTTCATCATATGTTGCCATCTGTGATGCAGTCAAAGCAGCAGCTCTAACCATGGCCGGTCCAATACCCTTCCACAGACCTCTCATTCCCTCTTCAGAAATGATTTTGCGCATTTCTGTGATAGGTCCTTTTTTCTGATTTGAATGCATCTGCAGCCGGACCTGACAAAAGAAGGACAAAGGTTTTATGGGATCAGAACTACATTAGGGCGGGGGCGGAGCATCATAGAGTTATAACTAATTATACCTTCAGAACTTCAACTGGATTAGTCAGTGCAGTTGCCACGGCACCAGCAAATGCCCCTGAAGCAATCTTAACAAAAAGATTACTGGACCCAAAAGCCAGATCACAGACATGCTTTGACGGCTCGTAAAGCCCCAAACGCAGACCTCCATAAAGAACTGACCTTATCAATGCAGGAGTCAATCCCAAGTATAAAGCATTTGGCCCTTCATTTTTCATTAATTGAACAAATAAACCTCCCTGTATTGATACGAAGCAACCTCAAATCAATAAAATTAACATATCAAATGACTTTGACTTGTGATAGAAGTACAACAAACAATAGCCATACCATCCCAATCAAAGGACCTCTCTGGCCAGCAAGTTGCATTTGCAGGCGAACTTTGAGCACATCTGCATATTTCAGTTTAAAGAATCACTCATCAACAATATCTACACAATCAAGTGAAATGATTTCCAGAAAATATTAAAGTCCTGAACATAACTTTTTTCAGCTTTTTGTCAAAAATATTTCAGAAAACCCATTTCCACTTTTGTGAGCAGCACCACAGCTTTTCTGCACAGATATTCATCATTCAATTGTATGTGGGACAAAAACATAACTTCCAAGTCCCGGACCATTCCAGAAATATCTGAATATTCCTTACGGATGCATCCATTCCTCATACATTTGCAAATATATGTAAAATAGAAGAAATGTTTGGTCAGGTTAGGGAGTCCTGTCCTATTTCTTGCATTCCTTTCATTATGTACAAGGTCTCGTTTAGACCACCACAGCAGTAAGAGCACTCACTTAACCCAACTTTACAGTCAACATGACCGACACAACCACTCGAGATCAACAAACCAATAGAAACAGTGAAATTTACCTACAAAAGTCAAACTTTGACCTCGCAGTATCCTTTAATCAGCAGTTCATTTTTGTAATCTTACCTAGCAAACCCACTGCCATTTAAAATCTCTAAGACAGGTTTCAACTTATGTGCAACTATAATTTTCATCAACCAATGATCATAATCTCTTAATTCATATCAGATGGATTTTTTTTAAAGAAAATTAAGATAAGGAGGAAACGTCATAGGACCTAGAAAGGAATAAACCAGATATCAACGTCATTCGCGTGAAATCCACCTAGCTTTCCCTTACCCATTTTCCTGAATAACACAACCACCTCCCAATCGTAACCCAGACAAACACAAAGCATTGACCATTTCCAGGCACGCATGCCCGGATCAAAACAACACAACATAAAGGATAATTGAATTCAAAACTCGGAAGCTAGAAATAGAAAATAAGAACCTAAAGGATGTGTGAAGCCGGTAGCCACTGCAACGGAGAGCCCGCTGGTGCCGAAATGCGAGAAAATTTTGGATGGCGTGGCTGCCCATTTCTGCTCCCCCTTCGCTGGAGCAACAAACTAAAGTTCTTCATTTGGTTCAAGCCAAATTGTGAGCAAAATACCATGAATAAAACGCCCTACAGGTTTCACCCAAAGTATGCATATAATAGAACAAAAAAAGACCTTGAATAGCAGGACTCGTAAAACCCGATTGGTTTTCTCCCATGATCCTGTAGAGTTCATGCAGGCAGGTGCTTTTTCTCTAAAGTCTGCAGAGACAGACATATTAGCAATCAAACGACAGCGTATCGTTATGATGTAATTTTTCATTTTTCAAATTATTTCATTAAATGGACCATATTATAGGCCATAAATTTTGGGCCGCCATAAATTTCTAGGGACTGAAATGAAAAAGAAACATAGTCGGGGTCCGGGGAGTAATAAGTGCTTTTATTTTAGTTCCATACCAAAGGAGACGAACCTAGCGTCCGATACATCGTTCGCGCCGATAATCCATCCCTATACCATACCAAATCGGGACAAGCCAAAAAACGACGTATCTCTCGACGCTCTGCGTCTTGGCTTAGGGCTTTTCATCCTCTCCTCTCCTCTCCTTTCTCCTCCAGGGTTTTTCCGTGCGGATTCGAGCTCATCTCAACCATGCCGCGGTACGACCTGAGTTACCTAGTCGGTAGCTTAATCACTTCGGAAAGATTTATGCCTCTCTTTGTTATTTTATAAATTTGTTTGGAGCTTTGATTTTGCAGATATTACTGTGACTACTGCGACACTTATCTTACGCACGATTCGGTATGTTTCTTCGCCTCTGTGCGCTTCTCTTAATACATTTTGTTTCACGATTTGTGAATTTTCTCTTATGAAATCTGGTTCGTATTTCTGTTTAATGGAATGAGATCGAGGTTGTTATCATTTCCGTCTGCGCGGTTAGGTTTGTTCTAATCTTCATATGTTTGGCTTGCTAACAGCTATGATGAGTTTCTTTGTTTTACTTCTGTTGTTTATGTGCTTTGGTGTATTTATTCGTGAGAGTGAAAGCAATGTTGTGAAGGTAGGGAGGTTCATGTGGCAAGAGAGCACTTCAGTTGGCGAATTTTTTACTGCAGATTTTTCAGTCATCGGGAAATGGCTTTGTTGGTTTTACTTTGGCAGAGTAGAAGTTTTTGAATTGGAATGTGATGAATTATGTGCGATTTCCTGTTTAGCTTAACCTCTGGAATGAATGTTTTGTCCTTGTATACTGATAGTATTGTTTTATCTGTTTCAGCCATCTGTTAGAAAGCAGCACAATGCAGGTTACAAACACAAGGTGGGCATTTCTTGATTTATTGGCGTAACTGGGTTTAGCTCTTAAGGGTCTTTTTTTGTTTTTATTCTGATTCTGTGCATGATGCTAGGCAAATGTGAGACAATACTATCAGCAATTTGAAGAACAGCAAACCCAGAGTCTAATCGACCAGAGAATTAAGGAACACCTTGGGCAAACTGCCGCGTACCAACAGGTTGGAGCAGCATACAATCAACATCTTATGGCAAGACCCCGTCTTCCTGTTCTTCCAACACCTCTAATGCCAACTCCTCAGTTACCTGGAGGTGCACCATTAGGGGTTAGGCCTCCTCTTTTGCCAAGACCTGGTGGTGGTCCAGGTGAAGTTTTATCTCGATTCTGTTCAATTTTTACATGCAGCATTGGCCTATAGCTTGTATGTGGTTGTCTAATGTGTAGGCACTAAATTTTGCCCCTTTATAGTCGATCAATCACTAGCTTCTTGGTTTCATTTCTGTTTCAGATGCTAACATTCCTCATCCCCTGGTTCCACAGGCACCATATATTTTTTGATATATCCTATGACAATGAGGTTTTCTGATAAGAGCTAGTAACTATTCTGTGTTGACAGGGTATCCAGCCATGCCACCAATGATGGCACCACCAGGTGCTCCTTCCTTCCCTGGTCAGTTCAACGGTGCTCCAAGGCCTCCCATGATGATGGCCCCACCATCTGCTCCTGGAAGTGTGGCATCATCAGCCCCTCCTAGTGGTCCTCCTATGGCTCCACCTTCTGGTTATCAATCAAACCACCCAGCACCTACTAGTGGAAGCTTTGATAGTTTCAGTGCCAATGCGCCAGCTCCGGAAGCAAATTATCAGTGATTAGAGGTTTGTTGTTGGTGACGCAGAGAACTTGTTTTGATGAAACTAAAATTTCCCATACGAAAATCTAGAGAAACTCTAGTCGAAGCGTTAAAGGAGGAAATCTTTCTTTGTTTTTCCCAGTGCTGGAACACTTAAATAAATGTAATGTTTTGCATGGGCTTCTGGTCTGGCTTTCCCATATTTTACATCATAATGCACTTGAATTCATGACTATATTGTCATTTCTTTTGCTACAGGTAATGAGAATGATACCTGGCGACCCTTCCTCTACCCACAATGTCAGGTTTTATATTTTTCCTAGCGTGGGATAGAAGGATGGAATTGCTGTTGCCCCATCATTTACAGAAATCAATTGTTGTGGAAATTCTTATGGATTCAGGTGACTGTTTCTGGGAAATGTAATATTGATTTTAGTCGACCAGGTAGCATCAGTTGCTAGCTAGAATGGATGCACTTTGTTGACACATGAAGTGTCTTGACATTTTACTTGGTTTAACATAACTGACGGTTTGGTATGTAAAATTATTAATATTCAAATTGCCAAAATTGTTTGAAAAATGAACTATTATTGTCAATAACAATGATTAATCTCCTTTGATATATCTCAAACATCACCAAATTAAGGTTCAAACTCTTAATATTTAATTAAGAATATATATAATCTAGTAGTTATTTTTTTATATATATAGCAGACTAATAATGAATCTGGTTACTAATATAATAATTAACCATCGGTCTATTTCCAAAAACAGAAACAGTTTCTTGGTTTTAGTGGCTTCAAGTCCCACCTTTCATCCTTTTTTCACATTTGGCTGCAAGGAAGAGCTCGGATGACCAAAAAGGAAAGAAAGATATCACTTTTACTCGTAAGAGGAGACTTCTCGTGTTTGCTTCACCTCTTGTTGGGACGATTTCTGTTGACATGGTTCTTGAAGAGTTGATGCCTGCCATTTACCGTGAAGTGTAAGAAACATTTTCTAAACTGAAGCATAAGCAGAAAAGCAGTTCCATGCAAATCCCCTACTGGATTTAGCAGAATGCAAGTGAAGTCGATCAAATTGTTAGCTGGAAGATGATAAGCAGTTAAGCATCAATTAAGGAACGGAAATTCACTATCTGCCGGGATGATGGAATTAAGTCAGCCGTGGTTTTTTCTTATTCAGATGTCAATGAAATAATGCGTATGAGGTCACATCAGAATGATTTTATGTTCTGTCTAAGCTAATCCTCACCTTTCATATTCTAATTTCTGGATAACGATTCCGTTCAGAAGAAGCTCTGACCTGTAAACTGCTGCTCCTGCATGTGGAAGTAGAGCTAAATCACAAAAGTATAAAACTGAGAGACTGTTTCACTTAAAGGAATTGTAAATCAGTACCTTTGTCAAGGAAAGGTACACAGAATTCAAAATCTTCTTCACATGAAAGTATCAATAAATCAGCAGGAATCTTCATGTTAGGTATCTGAGTTTTCTCTACTGCCTGCGAAGCATTGCTCATAATCTAGTAAAAGTAGGAGAAAGACCCACAGAAAGTAAGCGGCATAAGAAAAAGGAAAGACAGACACTCGCAACTAGAAAGCATGTTGCTAGGCAAGCAAACAAACCTGGCCATGAGCTGCTTCGACCAAGCTCGCAATCATTGCTTTATTTGGTTGTATGCTTGGTGTAATAAAAACTCTTTTACCCTGCGGAGAAACAGAGACTACATGTAAGAGAATGGCAATTGCATTCATTCGATGGCAAGCAAAGACGCAGATACAGTATCGAACCAAATGGCATGCACCACCTTCAAAAGTGGATGCTGACTTGAACGAGCCAGTGAAACAGGAAGGGTGAAACCAATTTCTCTTTCTTTCTTCGTATCTCTCATGATGTAATTTCTCTCATCAATAAGACAGCTAACTTGAGCACAACCCTCGAGCCATAAATGAGTAACCACTGGTTTACCAAGAGCAATGGCTTCCAGCATGTTCCTGGTACGTACAAATCTGTTGGCCACAAAATGTGTGGCATCCATTAAAGATGATCCCATGGAAATGCCCAGATGAGTCAAGATCTGCTGGAGCAAAGAGAGAAATTGTGATTTTTAGGTGAACAAGGCTACAAGTTGGAAAAAAAATACAGAATACTACCTTCTTTTGCTGCTTGATTATATCATCATCCAAATGCTGGCTAAACAAAACGCGCACATTTGCCATACCTCTGCGCTTTCTCAAATGTTTCCCAGAAAAATCAGGGTTTGACTCGGGGAAACCTAATCTAGCAAGCTCTTTCAACAGTGATGAGTCAGGTAGATTTTCATTCGATACTTTTCGACTATGTTCTACAAAATCAACTGCTGTAATTTGACCATGTTGGTTGCTAGCTCCTTGTGACTGACTCGGCCGTCTATGCTTTGTTCTTTTCCTTTTTGGACAGCTCCAAACATCTGGACTTAAAAAACTGGTTTGCGCAGATAAATGAAGGTTGGTTTGCTTTTCTTGACTCAGTTCATGGTCTCTAGATATCCCAAGAGCATTTAAACACAAGATGTCGCCTTTACCTGCATATAACCCCTCAGATGGCTTCACTTCCAAAAGATTCCTCCTCCTTTTATATGTGATAAGACTGCTCATTGGGATACATGCTGCTCCATTGTGTGATCGACTCCGCTTTCTCCTGTATGTAATTATATCATTGATAGTGACATTATTTTCTCTGTTTTTAAGAATTTCCGATCTATCCTTGTTTGGTTTATGTTCACCTGGTTGCTCCGAGTGGTCTGCAGCAGACTCCTGTTGCATTGGTTGTCTTATTAGTGAAACATTTTCACACTTGTTGATGCAGTATTTTCCCGAAGCTTCCATTTCCTTGCTTTTCTCAACTGACTCTGAATATTTTCTATCTGAGGTTCCATTTGTGGGTATAGAATACCAAGGATTTGAATCTGAATCGATAGGATTCCTGCTTTTTGCCTTTGTTGCTACTGCTATCTCATGATCTGACTCATGTTTTGATTGTTTCCAAGATAAACTGGAAGTTCTTTTTCTACCAGAAGACCTGTTTTTCCTTGACACCCTTGCAAAACTTCTTGAATTCTGGCTAGTAACATTTTCGCGAGGATGCCCTTGAAAATGTACTTCAGTGTTTGTTACAGTTTCGGAAGAACCTAGAACGGAGTTTCGAGGACTTTGTCGTGTGACGTAAAATGTGCAGGGATCAGTGCCACCATATGATAAAGTTTCCATGACTTCAGCTGCCATTTGAGTGTCAAAAACGCAATCAACCATGTCTATTGTTGTACTTTTGTCGACACTAGCATCATCCTGCTCCTGCCTCGGTGTAATTGCCTGCAATTGATCATCCGAGTCTTTGGCATAGTTATTTCCTGAGCTTGCAGCAGATACTTGTTCTATCAAAGGAATCTCATTCGAATCATGGACTATGGCCTTTGATCCTGAATCAGGTGAACCTTCTATTCCCCCACTAAGGATTGCAGACTTCTGATCAAACTCTTCACATGACCTGCAGTCTCCTTTAATCTCAAAGCCCTTGTTACTTTTATGCTTTATCATACCAACCATTTCATGATGGTTGCAACTGGCCCATTCAAAAGCACCCGTTTTCCCATCTGGTGTTCTGGTTGTGATACGTCTAGCCAAACACCGAGCTCCTCTCGCACTTGCGCCAAGAGTAGAAGATGAACTCATCCTGACACCCTTTCTCGGTTCCGATTCCGGAGAAAATTCCACATTGCTTGATGACAGGAAGTTATCCACAAATTCGAGCGCACAAACTTGTAATGACTCCCCAGGTTCCTCGGAGGAAGCATAATTTAACTTGTCATATTCCTGATCACAATCGGCCAATACCCCTTTCGTGCCTTCATTATTAAGGAAAGCTCCTTTCAAACCTAAGTGAATCCACAACAGCAACTTTCTCGAAATTATTATCTTTTCTGTTCCCACATAAAGGTTCAAGAACATATAAAAACCAAACATTAACAAAACAGACATTTTAATAACCACTAAATACTAACCTGCGCTACATCCTTCATCCTCACTATAAAACGCAACCTCCGTATCATCATCGAACACCTCGGTGTCAGAATCAAGATTCTCCAGCTGGGAGTCGGAGGAGCAAGTATCAAGAACAACCATATCCTCAAAGGGCACAGTATCTTGAAAACCTTGATGCCCACCTTCACTCACATCGACACAATCAGCACCTAATTTTTAGCCATAATTTTAAAAATATAAACGAATCATAGAACTGTAAGTTCGAATACTTAGGGGAGTAACCTTCCGGCGAACGATTCAAGGAGTGAAACGAACGGTCCCCGGTGGCAGTGGTGGCGGTGCGATCATCCATGGAAAATGTGCTTCTCCACAACGAGGAGAAAACCGGCGATGAAGCTCGAAGTTTCCGATCAGTGCACTAAAGGACCGAACCGAGAAATATGGAAAATGCGAAATATAGAGGGAATGGGAGCTTCTCTAGTAAATTGATCATTTCCAAAACAAATTTTGGAGGGAAATGAAAAGGGTAAAAGCTACCCTATAGCTTCCTTTTAACATGAAAAAACTAACAAGTACGGGCATTTGGTCTAGTGGTATGATTCTCGCTTTGGGTGCGAGAGGTCCCGAGTTCGATTCTCGGAATGCCCCGTTTTTTCTTTTTTCTTCAAATGTGAAAAGACATGTCGTACATGGAAAGGCCTCGTACAATAAAAAAATAAACGTCGTGTCGACCAACATTTCTCGGAACGCTCCTTTCATTGCCTTCCTAGGCCCGAAAGACGCGTCATATACGAAAAGGCCTCGTACAATGAGGTGGCTTCTCAACCACAATGGGGCATTCCGAGAATTGAACTCGGGACCTCTCGCACCCTAAGCGAGAATCATACCACTAGACCAAATGCCCTTGACATGGTACATCATGTCCTTAATGATATAGAAACTTTTGTAAAAGTTTTGTTGTTAACCATACCGTACGTGTCTTAGACTATAAAAAATTATTAAGATAGGGATGGTGACACTGAGAAAGAGAAGCACCCTGACGGTGGCGCTAAAAACCCCTCAATTACGGTACTAATTATTTTAAAATTTTAATTAATTCAAGATTATGGTTAAATTTAAAATTTTATTAAGCTATGACACTACATTCACATCCACATAAAAATTTTAATATTTTAAATCTAATTTTTTATTTTTTATCAGAGGTAATTTATAAAAAAAATAAAGTTGACAGACTAAAGATTGTACGATTAATGGTGATAAATTTCGTTAAAAAAAATTCAAAATTTAGAGGATATTTATTGCCTTTAACATTTTAACGTGAAGATATTGTATTGATAAGCGCTATAGGTGATCAACTGATCAGTCGATAGTTATAGGTAAAATGTTGTAAACTATATAACGCAAGTGCAGGTCATCATTGTGCAGCTTCTGGGTAACTAATAATATGACTATGAATTCTGGGCGCGCAGGCGTTCGTCGGCTGAGATCTTCACCAACCAAATTGTCAAGGTAAAAACTTTGTGATTCGTTTTGAGTGTTCGACTTCCAGTAATCCATTATAAATTTTTCTGGGTGACAAATTATTTCTTATAATAATTCTTTGATGGCTTTTTATCACTCCATATTCTGGGTTTAGTAGGTTTTTGTTATTCATGATTTTCCCTTTTATTTTCGTTCTCTCTTGAGCTTCGTCTTGTGTATCAAGCAATAATCACACAGAAAGATTTCACCTTTCTCGACATGGCATTCGTTATATGGAGATCTAGGATAGTAAACTTTTGTAATATATTCAGATCTTGGTTTACTAAACATATCTTCTTGTTTTAATTCTTGAACAGATGGTGTAACAGTGAGCACCCCACAAAGAAACAGCCTCGTGTGTTAGTACTACTCTCTACCTGCTGTAGAATACCATTGTTACTTTCAAGAACTGAAGAAAGATACTCAGATTTTGGTTTTTTGAACTTTTTTTCTAAAAACAGATTTCATGACGGAAAATACTCCAAACAGATTGGTCAGGTTCGCATTCAGAATCCTACGATGAGTTCCTGGTCTCGTCTTCCTAATGATCTGCTTACCTTGATTGCAAAAAATCTAGAAATTAAGGATCTTATTCGTTTTCGAGGAGTTTGCAAGGACTGGAATTGTTATGCCTGCGTTCATTTAGAATCTGATCCTCCTCTATCAGTCAAACTTTGGTTCCTTGTCTATGGTTTTGGTCCCCGAGGTCAGCTAATTGACGAATTCGATAAAGAATACGACATCGACATCCCACCAGAAATGGAGGGTGCTACTTGCATTGCATCCGGCAGCTGTGGGTGGTTGCTTCTTCGCAAAGGAGTTTCAATCTACTTCTTTTGCCTCTTCTCGCGGGCGAAAATGACCCTTCCCGATTTTCCAAAGTCGGAAATATTCAACTGCGTAGGAGCATTTTCATCTTCCCCATCATTTAAAGATTGCATGGTCGCTGTCCTTTGTCAAGACGAAGAGCACAAAGCCGATTTATACTATGTCGTCCGCGGCGACACAAGATGGACTAAGCATCCAAGTTCCGAGACGGGCATCAAGAAGGTCGTGTCGGCTGCATACCACAAGCCCGGGGAATTCTTCTTCTTCAAGGATGGTGAGGTTGGACTATTGGCTTTCTCCTCTACACAAAGAAGTTTGAAGAAGTATATCCAGATGGCGTGGCTTCAAAATAAGAAGACAGAAGACATATTACTGCCATTTATGATGAGAAAAAGATTAAAGCTTGAAGAAGATATCACCATTTCTACTTGTGGCACTGCAATTTTACAAGAGGGTTGCTACAAATTGTTCTTCAATAAGTGCTTAAACTCTTCCGATAATGAATCCATGTCCCGTAACGGCATATGGATACTTCCGCGATTCCTATTACTTGAACAAAATCAAAATTGGTAATTCTTAATTCTAAGGTTACCTTCACAGGACAATATGGGAAACCCTTTTGGTCATACATTGTATATAGTTCTATTCAAATTCATGTCAATGACACCAAATCTCCACTGCCGGGTTTGAGCCATTGGTACCATACTGGTTGGTTTCGGTGGGTACCCTATAGGTTGGGTTCAACGAGACCATACAGATTAGGCTCGGTAACTAGAGTCGGTCGATATCCCTTGGTGGCTTCATTGGGTTCACATATTTGGGTTGGACTGAGCCAGCTCGCCGAAGAAAACTAGCCCAGATTGAATACTTGTGGACCGGTCTAAGCAAAGACCATAATAAGATAAGCTGTCTAGATTTAATATAATAAAAATTATTAAATTAATTTGATTATAAATGAATATATTTAAGATTATATTATATTAAATTATAGAAAAAGCATGTTACGAGACAAAGCTGAAAATAAAGATATTGAAGTGGCCCGGTCATCTTCTTCCTGTCATATATATATGTATATACGTCAGGCACAGATAGGACCACACAACACATTAATCATTCCCCAACCAATATATGTTGGACAAAAGTCATACCTAATCTTTTAGAAAGAATAAAAACAAACCTTGCAGCTGTTCATGATTGGAAACATGGGAGAATCTATCCAACTCCAATAGAAAAAGAACAAGGACCAATAATTTTTTTTTAAAAAGTTAGTCTCCTGGTGTTTCATTATTTGCTTGTGAGGTTAGTACAATAACATTCTTCCTCTAGTGATCAAGCATTTGCACTAGGGTTTTGGTATGAACAGCTGGGGAAAATACTGTACCATCGTTTCAAACCCTCAGCCCAATAGGAGCAAGCGCAGTTGGTCGGAGGAGGACGCTCTTCTGATCCAAATATTGTTGGACCTATTGGTCACGGGAAAATATAGAGCCGAGCGGGGGTTCAAACCCGAGTTGTACGGTGCGGTTAGGAAGGAACTTGAAGCACGAAAACCAGGGTGAAGTATTCGGGAGGATCCTCACATTTACTCGCGTATGAAGACCTTAAAATCACATTTCAGTATTGTCCATGATATGCTGTATGTGAACACATCAGGATTCGGCTGGGATTCGGTGACCAAGTGTGTCACTGCTGACATCTGGGAATCATACCTTCAGGTACTCATTTTAAATCACATTTTTATCTTTGAAATATTCGATTGTCACTTATTAAGTACTTCGTTGTCAAACTGTTGTTGCTCACGCAGACCCACAAGAATGCTGCCCAGTTTCGTGGGAAGACCTTCAACGAGTTGTCGGTGATCTTCGGTGTTGACCGCGCAAATGGTTCTGGTGCTGCTGATTTTGCTGGGCACGCTATGCCATCTGACCCCCCGAATGGGAGGGGTGCACAAGATTCTCCGCCATTATCATCTGGGTACTCGTCCGCTGATGCAAATGATAGGGGTGGAAGTCAAAGCACGAGGAAACGCTTGCGTAACCGAGACGACGACTTCATCATTGCTGTGAAGGAGAATACAAAATTGCTTGTTGCTGCTACAGATAAACTTGCCAATGCTATTATGAGGACTGACATCCACAACAAACGTTCCCAGTCATGGGATAAGCTGTGTCATATACCTACACTAACTAATCACCAGTGAATGAATGCCCACCGTATTATTGGCTGTGATCGTGATTTGCTGGATTGCTTCTTCTCCGTGCATGATAGCTACATCGAGGAGTGGATTCAAAATGTGTTGGAGTAAAGTCGTCTACCCTGAATCAGATTCAACTTTTACCTTTTGTGTTGGAACAAGCATGATATTTTTCTATAAAACATTAACTATTTTGTATTTTGTATTTTGTATTTTGAACTCTGCTTGCATGTTTGTCGATTGCTTGGTATGCGTCGACCTATGGATGAAAATTTATAAAACATGCGTTTGCCTTTTGCATTACTATATACTTGTTACCTCCATGGGAATATTGACACATGAGAGATTGCTGCTCAAAATCTTTCCAATTTTGAGCCAGATAATGAGCATAATTTTAGTACAGGATCAACTTTACTTTGGCGTTTGAGGATGCTTTTAGTTTCACTGGCGTGCTTGGTCGTGATCTTTAGCACATGGCAGCTTGATTCTTGCATCATTGTATAAAGCCTGCATGGCGAAGAAGTTTGACAGCTTTGGCACTGGATTTCTCAGGTTCTTGTACTTCCACTGTGGCATTGGCTGCCAAAAAAAAATAGTATAAATGCCTAATGGTAGAAACATTACCATCGGTAAATACATTCGACTACAAATTGGAATGTATCCCCTCATCATTCATGACATAGAACTTCCCATATCTATTGGAGCAACACACTGGAGGCAAACTATACTTGAAGTAACAGAATGCTTTGTACACTCTGGTCAACATGCTAGTCGGCTATGTCTACATTGTCTACTCTTATACGTGTTCTTAAAGCTATGTCTACATTGTAACCATGACAATAATTAAAAGGTTGTGTTCACTTCTGGGCACCTTTCCCTCAACTACGGTACTTGTGGCATAATTAGCTTAACCCGCAACCGATAGGCTAGCTCTTTAAATAAAATGCAATTGCTTTGTAGGTTGAAGAAGCAAAATATATCTTTCAACCAAAAACAATTCTTAGGCATCGTATTGACAATAACATTAGCTGAAGACAATAACAATATAAATTAGCAGAAAGCATAGCAATCATCTAAAAATTATTCCAACATTCCATCAGTAACCCAAAATTACAGTGTTGTTGGTACACGATTCGCCATCATATCCGCAAACATTTGAGCGGCCATCGAATCTCTGAATTGGTTCCACTCGGTGGTTGAGTCAATTATAGAAATCACGGGTACATCTGGCATCCCTGACTCGCCGGTACTGTCGTCATCAGTGCCTACTCCAGTGTTGGTGCTCTTAACCAAATTATGTAGTAAACAGCAAGCAAGAACGATATTGGTTTGAATTTGGAACCGGGTAAAAACAAGGGCTGCGCAATATCGCCCAGCGAGTCTTCAGTTGTCTGAAGCATCTCTCAATGACATTCCGGGCTGACGCATGATGATAATTGAAAATCTCACGTGGGCTCGAGGGGGCTTGGCAATCGCGCCATTCCTGAAGATGGTAACGCTCGCTTCTATATGGTGCGAGAAATCCAGGCGCATTTGCGAATCCCGCATCAACCAAGTAATACTTACCTATAAATATAATGCAATTGTAACATATATACATCAAATAACCAACATTAGTGAGATTAAATTGCTTAAGGAGTTAGCTGCATACCTATAGGTACTTTCAGACCACTCGGTCTGGAAATTGCATCCCATAGGACTCGGCTGTCACCTGCGGAGCCTTCTATACCAGCCAATATATATACGAATTGTTCATTCCAAGTACAGGCAGCTAAAACATTCTGAGCAATATCCCCCTTTCGATTCCTGTAACGAGACCTCTCCATGGTCGGGACTGTAACCTTGATGTATGTCCCGTCTAATGCACCAATACAATTCTGACAATGTCAATCGTCACAACATAGAATCAATATTGGCATTCAATTAACAAACCTTGATAAACTATACACAAATGTTTGCACTGTCAAGGGATAGGATCCACTAACCGTAAAGTAACGGAGTCTATGATCACCACACCATGTGATTTCTTGTGGTTGCCGAAGCAACAAAAGTATGCAACCTCAAAAGGGCACCTAACACTCTTCTGAAATGCCTACTAATGGTTTCACCGGACCTATGGAAGTTGAACTTAATAATACGATTCTTGACATGGTGGGTTAGGATATGCAAGAACATTGCAACTTGCTCATCCACCTCGAGGTGTTCAGTGTGTTCCAATCCACCCTCAGTTTTCAGTAAATCACAAAGGACACCGAATGTAAATCTATCCATCCTAAACTGCTCTATGCATGTGGCATCGTTATCATAAACAAGCTCATTCATGTGGAGACGACGCAATGACATTTTGTGTAAAGTATCCAAATCTATACTAGACCGTAATATAAATCTTCGGACCAACAACATCTGCAAGTCTATACAACTGATGGCACATTGGGATATTTGTAGCCACAAATTTAAAATTGAAACGATTTCACTATTATCTTCTGCTTCCATCATAAGAACATCTATTGATTCCGACATGGCCTATGGCAATGAACATAGTCGACAACACGCACATGAATCAAGATATACAGTCACAAAGATTGATGAACAATAACAATAATGCTTTTACGACAAATCTACTACGACCGAAAGAGACTACAATAAGAGGGATTTGATTGATACGATAAAAAAGCGACCCATAGCCACATAAACCAGTTACCGTTAATCGCTGAAACGAGGGCAAGCCGTATGTTGGAGTTTCAGCCTCTTCGAATAACTCTACACACCGACAAAAGTGAACCCGTCAGATCTAACCACGGACATAGACACTAGATGCACCGAAACAACGAAAACCTAAAGAACAAACATGTCCTTCACCTGGATGCGATTGTGGGAGAGTGGATGCAATAATCGATCTTCTTCTTCTTCGGGAAGTTACGCGAAAATCCACCCGTTGGAAAGCTGTAACATGACACAGGGCACAGACATAAATCAAGTGGGTAGGTGTTGGTGTTGGTGTCGGTTCCAGGAGGGCATTAACGACAATGCCTGTAACTTAAGTTTTGAAATTTAAAAATCCATTTACGGGAGCTGTAGCACGTAGGATTGTAAACTCCAAATCCACCAACAATACAAACAAAGGTTTGGACGTCCACCTGTAAGGCAAGGAAACCAACCCCACCAATTTCGTGGGGCCAAACAGAGCCTGACGGTGGCGCTAAAAACTCCTCAATTACGGTACTAATTATTTTAAATCTTTGATCGAAAGTTCTCAGAAGGCGGGCTTTTTAAATTTAATTAATTCGAGATTATGGATAAATTTAAAATTTTATTAAGCTATGACACTACATTCACATCCACATACAAATTTTAATATTTTAAATCTAATTTTTTATTTTTTATCAGAGGTAATTTATAAAAAAAATAAAGTTGACAGACTAAAGATTGTACGATTAATGATGATAAATTTCGTTAAAAAATTTCAAAATTTAAAGGATATTTATTGCCTTTAACATTTTAACGTGAAGATATTGTATTGATAAACGCTATAGGTGATCAACTGATCAGTCGATAGTTATAAGTAAAATGTTGTAAACTATATAACGCAAGTGCAGGTCATCATTGTGCAGCTTCTGGGTAACTAATAATATGACTATGAATTCTGGGCGCGCAGGCGTTCGTCGGCTGAGATCTTCACCAACCAAATTGTCAAGGTAAAAACTTTGTGATTCTTTTTGAGTGTTCGACTTCCAGTAATCCGTTATAAATTTTTCTGGGTGACAAATTATTTCTTGTAATAATTCTTTGATGGCTTTTTATCACTCCATATTCTGGGTTTAGTAGGGTTTTTGTTTTTCATGATTTTCCCTTTTATTTTCGTTCTCTCTTGAGCTTCATCTTGTGTATCAAGCAATAGTCACACAGAAAGATTTCACCTTTCTTGACATGGCATTCGTTATATGGAGATCTAGGATAGTAAACTTTAGTAATATATTCAGATCTTGGTTTACTAAACATATCTTCTTGTTTTAATTCTTGAACAGATGGTGTAACAGTCAGCACCCCACAAAGAAACAGCCTCGTGTGTTAGTACACTACTCTCTACCTGCTGTAGAATACCATTGTTCAAGAACTGAAGAAAGATACTCAGATTTTGGTTTTTAAAATTTTTTTTCTATAAACAGATTTCATGACGGAAAATACTCCAAACAGATTGATCAGGTTCGCATTCAGAATCCTACGATGAGTTCCTGGTCTCGTCTTCCTAATGATCTGCTTACCTTGATTGCAAAAAATCTAGAAATTAAGGATCTTATTCGTTTTCGAGGAGTTTGCAAGGACTGGAATTGTTATGCCTGCGTTCATTTAGAATCTGATCCTCTTCTACCAGACAAAATTTGGTTCCTTGTCTATGGTTTTGGTCCCCGAGGTCGGCTACTTGACGAATTCGATAGAGAATACGACATCGACATCCCACCAGAAATGGAGGGTGCTACTTGCATTGCATCCGGCAGCTGTGGGTGGTTGCTTCTTCGCAAAGGAGTTTCAATCTACTTCTTTTGCCTCTTCTCGCGGGCGAAAATGACCCTTCCCGATTTTCCAAAGTCGGAAATATTCAACTGCGTAGGAGCATTTTCATCTTCCCCATCATTTAAAGATTGCATGGTCGCTGTCCTTTGTCAAGACGAAGAGCACAAAGCCGATTTATACCATGTCGTCCGCGGCGACACAAGATGGACTAAGCGTCAAAGTTTCGAGACGGGCATCAAGAAGGTCGAGTCGGCTGCATACCACAAGACCGAGGAATTGTTCTTCTTCAAGGATGGTGAGGTTGGACTATTGGCTTTCTCCTCTACACAAAGAAGTTTGAAGAAGTATATCCAGATAGCGTGGTGTCAAAATAAGAAGACAGAAGACAAATTACTGCCAGAGATGAGAAAAAGATTAGAGCTTGAAGAAGATGTCACCATTTCTACTTGTGGCACTGCAATTTTACAAGAGGGTCGCTACGAATTCATCGTCAATGAGTGCTTAAACTCTTCCGAGAATGAATCCGTGTCCCGTACAATCCACGGCATATGGATACATCCGCGGTTCCTATTACTTGAACAAAATCAAAATTGGTAATTCTTAATTCTAAGGTTACCTTCACAGGACAATATGGGAAACCTTTTTGGTCATACATTGTATATAGTTCTATTCAAATTCATTTCAATGACACCAAATCTCCACTGCCGGGTTTGAGCCATTGGTACCGTACTGGTTGGTTTCGGTGGGTACCCTATAGGTTGGGTCAACGAGATCATACAGATTAGGCTCGGTAACTAGAGTTGGCCGATATCCCTTGGTGGCTTCATTGGGTTCACATATTTGGGTTGGACTGAGCCAGCTCGCCGGAGAAAACTAGCCCAGATTGAATACTTGTGGACTGGTCTAATCTGAGACCATAATAAGATGAGCTGTCTAGATTTAATATAATAAAAATTATTCAATTAATTTGATTATAAATGAATATATTTAAGATTATATTATATTAAATAAAGATCTTGAAGTGGCCCTTACAGAGGTCATCTTCTTCCTGTCATATATATATGTATATACGTCAGGCACAGATAGAAACACACAACACATTAATCATTCCCCAACTAATCTCTTTTCTTTCACTTCTCGTGGGGTAAAGCAAAACCCAACTTTTCTTTTTCTGTGTTTTGTTTAGTACCGAGAACTATGTTCAGAATCGGATTCAGGTAGGCTACTCTTACATTCTTTGACTTGATCTTCAACTACATGTTTTAGTTCAGCTTTTTGTTTCTCACTAGCCATAGTTGAATAGAGCAGTTCAACGATTTGGTAAGGTGAAGCTAAGAAATCCATATGAGAAAGGCATTCAGTTGAGCTATGCATCCTCTGCTAGTATTTAAGAAATCTGATGCTCTAGAGTTACTGGATATTGTTATGAATCTTGAGTTTGCTTCTTTCTTTTGTCTGTGGAGTTGTTCCGATTCCAATCTGAGTTGGATATGTGGTGATTTACTCTGAAAACTGCTCATGTCTTGGCTTGTTTTATGTTAAAACAGGAATGGTGCCTCCGTCCCAAGAGCTTTGCTTGCTGAGATCTTCAATAAGGGATTCTCAACCCAGACTGGAAGGTGTGTTTTTCCCAGAAAATTCAGGATTTTCCTCTTTGTTCTGCCGTTGGAAATCTATTTTCTGCTTTGACTATTTATGATTGGAGGGTAAAATTCAATTTCATTTTCATTGTAACGTGGGTAAGGAGACAGTTGTACGATGTGACAACCTTGAACAATGCAGCCTTTTGTTTTATTCTTTTTAAAAGAATCAAACCACTAAAGTTGTTGGAGAAAAGTCATACCTAATCTTTTAGAAAGAATAAAAACAAACCTTGCAACTGTTCATGATTGGAAACATGGGAGAATCTATCCAACTCCAATAGGAAAAGAACAAGGACCAATAATTTTTTTTAAAAAAGTTAGTCTCCTGGCGTTTCATTATTTGCTTGTGAGGTTAGTACAATGACATTCTTCCTCTAGTGATCAAGCATTTGCACTAGGGTTTTGGTATGAACAGCTGGGGAAAATACTGTACTAAAAAAAATTTATTTCAGAAGCATGGCCTGCCAAATTCTGCTGCTTCGCATGCAATGCAAATAGGATAGGACTGATTGGTAATGAAGAAAGGTTTTTCTTGGAAATGGTTACCAAAGTTATGACTGGGAATTTTTGTCAGGCTGGGCGACAGCAAGCTAGAGGGTAAGGTTGCCCTGATCACAGGAGCAGCAAGTGGGATTGGTAAGGCAACAGCAACCAAATTCATCAAAAACGGTGCCAAAGTCATTCTTGCTGATATTCAGCAAGAACTAGGCCAAGAAACTGCAGAAGAACTTGGATCCAATGCAGCCTTCATAGCCTGTGATGTAAGTAAGGAATCTGAAGTTTCCAAGGCTGTGGATTTCGCCATCTCTAAGTACAACCAACTAGACATCATGTACAACAATGCAGGGGTCTCTTGTCGAACCCCTCGTAGTATTGTAGACCTCGACCTTGCAGCGTTTGATAGAACCATGAGCATCAATGTGAGAGGAGTAATGGCAGGGATCAAGCATGCGTCGCGAGTGATGATCCCAAGAAGAAGTGGTTCCATTATTTGCACAGCCAGCATCACAGGAATCTTGGGAGGGATGGCACAACCCACTTACAGTCTGTCCAAATCTGCTGTCATAGCCATTGTCAAGAATGTTGCAGCAGAATTGTCCCAGCACGGGATTAGGATCAACTGCATATCACCATTTGTCATTCCAACTCCATTGGTGGTAGATGAATTGTCTCAGATGTACCAAGGTGTCGATTCCCAAAAAATTGTTGGAATTGCAAATAGTTTAGGCACGCTGGCAGGAGCCAAATGCGAGCCCATTGACATTGCACATGCTGCACTTTATCTTGCATCAGATGATGCCAGGTATGTAAGCGGGCATAATCTGGTTGTAGATGGAGGGTTTACATCATTCAAGAATTTGATTTTCCCTTCACCAGATGAGGTGGGGAAGTAAATTTCTTTCACAAAGACCTCAAAACGAAAACTTCTAATGTTCCCAACGTGGAGTTATTGGTTTTCTCTGTTCCCCCTAATAATTCAACTTGAAGGGAGTTCCATGATTCCAGCTTAGCCACCGATGGCATTCTAAAAGACACTTCCCAAGGTAGTTTTCTTGATAATGTAGATCGAAAATTCGAGAAAAGATTAATTTTACGATAAAATAGAATACAGAGCACACTTAATGACTATATTGAAAGAGGGGAAGCACTACCAATGATCAACTTTAAGCATCAGTCATCCAATAAACATAAGATTTGGACAATGAAAAGCTCCAAAACATTTGAAGGCAGCAGAGCTTTAAAGTATCACTTTGAACAGAGCACTTAAACAAAAGCGAAGTCTATGCATTACTTTTGTCTGTGTATTCAACACACTTGAGTTGATATGTCGTTCACAATGTTCTGTGCATCCCCACTGGCTCCATACAACCCTCTCCTTGACAGTCCCACACAATATAAACCCTTCTTTCCCTTCCAATGGTTGGGGTAACTTGGTTTTGGAATCCCATCGTCGTTCAAAAGGTAATCATCATCCTGCAGGAAGAAATAAGTATATTCCATGAAACGCATTGATTCCCATTACTTGTACATTTTTCATTTCACAGGATTGCACCCAACAAATTGAAAATTTACCTTGAGCCATTTACAGGTTGATCTTTTGAAGCCGGTACAAAAGATGATTGTGTCGAAGGGGAATGACTTGCCGTTCTGAAATTGCACCTCGTTGCCTTTTATGCTTCCTACTGCCGGTAAGACCTGCACTTATGTACTTCTCTGAGTTTCTTACTAGTCAAGCCTTAGGATGTGTCATAAAAAGAAGAAGATCTCATCTCTTTTCATCTTTACCTGGATCTCCCCGGATTTGATTTTCTTACAGGTACCCACATCGAAAACTGGATATTTGCCATAAGCGACTTTCATGAAGAAGGGACCTTCTCTAGGCCTAGCTATACCATACTTGGTCAAGTCTCCATAAACAAGCTTGCTAAAAAGCACCATTAAGGTATCCACCATGCCCACAGGGAAGTACTGCACTAGAGTTAGACCAAGATTGACCATCTCCTTAGATAGTACGTGGGTCTGAATAATTCACAAAATAGAAAATATGATAAACAAAGAGTCGAGCACCAAAAGTAAAAACAGGGTGATCCGTGCACAAGATTTGGTAGACAAAATAGAGAAGATTTCAGGATTATTAATGTATATTTACCGGGCTACGAACAACAATGGAGGTTTTTGCACCGTGTTTTGCTAGGTCTAATGCAATTTCCATGCCGGAATTTCCAGACCCCACAACCAGAACACTCTTGTTGCTATAGGTTTTTCCATTTCTAAACTGGGTAGAATGAAGAACTTCGCCAGTGAAAGAGCTCAGAGTTTCAACCTCTGGTATATAAGGGTCACTGGTTTCTCCTGTTGCCACTACCAGAAACCTCGTTGAGTACTCCTCAAAATCACCAGAGTTCAAATTTCTAGCCCTGACATGCCACTTCTTCGTTTCTTCATCAAAACAAGCCAGCTCGACGCATCTGAGGTACACAGGACTGATCCTGAAATGGGAAACGTAGTCATCTAAGTATTTTATGAACTGATCTTTCGGGACATAAGAGGGATAAGAGTCCGGAAATGGCATGTGAGGTAGCTCACAGAATTGCTTCCTAAGGTGAAGGTTTAGACGATCATAGGAGTACTTTTTCCAAATAGAACCAAAACAATCCTCTCTTTCAAGAACTATGTGAGGGATTGCATGGAGGCTCAGGCATGCAGAGGTGGCCAGACCAGAGGGACCGGCTCCGACTACGATTACAGCCGTGTCCTGCATTCTCTCTTTGGTCGATGAGTTCTGTCTTTCGACTTGGTCTCACTGTAATAGTGTACAAGAAAGGAAGCACGCAGAAGAAACAGATGCGTACAAGTATAAACATTTATGGTATATACTATAAATATGGTCAATTTAATGCAGAAAAGGAGGATTCAGGCTTGTTCTTGCCACGTACAGGATAGGATTCTCATCTTGAAGAGGGATTTAATTTTCTGATGTAGTTACCAATTCAGGCCAATGAACCAGAAAGTCACGTAAAAGTCAGAAGAAAAGGTCATTACCAATTTTATTTCGTAACCTTCAATTCCAGAAATGTATTTTTTTTTCATGATTATTACTGAATATTTTATTTAATATAGAAGGAAATAATTAGCAAAAAATGACGATTTTGGTGGTCAAACAAAGGAAGTAAAGTAATTATCTTCAGACAAATTAAATTAAATTGAATTGAAACGAACCGACAAGGTCTCTTCCCAGTGGCCTTTACACATTTAGTTTTTTATTTAATGTTTATTGTTAACGTAATTTTTCTTGCACAACTGCTTTGACTTGTCTTTTTTGTTCCTTCTCATTAATTGCCCTAATGAAGGAGTTGTGAAGATTAAATTGTGGATATTTACGAGGTTTTGAACTTTATGACACATGTCGACAGGTCGCAAAGTTAATTTTTTTTTTTTTATATATATTTCAATGCTCCTTCACCAACGGAATCGTAACTGCAGATGTTCATGTCTGCCTAACGGACGCTTGGTATTTATTTACCATTTTAACATATCTGGCTTTCTAACATTCTGGATTTTCCTGAGCTAGTAAAAACTTGATATCCAATTTCTATTACACAGTATGAACGCATAACATGTCAATGTCAAAACACAGATGATATTGATAGTAATAAAATATAGCTTCCTAGGGATGCTCAAAGGGAATCATTAGCTTTACACGAAATGGAAAACACAACCCTTGTAAAGAAAACTAAACTGATCTTTATGCCTAGTATACAAACCACTTCTACAGATATAATACAACTACTCAGACTTTCGAGACCCCATCTTCCTGAAGAGTGCATCCTTCAACCTGTCAACTGTGGAATGGAATCTGTTGTGGTGGGTAATTTTGTGTAGAGAGTGCCTTAGTTGCACATTTTCTGACTTCAGCATTTCAATAGCCAAACTGAGCTGTCTAATCACCTGCCTCTTCTCCTCATCCTTTTGGAAAAGCCGATCCTTGTTCAATCTGTTCTCTTCTTTGAGTTTTTCAATTTCCTTCTTCAACTTAATCAGCTCTTCGTTAGAAACAGCATTTGAAGCTTCACTTTCGTGTCTTTCTTCAACTTGGCTTTCCCCTTTTTGCTTCTCATCTTCCTTCCTCAAGAGCTCATCTTTGTGTACTCTGTTCTCTTCTTTGAGCTGCTCAACTTCCTTCTTCAACTTCATCAGTTCTTCATCGGAACCTGCATTCGAAGCTTCACTTTTGCTCGTTTGTTCAAGCTCCTCCTCAATTTCTCCGAATGTTCTGACTTTTATATCATCAACCTGCTCAGGATCATCAACCTCAGACTCTGCAGAATCCTCAGCATCATAAATCTCAGACTGGTTATCAGAGGCATGATCCATCAAGTTCGTTAACTTGCAAGGTTGATACTTGGCCGAAAAAGGGGTTCCCAGCGTCGTAAGGAGTCGATGCGCAGAGTCAGACTTTAATAGATCATATCGCTCTGCTAATGAACGATGCTCCCTGTAAAAGTTCTCCACCATACTAATCAGCTCTGGTCTTTTCTTGTAATACATCTCTGCACGCTGAGCAAAGGAATCTGCATCTTCCTCTATTAACTTCAACATGGCCTTTGTTTTCCTGTCCAGCTCTGCCAAACCAAAATAAATGCAATGCCAACAATTAATAATCATCACTCTGGAAGTGAAAAATAAAACCCTCTCATGAAGTTACCACTTAATCTCAGAGTCACAGGTTATAGAATATCTTAATCAAGGCAACCAAAAAGGGACAGATGGATTATCAGACTTAGGATCATGTACTGAATCAACAAAAGATCATGCAAGAATTATCTGAATCAACTTAGAATCCTTCAACCTGCAATTGCTTTGATCAGCTAATTAGAGGAAAGATCTTACCAAGCACAAAAATTCCAGATTAGCTGAAAAACAGCACAAGTAAGAAGAAGAAAGCAAAAGGCAAAAAGGAATACAATATTGAATATCATGCTTATATGCTTTATATTAAACTTAACACTATGGGTCCACTATATTATAATTAAGGGCTATCCAGGTCCATCACAGTTCTTCCAATCCCCAATATCGACCTTACTTCCTACCCTACCAGTTCATTATGTGCGTGGGTCCATATAACATCTCCACATCTTTTGATGATAGCCAGTAAAAAGGAAATCTTGTCAATAGGCTTCTACGAGTTCAACTTTGATCAAGTTAGGCAAGGTCCACATCAAAGAAAGTGAAAATAGGTTTTGAGCTTTTCTCAAGTCCTTAATAGTGATTAACCCAATAGATAAGCCCCACAGACAAGAAACCCTTGCAACTTAGAACCTGGCATATGATTGTCAAATGATGATTTTCACACTTGATTTCCAGAAAAGGATTTTACAGGGCCCATCATCGTCCTATTCCAAACTCTCTATGATAAGCACAGTTAAAAGGGAACAAAACAAAAGAAAATTATTGAAAGAGATAAAACAAATCAACATAACAGATAAAATTCAAGACATGCGAGGTAAAAGTTCAGCTCTTTTACCCCCAACAGTGGACTGAAGCCATTGAGAACGCCCGGAAGTTTGGTGACTTTCAAGCCACCACCACTGTGATGTTTCGTTCTTCAGCATCTTCTCTTGTTCTCCCCTTGGTGCCTCGTACCTCCTTTCTCCTCCTATTTATTTGTCAGAATTCACCAACTCAAATTAGCAACAACTTACCTTATATTCTTATCATCAGTCACTCGTCAAAACCCACCCCAGATCAACAAAAACCTTGTATTAAAATCCCAGAACATTCACCCATATCCGAGAATCAATGGTAAGTTGAATTTCGACAAAATCTCAAATAAATGCTTGCAGTTTCGTGTTTCCTATAACGACAACACATGGTAGATAAACACGAAACCAAAGCGTACAAAAACTTACGAAAAGACATTTCAGTTCACTTTCCTAGTAGACAGGTAAGACAAAATATGAGGGTGAGTTATGTCTTTCCATGCACACAAACCAAAGAGGCAAGCCTCAAGTTTCAAAACGCCAGATCACTTGCCTAAAAAGCCTAAAAAACCTGAACAGATCTTGCCAAAATTCGAAAACAAAAACCAAGAACCATTAGCCGGGAATTCAGCAGCAAAATTGGGTCAAAACGGATACCTATTATTTTCTTTCTTTGCCTTTTTCTTCAGATATTCATATCAGACCCTTCCTTTTCCCCCCACATATTAGCCCATATAGAAAAAATTAATAAATAAATCAAAACCACAGAAAAAAAATACTCGAAAACTACCTTGCCATAAACTAGGAAAAGTTAACAGCATATTACAGTTACGTGATTCGAAATCCCATAAACTTCTCCGCCAGAAAAAAAAAAAAACTACCGTTAATACTGGCAATGATTTACTCCTCAATCCCACGCCAAAACTACATTCTACTGTCAACCAATCATCACCGGACTAAACTCCAGCGTTGAAAACGAAGAGTCCTTCTCCCGGTGTATGTAATGTTCGCCTCCAGCTTTATTAAACACGGCGAGGAAGTGCATATGCATTCCTATGCAGTCATATTCAGAGCGAATGACTAGTGTGAGAAGAAAGTACCTGAAAAGATCAGCGACGGCATGCCTTTCTCTACTCCTCAGCTCCGGAATTTCTACAATCCGACAGGAAGTATTAGTGGAACTCAGTTCGCGACTGAGAGTAGTTCAAGTTCAAATGCAGTTCCGCTTGTGTTTTGAATTTATTTGTCTTCTTCCTGGTTTAGGATACCAGTCATGACCGTAACCAGTAGGACGACTACACGTGTAGCTAAGCCTAATTTGGTAAATACTCACAATATATATCGGTGCCTCGATTTGCCGTTTTTCAAAAGTATTCTAGTGCTTTATTGTTAATTTCTTTTTTCCCTAGAAACTGATATTTTATCGTACGGTGGACAGTTTGACTAAGTGAATCGTGTGGAGCGTCTTTCGTGGGGCCCGAATGATATATCATGTGCGCAACGGTCGAAAATTTTTGTCATCATCGGAGATTATGCAATTTGATTCCATATCGATGAATAGTTTATTGATATAACATATATTTATTTATATTTTTAAGCAAAATTTTATTAAATGTTTCAAAAAAATATCAATCGTGAAATCATGGTTTAATTATTGTGTGCATAAAGTGTATTCTTTTATCCGAATTTAGAGAAAAAAACCTGAGGATTATAATAAATATAGGATTAGCATTATAAACAGTAATTATGATTAAGTTTAGTTAATCTAAAATTTTAAAAACTAATATTTTCAGTGTAGATATTTGATCTGGGAAATAAATATTCCAGTCGAAAAAATTCGAAAGATATGGTTGAATGGTAAGATTTATTGATTCTAAAAATCAAAGATTATGAATTAATTATTATTATTGGATATTTAAAAAAAAAAGAAAGAAAAAGGAGGACAAGAAGATGGGTCAAGAGGTCAACCAGGCCCAAACTAAAATCTGTGAGTGTTATTCCCAACTCCAAAGTGGTTAAAAGATTCATTTAGAATGAACAAGTTGATCCATGGATCCAATACGTAAAAACCTCAGAATAACACACCAGGCCCGAAAAATGAACCAGAACCAGGAACTTAAGGTCCATCAGGCCCGGGTTGGAATAATCCACCTGGGCCGCCAGTAGGAAGCAAGACAATAAACCACACCGGATGCCGGTAGGTCCACCTGAGCAATGTCTCCATCATCTTTTGTAGCGCTAGCACATTCTCTGCTTTAAAAAAAATTCAGAAGAAAATGAGTAATTCTCTGACCTAAGAGGGGACACACACCATCAAAGGACAGAGTCCAATAGTACGAAGAAGCACATTCATCGCAATAACAAGAAATTTAAATCAAAATAGCTAATTTTGTTCTCTTAAAAGTGAAACCCACAACTCTAGATGCTCGTGGCCCATTCACCTCGGACATTAATGTCAGACTCCCGTGAATGACACACACAATAGACAATCGATATCATATGTTGGTCCCCTTTTGGCAATATATTTGGACATATACTACCTCATGAATCAGTGGTCCACTTTGGGCTAAACCATTAATGTCCAGAGATAGCTCACTCGAACACAAACGTTAGCCATCGGATTAGGCTTTTTGATGTAGAAAGCTACCCTTCTGGTCCATCACCACTTTTATTGAAACCTAAAGGACCCCAGGCCCATGATACAAACTTTTGTCTAATGCTACAGATGGAATTGATAACTCAAGCTAAAAAGTTGGTGTGAGAATTGAGATCTCACCCAACAATTATGTATCTTTCATTTATTTATAGTCCAAACTTTTTGACAAGACATGTGTTCAAGATAGTACCATCGCTACATACCCAACATTTATTTGGATGGCGGATTCATAGGCATTTTTTTTGTTATTGTATAATGTATAATGCAATCCAAACCTATAGAGTACACAGGCTCGAGCATGCTGAGCCTAAATTTGTCTTGTGGTGGATGAAGTTGGGAAGAAGCTTTTGGAAAGGCTGACCAAAGAACATGATGCTGCTACTTTTTTGGGTGAAGAAAATCAACACCTGCAATTAAGATAAGATCTTGCTTGCCTCACCCCTTGATTTGTTCTATGGGTTTTCTAACTTTTTCTTGTCCTCTGATCTTCATGACAGAACCCTAATCTCATCAGCAGCCGTTAACACTTAATTTCACCTAACTTCTGTCTGGTTGGGTTGAGTTTGGTAAAGGGTTAGGGCTGTCCATTCTTCTTTCAATTTCAACACTGATAAAACAACAAAGAATGGTCATTAAACTGATGTTTTCCTAATCACACGTAAAGTACAACCCTTTTTTTTTTCTTTTTAAGGTTTAATCGTCCAAGCAGAAACATCCCATTGTACTTTTCAGACCATCTACGTAGGACGATTGCTATTTGAAGCCACGGTATTAAACTGAACCTTCATTGTTCCGAGCCAAAAGTGAGGACCCAATAGAACTTGTGTATAATTTCACGGATTCATAATGGCGCTTGCAAGTATTCGCCATACAAAAGCGAGCACCCAATAAAACTGGAGTGTGCAAATCAGGAAACGACACGCAACCTATTCGAAACTCAAAACCTTCATTTGTTACTGTCGGGTTTCTATGCCCTTTTCCTTTTATAAAAAAGCCTTTTTCACGTCAAGACTCCAAGCCACGTTTGTTGGTACAAGGACATAAAGTTTACGCCATGTAGTAGATAAGAGAAATGAGAGAGATAGAAAGAGGAAAGTGAAAGGTAGTGTCAAATTGAGCTTGATTGGACACTGCAGGCCGGCACCAGGGGCAGACTTTGTTGCCACCCTCTATTGAAACCGGTCTCTAGTTTAATGTAGGACCAACCGGTGCCCCAACGAAAGTGAGGCAAAACAAGCTTTTTCTTTGATTAAGTTGTATAACGGTGGGGTTGCTTCCCATTTTGGTTGCTTACAAATGGCACGTTAGCATCTCCACCGGTTTAGTCCATTTCGTGAGAGGCCCCAGACATAATAAGTTAAATTTTTTTGCTGATTTGAAAACAAACGAAAAGTTGTAGGAAAAGACACCTTCTTGGAGCTCACTTCTGTAAGAATAAATAAACAGAAAAGAAGAACATGTTTACTATATCCTTTAACCAGCCAGCCCTCTAATCAATGATTGTTTAGGCCGTTGGCCTTAGCTACTCTTTGGACATGCAAAATACTGACGTGTGGAAAGTTTGATTACTGCTCATACTATATACAGTATCCACAACCCTTTTCTTTCTCATTGTATATTAATTAAGCTACCCTATGTTTAATCATCCTTTCTTTATTTAATTACCTTTTTAAATACCTCATAATTAGTGCACTAACGCATACCTGCCACAGATTCCTCTTAGTGGGTTGAGCAATCAAACGTGCTTCCTTCGTTATTTCCAGAGGACGGTGGGTCAAATGAAGCAGGGCACACTCCACAGGTCCTGCTTAATCTCCTTCCAGTAGCTGTATATATATGCTGGTTTCTAGTTGTTATCAATCCCACATCGAGAAACTGCTCAAATTGAGTTTCCATTGTTGGTCAGTTCCGGTGACGGAGACAATCACCAATCTATTTTTTCATTGCATTAATTAAACTTACTTACTTTCTTGTTATTACAGAGTGGCAAACTCCACTCCACGTGCGTAAGGTTAAGCAAAGGAGAAAGGTTTGGAGGCATTGGTTCAGATCAGAATATATATATTTTTATACGTACAGCAAACTCCGAGCCAATTCCACTCGAGGGTTGGAGAGATTCCCGGAGAACCGTGCGTGGGCTTAATAATCAAATCTCACCGTTAATTATATATATAATCCCGATTTGTAACGAATAAACAACCACCTTTACGTGCAGTACAACTCAGCTCCCCCATTAATTAAAAGCATGCCCATAACCTGTACTGAGGATAACCTGAAGCAAGCATCCACTTGAGCGGACTTACCAAACTGCCCTTCATCTTTATGAATCTGCGCCAGCAAAGCGAGGGCTGTTTTGGTCAATCAAGAACACAAACCCCTTTATGATGGGTTTATGTGTAGTTGCCATTTCCGGAACAGTAGAAGGAAATTTATTTACTACTATCATGTTAAAGCTTCACTTCGCTATGAGCAGAACCGGTCCGTACACTGTCAAAAAGTGTCGTAATCTGACGGTTTTCATTAAGATGCAACGTGCGCTTGTTTCGTACTTGCCATCATGGGCTAAGCATTCACGCAGTCGCAAGGTCAGAAGAGATCAGAGCCGTTGAAGACAAATAAATACAGTCACATCGTACGCGAACGAAACGGTAGATGGTGAATCATGTTCTTAAACCTCAAAATGAGAGGATCTGATTGTGAGTTGTTTTTGACGGTCATGATGTCATTTTATAACAGCCAGAATCTCACATCAGATCATTGCTCATTATTTTAATCCTCTCTACCGTGGATGTGGTCCCCATCTCGAAATCCGATCCCTCAGATCCAGCCGTGCAACACGAATAATGAGATTCCCTCCCCAATACAATCACCACACTCAACATTTTCTCTCCCCGCACCAATTTCTCGCTTCAATTTCCGAACCAACCTCAATTAAATTCTCATCAAATTCTCGCCACGTATACCTCCCGGTGACTCCAAGCTGTTACTTACATACACCCGTTTTCTGCGGCTCCGGTTTGTCGCCAACGGATAAGATCCTCTTGCCCGCCGCTCATCCAGAAGTTTATGATCTCGCTCCCCACGTGTCGCAATCAAGATTGCCAACCATACTATTAACCGTGGTTAAAAATCTAACCTCCCTGGTCAATAAACTTAGAAACTAAAATTCTCTTATTGGCTGTTTTATCCCCCCTCGCTCTCCGACTCCAAATTTCATTTCGTTTCATGTCACTGAAGACACTACAACTGAACTCCTTGCTATTCAAGCTCGTTCAGATCTAAGCATCATTAAACGAAGTCGCTAGAGAGCTCAGAGGACGGTGTCGTTTACGACATTGATGTTGAAGAGGACAATGGCAACGTCTTTTCCGGAGGAGGTGCTGGAGCACGTGTTCTCTTTCATACAGAGTCACAAGGACCGGAACGCGGTGTCGGCGGTGTGCAAGTCGTGGTACGAGGTGGAGAGGTGGTCAAGACGGAGGATATTCGTGGGGAACTGCTATGCGGTGAGCCCGGCGGCGGTGACAAGGCGGTTTCCGGAGGTGAGGTCGGTGGAGCTGAAGGGGAAGCCGCACTTTGCGGACTTCAGTCTGGTGCCCGAGGGATGGGGAGGGTATGTACATCCATGGATCGCTGTGATGGCGTCGGCGTACCCGTGGCTGGAGGAGATTCGGTTGAAGAGAATGGTGATCACGGACGAGAGCTTGGAGCTGATAGCCAAGTCGTTTAAGAGTTTTAAGGTTTTGGTGCTCTCATCTTGTGAAGGCTTCTCCACCAATGGACTCGCTGCCATTGCCGCCAACTGCAGGTTCTCTCCCTCGTTAGATTTTTCTGATTTGGAAGCTCTGTTTTTTATCATAAAACCATGGAAGTTTGAAATGTTTCATCTGTGTTGATCTTAACTTGACGTAAAGATGGATTCTATGCTAGTTTAGAAGGTTTTATTTATGTTGAGTGCAATGTCACTGCAGTTACTGTTGTTATACACAGCGGATTTCCTTCTCCCATTTCTTGTTCAAGTTGTAAATTATCTCGAATGTGGGTTAAGATCTATATTTTTATCGCCTTTTTCTTAAATAACTTCAAATTTAAGCTTTCTCTTCAAAATTTGGACCTTACCTCGTTATTTTCAACTTCTAATTTGTTAACATCGTTAATTGTTTTGATATAAAGGCTTTTTATGTTGTTTTGATGCTTTCGTTTTCATGATTTGTTCCTTTGAAATGTAAATTGTCATCCTGTCGTATTGTTAGATCCGAGTATTTAAGCGCTTCCAGATGGTTTTGTGGATAGTCTAGGAAAGCTTAAAAGTATGGTTTTGGTATGTTTTGTTTTCACTATGGATGAAGGCAGTTACTCTTTCTTCTTTCTTTTTTTTGGTTTTTGGTTGCCTTTTTCTGTTAAGTGCGTTTCTTTAGGATTCCTCTACTAAATTATTTTTTATTATCTTATTATGAGCTTTTTTTTTTCTCACCATATGCCAGTGTTGTGAGAAGTGTATAACTTTTCAGTTACGATGTTGTAGGGCACTTTCAGCTGTACTTAGCTTTTCTACAATGTTGAGATTCTATTATTGTTTGAGGCTTTTTTGTTTCGGTGGTTACCATGCGATTTAACATGCCGAGGGAATAAAGGATGATTCACTTATTTTAAGTTATTTTGTGGGGGGGGATGCAACTTTTCCTAGACTTCTGGTCGTTTTACTCCGTCAAATATTTTTTCACTCTTTGGCGGAATTTGGTAAAACTGCTTAACCAGGATGATACAAATTTGCAGTGCAAATCACTTTTTGCTGTTTGAACCTTGTCGTTATTAAGTTAAGTTACTTTTCTGCAGGAATCTGAGGGAGCTAGATTTGCGGGAAAGTGAGGTGGATGATCCAAGCGGGCACTGGCTGAGCCACTTTCCGGACTCCTTCACATCATTAGTTTCTCTTAACATTTCTTGCTTAGGGTCTGAAGTGAGCTTCTCAGCCCTAGAGCGCCTCGTTGCTCGGTCCCCTAATCTAAGAACTCTTCGGCTCAACCGTGCTGTTCCTTTTGACAAGATCTCCAACCTTCTTCGGCTGGCACCACAGCTAATAGAATTTGGTACGGGTGCCTTCTCAGCTGAGCTTCGACCTGATGTTTTATCAAAACTTGCTGGAGCTTTTTCTGGCTGCAGAGATCTTAGGAGCCTTTCTGGATTTTGGGATGTGGTTCCAGGTTATCTTCCGGCAATTTATCCAATTTGCCCCAGTCTGAAATCATTGAATTTGAGCTATGCCAATGTGCAAAGCTCTGATCTTCTGAATTTGGTTAGTCAATGTCGGAATCTACAGCGCTTGTGGGTGAGTGGTTAAAATCAAGATGTGAAATTTCTTTTGCGCTTATGTTTTGTGCCCCCCATACCATTTTATCTATTTGATATCCAGAGGGAGTTTGTTACCAACACTTAAAGCACAGGAACCTTGTCCCTGTAACTTCATCTGTTGTCGTAGTAGGAATCCTTCGGGTGCCTAACTTTTGAAAAGGAGCTGAATTCTTAAGCGAATAATTTAATGTCTGCAGGTGTTAGATTACATTGAAGACATGGGCCTCGAAGCTCTGGCAGCCTGTTGCAAGGACTTGCAGGAATTGAGGGTGTTCCCATCTGATCCTTTTGGTGCAGGACAAAATGTTTCTTTGACAGAAAAAGGCCTTGTTGCAGTTTCCGAAGGATGTCCCAAGCTTGAATCAGTTTTGTATTTTTGTAGGCAAATGACTAATGATGCGTTAGTTACGATTGCAAGAAACCGACCCAATATGATCAGGTTCCGTCTTTGCATTATTGAGCCACAAACTCCTGATTATTGTACCCATCAGCCTCTAGATATTGGCTTCGGAGCTGTTGTTCAAAACTGCAAGGGCCTTCGACGACTTTCCCTCTCCGGTCTTCTCACGGATCAAGTGTTTGAGTACATTGGAACTTATGCTAAAAAGTTAGAGATGTTGTCTGTTGCATTTGCTGGTGACAGTGATCTGGGACTCCATCACGTGCTGTCTGGATGTGAAAGTCTCCGAAAACTAGAGATCAGAGACTGTCCCTTTGGGGACAAAGCTCTTTTGGCCAATGCTGGAAAGCTGGAGACAATGCGATCCCTTTGGATGTCTACTTGCTCTGTGAGTTTTGAAGCATGTAAACTGCTTGGTCAGAAGATGCCCAGGCTCAATGTTGAAGTTATAGATGAGAGGGGACCTCCAGATTCACGGCCGGACAGCTGCCCCGTTGAGAAACTTTATATATATAGGACTGTTGCTGGATCTAGGTTTGACATGCCTGATTTTGTTTGGATGATGGATGATGAATCTGGAATGCGATTTACTTGAAGGATACATTCCTTAAATATCATGAATGTGGTGAGCGAATACCACCGGTATAATGCTCAATCCACTGCTCATTGTTTCAATACAGTGTAAACTTGATTTGTAAGTGCAGCTGTTGTTCTGGGAAGAAGCTATGGACGGTATACATGTCTTTGTCTCAACTGCCATACTTTTTCCAGTCTGGTGAGCTTTTGGATGTCAAATAGCGAGCCAAAAAAAGATATCTCATTTCTTACTTTGTAGTATTTATCAGTTAAAGAGATGTTATTGAATTCGGTTGGCTGTTTTGTGTACCAAGAATGTTTAGCTTGCATGACTTTATCATTCTTTTGCCTATCGAGGGGCTCAAGTTTTGTGGACTCGCATGCAGGCGTCATTGGTATGCTTGACACTTAATAAAGTCTCTGATTATCCTTCATAGAAATGATGATGATATTTTCAGTGCACTAATCGTTGAATATTTCACTTTTGATTGTGTTCATTTCCAAAAGCTGTTTTACGTCATGCACTAGATAAGTTCTCCCCCTTTATCCGCAATAATGCAGCTCTCACTTTATCTTCCTTTCATGGGGTATAGCAATAATGTATTTTCCGATAAGTCATGTTCCTGTAATCATGAGTTCCAAGAGCAAGTTCCTTTTGTGTTTCGAATGGCACTTCCCCTGAATGATTGATTATCTTTGCCTATTTCAAATCGTGTCAATTGCTTCGATGGTTTAACAGGTGATCATTTCTTTTCTATGTTCTTCAGCACATATTACCAGTCAAAACTGTACACTCTTCACTCTGTTATCGAGGACTATTGATCAAATTAAGTTCATGCTGGCTTAATCTGTTTATCAATGGTGGTCTGGGGACAGCACAGGGACGATGACCTGATACTACAAAACTGAGAAACTTGTGAGATGCAATGTAACATATCTTTCAGAACTCAATCTGAAAAGACTTCTGTGAACCAGTTCAATTTTCAGAATCTTTCTTTTGTCCACTACATATCCTTGGCAGGTAAAGTTTCAGCCAACCAATGTGGACTTATTAATGCGCACTGATGTATTTGAAAAAATATGGAGAAAACGCAGGAAGCTGACATTGGATTCCTCTTTATAAAAGAGACATAATTAACTGGAAACAGACATCATCAATCAACTGGAAGATGCGGAGCAACTTTGAAGTAATTTCTGCCTCCCGCTGGTTGCAAATTCTCAGAAACAGGCCATCCTCAGCTACTAACCAACATTGAAGGTCAAGACTCGAAACTTTAAAAAAAAAAGAAAAGAAATTTGCTCTTATTTATGCCTTGACTGAGAATCGTGAGATTTCGCTACAAAATATTCAAGACTTTAACCATTGCTCATCTTAAGGTACGTACGTTTCAATTCTCAGTTCCAGTCTACCCGAATTATTCTTCTACGGAAATGTAAGATTTGCAGGTTTATTCCTCCGTCAAAATCTGAGCACTAAACACTTCGCACAAGATGACAAGAACCTGCAGCTGGAGAAAAATGGTGGCAACTACCCACAGACAACTCAGGCTCTATTTAAATTTATATCAACGCGAAGATCAGCCCAACAGAATATAGTAATACTCATGCAGACGATAGTGACTTGCCAGGGTTACATTTCAATTAACAAGTACATGGCAGTTCCAAGAGACCCATGACCTTTCCGACCCGGAAGAGTGGCACTGTAATTTATAACTAAGGATATGACTTTTGGAGGATCTGGACGAGCCAAAATTGACAAAAGCTTGAGAATTACTATGACCGCAGAATAAAGAAAAAGAAATGGCCATCTCTGGTTGGTGGCCTTGCAGGTACAGTAACTTTCACTTCTTTTTTTCTCCTCTTCAAATTCATTACCCTCGACTGTTGCGCCATGTGACAGATTCGGTGACCTTGGTTACTGTCCACAACTTTTTGCTGCATTCACGCTATCTTTCCTGCACCAGACCCCTGAAAAATCTGATCATCCATGCAACAATCCTGTTTACTGGTAATTAAAAACCTTTTTCAATGAGATTGAAAATCAACACTAAAAAAACTTCTTTTGAATATCAGATAACCCCGAAGCTTAAAAGTCCCCAACCCATAAAACTACAATCAACAGGGTAAAATTCGGATGGCAGAAAAAGAAGACAGAGAAGACAGACAGGAACATTACACAGACACCCCATTCCCCACCATAATCAACAGAGTGATCGAGAAGGGATACAATGTTAAAAGATAAATAAATAAAAGAAGAGCAGAATCTGTTGGTGGCCTTATCAGATTATCAGAATTCCTTGCCAACATTTTAATTGGTCGATGATAGCCACACTTTTGAAGCATTTATGATCCACCATCATTCATATTCTCTGTTACTATGATTGCTGCTGATTTCCTCTTTGATTCTTTTTTTACTGTTTTACCATCATAGATAGAACAGTAACTACATAAAACTGTTCCTTCCCCCAAACAGTTTTATTACAAATAGTAAAGTGATAAACAGTAAATGGCCCAC
The DNA here is from genome assembly GCA_019739055.1 of Passiflora organensis. Lineage (NCBI taxonomy): Eukaryota > Viridiplantae > Streptophyta > Magnoliopsida > Malpighiales > Passifloraceae > Passiflora > Passiflora organensis. The sequence continues at coordinate 2,966,607 of JAEPBF010000223.1, read as the reverse complement.
GTATCCACGGTGGTGTACTGGAAATCACTGACCTAATCCTCAGGTGACCCTTGATTAGGGTGTCAATCATTGTAGCCTCGGGGCCTCGCAGCCAGAAGAATAATGGCAAAAATGATTTCATTTCGGTACCCTCTTCTTTTCATCACTATTGTTCCGTTCTAATGATTTTATGCATAAACGAACTGTTACGTCAAAGATGTAACGAAGATTTGATTGTCAAATCTATGGAGCTGGACAGCCCACTAATCATCGTCGTCAGGTTAATTCATCAATTTAATACATTGACAAAGACCGGAAATACCAGGATTAACCCGAGCGGCTTCTTGGGTCCCTTGGGCTTTAGAATATAACCGATTCGTCATTCTAACCACTTAGCAAATGTGGCCCGTCTCGGTGTCCTTTTTGCGGGCTTCCGTGGCCCAGTATGTAGTTAAACTGAGGCTCAGCTAAATATGTTTTAATAGTCATTTTCTTTTTCTTTTTGTGAAGGGATAACTTTGATAATCAACGGTTAACTAATGATTTATTTAATTACAAAAAAAGGGAAATTTACAATAAACAAAATATCTGTTCTCCTTCCAAGCCAGAGCTGGTGGAAAGCTGTCCCAAAAGCCGTATATGTAAGAGGGGACAACATATTCAAACGGAATTCGTGTCTATTATGTGTACAATAAAGTGATATTAATGGTCGATCATATCGGCGACCCTTCACTTAGTGCTCACGCCGTGAATGGCAATTAGGTGATAATTTTCTCAGTGGAAAATTTCTTCAATCTCACCGTGCCTGATCGACTGGGTTGGAGTGGCGGTCAACTCTTGTGGCCGGTTGATGGGTATGGCCTCGTTCTGGTTGTTCTTGTACATGACGTATAGTATCATCTGCAGGATACCGAATACAATACCTAAGATATTCGGTGACTGCAACAAGAAGAAAACACGAGAAGAAATTAATGGTTTTTAGTGCAAAATCGGATCTGCATGCATGAGATCGATCCATTTGACTTACTGCAATGTACATGTCTTCTAGGAAGAGGCCGTATAGAAACCAAGAAGCAGCGCATATGGCTAGGGAAAGCGACAGGAAGAATGGTATCTGCTCGACGCTCTTTGATTTTACAACTTTTCTCTGATGATAAGAGTGAGGAAACATGGAAGATATTACGAGTAAGCAGAAGAGAACGATACATTTATATTATCAGTAAGAACAAATGAAGAACATACACATACAATTATAGAAAGAGAGGAAGCGTAGGAACAGACAGAGATGATCACAGAAGTCCACCCAACAGCATCCATTCTACTAGAGCCATGCGTGAGCAGGACGGTGAGCAGTACCATCAATCCAAATCCCACCAGATTAAAGAAGGTAAGCAACATCGTTCCATTCTTCTGTGAAACATGCATTTAATTTCGTTATCCTCGTACGTGATCGATAAATAATTATGAAAAGACAAGAAAGTAAGGCTGTGTACGTACGTACCCTTTCTTTTCTTGGTGCATATATCATGTAAATGGTGAGGTATATAATGTTGATCGTTGTTCCGATGACGCTTATGGAGACAACCATGTAGGCATTTACTTTCATAAGCGCATAGTATAGAGTTATCATGGCACTAAACAACGATACCGAATAGGTTATGCACTGGAATCCCTCCGAAGATTTTCTCTCCATGATAATCTGAAAGATGGGCCTGGAAACAAGCAAAATCAGGAACGGTGGGTTAGTGAAAGAATATCCTTAATTACTATACATTACAGAGATTCCGGCGTACGTACACTGAGGATAAATATGAAAATAACGACAGCACGTTCCCTGAAAACATGAAAAAACAAGAGCAGTCAGATGTTAATCAAGAGATAGCAAGAAGGTATGCGGGAGATGGAGGGAGGGGAGGGGAGAGGAGAGGATACCAATGAAGCCAAAAACAAGAGTTAGGGTAGAATTTGCCATTTTCGAAATGCAAAACTCCCCTTGCAACGAACCCGTTCTCCTATAGAGTCATTCCCGAAGGCTTGACAGGTATCGTATATCTATATATGGAGAGACTGCCGGAAAGTTATTATGTAGGTATGAGTAAGTTGTTGATGAGCAGGTTCGGTTGATTGATCGAACAGCCTCGCGGGGTTTGCGAGCTAACTTGTTTGATCCTTATTCCGTTGCAGATTACTTGAAAATGTACTGTTATCGTTTACGTACGAAACCCATCCAGAACAAAGCCACCCTACGAACTGAACTGACATGAACTGAACTAACATGAACTGAAGCAATCCATTCATACGATTGCGTGTCTCATATAATATCAAGTTTTTAATATTAAAAATTTCATGATTTACAACATTTTTTTCTTGTATTATATGAAATATGCAAATTGTAGTTTAATATAGTATTGTCAGTTTTTAATATAAAAAATATAATAATGTACAACTATTGTGCATATTGCGTATTAGATTAAATATGCAAATTTTATGATTGTATACAGATTGAAAGGAAATATCACCTTATACATGCAAAAATTATCTTTGATGATACAAAGTTAATAACTATTTTAAGAATTTTTTTACAGCTTAAAATATATTCATAATTATAATTGGAGATTATATAAAGTCAGTATTTTTGTTTAATATGGTCACGGGACTCTTTATTCATATTAATTTTATATTATTTATATAATTAAAATAGAAATTTATACTTTTTTACCATGGTACTTGACTAAAATAAATAAAATTTACATCCCTAAAAACTATTACACAGTAATTATACGATAAACTTTCCGACTTCGGAAAGATATAATACCTGATATTGCTATTTTTGTGAAGATTATACCTGATTTATTACCTAGACTGTTTAATTTATCTGTAAGATACCTGACATGGGACAAGAACTATTTTTGACAGGGAGAAAAACAAAAAACAGAGTTGTTTTTATACATAATACAGAAAACAGAGCATATTATAAAGTAAAGATTAATTTTTTCTTCCTTTAACATATATTTCCAAAAACTTTCATTCTATCATCTAATAACCTAATCTCTAAAATTTTGTACTACTCTATATTTTATCTTTTCTCTTCAATCCATTATTTAAATAATGAATTAACAACCTTGGAGTGAAATTTAGAAATAACACGAGATTTAAATGCTTTTTCGTGCGTGGATACATATAATAAAAATGGCATGACTCTTGGACGAAAAGACATGAAGGTGATGTTCTAGACGAGGAATTACCAGAAAGATATAATAAATATTATTATTTAATTAGATACAGATGAATTAGTTTTATTGTTTTATTATTATACATTTGATTATAATAAAAATAAGAATATAGAAATAAAATCATGATAAAATTAGTTTGCCAAAATTATTATATTTCTAGTATTATATTTATACACATGATCCTAGAATCATGGACTCCTGGGATGCAATCCTCATGATACAGAACTAACAGTCATTCTTGATTGTTTTAATAAAAACTACATGACTCTTGGAGAGAGACATGAAGACATACTCTACAGGAGGAATTTCGGGAAAATATAATGATACTAATATTTAATTAAATTATATATAATTGAATTGGTTTTATTATTTTATTATTAAATATTTGAATATGAATAGAATATTTTACTTTTTTATATATCATCATTACAGTAACCTGCACATACATAACTATTCTAGAGTCTGAACTGGCTGAGATACTCCAGAATCTCTGCGGTTCTGATGAGACAGAACCCCCACCTTGTGATTCTTGATCGTTTGACATTTGGATCAGATGGTTCCTCTTGCTCATCGTGTCTGTTCAGAATTTAAGTCCCTTACAGAGATGATGCTCCCCTTCAGGATGGTTCCACTATACTAAATAAAGCAATGAAAGAGATCTTGAAAGTTCTAAATAGAATTCTCCAGTTACCTTTTAGCGAATCAGAGGATCATCGTTGAGATGAATACGGACTGTTTGTTGTATCAGCGATCTATCTTGGCGAAGCGTCCCCTTATTCTCGTCCTACTTTCTGCCCTGACCTTTCGTGATTCATACCTGATATGCTTATCATACCTGTCGTCATTTTTTAGAGAAAGAATGAACTTAGAATCGATGTCCTGGGACGTTGAACATGCCAGTGATCTTAAATGGGGTGTTTCATACCTTCTTGTTTTCTTCTTTTCCTTGTAACGAGATATAGCCGAGTCTCTCTCCTGGCTGTTTAGTTCAAGGGGTGCAACTTTTGGGAAGAGCGACAAGGCACTGGAAGTTGCAGGAGGTGGTACCTGAGCTTCATGATCATTGCAAGTGTGACTTACACTGCCATCGATATCATGTTGTTGCTTGTCGGGAGTAGCTGATGAATCTTTGAAGTTGCTTCTCAGTGAAGCGCAAGGAACCAAAGCTTCATTTTCAGCCTCTTGAGTATCATTAAACCACTGATACAGACTTTCCTGCATTCATGGAGTTTAAATTACCCTCTTACTTATATACGTCAATTTTCTGGTACAGAACCAACCAATTAGGACATAAACACCCATCAGAGGATGGGAGGTGGCTTTGGAAACTTATGTTCTTCTTACCTCTTACCATTCGTGTTGACAACTAAGATGATTATCAAAGAAGTTCCGGTTCTAACAGTTCAACTCAGAGAGACAGGAAAATAAACTGAATTTTAGTCAAGGCAGCTAAGAGATTCTGCTCTTGGCGTCATCAAATTCCAATGAAATGACACGACAAGGTTATACCTTCTCTTAGACTGACCTTAACTGCTTCTCCATGAAGCTGAACTAAATCATTTTCCTCGGTCATAAAGCAATCAAGCAGCTACATTTTCCTTTTATCTTCAATTCTGACCAAATATGTTCAGATAATCTAGTGAAGCTAGCTATTACATAGCTACAATGGAGGAACAGCTCGCCACCGCAATTTAGAAAACATGGTATCATGCTAGCTATACACTTCAATTTTCGACAAACTTGTGGACAAGTATTGTCTAAGTATATCCTCTCGTTTGTGCTGCCTAATATACCTCTTAAAATCAATAAAATCAACAAAATCAAACCACAGCCAGAAGCTAACAGCGTGGTACACAAACACAATCTAAACAAGAGTCTCCAGTTTAACATGTACAAATTTATTGTAGAAAAGGATCCTTAACAGAAAGATCAGAGCTCAAATACAGTATGTACAGAATAACAAGAGAGAAGTTTTACCTCGAAAGTTGGGAGGGCAGCTGAGTCACAACCAGTGTGTATATTCTGTGGCTGCAGATTTTGTCCATCGTCAAGTGAATCCAGTAGATTAATAGGTTCGATATCTTTGTTTTCATTCTTCAGATCAGGTTCCGAATTCAATAGTCGATGAAGCTGACAAAGTGTCTCTTCTTTGTGTTGTCCACAAACAGCATTTCGATTCTGATTCAAGAGCCACATTCTGAAAGTCAATATTTAAAATAATAGTCCATAGCAAGTTTACCGGATTCCTTAACTAATGACTATCATTTCCAAGCAAAAAAGGAGATAAGATTGAATCTAAGGCAAAAACAATGAATTGCTAGTAAAAGTCATCATTTTCTCACAGTAAACCAGCCGTGAATAATTTGAAGAAAAGAAAGAAGCTAATTTCTGCAGAGCTAACATGGAAACAAATCACATCTTGATCAAATTCGTCAGAATGTCTCCAAAATAACGAGGAAAGAGTCAATATCAGCATAACTAAATGCACTCCGCAGTTGCTTCTTTACTAAGAACCATAAAAAAAATGGTGGAACCAAACAGGAAAACACAAATAGAAGCTCAAACCTTAGGCAGAGGAGGCACACCCATAGCCTGGAAGTTTTGGCCCGAATCACCCGAAACAATCAAGTCATCAATGCTAACAACAGGAGGACTCTCCCAATAGAACGAATTCGAATAGCCATCTCCGTAACCCAAGCCATCAAGTCCAGAACCGAGCAATCCATCACTCTCTTCACTAGAAAACAGAGCCTTCTTGGGACCCAGATCTTCAAACCCCAAAACCGTGAGCAATTCACCTGCCGTAGGACAGCCACTGAACCCTTCAATAGGCCTCCGGTTGTGCAAGGACGATGACCGAGAAAGACTGTGTCTTTCCCAGTCACAGTTTTGGCACAACACCGACTGCTCTGTTTCGCAGAAAATAGAAGCAGCGGCCGCGTCGCAGCCGTCACATAGCTGCGACCGAGTGTGCTTGGAGAAGAGCTGATTGGTTGAGTGAACTTCACGGTCACACGAGAGACAAAGCCTAGCCGAGTCAGCTTTGCAATATACCAGAGCTGTTGTGTCGTTGCAGTAGTCACAAAGACGTTTACTCTGTTCCACTTCTTGTTTAGGCATCGTACTTTGTTGATGACCTTCCGGTGGTTTTGGAGAATCACTCATTCTGTGGAAGATTATCGAACAGTACAGTATCTAATCTCCTAAAATCTGAAAGCTCTGTTTTTGGGTTTCATAGGGGAGAGGTTTTAGAACAGAGGAACTTAAGCTTAATGCTCTTTTCAAGAACTGGGGACCTTGAGGGGATGAGAAAACTTATCTCTACTTCTTGAGCAACAAGTATCTAGGAAGGACTTGCCTTGACTTTTCTTTGTTTTGCATGAAAGGGATGGATTTGACATGCTCCTTAAGCTTTCCTTCTGGGTTCCTATTGCATTTATCTCTGTTTCCTTGTAGTTTCTGATGAAACCTACTTCTCTGGTTGGTTTCAATGAGCTGACGCAGGGAAACGACAGGCTGAAGGGACCAACTAACAGCCAAATCATCAAATCCTACTAATATTTTCTCTCTAATGCTCAATAATTTTAATTTAATTTCCGATAATTCTATATATAACGACAAACCATGACCCATAATCCGAGACATGGTTTAATTAAGCTTAATAATTCCAAAATTAGTGAGATCTTTGTGGTAAAAACATCTATTAGTGTCTAGGAGGGATGCATGAAAGAGACATCTAAAAGGTCACATCATATGAGACTGGCCCTTTCGGTAACCTTTATTACCAATGATGATATTTGTCGGTAGGCAACAAGAGAACTCGCTGGAAAAGTGGCCACCTCAGCATGCTTAGCCGATAAACCCCTGCACCAGAGGAATCATAAGAAAGTTGATTCATTAGTCAGAGATCAAAGATCAGAGATTAGCTTCTTTGTAGAATACTTATCAGAAAGCAACCACTCATTGCTTTATAAATCTGATTGGTCGTGAAGATCGGACGATACTAGATAGAATTTTTGGCATATAGTGAGCAATCTCAACAATGGCATAAATGGCTGTGGGCATCCTTGAAAACAGAATTTATATGGCTTGTCCTGTGGGCGAGACAACTTTTTGGATTTGTAATCACATGTTCACACGTATTGTTAGACATCGAAATTCACAAGCTTCCTGTCGACAGAGTTCCTTTTCTGTTCCTTTTTCTATGACCAATAACCAAAGCATCCTCACATGCTATCCTTGCAAAAACCAACCAAAACGGTGGTTAACTGAATGCCAGATTAAGTAAAATAATAACAGTGTGCCTGTCATCTTCTTTCTCAATTTGTGATATTGAATGCAGTATTATTTTGTATAAATTAAGGCCATTAACTAAAGGGACCGGGTCATTCAAAAAGATAGATAGCAACGGAGGGTAAAATGATGAGCGATAACAACTGAAAATGAACAGTAAGGTCTTGCCATTCACCCTTTGTATTCTGGATGCCTCTGGTCATCCATTTGCTAATCACAAGGGAGGGGGAGTTCTCGAAGAAAGGGCACCGTTAAGAGAAACAGACAAACATCTGCGTAGATAAAGCAGTAAGCAAGCAATGAGTGCAACAGCATATAGTTGGCATGCACACTTGCTAACATTAAACCTTGCCAGCAAAAGGGGAATGTCTGATCTGTGTTTTGATCAACCAATCAAAAGCAGCTCACTGGTCCTCTGGAGATGCAACTCTACGGGTATTATATGAATTGCAGTGACTGCATTTGTGTCCAACAATGTGAAATGGTACTGCGCTAGTATTATTGCAATCATTGCAGAGGATGGAAACCTGTAGAATACCCAAGTTTAGTGAAGAGTAAGAAGAGGCTTATTAGGCGTGACAACATTTTTTATCGATGAACAATGGAGGGTTAGTCGTTGCTATTTAAATCAGATAAAGACGAAAATTAAGAGGAAAACACAGATGAAGAACCAACCTCATAGTGGTATTCCTGAGGCATTTCAACAGCTTCAATCTATGGAAAACAACAAAGAACGATAAGAAATAATCACAAGCAGGAACTCTGAAATTGACGTTAAAGCTACCCAACCTATCTTCCGATGAGCAACATTTAAATATAAAAATATTGAACAATGTCATTGGCATACATTTTGGACCAGTATAATTGGTTGCACAGTGATCATAATCAACAACAAGAAATGTGCATTTACGATTCCAATAAGAGCTGTCCAAGTAGTCAATCAGACTGGGTTCAATAATACAAGGGATTGTAATATGGCAGATTATGCGAGTGAAAGTGACATACTAAGTTGTATAATTACACCAAGTTCCAACCCATTTGAATACAGGTGTTTCAAAACTCTATCTACATGCTAAGTGAAATTCAGAAAAGGAGGCAAGATGAGTGAAGACTGAGAGGCAGGGGTCCCGCTTTTCTTTGAGGTACTTGGAATGCAGTATCAAAGATGCCATAGTAATTCAATACTTGTAGTAGCAAGCAAGCATCAACTCTACTTTGTCCAAAAATTTTAATCTTTGATCTTCCAGTACTAGACATGGCATCCATTTATAGGATTTAACCAACTAAATTGGTTTCATCAAGTCCTATCGACAATGTGTTGCAGCTACATTTTGGCATTCCAACATATAAATGTATTCCAGTTCATACAACGAAATTCCAAGGTGCCTGGTATAATACACCAAAGCACCTAGCTCAGGCATTTTTAAGAAGTCATAGAACATGCAAGAGACGGAATAATAAGCCAAACATAATTTGCAAGGAAACTCTTAACATAAACGTCAATCCTTACAAAACACAGGTGCATGCACCGAGGTGGGAGAAGTGACAACTCATTAACTTGATATGAGTTCAAGCCACAGATTGGCACCACAATTATGAGAACTGCAATTTTATCATACCTCTCTATCAAGTGCCCCCCATAAATTAGACACGTCCATCACTGTTTTGGAGCAAATTGGACAACGATACCTAGGGAATGGAATTTTATAGACGATATCAGAATGCAGTGTTAACTCAGTAAGACTACTAAAGAAATAGATAATCAGGTTTGCAAGATGTTTACTGATTTTGAGAATGCATTATCTCAAAGCAATCAATATGCATGGTGTGGCCACACTTCATAACAGTTGCATGTTTAACTGAGTCAAAAAGGTACTGTTGGGAAATCATTAGATTGTCAAGAAACATAAACTCATTTCTTTTTCTAAAAAATTTGAGGTGAGAGCAAACCTCATAACAGACTGGGCAGTAGTTCTTCATGGAGTTTTCAACACATGGGTGATTATCACGCAGATGAATTGTGTAGCAGGATCCTGTGTGAACAAATTCATAAGAAAAGGAAAAAAACGCTGATCTCTTCAACAGTTAATATGCAGGTCTTTTAGGAAGCAGAAGATATTCACGGAAATATATAAAATTACTTTTGGAAAACAAATTGCTGTAGACCACCTCATAACCAGATGCCACACCTTGTTTAGACAAGTACTAACAGACCAATCATGATACTGAAGCCACTATCTAGTTTTTCAGTTGAGGGGATATATTTCCCAAGTTCTGCACTTTTAACTCAAGACAGTTCCTCATGACAATCCCAATATTTCATAAAGCATTTCTCCACAAATAATTTATGTTAAGCCCTCATTTAATCCTTACTTCCATTGCTAGCCTTTTTATGTATTTTAACCTTACAAAAGTCATGAAGGTTGGAACATATTAAGAGATGGTGGAACATTAAGAAGTTCATACGCTAAACCAGCTAATGAGACAATAATAAAGATACCAACATTTAACAGACCCAAGTGTGAAGGAAAGTAAAGCACCAAGCCTTAAAGGGAAATAGAACTGTTCAAACAGATATATGGTACAAACCACAATATGAAGAACTCAATCTTAATATCAGATCATAGCAAGTGATAAAAACTCTAAGGGACCAAACTGTGACAGGCAAAACAGGAAATAAACCATTTAAAAGATAGATAGTGACCTATACCACATACCGCACTTAGCACAATGGAAAAAATTCTCACGGCCACCAACTCTGAAAACCACAAACCAAAATTCAATATATGGAAATTTATCTACAAAAAAAAGCACCCTCCCAAACATATTAGAACCACCTGAAATGATGGAGAAAATTGGCAGTATACCCCATTCAATATTTTTGAACAAATTCTGATTACTAACCTGCAAATTCCACATCCATCACAGTGATACTGCTCTTTGCTCGTCTGCAATGGAACCCCAATGACATCACTGGCTATGAAAATATTCAAAATTATTATATCTAACACGCCTATACGATGAAAATCCAAAAGTTACAGCTTACATCATCATCGTAAAATTTGCAAACATCACAAAAGTATTCGCCCATCTTAACTCCACATTTAATGCAAATCTGAGAAACCTGGAGAGAAAAGGAGATAAACAAGAAGAAACCCACCACAGCCAAAAGATAATCAAATGAAACCAAAAAGTCAAACCTGCTGCTCTGTGTTGCAGAGCGAACAGATAACCTGTAAAAACCACACAACAAATTTAACCAGCTGAAAATTAAATAATAATAAAAAAGGATCAAAAACACAATCAAATACAAGCTGCTGGACATTCAACATACTTGTCTAATATCGTGTCTGACAATCTCATGACGATCTTTGGGATTGGTTAGCGAACTCTAAACCACAGAAACACATAAATAATTAAGACGCAGTCAAGAAAGAAAGCAACTACAAACTAAAAGTGGGAAAAGAGTTCACAACGGCGGCTTCGTTATGGCAGTGGCGGCAGGAGAAGACTTGGTCGCAGCATGGAGCTCGGATTTTGCACCGTCTCTTGTAATGTTCGCACCTGCACCCGCACAAAATCACATCCTAACCTAAACAACACAAACTAAAGAAGGTCCAGATAGAACTAGGGTTTAGTGATGGTATTACCCGTACTTCAGTTTTCCGGCATCTAGCCTGGAAACAGAAGCAGAGACTGCTACTTCTTCCATATGGGTGATTGGCTACACTAGAGCAGTGTTTGGTATACCGGCAACGGAAAATTAAACGTGTAACTTTTTCAGGTACTGTTTTTGTAAATACAACTTTGTCGTGCTTGACAAGCGGGATTCGGAATCCGCAGACAACGATTGCTGCGCATATAATTATTAAATCATTTCCACGCCATGAATAATGTCATGTCTTTCGTATAATACATTTTGATATTTTTTTAGTCAATCTTGAAATATATACAGAAAGAAATATTTTAAAAAATAGATTTATATAAACTCAAAAATAATGGTAATTATTAAATCATTTGTATGCTATGAATAATGTCATGCCTTTTGTATAGTAAATCTTGATTTTTATAATTAATTTTGAAATGAAATAAATATTTTAAAAATAGATTTATATAAATTTATTGAATATTTTAATAATAATAAAATTATAAATTTTATAATTAATTAATTTAAATTTAAATTTATCTAATTATAGATATATTTTTCTTATTCAGATTATTTCTAAAAAAATAATTGTATAAAATCGATTTCACATCATTTTATTCTTTTTATATTTTATATTTGATAATATATCAAAATATCTTAGGATGTCCAGAAAATAGAGGAGGTAATTTAATTGTAATTTGTTATGAATATCAAAAGTTTTGAGATTGAAAAGATAAATTTTAATATGTATATCTAATTATGTAATAAATATTTTATACCCTATCATGTTACCTATAAATAGAAGGTAATATTATCTGTTTTGTACACTTGCTTGAGTACTTGATAAATGTATTATACTCCCTATATTATTTTTAGTTTTCTATCTTGTTCTTCTGTTTTCAAATTTTTATATTTTTATTGTTATTCTCTATTAAAAGGTTATATTATTTATATTGAATTTGTCCTCAATTCTTCTTATTTTATATTTTATAACACGTTATCAGCATGATACTCTTAAAAATAAAAAGAGAATCAAGAGTCTTACAAAAATTCTTCACAAAGAACAAACAAGAATCTTAGTTTCTACAAAAGTATATTTGAGTAAGTATATTTTTATAATTATTTAGATATACTCATGTTGTAATATTATTGTTTCATATTGCATGTTCTTAATTTTTTTTCTATATTTTTTTAAAAAATTTAAGTTTATGATTGTTTTATTTGTTTAAATATATATTATATTAAAAAAATAATTTATGTCAATTTTATCATATAATCACAACTTTAATACAGTCTTAAAAGAAATAAATAACAAAATCTAAATTTTTAATATTATATTATCATAATATTACCATCATTAAATATTATTCTTGTAGATTATTTCTTATGTTTAAATTAGAAATTTATTTCTTATCTTATTATGTGATTAATTTTATGTGTTTTTAATATTTTATAGTTTTACAATGACAAATATTACAAAACATGAGTTTGAAGCTCTTGATATTACTGGAAAAAATTATTTATCATGGATATTGGATGGTGAAATTCATTTGGATGTCAAAGGGCTTGGAGAGAAACTCGAAACACCAAATGAAGCATCGAATCAAGATAAGGCAAATGCTATGATTTTTCTTCGCCATCATCTCCATGAAGGATTGAAATCTGAATATCTCACAGTAAAAGATCTTGCAGATCTTTGGAAAATTTAAACGAAATGTATAATCACCAGAAAATAGTGATACTCCCAAAAGCTCGTTATGATTGGATGCATCTTCGTTTACAAGATTTTAAATCTGTGAGTGAATATAATTTGACATTATTTAAAATCAGTTCACAATTAAAATTATGTGGAAAAAATATCACTGATGTTGATATGCTTGAAAAAATATTCTTTATTTTTCATGCTTTAAATGTGCTTTTACAACAGCAATATCGTGAAAAAAAGTTTTCACAAAATATTCTGAGTTGATTTCATGCCTTATGGAGGTTGAACAAAGCAATGAGTTGTTGATGAGAAATCCATTCTCTGAAGTGAATGTGATGTTATCTCATAACCATAGTCGTGGTCGTAGTCGAGACCACGGACGAGGACGAGATTATAATAAATTTTGTCATGGTGGTGATCAATCAAGCAAATTTATCTTCCAAAATCAAAAAGTTATAAAGGATGAAGGACCTAGAAAAATAATAGGTGACATAAAGAAAAAATTTATAATTAGTAACTGTCATCAATGTGGAATGCAGGGTCATTGACAATGTACTTGTCGTACACCAAAATATTTTGCCGACCTATATCAAGAATCTTTAAAGTCTAAAGGCAAGAATGTGGAAACAAACTTTGTCCAAGATGATTTCACTGAATTTACTAATGGCCTTGAGGATATAACGCACTTGGATATTTCTGATTTTCTTAATGATCCAAATGATGAAAGTGCAAGAAATCAAGAATAATTTTAATTTTATAGCTATATAAATTTTAATTATGTTCTCTTGTTTTATTATAATAAAAGTCTATTTTATTTTATTTATTTATTCATATTTGTTTTATATTTTAATTTATTTTATTATTACTTTTATTTATTCAATGAAGAGAATGAATATTGGCATGATATATCTAAGATGAACGCTAAGAAAATATGTTTGGTTGACAGTATCACAACGCATATAATATTGAGAGATAATAGATATTTTTCTTATTTGGATACGAGAAAAAACAATGTATATACAATAAGTGGTAGTACAAGATTGATTGAAGGCTCTGGAAGAGCAAATATTATTTTATTTGGTGGAACCAAAATAATGATAGAAGATGCATTATATTCTTCTAAGTCTCAAAAAAACTTTTTAAGTTTCAAAGATATTCGTTTGAATAGATATCATATTGAGATAACGAACGAAGGAAGCATTGAGTATTTTTGCATAACTTCTATAATTTCGGGTAAAAAGTATATATTAGAAAAATTACCCGTTTTTTCTACCGGATTGTATTACACAAGTATTACAATGATAGAATCTCATTTTATAATAAACCACTAGTTTAATGATATGTTTAAAATTTGGCATGACTGGTTAGGCCATCTCGATTCAACAATGATGCGAAAAATAATAGAGAATTCTTGTGGTCATCCATTGAAAAAGAATAAGATTTTTCAATCTAATAAATTCTCATTTGTTGCTTATTCTCAAGAAAAATTAATAATAAGGTCATCACTAGCAAATAAAATTAGAATTGAATCTCTAAAATTTTTAGAAAGAATTCAAGGAAATATTTGTGTGCCTATACATCCATCATATGGACCATTTCGATATTTTATGATTTTGATCGATGCATCAACCAGATGGTCACATGTATGTTTATTATCATCTCACAATATGACATTTGCGAGATTGCTTACCCAAATAATTCATTTGCGAGCTTAATTTCCTGATTATCCGATAAAGTCTATTCGAATGGATAATGCTAGTGAATTTACATCAAAAGCCTTTATAGATTATTGCATGTCTATTGGAATAAAGGTTGAACATCATGTTGCTTATTTTCATACACAAAATGGTCTTGCAGAATCATTTATAAAACACTTACAATTGATTCAAACTTCCGGTTTATGTTTGGGGACATTCCATTTTACATGCAGCAACAATTATATGCATTAGGCCAACAAGTTATCATGAGCACTCTCTGATGCAATTGGTTCATGGTCAGGAATCAAATATTTCCCATCTAAGAATTTTTGGTTGTGTGGTATATGTTCCAATTTCTCTACCATAACGTACAAAGATGGGTCCTTAAAGAAGGATAGGAATATATGTCTCCATCTATCATTAAATATCTTGAGCCATTAACTAAAAATTTATTTACGGCAAGATTCGTTGATTGTCATTTTGACGAGACTGTATTTCCAACACTTGCGGGAGAAAATAAACAGTTAGAAAAAAAGATCTCTTGGAATGAATTATCATTATTGTCAGATCCATTTACTGACCTTAAAAGAATAACTAGGTCTCATATTCAAGCTGTAAATGCTCCGATAAGAATTGATGTTCCTGAAGTCCAAAGTTGCTAGTGAATCTAGACCATGTCAGAAGCGTGGAAGACCATTCGGTTCTAAAGATAAAAATTCTCGAAAAAAGAAAGGAGCAACTACACAAGATGGTCATGAGGAGGATATAGTTTTGGAAAATCAAGTTGACAAAATTAATAAAATTCCGGAAGAAACACAAGAGAATGAAGAGATCTCGATTAATTATGTCACTACAGGAATAAAATGGGACAGAAGCTCAATACTTGTCGACAATATTTTTGTATATAATATAGCGTTAAATATTATAGAAAAAAGTGATGGTTTTGAACCTACCTCTGTGGAGAAATGTAAAAATAGAACTGATTGGCCCATGTGAAAAGACGCAATTCAATCAGAATTAAACTTATTTGAAAAACGTGGAGTTTTTGGACTTATAATCCATACACCAAAAGGTGTAAAACCGGTGGGATATAAATGAGTATTTGTACGAAAAAAATGAGAAAAATGAAGTTGTGAGATATAAAACAAGACTCGTCGCACAAGATTTTACCCAAAAACCAGGTATTGATTATGATGAGACGTATTCTCCAGTGGTGGATGCAATAATATTGCGATATTTACTTTGTTTGGCAGTACATGAAAAATTTGAAATGCGTCTAATAGATGTAGTTACAGCCTATCTGTATGGCTCGTTAGATACTTATATATATATGAAAATCCCTGAAGAATTTAAATTCCTATATGCAAATAAATCAAATTCCCGGAAAATTTATTCAATAAAGTTAAATAGAGCTCTATATGGATTGAAGCAATCTGGATGGATGTGGTATAATTGCCTTAGTGAATACTTGATTAAAGTAGATTTCAAGAATGATCCAATTTGTCTATGTGTCTTTATAAAAAGATATGGATCTGATTTTATTATAATAACTGTTTATGTTGATGATTTAAATATCATTGGAATTCATGAAGAGATAGATAAAATTATCAGCTATTTAAAAAACGAATTTGAAATAAAAGACCTTGGAAAAAAATATATTATTTGAGTGAAGGAATATTTATTTATCAATCAAATTACGAGGATAAAGTTCTTAAAAGATTTTATATGGATAAAACTCATTCATTAAGTACACCAATGATTGTAAGGTCACTTGATATGAATAAAAATATTTTTCGATCTCGTGAAGAAAATAAAGAACTCTTAAGTCCTGAGGTTCCAAACCTTAGTGTTATTGGTGCACTTACATATCTTGCTAATAATATTGTACCTGATATATCATTTGCAGTAAATTTATTAGCAAGATATAGTTCTTTCTCAACTCGAAGATATTGGAATGGAGTAAAATATATTTTTAGATATCTACGAGGGACAATGGATATGAGTTTATATTATTCAAATTTATCCATTTTTGATTTAGTTGGTTATGCAGATGTAGGATATTTGTTAGATCCACATAAAACCATATCACATATAGGTTATTTATTCACTATAGGGAATACTGTCGTTTCATGGCGGTCGGTGAAACAAACTTTGGCTGCCACTTCTTCTAATCATGTAGAGATCTTAGCAATTCACGAAGCAAGTCGTGAATATGTTTGGCTACGATCAAGATCACAACACATAAGAGAAACATGTGGATTATTAAGTGATAGAGAACTTACAACGACACTGTATGAAGATAATGCTGCTTGTATAGCTCAATTGAAGGAAAGCTAAATCAAAGGTGACAAGACAAAACATATTTCAATAAAATTCTTCTTTACTCATGATCTTCAAAACAAAAGGGTAATTAATGTCCAACAAATACACTCAAGTGATAACTTGACTGATTTATTTATTAAAGCTCTTCTCACATCAACATTTGAAAAGCTTGTACAAAAGTTCAGAATGCGACTTTGAAAGATTTAAAGGGATGACTAAATCATGAGAGTATGCAGTGCACTCTTTTTTTCTTCACCAAGTTTTTATTGGTGAAGTTTTTAATGAGGCAATATTCTGATTTCATATTCACATTCTTAATATCCAAAATATTCAAGGGGTAGTGTTATGAATATCAAAGGTTTTGAGATTGAAAAGATAAATTTTCATATATTTATTCAATTATGTAATGAATATTTTGTAAGTACAATATTTTTCATCTCCCAATATCTCTTCATGTACCTTATCATGTTACCTATAAATAAAAGGTAACATTATTTGTTTTGTACACTTGCTTGAGTACTTGATAAAAATATTATACTCCCTATATTGTTTTTAGTTTTCTCTCTTGTTCTTCTTTTCTTAAATTCTTATATTTCTATTGTTATTCTCTATTAAAAGGTTATATTATTTATATTGAATTTCTTCTCAATTCTTCTTATTTTATATTCTATAACATAATTAATTTTTTTATGTATTCATGTAATATATTTAAAATTATTTATATTATTTATATTTACTAATAACTTAATATAATTACATGAAATTATTAAAAATATATGATATATTATAAGTCTTAAAATAATGATATTTTTATCATTTAAAAATATTTAATAATTACATAATTCGAACACACAACAACCCACTATTACTCACACTTAAATTTCTCATAAAACCTTACAAAAACATTTTTTTCATCAAACTTACAAAATATTTTCTCTTATGGTAAGATAAAAAAATAATAAAAAAATTAATAGAAAATTTATTATTTAAATTTTTTTATGATTACACAATTAATTTTCATAATTCTAACACACAATAACTCCATTTTTATGACACTTAAATTTCTCATAAAACCTTACAAAAATATTTTGTACATCAACCCTACAAAATATTTTCATTGCTTGGTGATGCATTAATATTCAACTGATACAATAAATTAAATTAAATTTTAAAATATTATAAATTAAAATATAATATTACAATATAAATTTATTATATTATATAATTTTATATAATTTATTAAGAATTGACATATGTTCATATATAAGCTTATAAAAGATAATATAAATATAATATTAAATAATTTAAATTTACTTTAATTTAATATAAAATTAAAATATTATATTTTTATCAACATTCGTGATAAATTAGAGGCGTAATAATTCTAATAATATTTTATTTAGAAGATATTGAATCAAATATATTTATGATAATTATATAGTATAATTTAAAATAAAAACAAAAATAAATATTCTTAATTAGTTTCTAAATAAATATAAATATTTGTAATAAATTTTTAAATAAATATAGACATAACTTTTGAATATAATTAGAGACGACCCATCTCACGCTTTACTTTTATCGTTGTACAAAGGGTTAAATTCAGTTTGCCGGTTGTCTTCAACGTCGTTGTAACCTTGACAACTTCGAAAACATGAAAATAACTCAAAAGACAAGCAAATACTTTCTGAACTTGCTATCCATATGCAAATACTTCCTATCTGATCGTCCCAGGGGAAGACCTTCGCCCTCTTACTAAGCCAGTCTGAATCTTACAACTCGGCCTGTTTTAATATTAGGTTATCTGAATGTGTCTTCTGGGCCAGCAAACCAATGCGAGGGGGAAACAACTATTGTACTCTATATAATATGAATGACTCCTCAGATATCAATAGTCATCAGCCAGAGGGTGATGAAAATCTACTTAATAAAGTATTAGAAATTTGTTATAGAATATAACGATAAGAAGAATTGAGGAGAAAAAAATAAGAGAGAAAACTAAGAACAATATAGGGAATAAAATATCTTATCAAGTGCTCAAAACAAGTGTGTACAAAGCAAATAATGTTACCTTCTATTTATAGGTAATGATAGGGTATATGAAAAGATATTAGAAGATAAAGAGTTTTGTAGTTACAAAATATTTATTACACAATTGAATAGATATAATAAAAATTTTATTTTTTCAATTTCCAAACCTTTGATATTCATAACAAAATCTAATTTATTTCTTCAATTTTTTTTAACCAATTGGTTTTAATGAAAGCTAGGGGTTCCATCTTTGTGTTTACACCCTAAACGACATGTCGTACAAAAAAAGAAAGAGGCATGCTTTTCTCAGTCGTTGAAACTTGAAAAGTATTCCTAATATATATATAGTAGATTCCTTCTTAAAGGTGCACTGAGTAAAGGTGCTTTCTCTTCAAAGTTCTTTGCTCCCAACCTTGTGGATCCTTTTTACCTTTTCCTTTGAAACGTCTATTTCGTTTTTACCTTGCTTTGGGAAAAGGGTTTTTTTTTTTTATTGAAGATGAATAAGTAAATATATGGTTTGGAACCAAACCATCTCCCCACTCTGATGCATCAAAAGGCATATTGGAAAGTTGATTCCGATACACAAAATCCTGCAACGATATTTCCTAGAATATCATATATAATGATCATATGGCATCTCTAGGCAACCAATATAGCTTTGACACAATAGTCTATGCATTTCGTTGTCCGAACCTGTGGAAATGAGGTAATTGTACTCATTCTCATTGGAAGTGGTATGGTTTTCTGAAATCACCTTGATGATTAGTCCTTTTTCTGTATAGTACTAATTTTAATCTTTACTTTCTGTCATAAACACTCGTGATTTATTTTGCTTCGTCCATCAGCATCCATAGCAGACTGAAATATCTTAGATTCCTACATCAAAACAGGACCAATCCTATACAGAATAGTATCTCTTCCAAGAGAATAGAAAGTGGTCAGGATGGGGGTGGGGGAAGGGGACCAGTTCTTTCAGAAAATTCAGGTCCCCGAGGACTCGAGCTGTCCAGGTCCCTCATCTTGTTTTACTCGAGGGCTCAATCTCATTATTGATTCATTGATGCTAACAGACATTTGCTGCCATGCTCAGGTAATTGTCATGTGTCTGTGATGAGGGATGATGAACATATGAAGCCAAAGAGTTTTGGCTTAAACGGCATCCCAACTATGTTCTAAAAATCTAGAGGGTTGGGAGATTTTGGATTCGAAACCCCACAAAAAAAAAGCAGCTGAATTGCTTCAATGAACCCATGAGTGGTATGATAAAGGAATCTAAAAAAGTGGCTATTATGAGAGCTCCTGCTGTCCTGAAAGGCTACAGCAGAAGTTGTATAAGATTCTGACAAACTGGAATATCAGCACAGCTGGAGCAAGGGCAAAAGGAAAGGAATTCTTACAAGCTAAAATATCAGCACAGCTGGATCAATCTCAAAAGGCAAGCCAGGAATGGCTTTCTTTCTCAAAGATAAAGTAGAAGAATCAATAGCAGCCGCACAGAACAAGAAAACTACGAATTTCTCCTTTTCAGACTTTCAACGTATTAAGATATTGCATGAGGGAGTTTAAAGGTTGGTGGCCTTGGAATTTCTGTAGGTCCCTCCCCCTCCTAACTTTTATTTCCCTGAGAGTGATGTCTGTTTAATTCAGTCCGTTGCAAGCTTTGTTTTCTGATATGCCATTAGCTAACTGTTGGAAGCTGTTCAGTTTAGATTGGTTCCCTTCTTTTTATTCTCTATCATCTAGTACTTTAGTGTGCTATAATATTGTAATATACGAGGAATGTTGCCAAATCGAGATTCTGCTTGGGGGATACTGAACAGGAAGTAGACAAGGCTAACTCCATTGACACAGAAAACATATTACACGCTAGCTAATGGAAAGCAAAGAAATACTTCACACAGACAGGGATAGAGCTACTTGAGACATATCAGTATCACAGTAGACTAGTAAATGGATCTAAGTTTATTCTCTTCGATCACTTGGTTGTGAAACAGGGAAGTTAAGACAAGCTTTGATAGGGCTTCAGCATCTGATTGAGGGCGCCACTCAGGTGCAGGGACATGATTTCATTTGTGGATCCCATCAGCTTTCCACCAATGAACACGGCTGGTACAGGTGCAGTGCACCCGAGCCTCATCAGAGCCTTTTCCATTTCCCTGCCATCTGGGTCCTGGTCAATCTCGTAAACCATAGGTTCCACTCCGATTTCTTGAAATAGAATCTTGACTGCGTAACACAGGCAACATGAGCTCTTGCTGAATATCAGCACTCCCTTCTCTGAGGCCAATCTCATCACCTTGTCCATGTTGACTATATGTCTGATAAAGACTGTCTCCTTTGAATGCGGATTGTCCTCTGATATGGGAGATCGAGTCTGTTTATAGTTTGCTTAGAAACTAACGACCATCAGACCGAATTCAGCAGAATTCGACCTGATGGTAATTTAAGGATGGATTTGCTATCAAGGGAAGTGGGAAGGAAAGAAAAGGAGGTTAATGCTGAAGTTGCTTGAGCTTAAGCCCTCATGCTGGACTATTTATAGGATGGAAATCTTTGTCTGAACAGGAACATTCAAAAGTGGAGGAGCTCAGCTTAGATGCTCAAATAGATGTAAAGTGGGTTTTATAGATTGAGACTACGGTACTTCCTAGACTGAACAAGTTGCCCAATAAAATTTCTTCAGACATATCACTCAAGTTATTAGATTCACCAGAGACCATTTATGACCATCAGATTTAAAGACTATTCTTGTAATCTTTTCCAAGATATGAGGATCGTACTAACAATCTTTTGGCGAGATTACACGATCAGATATAACACAACGTGTACATCTACCGACCATTCATCAATTTCTGTAGATTTTATTGATGCAATAGTGCTCATAGCTAACAGGACACGGAAAAGGTGGAACAATAATACTACAGGGGCGCCAGTCAATTGTGCCTGATTCCCATATCACCTTCTTTGAATCCTTGTTCTGAAAGATGGAATTTTGAAATGTGCTTTCGGTGGCTGCGATGCTTTGTGTTGCGCCCACCAACTTGTAGGATTCCTCTTAGCCCACACGAGCAAGTGAGGAGGCTCTTTTCTGTGTAGTCCTGCCATTGTTAGGAATGGGAGGATGAGCATAAGAATGGCCAGTCATGCTCAAAAGTAATGGCAGATCGATGTAATTTATCAGTGTGTTACGACAGTTGGTCTCCCTTCATCAGAGTTTCTGCAAAGCATTACTGAATCCTCAGCAATGCTATAATCATATCATGTATCTGTGTTTCATCATACATATATACATATATGACTGAATTCTTAAGGATACATGCATGCATGTCATGTGATTTGAGGTAAGAAATAAAGTCAGAGGGGAAAAGTTTTGGCTTTTTGGATATGGAGGAATACATGGAAGCATGAAAAGTTCCACCATCCCCTTTGTCCTGCTGCTAATAAAAGGTTCCAAGCTAACAGCTCCTTACCCCATAAGATTTTCCTAAAACCTCAAAAAAAACAGGCTGTGAGGGAAGAAAACTATGTTTAACCCCGGAAAAAAAAAAGAAAAGAAAGAAAAACAGGGCACCATCCCATCCTGAAGCATTTTTCAATCAGTACAACAGTTGTCTGAGAAAAACGAATGGAACAAACATAATTCGAAAGATGTTCCTATTATATTAGTATCTAATCGGGATTCTCGTAAAGAGATTTATTTTATAACCGGCAAGATTTGTACTCTATTCATGTCTAGACACGATAAAATCTCTATTAACTATCGTTCATTTCACATCATGATGCAGGGAAACATCTCTTAAGTGGAGAATATTAAGCAGGAATTTTTTATGAACTGTCATTATGTTATTCGCCCCAGAAACAATGTATTTTGAGTTTGCCTATCAGCTATTCTGCTAGGCATACTTTTGGGATTCTATTCAGGAAAATTTCTAGGATTCTTAGATTTCTTTCTGATAGATTATAGCAGAAAAGATACAAATCTGTGGAGTAGATAGCTTAAAGGCTCAACTCTGACGAGGTTAAGGTCATTTCAGAGGTGATCAGTATGAAGGTATTGCCAGAGTTTGAAAGCATTTAAGGAAGATCTGGAAAGTTTCATATTATTACAGCTTGGCATACATTGTAGTCAGGGAACTCGAGAAAAAGGAAAGCCCTTATACAACTTTCTTGTCAACCTAGTATTAGAGCTATGTCCACATTAATACAGGAAGAACTAAAGTTGGTGGGGCTTTTTTTTCCTTTTTTTTTTCCATAGGTGTACTAGAACCAAATTGCTTTAGCATCTATGAGCATTTGCTTCAATGACCCATCAAGGTGCAGGGATAAGACATCTTTAGCTGAGCCTACCCATCTTCCACCTATGAAAACAGCTGGGACAGTAGGATTGCAACCCATTGCACGTAGAGCCCACTCCATTTCTCTGCCATGAGCTTCACGATCAAGCTCATGAATTGCAGGGCTCGCACCAAGCTCATAAAAAAGTGTCTTGATGCTATGGCACATGCAACATGAGCTCTTGGTGAAGATCACAGCTGCATTCCTTGATGCTAAATCTCTTACCCTATCCATTTCAAGAACCCTTTTTAAGATCTAACCTTGGCGAAAGTTGAGACAAGCAAGAGATCAAAGTGATTGCAGAAAGCTTGGTGTTCTCTGGGGCTTTGCTCTGGTATAGATAGAGATTCGTCAGGCCTTATTTATAAGGGTTGGTCAGGTCTCAGGACAGGAGAAAGATCTTTCAGATATTTCTGGATAAGAGGAGGAAAAAAAAAGGACTGACCCATAATTGCGTTATGAACCCACTTGTCTCAGGTATCAATTACAACTATAATTATAGCTTCCTGGATTGTTCATACAACCTTGTAGACAGTACTACTGTTGGAATAAGAACATTTGTTAGACTAAGGATTAGCCGATCATGCTTTCGGATCCGACTAATGGCATCTGACAATATTAAAACGATTTTCTCCGGTGAGGAAAGCTCAAGAATATATAATTTATTCTTTCCTTCACATCAAACCATAAATGTCCTGACACGGGGAATGTTAACAGTTAACTCCTCTCCATTACACTTGATATGGAATGTCAAAGGCTGTCAACTCCCACATTCTGTCTTCGAATCCTGCATTATCTTAACGGAAAACCGATCCAACCAACTGCAGGTCTCGCTAGCTTCACCATCAAAGCGGCATTTCTTATCAAAAAGGCATATCTATGACGTAGTTCCTGACATTGATAATTCCAACCTCTTTTTCTGGGTTTTTGCGTGGCCATCTGTGGCTATGCATATGGCCATCTGTTATTCTACAGCATCTTCAGGCTGATGTGGAGATGGATAAGAGTTTATCCAATACCTTCTTACTTTCTCGCAATATCGGTCCCCTAGCTCTTCTTCCTTATTCATGGTTTACAAAATCCATCGATCACAAGATAGAAAATGATGCCATGAAACTAGAAAAGGATAGAAATCCCAAACTCCAAGGATCATTCACATAGGGTCTCAACTCTCAAGCTTCTTCTTTTTTTATGTTCTTCCTTATCCTATACGTGTACTCTGTAAAACATCTCTTCCTGTTTCTGATATATAATCTATATTTCAGATTTTGATACGTGGTATTGCTGGAATTTGCCCTTACAAACATGGAAAAGTCCAGTTCTTGTTCACAAGGCCTGACCAGAGTTGAACAAATCTGAGCACTAGCAAACCAAATCCGAATCATATGCAAAAGTGCTTCTCATTGTTCTTCTACCTGATCTTGAACATGTAAGAACCTTTCTGTCAAAGTCTAAGTATGTCAGATATTCCTTTTCCTATCAGGCTGCATGGCGGACAAGCTAGCACCAATCCGTTCCTCGACTTTACACATCCATTAACATATAAAAAGACACAATTAAGATAATATTCTTCTGAATATTTTATCATTAAATTATTAAAATTATGGACAAGAATGAATAATCCTAATTATTATATCAAACTGATCGTATTCAAATCCTTTATCTTTAAAATTCATTGTAAATCGGAGGACTAAGATTTATTTTATATATTTATTTTATTTTATTTACTTATAGTAATGGGCTGGTTTAGGATTTTTTTATTTATAATGATTCCAATAATTTTATATACTATACCCATTGGAAATTAGAAAAATTAGTGACGAGGAATTTTCCGATATATAATTATTAAAAAAGCCTTACTTTAATTAGTTGGACCAATTGCTTTCTTTTAGTTGGGCCCATTAGAAAGAGAAGAGATTGCTTAATAAGGTTCGCGTTTGAAACTTCATGCCAAAGGGCTTTACTGAATTGGGCTTCTTATTGGGCTATGTATTGGGCTTAAACTTAATTAGGCTTTAACTAGTCTACGATGGTAAAGCACACTCTAGCCCAAGAATTATTCTAAATATTTAATACAACATGCAAGGATATGATTCCTTGTCGATTATCGTTACCCTAACGGGAATCGTCTCTGTTTCCCTCGGTCTGTTACAGGTTCTCTCTCAATCTGGTTGCTATTCTTTTATTTCTTGTTCTGTTTTTCCTTTTTGTTTTATCTTCTTTGTGAAATTAAGCTTAAAGTTTCAATCTTTAGTTGTTGTGTTCTTTTCTTTTATCGTCCAAATGAGGAAAAATTTGGTTTGGAATTTCTTTACTGCTGTCTACTTCGGTTTCTAGTTATTCTGATTCAGATTGAATGGAAAATGGTTCTGTTATGCAGTTCTTTACATGTGGTGTTCAGTGGGCTGAATAAGATGTTACCTTTACTATTAGTTGGCGATCAATTGGGAAGTGATTGATCGAAATGAGAAAATTGAAGTAATCGAGTGAAAGTTGATACCTTGAAAGAAGGTTGATGGATTTGCTTCTCTGTAATCCGTATTTATGTTCTTTAGGCCTTTAGTGTCTTGTGAGGTCAATTTTCTATACCTGACATGAAATAGTCTTTATTTTTCCACTCTCACAAGTTGCATTGCTTATCTGAAGAATTCTATGTAGGCTACCGATTGAGACGAATAAGCTAATTAACTTTGGAAATTGGTCTTGGAGCGTTTTTTTTTTGTGTTGCTTGTGATTTTTGTGTAGCTCAGAATTTGTGTAGTTTCTGATGCAATGTAATTGATTATTATGTTTTCTGGGCTGGTGGATTTTATTTTCCATCTTGTCTTTCTTTGATTGTTTTGTCTTGTATAAATTTCACCTGGAAACATTCACTTTCCTGCTGAACGATTTTATCTTTTGTTATCGTTAGGCTTGTACAAATGACAGACACCGAGGGAGTACAGGACAAGCCATCTGACCCGGTTCCAGCGAGTTCATCTCAGAAGAAGCTAGAGAATCGTGATGAAATATTGTCGAGGCACAGGTAATGAATTTATCTCTTGTCCATTTTGGGGATTGATTCGGTGTCTTACTTGTTGTTTGACAGTTTTGATCGAAATATTTGTGTCTATGAGTTGTTATGCGCACAGGAAGGAGATACTACAGCTGCAGAACAAAGAAACTGAGATGAAGAAGGCAGCAGCAAAAGGTAGCAAAGCTGAACAGAAAGCCAAGAAGAAAGTGGTCGAGGAAGAAATATCTCAACTTTCAACGAAGCTAAAAGAAAATCATGCTGAAGAACTGGCTGCGTTAGGCTACAACAGTGGCAATGGAAATGATAAAAGGAATATGGAAAATCTAGTGAAGGCTGTGGCTGGGTTTTCAGTTACCAAGCAACAAGAAAATTCAAAGCCGAGCAAGAGTACGATAAGAAGGGGGAAAAGAGCGCAGAAAGAAGCGGAAAGAGAAGAAAGAATCAAAGAAGAGCAGAGCAACCTTGTGAGTGATCGTGCCATTGAAAATGAAAAACTAGAAAGAAAGCTCAACCCTCTTGGTCTTACTGTCAATGAAATAAAGCCTGATGGCCATTGCCTCTATCGAGCTGTTGAGGATCAGCTTGCTCACCTTTCTGGTGGTTCTTCTCCTTATACATTCCAAGCACTTCGGAACATGGTGGCTTCATATTTGAGGCAGAATGCATCCGACTTCCTTCCTTACTTCCTGGCAGACAATGCTTTAGAAGGTGATTCCGATCAATCTTTAGCAGAAACATTCGAGAATTACTGCACAGAAGTTGAGTCTACATCAGCATGGGGAGGCCAACTAGAGCTTGAAGCTTTAACCCACTGCTTAAAGAAACATATAATGATATTTTCAGGATCATTCCCTGATGTGGAGATGGGGAAGGAATATAAAAGCAGCGATGAGACTGGTTCGTGTATTGCAAGTATCATGTTGTCATACCATAAGCATGCCTTTGGGCTTGGGGAGCACTATAATTCTGTCGTTCCAAATTTGACGCAATAGGTATCATCACTACTTCATCAGGACAAATCTAGTTTCTTTTTGAGCCATTGTTTTGACAGAATGTAACATCTTGACTGAATATAATGATTTTGGCTCCCTGTGTACTGAAACTAGTTGCTCTAATCCGAGAGTAAATACTCATTTCGTTCCTAATCAAAGATAAAAAATTTTAGTTTTGGATATGAAATACTTCAAAATTATTGAGTCAGCTGGATTTTTGATCTTAATCAAAGATCAAAAATTTTAGTTTTGGATACGAAGCACTTCAAAATTATCAGGTCAGTTGGATTTTCAATCCTAGATTTCCTATCTACTTAATGCGTGTGAAGCGAGGAAATGACACTGCATTCTGCCTATATCCAGGAGATGTCTATCCACCAAACTAAATTCCTCCAGAAAAGCCTTCTGGATCAAAATCTAGCACAAATGATAGGCTGATGGAGAAGTGGGTTCGTTATTTTTTGGGTTTGCAGCTGAAAATCCTGATATTGAGGGGGAAAATATTCGAGATGGAGTCCATCTGTCGATCAATACAGGTGAAGAGAGTCAAGAGACTCAGAAGAATCTACAAAAAAATGGCCTTTCACTTGTTCAGGAGTCGGGTAAGCTAGCAGGTTCTGTGAGCTGGTAAGGAGTTTTGCTATAGTAGCAAGAACATGTGGAAATCTCACATCGTGAGTTTCTGCGATGCCATATGCTTTTGTGTATATGCGCATAATCCTGGCACTCTTATCAGGAAAGGACACATCCCAAATGATTCGAACAGGTGACAAGAAAAAAGCTAGAAATGTGATCGATGCCGATCTCGAATTCTCGAGAAACCCTTAGACAAAAGGCTCTTTGCTTATCTTTAACTCTTATCAAATCGAAACAATCTTTCAGGAATTTCGGTTTTCAAAACTTTGGCAACCAATGATCATCTCCTTAATGCAGACAAGAAATTAGGACTAGTCTTAGGCCGATCTAAGTTTGGAGAGAAATTTGTTTGTGACGGGTAATTAAACATCAAACATCCGACAAACTTCATGAAAATCAAGTCAAATTGAATTATCTGCTTCTTGACAATCTATCTAGCCACCATTTTTCAAGTGGATTCTATAATTTAAACGTGCTAATAAAGAAGCTGATCAACTTTTCCTTGTCTGAATCTAGCACAGATCACTTTAGTTAAACATATTTTCTTCCAAATTTTCTCCTTTATTTCCTCTTTCTAGTCATTCTGCCATCTTTCCGTTTTCTTGCATGGAACAAATGCGAATCTCTAGTACATGAAGGAAAACAAAGCAGCAAACAACTAGAGAAACGGAAGATTCTTTCTCCACCTCCCAAATTGATAAAATTGGTCCTGCTATAAACTCAAATCCGACCAAACGAAAAAAAAAAACATTAGTTTCTCTTAAATTCCTGCACAGGTTTCTTATCCTCGTCAGTAGTTTCAGGATTTAACATCCTAATTGTCTATACACACGTAGGTATACATATTGACTTAAACGGAGGAGAATTAAGATTGATGTAAATAGAACTTGTCCTGTGGTGTCGATCTTAATAGATACCAATCGAAACCGGGAAAGAAACTAATCTTAATGATAGTTTTATCACTTATAAGCATATATTTGTTACAATGGAGGGCTATTTTGTTACCTTGCAGAGCGCAAAACCTCGTAACCTGGAAAATGGACAGGGCACAGTCTACATCGAAAAAATCATCAAAGGTACATTGGGAATCAAAATGAAGACACGGCTAACTTTTTTTTATTCCCTTCCAAATATTTTAATCAGAAAAAAACGAATAAACAAAGCACCCACCATTCTGAATGTCTCTATAAATAGATATCCCAAGTGTGTCGAGTTACTCAAAGCAAAAGCTTGTAGAACTGATCTCTCAAACTCACCCTCTCGTAAACCAGAGCAGGACCAGCTCCTACTACTCTCAGCAGTAGCTATGGATACATTGACAAGCCTGATTGCTGACAAGCCAGTGGTGATCTTCAGCAGGAGCACTTGTTGCATGAGCCACTCCATTAAGGCACTCATATCTGGTTTTGGGGCAAACCCGACAGTTTATGAGCTGGATAAGGTTCCAAATGGGCAGCAAATCGAGAAGGCCCTGAGGCAGCTAGGGTGTCACCCGAGCGTACCAGCAGTGTTCATAGGGCAAGAGTTTGTTGGTGGCGATAAGCAGATCATGAGCCTGCAAGTCCAGAATCAGCTATCCCCATTGCTGATGAGGGCAGGAGCCATATGGATTTAACTATAGCCCCCAGTGAAGTTGAGCAGCTGCAGTGGTGCAATTTTGATACACTGAAACAAGATGTAATGGCATAAGTATTACCGGTCACCTAAATGCTTCTCAGATATTCTGTCCAGTGCCATTTTTGGCTGGCAGAACCTAGTTGTTCTTTTCTGTTAACTGGTTCTGAAGGAGCTTGTTCTAATTTCTACATGTAATATCTATTTGATGGTACTGAATAAAAACATCTGGAGACTTCTGTATTCAGATTCTGCATAATCTACAATTCTGGGAAATGGGAATCAGGCACAGATTAACCCACTGCTTCCTGATTAATGATCCGTGCGTGCCAAGATTCTTCCCTTCAGAAATGCGCTCCCTGAAGATAACTTGGAAGAGGAAATGTTATTCTGATAAAAAGGGAAGTGTTTATTTTTTAGGAATATCTTCGGATCATATAAATTGAATTTGGTGGAACCATCATTTGGTTTGATTCGATCGATGAATTGGGGTTTTCGGTTAGACCAAATTCAACTATTTGTTAATGAAATATATATTTTAGTAAGTATCAAATCCAAATCTAAAAAGAAATTAATATAGGATACCAACAGAATATTTTCCTATTCGGCAAAGATAATGATCTTCCCTATGCGGGGTAGGGATTAGGCGGCTGGCAATCAGGTTCACAGAAATTCCACATTCAGTGGATTCGTGCTCTTTGTCGTACCAGAAAGCTTCATGATCATCATAATTGTCCATAAATGATAACCTCAGGGTTGAAAGGTTCTCCAACCTTTTACAACATGGTGATAAATCACCAAATTTCATTAATATTGGCACAGTGATTTACCCCTATATTGTGTCCCATTAACTCTAAGATCGAAGAGTTTGGATGGTTAGAAACAATATATGAAAAAATATTTAATTTTTATTAACTCTAATAAAAATTCCTTTTTATTTTTTACAGTTTTTCTTAATAAAAAAATAGATCCCTCGACAGCTACATGATGGGATGGTACTGGTCTTGGCTAGCTCGACAAACTGGGTCCTCTAATTTACGGTGGTGGTCAAGTCTTGACTCGGAGGTGATGGACGGTGGAAGCTTTTGCGTAGGAAAAAGGTTAAAGTTGCCGGAGAGGTATGATTAGCCTTTTGCTTTCCTCATGGTTTTGTAAGCGACACAATGAGCAAATCCTTGCAATGTGGAGGAGTCATGAAGTGAAAGATTTTAGCTTTGTGCATGCATTTATTTATACACCAAGTAAATTTCCCTGGCTGTCTCATTTAAAGTAATCTTAAAATTTTCTAGTTAATTGGATCTATATATAATTAATCAATCTAGATGATACCATGATACCGACAATCTCATACTTAATCGATGATGCTACGCTTTGGTCCGGAGGTATGCTGACCTTGAGAAGGGACTCTGCAGAATCAAGACATGGGAAGAGTTGAAGATAGGACAGGGTCGTGAAATCACTTTCTATACAATGATCCGTGATTTCTTTTGTTATGTTTGTTCTCAGTTAGAGCCAGTTGAGGTCGCCTATAATGAATAGGAAATCTAAACAACCCTGTGAAAGCATTCAATAAAATATGCATATGATTCAAATAGAATAAATTTATGTCTGGTAATTTTTTTAAAAAAAAGGCTGTTGAGATTTGAATTCCTTAATTACTTTCAGTCTGTCTATTACAGTAGAAAACAAAAACCCATGTTCAGAAAGATGCTCATCAACAGTAGGGGAAGGGAATTTCATTCGATTTCGACAGATCAAACCTTTATCTTATTATATGCAGATAGAGGTCAATCTTGATATTCGAGAATATTTTAAATTTCTTGATAAGAAAAATTTGGAGTGAAGGGTCTTAAATTCCTATAATGTCAACTCTAGATAGAACCTTCATTACTGTTTTAAATTGTGGAATATATATAGCAATCATACGTACATCTACAACTTATGAATATCAAAAGTGCTGTGTAATCTGGTGGAGAGTACCTCAAAAGTAAAATCAATAAGAATGTTCTTGTTGGACAAATTTTGCATCTCATATGATTATTGTAATATAATTTTTAAATCATATATTATAATTTTATGATTAATTTTATAATTTATGAAAACTATTCTTCATGGTCACGATTCTTCCTATATAATTCTTACTATAGCTATAATTCTTATTAATGACTGTCATTCTTCTTAATTATTTGTCTTTGTAACCATCAATAATATTCCTATGCAAAACATACTTTGGCATATTATTGATTTATGACTTATTTTGCTTTTCTCCTCCTTTGTTGTTATTTACTTGGTGAAAAGTCTTCTTTGACTCTCCTATAATTCCTAATATAATATATTTTTACTATATATTTTCTTGGCTAATATTAATATTTATTTTCTTGATTAATATAAATATTCTGTACTGAATTCCAAAACCTTCAGGAATACACATAAATGCACATGAACTGAGAGAGTTGTTATGTTAATCTTATAAAAGTCTGACCGGAATTCGTTTTCCAGACAATTTCAGTTATTTCTATTTTTTTTCTTTTACTTTATGCTTTGCAGGTTATAACAGTTCTAAGAAGCCCTTTGACCATCAAGTCTTTTTCCCTAGAGACATAAATGGCACACAAGTTGAACAGCTTGCAAATACAGTACCTACCACTTAATTCTGTTCATTTATGCGATGCGATGCGAAGAACCGACCTCGTTATTGCGTTCTACGTTATATGCTTCTTGTTCTCCTCCTTGATATCTATCCACACATCATCAAAGTAGAATTCCCTCCTGTAAGTGCATGCGTGGAATAAAATTCTACCAAATATCTTGAATGGATACGTATCCTGCACCTGCAGAATGAAGCAACACCTGGCGGAAATTCGAGATTAATGTTAAAAAGCCTGATTACAGTTTCATGTAATATCATAGCCTTGTGGTAATAGATCATTCACCTTAAGTATTCAATCAGGTGTCAATTGAAATCTGGAAAGATTCCATGCATCAGAACTGCAAACTTGGATATCATAAAATGGTTGACTCAAATCAGGGATCAATATGCAGAACGAATGATGTAGAACCATAAACAAATAACCCAAATCTTTTCAACTAATTCAACGCTCTGTTGGTGCAACAAATCATACAGTTCCAATCATCCATAGATAGGGCTTTCCTATGGACTGCCAGGACGTGGAGGTACCTCTGACCTGTGGTTTTGGTTCTGTCTTATCTGTGTATATGCATAAGATAAAAGAACCTATCATTCCAACTCCTGATGAGATATCCTGAAACAAAAAGAGACAAGGGGATTGATGATATCTCTGGAAGGATCTCGAGAATATCAACTCTTTCCTAGAAACCCTGTTTTGGTCACACTATCTAAAATCCCTGGAATGGATATCTAGTGGGAATTGTAAACCAAACCCACAGAATGCACACAGACCACTGATTTTTTTTCAAGAACGAGCAGAAAAACTGTTGGCCTATAAAACCTTTTCAGTATTCTTTTTCCAAGTGGCCTTCCAAGTTGTTTTTTAGCTTTTTTTTTACTGTATTTCTGCATAAGAATATCTTTAGCAGCATATCTTCTTTTCCATTTGTGTGATGTGTCAAACCCGATGATTTTGTGGGTCCTCGATAAATCGTGTTCTAGCTGTACGGCCTTTCCCTTCTTTGTCCCATCTCCTGAGATGCCTAAAGGGCTGGCTACTTTTGTCAGGCATCTTTTGTCTTTCCATATTTCTTCTCCTTTGCTTGGCCTATTGCAGGCAGCTTTCGGTTCTCGGTTCTCGGGTTTTCTTTAACGTACTGGAACGAATCTCGATTAGCAAAACGAACCACCTGAACTGGATAAGTAATAGAAACAAGTTCTGCTTCTTGGACCTTCCACCTCTGCAGATGATCTAAATTAAAAATTAATAGTTATTCACAGTATAATCATGAAATAAATGAACAAAATAATCCAAACCGAAGTGAAACGCTAATTTTTATTTTGGATTTAACGAGAAAATAAAATTTATCATTGTAATCTTTATCAGAAACTGAAAGCATAATTAGGCAAAGGAAATATCCTTGTAATCTTTTAGTTCTGAAAGCATAATGCAAAGGAAATATCCTTGTAATCTTTAACCAAAGTAAAATTTATCAGAAACTGAAAGCATAATTAGGCAAAGGAAATATCCTTGTAATCTTTTAGTTCTGGTTTTCCCCTGCTGTTGTTGCTCCCTTTCCTGGCAGGTTAAGATCCCCTGATTTCAATGTTTGAAATATGGGGAAAGAGGATGTTTAACTAAGATTTCCCAGCGACATTACCCTACCTACAGGCTACAGTTCAAGCGATTAATACTCTAATAGATAGAAATCCTACGAAATTACATTCTATGTAGTTTTGTAGAAATGTTGAATAAATGTCTGTACTAAGACCTTAAAATGTATCTGAGAGCAGAAATTGAAATAGACCGAAACTAATATAATTGTTTCCATGTCCGGAAATGTTCATTTGTCAACAATGAAGAAAGAGAATCTAATATAATTGTCACTTTGTTTATGCTAACCTGCTGAACCAATCCATCATTTGGATCTCGAGGAACTGTAATCGAGGGGATAGCTTGGGATTTTATTCTGAACCAACTGCCGACCAAAAATAAAAGAGGGGCACTCACTTCTCTAAATGGACAGTATAAATAGACCACAAAGGTTGTCACAAGTTCCTCACAGCTAAGCCTCCTCCCTAAAGAAGCTTCATATTCTGAAACTATTTTGACATTGCAACATACCAGTCTTTGTTGCTATATGGAGACAGTGAGAAGTTTGGTCGCCGACAGACCAGTGGTGATCTTTAGTAGAAGCACTTGCTGCATGAGCCACTCCATTAGAGCACTCATATGCGGCTATGGGGCAAATCCAACAGTTTATGAACTAGACGAGATGCCAAATGGAGTTCAAATAGAACGAGCTCTGAAGCAACTAGGGTGTCAGCCAAGTACACCTGCTGTGTTTATAGGAGAGGAGTTTGTTGGTGGTGATAAGCAGGTGATGAGCTTACAAGTCAAGAACCAGCTGGCCACATTGCTCAAGAGGGCAGGTGCAATTTGGATTTGAGATAAGAACTGACATCATACAAATTCTACTACGAATTTTCTAGCAATGACTTCTGGATATTACCAATAAGTATTTCATTTTTCTTAAGAGACATGGAAGTGTTTCTGTCAGAGAAGTTAAATATCCTATTAAGCCTCTTGTATAATTTGTTTTGACTTTTCATATAATATCTATTATCCATCCTAAATAAAAGAGAACTTACATACTGCAAGTTTTCAACATTTGTAAAGGACACGCGCAAGATCTTTTTTTCCTTCCTACAAACAGAACAAGAAATTTGCATATAAGGAGCAGACCTAAATACCCACATGGTATTACAATAATGCAATGATTCAAAAACTGTGCATACACCACAGTAGGTGTAGTAATGGACAGGGTCAACCTTAATCTCAAAAACTGTCTGTTTCTCTGTGTTGTCAATTCATATAGGTCAGGTTGTTCGCAAATGATAAACAATCATATACATGAAATTCCAAGGCTCTCAAATTGTAAATCTCGTGGTTTCCTCATTAGCTAAGTCAAACATTGTTCCTGTTCTGCAGTTATAGATCATGCAATTTTAACACAAACAAGTACTTAGGAACTAACGTAACCAAGATTATAAAATCCTAATATGCAGAGGAAACACTTAAAAGAGACCAACCAAACACAGAATAAAAAAAACACCGGAAAATCAAGATTTGTACATGGTCAAATTATGTTTGAATGGTACTATGCAGTAATAATTACCAATTATACAACATAGTCTAAAATCTGCCATCAGCCAAGCTTTGTTTGAGCTTTCCACAGTTCTTATGAGTTTATGCTATTAATGGCAAGCTCAAATTTCGTAAAAAATAAAATAAAATGACAAGCTCAAACAAATTTAAGCGCCAAGTCTAACCCACAAGAAATCATAGATTGGTTCTATTCTGATTGCTTTCTTCAGATGAATCCAACAATCAAAGAAGATATGACAGATTCAAATGCCTAAAATCTAACTGAGAATCCAAACAAGGAGTGCTTCAATTTTCAAGTCGCTCCAGCAACCATGAATCTGACAAGAAAAAACTTCACATTTCAGAACTAGAAGATTTATTTGTCAAATACAAACAAAACAAAAACAATTTACATTCACATTTTTCCGGTGAGCTAAACAGGAAACGAGCGAGTCAGAATATAATCTAATGACAGAATGCATATCTACAACGAAAAAAGGGAAATAAAACGGGTTTAGGGACCATATGCTATCACTTGTTTAGTTGCGAATAAAATCCCTGAGAATATTACTTCGCTGCTGCTCGAGATTTGCATTGAGTTTCCAAGTCTGTACAGCCCTACGAACCGTGGCGTTAGCCTCGCGTATCTCTTGCGGCGAGAACTTGTGCTCTATAATCCCCACCGGCCCCGGCTGCAGCACTTTTACAACGGTTTCCATCTCTTCCTCCACTTGCCTGCTCACATCAACACAGAAGACGACATTAACGGAATTAACTAACGACACAAAACGTAATCGGACGAAGAGATGGAAGAATAAACTCCTAACCGCCGTTTAACTTTCTGGGCTACTCGTACCTGAACAGGCGTGAGAAGCCGGAAAAAGATATCCGCATCTTCCACTCTTCCACGGTTCTTCTTTACCTCTCCTTCGACGTACAACGCAGTCGACGAATTACATTTTGATACCATTGCATCAGTTGAGAAGCGGTGCCGTTTTACCCAAAAAAACAGAATTTAAAGTAAAACGAAAAGCCCGACTCCACTGGGGATCGAACCCAGAATCTCTGGTTCCGTAGACCAGCGCCTTATCCATTGGGCCATGGAGTCCTGATGTGTGAATAATATTGATTATAACTACATATAAAATAATATTAATTTTCTGAGAGACCTGTCGTTTAGGGAAAGTAGTAAGATAGTAGAAATTGCAGACTAACTGTTCAAACGACAAGGAGGAGACTAGACAAAAAACCACACTGGATTTCCTATACAGTATATTTCACGCTATTCTATCGTTTACAGTTCATTAAACCGAGTGAGGCCTCCTCTCCTGGACTGAGGACCTGAGGTGGCCTTGCCTCCTACGGGCTTGAAACCGTTAAATCGGAGAAGAATGGAATTGAGCTTGCTTAACTTTCTGGTGAATGATCTGAAGAGCTTACTAGCAGGATGGGTCCGTACGAACTCTTGTTTCATGGACACATGGTCTTTTTCCAGGTCAGTCAGCCTCATTCTCATTCTTGCAACCTCAAGCTTCAGCTCTCGGTTCTCTCTTCTAACCGATGCATAGTTGTCTCTGGGAGAGATGGCTCCGCTTCCTGCACCGCTGCCTGAACGTTGAGGAAATTGACCACCTGTTGTGCCAAAGAAGAACTGGTTGTGGCCCCCATTCATCGCGTTCCGGAGCCTTATCTGCTCGAAGTACAGCACTTGCACTGCCATCTGCACCGGTAGCCTTTCGTTCTGTGCAGCGTGGCTGCAGGCTTCCTGAGATAGTTTCTGGCAGTCAATGGTCTTGCATAGTCGGTTGCGCTCAGAATCTTTAATGTTCTGATGAATCTGTCTCCAGTCAACAATCAGACTAATTTATTTTTACAGAATCTAATCCGGAATCATAAACAGCTTAATGATTTCATCAACACTAACCTTGAGGAAGAAATCCACAGCTCTGTACAATCCGTCGCTTGATATGCGAGCATGGTCAGGAAGCAGTTCAGCCAGAGCTATAAATCTCGAAGGAAGCAAGTTTGGGTCTAGAGCAACTTCAGAAAGATAGTTATCCAACAATTTC
The DNA here is from genome assembly GCA_019739055.1 of Passiflora organensis. Taxonomy (NCBI): domain Eukaryota; kingdom Viridiplantae; phylum Streptophyta; class Magnoliopsida; order Malpighiales; family Passifloraceae; genus Passiflora; species Passiflora organensis. The sequence continues at coordinate 2,929,259 of JAEPBF010000223.1, read as the reverse complement.
GACACCTTAATGATTGAGTTTTGCTTAGGGGATCCAGGGCTGTCAAAATCATAAACCATCTCGCTTTCGTCCTTCAGGCTTGTTTCTTCATCCTCATCCTCATCCAAGTTGAGGAAAATGGAGAAGATCCTCAGGATCGAATCCGTGTCATACATTGTGGTGTGGTTGTTGCTTCCATGTGAATTTCCTGGGATTAGGATGTCTTCAAGGATTGCTTGATCCAGTTGAAGCCCAATTCTTCTCTCCAGATCAGATCTGCAAGAACCAGCAGCTGATGTTGCTATTGCAGTTTTAAGCAAACTCGAAAGAAACGCCATCGGAACTGGACACTTTCTCGACTGTGTCGGTAGTAAACTGACTAGTACTTCGACAGTGACCCTATGTTTCTTCTGCAACTCCAAATCCATTAGACCTCCTCTAACCAATTGAGGGTCTCTTAAAACTAGGCCTTGAAGAGAATTATGAGCATAGTTTATCAGAATTTTGCTTATCATATCCTGATTCAGACCTTTAGATTTAACCCCAGAAACAACTCGTCGGAAGAAATCAAGATTCAACGCCGTCAGTGACTTTCCCCACCAGTCTGATGGTGTTTCCGGTTCAATATCTGATATGGGTTTTGCAGGGAAGTTCTGATCAAGTTTTAGCAACCCGGAAGCCAGCTGCTCTTTACATGCATTGTTTGCAATCGCATTGATAAGCCTCCCAACCAGGTTGATCTCTTCCGATATAGGCAAGAGAGTTTCACAACGTTGAAGAACAGAAACTGAGCTTGAAATGTTTGGAAGCACCATCTCCTTTAGATAAGTTTCAGCTCTGGCTTCCAGATTTTTCTCTGTGAAATCTTCTGTCATTTCCAGGAAACGGGATGCACAGCAAAGCATAGCAACGTTTGTTAAGGTAATCTCAACATTCACGCCGTAGCAGAATTTTGCGGCGAGCTCGAAGGCCTCTGCTCCACCCGGAACACCATGGATGCTTATGCGTGAACTCTTTGAATCTCTTCCTTCCAACAGTAGCTTTCGAACTCTCCCACTTCGAGAGACGAGAGGAAACTGCAAAGAATTCGGTAAACATAAAACCAGCCGGACGATTTTGGCATAAACATGCACACACCAGCACTAGATTATTAATTACTTGCCTTGTGAAGTGCAAAGCTTGAAGCTCCTACTTCAACTGTAAGATCACTAGAGACATCAGAGATTGGCCTGCAAGATAATAGCTTTAAGTGGATTGACAGGCTTACAGTAAAATTCCAAGAAAGCACTGAAATGAATGATCCATACGTGTTCGTCCGTGCCAATAATTTAGAGACCATATTAGATCTTCTACCATGGACCTGCACAACCATTCCTTGAGATAATTCCGAGAAGGGTTCTCTCAGGAGTACTTCATTTACATCCGTACGTAAATTATCAGACACCCCAAGACTTCTATTGCCATTTCTGCTATAAACTGATTTTACGAGTCGACACAGATGGCCCGGATGGAGAAAATGACCACTAGATTATCAGTAAATATGAAGACTGTGATTGAATAGTAAGTCTCCATCATCTAGAATATTTTAAAATTTCCGATTAGTTGAACCCACCTATAATCCTATAGCCGACGGTGGACTAAGGTTAACAGAATGTACTACAGCAAGTCTGAAATAGCAGAAGTGCGCTTATGATTTAGTAATGGAAACAGTTTGGCAGATTAACCAACCTACATAGATATATGTGGAAGACATGAGTAGACCCTGACATGATCAGATTCCAGTGTTTGTCCCGATAAGGTTTTCGTCAACTCAATGAACTCCGTACAAGTTTGTTTTGTCTGATGGGTTCAGGAAATTATTGGCCGGCAAAAACATTAATAGCAGTTTAATATGAGGAGAAGACATGTGCAGAGGTCATGCCTTTGTCTTCTGAATAGCCCATCCGAAAGGTCAGGATCGTGGGTTTTTCAAATTACTTAGTTTTGAGTTTTCAGGAAGAATTATGAGCAGCTGTGATTTTCCATGAATTAGGGGCAGTAGGCAGTACTAATGGCTGAGGATTGTTGGATCTTGAACCCAATTGGTCTGTTTAGACCAATGGAAAGGGAAAGCCTAACAGAAACTATATCCTGTGGGAAAGCTGTTTCTGATAAGAATCCTTTCTTTGCCAATCAACTTTCAGATTTTGCAAAGAAAAAATCAGACTGACAGAAAATTCAAATAGCATTTATGTGATTAGGAAAAAATGAGCATTCTGGAAATCTAGTTCCCAGTTTGTTATCCAGAAGTCATTTACGTGACTGTGACTACATGAACCGATCGGAATATATATTTTAATAGATATCGATCGAAACCCGAATTTGAAGTACGGATATCAGCAGCATTTAAGACAGAAATGAAAGGAAGCCGCCTGCACAGTCAATGTAAGGCAAGGAAGGGAACATCGCATGCCAAAGTGTAATATCATTGTGTGAACAAGAGATGCAACAAATGCAGAAGCTGATACTGCAACTACCAGTACATTAAAGAATGTGGGTGCGTAGCTGCCCATGATCTGCTAGATAATATTTGGAAGATAAATATTAGCCAAGAGGGAAACATTACCATTCTGTGGCATGCCTTATGCTTGAACTCGTTCGAAATGATCTCTTTCCTGATGTACTTGGACTTGGCTTCAATTCACTGACAGTAACAACACCCATATCCTCGAACAACAACCTGGCCGTGAATAAGCCTTTACTATTCCTCTGCAAATTCTGCACCACTAAGCCCACAGGCAACTGTACGTAGGTAGCTTCGAAGAATTTAACAGTCTTCAATGAACATCTTTTGTCAGTGGCAAACCGAAACGAGGGTTTATCATTCTACTACTGACAGATTGTTTTACGGACAAGTCTCTTTCCGTGTCTCTCTCGCTCTATGTGGGAAAGAGGAAAACCAGGGTGATGTGAAAAACACACATGAAGAACCCATGAAAAACATGAGAACGATGACGACTTTAACATATACTTTACTGAGTGTTTATAATGAGCCTGAATCTAAAGTCAGGAACGTGTAGCTGTTGCTTGCACTTTTCGGTGAAAGGTGATGACGAGTGACCTTACGCACGGCTTTTGTCCTGAGAAATCTGCAGGAATCCTGAAAAAGGTTGTTCTGCCTTTGGGAGCCTGTAATCATGGCAGATGTTGAAAAATTAACTCAACCCATATCTGTATAATTTGTAAAGCTGAAAAGTCAAAACATTGGTGTATCAATATGTTTCTTGTCAAGTCTCAATAATCTACCACATTTTCTGGGTTCGTGTGGTCTTAAAATTAAATGCAGTATCATACCATTATGTTTCCCTCAACCCCTTTAACTTTCCTGATGTACGATTGCTTCCATAGCCCTTTTTGGGCAAGGTAGAGACTGGAGATACTAATGCACGGACATGAACCAGGAGAGGCTACGAATCTTTGTTTATACGAAAGCTTGTATGGTTTATCATTGATTCAAGATCCTCCGTAGGTCAAAACCTTTTGTACAACAGATCCTTTAAGCTTAATCATATTCTTTGCCCCTCTCTGCCTTTGGCAGCCAGGCAAATTGGAGTGGCTGCAAGTAAAAGCGTAAAGGGCATTATGCGTGCAAGAAAAGGGACTATCGAATCATTAGCTCGGGTGTGCAACGTCCTGGTCTCAGACACAAGAAGACATTGATCAAATTGTATTAGTCGAGAGTGATCCACACTTAAAAGTTATATGCTATATTTTTTTATATAAAAGAGTGTTTAGTTCATAACTAGATTAATCTTTCTTTATGAGTCGACTATCCAGTCTTACTTTCTCAGGATTTATCCTGGAATCATGAGCTAGTACGATTCCGTATTCACAACTTAGGTATGAAACCATTCTCAACACATATTTTTCATACTTCGTTTGGACTCACGGATCAAACTCGGACCGTCCGAGTTAACGGAATGCAGTAATTTATAAAGTCGGATTATATTCTGAAAAAAACAAAAAAATAAGTGAGAATGATCTATATTTAAAAATGTATGCGATATTATACTAGTTTATAAAATCAGGTTAAATTCCGAAAAAATGATAAAGTATGAATAATGGAGCAATGAAAAAACAAATAATTTCGATTGTTGTCTAGTCATATTTATTATTAAAAAAATACTAAAGTGGTGAAGTGGAAGGAATTGGGCCTATTATATAACATAAAGTTTCAATAAGAAAGCCCAGGCCCGAAAGGAAGGTACATTAGCCCACCAAACTAAACAGGCTCAAATCTCATCCTATTCCGGCTATTTTGCTTCACCATCACCACTCCTTGTAATCCTTCGTTACTTGCTGTGTTTCCTTCTTCGCTAGAACTCCTTTTGCGCGCAAAGCAGGCAGATATGAATGTTTTAGCCCCGACAAGCTTAAGTGCTCGAATATTTGCAAGTCCATACCAATGCCCACCAGGACACCATTTTCGCCGACAACCTATGAGAAGCCAGAGCGCGCTCATTTTTAGACCCTTATCCTCTCCTTCCGGGAAAACTTTTAGAAGAATAGTTTGCATGGCGGAGCCTTATTTAATAACCAAGCTGGAATCTGCTGAGAATACGTGGAAAGAACTATCTGTGAGCCTTCTACTTTCTTTAAAAGTGATGCTTTATCGCTTGGGTTTATGTGTTGGTTGATTGTTTTGTCTGATTTGGGTTGAGTCGAAATTTTCAGGTCAAGCTGGCGGATCCGGATGTGGTTTCGAATCCGTCTGAGTACCAGAAGCTGGCGCAATCTTTGTCAGAGCTTGAAGAGGTGTGGAATGGTCTTGGGTGAACTGTTTTATACTGTTGTTTTTTGTAATTTTTTCGGTGGCTTTTTTGTTATTTAATTTGTTTTCTTGGTATTATGTTTGGACGAGAAGGTGGTGTCTACCTTTAGGAGGTTTAAGGATTGTGAGAAGCAATTGGAAGAGACCAAAGGTTTGGTTTCGGTCTTCTTTTTTTTAATTTCTTTTTGTGTTTAGGTTATGGAAATTTGTGCAGAAGTGGTACCGTTGTTACTAAAATTAGTCCTACTACTGGGTACTATGGCAGCCTTAGAAAAAGAGGATGGTGGTGATGCTGATATGGCTGAGATGATAGCTTCTGAGATCGAGTCTTTATCTAAGCAACTCAATGAGCTTGAAGAACAGCTTAAGGTTTTTCAGATTTGCCATTTTATATGTGCATGCAATCGTTATTGGTCTGTGTAGTGTTTTTCTTGGTAACTTTGGGTCTCATTCTTCATTCAGCCTCATAAAATGATTCGGTGGTAAAGATCACCAGTTTCATTTACTGATTTTTTATCTTAGCTTTATGATGTTGCATTCGTAGGTTCTACTACTTCCCAGTGATCCCCTTGATGCAAGGAATATAATGCTTGAAGGTAATAATAGTCCTTGTTTCCTGTCAAGAAAATTCACTAGCTATGTTTGAGTCGTTTTATTTTTTTTCCAAGCTCGCGATTGCATGAGTTCAACTGCTTGTGCTCATTGTTTTTGATTTATTGTGTTTCACTTTGTCTTTATTTACTCCTCATCTGCAGTAAGGGCGGGTACTGGTGGCGATGAGGCTGGATTGTGGGCTGGTGATCTTGTAGGTACATGCTTCTCTTATCCTTCCCAATTAGTCATTTTGTTATGTTAAGTAGCAGAAGGAAACCTAGAATTAGTTGTGCAACAAAAAATTGTTTGACATTTTCAGAAAAGATTTACATGATTTACATAATTCGATATAGTTTTTTGGCTATATTCTTTCATATTTTCTCTCTCAAATGAGCAACTTCCAAAATTCATAAAATGTTTGCAAAAGGTGAAATTTTTTTTTGGTTTTGTTACTATCATCATTTTTCGCTTTGAGTTTGAACACTTCATAATGCTTCCTGAATATTTTTTCAATTCTAAGGTACGTATGTATCAAAGATACAGTGAGCTGAACTCTTGGAAGTTCTCTGTGCTCTCAAGCTCTGAGGTAGGTGTTGCATGCACACTGAGAAAAGTATGTGTCTGTTCCTTGTTGATTTCTCTTGGTAAACTCATGATTTTCTTTTTCAGGCAGAAAAAGGTGGGTTTAAGACCCATGTGATGGAGATCAAAGGGAATTGTGTCTACAGTAAATTGAAATATGAGTCTGGTGTTCATCGAGTACAACGAATTCCTCAAACGGAAACACAGGGGCGTGTGCACACCTCTACTGCAACTGTAGCCATCATGCCTGAGGTAGACTAGACCTCATGTGTAGAAGATAGATGCCTCTACTACTTGACCAGAGTTCTGATAGGATTTGCAAGTCAATGTGCTTCATGTATTTGCAATAGTGCCACAGATATTGCATGCTTCTTTGAAAATCTTAGATTTTACTAAGTCATGGTAGTTTCATCTGGTCACAGGCTTTTAGTTCTTGGAACTAGTTCAACTTTAAACAGTTGGTGGGTGGATGCTTTCTTGTTTGACTGATATCCTGTTAAATTCTGGGAGTAGGAAGGACGTTAATATGCCCCTTCAGTTTTTTGAATTTGTCTCCATGCTTCATATTATGATTGTAATTCAAAATTTGATGTTGACACTTCCTATCTGAGTTTGCTCAGTACTCCATATTATTTAGGCCTCACACTTTAAGTGGATCTAGGTTGATGAAATCGAGGTGGTAATTGATCCCAAAGATATTGAACTTACTACAGCTAGGTCTGGGGGTGCTGGAGGTACGAAACAGCAAACTTGTGTTTAAAATTATAAGTTCTTCATGCTTCTTTTTCCCTTTATTTCACAAACCCTTTCTTTGAGCATCTCAGCAAAAACAAAGATAGGGTAATCTATTTACACATTCTTATGCATGATTCTGGCAGGGCAAAATGTGAACAAGGTGGAGACAGCTGTTGATCTTGTCCATAAACCAACTGGAATTCGAATATTTTGTACTGAAGAAAGGACACAACTACGGAATAAGCATCGTGCTCTCCAGCTTCTGCGAGCAAAATTGTGAGCTTCAAGTAACTCATGTGTTGTTTTTTAGTGTCTGTGAATTTTATAGGCTGTGATTCTTGTATAACCTTTGCAATGACAATAGCTTGTGGTTCTTCATTCCATAAATATAGCTATAGAGGTAACTCCTGAGCTCAATGATTCCTTAGGCTTGAATGGGAAGTTGAAAGTATATCAATCTCTCCCCCTCCGGATTTTACGGTTAAACTTCATTTTATGCATTTGTTTCCTGTGTTGATTAGCTTTTCTGTAAACAGGGGGAGCATATTTACACTTGAACTTGACTTTCAAAGTTTCATATTCTCTTATTTGCTCGTTATTTGTTACAAGCCTCAAATTTTGCAGATATGAGATGAAAGTGAGGGAGCAGCAAGAATCAACAAGGAATCAGCGAAAACTCCAGGTATGTGTAATTCTTGGTTTATCTAGTATTGATGTGAGATATATTGAGCTAGTAGAATTTAAGATCAATAAATTCATCTTTACTTTTTTCCCACAAGAAACGCTTACTAATTGTTAGTACTGTATATTATGATGTTATATTTTCCATGATGCAGGTTGGTACTGGTTCTCGTGCGGAAAAGATTCGGACTTACAACTACAAGGTATATTTATTTTTTGTTTTTACCAGTTCTTCCCTGGACTAGACATGGTGAGAACTATGCGTTTCTGAACTTCAAGATTTCCTTTTATCATTAACATCTACTGAAGATGTATTCCAGTGGTTATTGGTTTTCAATTGGAAAAGTGAGAGGAAATACACCAATTCTATGCAAAGAAACCACAAGGGAAAACTTTATAGTTAAGTTTGGTAATGGAATTTGAAGAGGCCACTAACCAATGGAGAAAGTGAATGATCAGTCCAAAACTACTTGACTGTTTGGTTACTTTCATGGACAGAATACAGGAAAATTGATACTGTTACGCTGATAGTTTATTTATTTTGATTAGGATAACCGGGTCACCGACCATAGGTTGAAGATGAACTTTGAGCTCACATCTTTTCTTAATGGTGATATAGAGAATGCAGTTCAGGTATTTCCTCTCAATGTATTTATTCTATATACTGCAAAACATGTTCTATGGTTGAATTACTATTATCTTATAATGAATGTTCTGTTGATGCCTAAAATTATTAGATGCCTGTTTATCGCAGTTATGTTCTGCTATGGAACAGAAGGAACTTCTGCAAGAACTTGCAGAATCCGTCAGCGCACCAACCGGCTGATTGCAATTGCATCCTTTCGTTATCCTGATGAATGGTAGCACTGTGCGAGCTCTTAAAGTGGAGAATCCCTGGAAAGAAGATGCTAACCCATTGAATGAAAGATACAGTATCTGTACTTCATATATGGAAAGTGGAAAGTTCCATTTTCACTACAATCATTTGTATTTCTATGTAAAGAAACCATGATACGCTGTCAGGAATTGTAAAAGTCTTACTCTGTAAAGCTTCTGTACCTCTTGATCTGAATGGAAAGTGGTATATCACAGGTTGTGCCGTCAGGAATTAACTCGTACACTTTAATTTTCTAATGATTGGTAAAGAACAAGACATCCCCTTAAATTCCGGACCAGCTGAACCCACCCTTCGCCAGTGCTTACGAGGCAGCGTAGGGGATTAGTCACTGTAGTCGATGGTGGATACCCCTATACCTTAAAAAAAAAAACAAGACATCCCCTTGGTAACCAACTGTTTACAGAGATGGAGGCGGAGCGCCACCTCCCACCAGCAAGGAGAAGCCAAGTGTGTAATCCGACAGGAAATATGCAACGATTTTCACCCTGCTGACGGTTAAGAAGGGCAGAAGCCATTTCGATAGCTTTTTGTCCAGGTTTTTTATCGTGATACAAGGACAGGAGGTGTCGGAAGAAGAGACAAGAAGTACACTGTGAATACTGAACTTACCAGTTACCATCCAAGAAGTCAGGAACACTGTAGGAAGGGGCAGTTCCACTTGTGAGCATCTAAAGCCCCTACGATTATGAAAGTGCCATGAGTCATCAGCACCTTCACAACCCAGCTCACATATATGGCAAATTTTCGCCGCTAGCCCTTCTTTCTAGCCACCACAGAACCAGCCCCTCCCTCGCCTCTTTATTTATAACAAAATCTAAGCCTTCCCCGTCAGCTTCCCTCTCGCCTTTAATGCTCAAAACACTGCGGCTCTGTTCTTCATTGCTTCCTCGTCCCACGGCTTGTAATCTATTCGTAGCAACCACAAGAAAGTTCCCATTTAAGCAGACTCGATCTCCTTCACTATGGTGGCCTAATTCTTGCCGTCTTTTTCATTCTCACAAGATCGTTGCCATGGCTGAGACGTCGTCTTCTTCTGGCTCTCACAAGAACACTAATCGTCTTGCAGCTGAGCACAGCCCTTACCTTCTTCAACATGCTCATAACCCTGTAAATTCTATTCCTTGCATTTCTTTTTCGCTGTTTGATATTTGTCTTCGCGACATTGGTGAAGGTTTGATTTCTTTTGGGTGTGCTGTGATGGTTCTTAGGTTGATTGGTATCCGTGGGGTGAAGAGGCTTTTGCTGAAGCGCGTAGAAGGGACGTGCCCATTTTCTTATCGAGTACCCTTTTGCTTTATCCCTCTTTTCTTGGTTGATTAGCCATTTACTGTTGGCTTATAGTGATTTTTGAAACTGAGGACTAATATTTAATTCGGGCTATCTGTGGTGTTGCTTTTGTTCGAAGTTGGATACAGCACTTGCCATTGGTAAGTGAGATTGGTCTGCCCATCTTTTTGTTCACTAGAGACCTCAGTGGATAGGGGACTGATAGTTGTGGTGTGCAAAACCATTTTACAAGGTGTCATGTTATGGAGGTGGAGTCTTTCGAGGACGATGAGATTGCAAAATTGTTGAATGACTGGTTTGTTAGTATAAAGGTGACTTCAAACTTGTTTAGTAAACATGTCTTTCATTGTGAGGCTCTATGTAATATCATTCTAACATGCCAGTGATTCAGGTGGATCGAGAGGAACGACCAGATGTTGATAAGGTAGGTCTGTGTCTTGTTCATGTCCCTTGAAAATCTGACCCGGTCGAGTATCCGAGAGAGATTAATCTGGTTGCGTCTGGTTGTCAAGTTCAGCGCCCATCGCCAAGTCCTCAGCTACCAATGTTATCAACTGGTTTTCTGGTGCTGATAACCTGGTTTCACTTTTGCAGGTCTACATGACGTTTGTGCAGGCATTATATGGTGGTGGAGGTTGGCCACTGAGTGTCTTCCTTTCACCTGATTTAAAACCATTGATGGGTGGAACATACTTTCCGCCAGATGATAAATATGGAAGACCTGGATTTAAGACTATCCTGAGGTAAGAGTATTCCTGCTCTTCGATATTGCCTTAGTGTTTAATCCCTTTTTCCTGTGTTGTTGTTCTTCTTCTCCAACCATGGACTTGCTTTTTGTGCTAGATGAGTGAATTATGTGATATATAAGTGAACAATGATCAACGACTGCTTTTGTTTGTACTATGTCTTGCTCTTCATTTATTATATAATTCCATCCTTTTCTTTCCAGAAAGGTGAAGAATGGCTGGGACAAAAATAGGGATATGCTAGTTAAAAGCGGAGCCTTTGCCATCGAACAGCTATCGGAAGCATTGTCGGCAAGTGCCGGTTCAAATAAATTGTCAGATGAGCTTCCACAAACAGCATTGCGCCTCTGTGCTGACCAAGTATGACTTGATTGAATTAGCATGTTTTTCTTTCTCTCAAGAGAATTTTATGTTGAATGGTCGACAAACAGTCAGAAATGAGTTTATTTTCTCCTAATATGACCACACTTCTAATTATGTGTGTGCTCTTGATACTGAAAACATGTTCTAAGCTACTGGTAGAGTGCCCTTTAGTAGTTATGTAACCTGCAAAAGCACACTTCTCATTTTTTCTCGAGGATGAACCAATTTGATAGTTTTGTGCTTGTTCAAACTGTTTTTGATCTTATAACAATATGTCGTCGGTACTTCGTACACCGGGTCGTGTTATTTTTCTTCCCGGAACTTCATCACTTTAGCATAATCCAACAATGTAGGACATGGATCATCATAGTCACTCTAGCTATTAGTCCAGAATTGCATATGAACAGCATTTCGGCACTACATTCAATATGCTAGTGGCAACTGCATGCTTTCGGATTTCCTTGTTCTTAACTTTCCATGATTATAGGTCTGCTTTTGCTCTTATGCTCTTCATGGTTGGTGATTTCACATGACCTGCTGACATCCTAGGGAGTTACTCCTACTTAATAGGCTTGCTACAAAGTCATTTGCTTTTCTGATTGCTGCTGCTTCATTTACCTTGCAGCTCTCCCAGAGCTATGATTCTCTGTTAGGGGGTTTTGGATCTGCCCCCAAGTTTCCTAGACCAGTTGAGATCCAACTGATGCTCTACAACTACAAAAAGTTGGATGAGACTGGGGATATAGGAGAAGCAAACCAATGTAAGAAAATGGTTACTTTTACATTGCAATGCATGGCCAGGGGAGGTATTCACGATCACGTTGGGGGTGGTTTTCACAGATATAGTGTGGATGAACACTGGCATGGTAAGCCAATCCTATCCTCTCACTATTTCCTCAACTTACTGGTGCAATTTTATGTTGAAGTCCTTTCGGTTATGACAGCCGATATTGATGGAACATTTCCACTAATGGTGTCGTTCCTTGCAGTTCCTCATTTTGAAAAAATGCTTTATGATCAAGGACAGCTTGCAAATGTGTACTTGGATGCTTTTTCAATCACCAAAGATGTCTACTATTCAAGAACATCTCGTGACATTCTCGATTATCTGAGGCGAGACATGATTGGACCAGAAGGTGGAATCTTTTCTGCAGAAGATGCTGATAGTGCTGAGCACGAAGGTTCTAAGAAAACAGAAGGAGCCTTCTACGTGTGGACTGCCGAAGAGGTTCTTTCGATCTTGAGCTTTCAGCTCGATGATATACTTGCATTTTGAACATTCGTCAATGACATATATAATGTTTATCAATAATGTGATTCTCTGTCTTTTAAGATTGAAGACATACTCGGAGAGCATGCAACTTTGTTCAAGGAGCACTACTACATAAAGGCTTTGGGAAATTGTGACCTTTCCAGAATGAGTGATCCTCACAATGAATTTAAGGGGAAAAATGTGCTCATAGAACTGACAGATAGTGAGGCACTAGGCAAGAAATATGATCTGCCACAAGAAAATTATCTCGATATTCTGGGTGAGTGCAAGGAAAAGCTCTTTCATGTAAGATCCAAACGTCCAAGGCCTCACCTGGATGACAAGGTACTGTTGTTTACAGCTCTTGTTTATTCTGTCAACTTCTTGTCATGCACATGTTAACTGGCCAGATGCTTGCTAGGTAATTGTATCCTGGAACGGGCTCGTGATTTCGTCTTTCGCAAGAGCTTCCAAAATTCTCGAGGGTGAAGCTCCTGGTACAAAGCACCACTTTCCTGTTCGTGGCTGTGATGTAAGAATTTACCATCTCTAGCTTATCTGTGTAATTCAGAAGTTGCTTGTTTGATCACTTGCTGTAACTGGAAATCTCAGCCTAAGGAATACTTGGAAGTAGCAGAGAAGGCAGCAAGTTTCATCAGAAAACATCTTTACAGTAAAGATACACATAGGCTGCAACACAGCTTCAGGAAAGGTCCATCAAAGGCACCTGCTTTTCTGGATGACTATGCTTTTCTCATTTCTGGGTTGCTTGATCTTTATGAGTGCGGTGGTGAGATTCATTGGCTGGTATGGGCAACTGAGCTTCAGAACACCCAGGTAAAAACTAAGTACTCTTGACTGTTACCTAAAGGCTTTTGTTGGTTTCCCGCTTGCTATTCCTGAGACGTGCTTGCAAATACATTTCCAGGATGAGTTGTTCCTTGACAAAGAGGGAGGAGGCTATTACAATACAACAGGAGAAGACGATTCAGTTCTCCTCCGAGTAAAGGAAGATCACGACGGTGCCGAACCATCCGGAAACTCGGTTTCTGCAGTTAATCTCATAAGATTAGCGTCCATCGTGGATGGCAGTAAATCTGATCACTACAGGCAGAACGCAGAGCATCTGCTGGTACATTTTGTAGTGATCATTGAGTAAAACAGATAGTGTGGTCTCTCATTTTCGTTGTTTAAAAAGAATTAAAAGGATATTCACGGTCGATAACAATGATTAATCTCCTCTATTGTACCGTAAGTCTCATGCATTTCGTCGTGATGCAGGCTGTTTTCGAGACGAGATTAAGAGACATGGCTATGGCAGTACCTCTCATGTGCTGTGCTGCAGACATGTTCTCTGTTCCTTCCCGGAAGCAAGTAGTCTTAATCGGCCAAAAGCCATCGTTAGATTTTGATACCATGCTGGCCGCTGCTCATGCAACATATGATCCTAACAAAACTGTTAGTAACCAGACATCTGATCCCTTTACCATGAGCTGCAACCAAGAACTCACTTTGGTTGCACCTTCTGTTGCAGGTGATTCATATTGACCCGACCAATGATGAAGAAATGAAGATCTGGGAAGACAGTAACAGCAAGATTGCTGTCATGGCGAGGAGCAACTTTTCCCCTGGTAAGGTAGTTGCTCTTGTGTGTCAGAACTTCACCTGTAGTCCACCAGTCGGCGACCCAAATTCCCTCGAAGCTTTACTCTCCAAGAACCCTTCTCCTGCTGTGTAAATGTAGCGCTCTCGCTGTTTCATTAAGTTCCACCATCCTACAATATGGATCTTATGCAGGTTATTAGTTATGCATTCGTAGTATACTGTCGGGATCGGAATCGAAATCGGAATTGGAATACAGTATGGATCTTATGCCGGTTATTACTTATGCAATCGTAGAATCCTGTCAGGATTGGAATCGGAATCGAAAATTAATTAATAAAGAATTATTATATTTTATTATATAAATTTATAATAATAAAATTTAATTTGATTAGATATTTGATATTGTTTTATTAATAATTTTCTATCAGAAATTTGAAAAGATTAATAGGATAAATGAAAATATTTTGAAATTAAAGAAAAAGGTTATTTCGGACAATCCATTGTCGCCCCAAAAGGAAAGCATACAAAACAGAAGTCCCTCGTCGGAGGTAATCGTTGTGAGGGTTGAGGTGTGGTTGTGACAGCTGAAACTGTAGAGAGAAGTGTGCAGTGCTAATTGCGGCTTCCTGTCGTCTAAGATGGGGGTTATCGGGAATCTTCGACGTTTGAGATTGGATCGATTCGCGTTCTCCTTCACTTTCTCGTCCAAGAAGACCATTTTAGTCCAAGATTTCATCAGTTTTCTGCCTCAGCTCAAAATCGTTTCAGTTCATCTTGGAACACAATCCAGCAGTTACGAAGATTCTACAGAAGCGGAGTCTTTCACGGTCAATTACCTCGTGAACTCTTGTGGGTTGTCTTCGGAAGCTGCAAAGGCCGCGTCTCGTACCTTCCGGTTATCATCCCGGGAAAGACCAGATTCGGTTCTAACCCTTCTACGAGACCACGGATTCTCCAAAACCCAGATCTCAAGAGTCGTTCAAACTCGTCCGAGTCTTCTGTTATCGCATCCTCAGAAAACCCTTCTGCCTAAACTTGAGTTCTTTTACTCCATAGGCTTCTCGAAAGCCGAGCTTGCGCAAACCCTCAATCTGCAGCCAACCATTTTGGCAAGAAGCCTGAAGAAAAAATTAGTGCCCAGTTGTGACTTGCTTAGAAGCATCCTGCGTTCTGATAAAAAGTTGCTCTGTTCTTTAAAGCGCACAAGTTGGATACTTTTGAGGGACCATTCGAAGGCTCTTATACCAAATATTGAGATTTTGAAAGGATTGGATGTACCAGCCTCTTCCGTTACCTTGTTGCTGGCTCATTTCCCTGAAGCTTTAGTGCAGAAATGTGAAAATTTTCGTGAAGCTGTGAACGAGGCGAAAGAGTTGGGGTTTTATCCGAAGAAATCGACTTTTGTGATGGCTGTGCATAACCTTTCTGGGGAGGGTAACAAGTCCACATGGAAACGATGCTCTGAGGTATACAAGAGGTGGGGTTGGTCCGGGGATGACATCCAAACGGCATATAGGAAACACCCTCATTGTATGATGTTATCGGAGAAGAAAATCACGAAGATGATGGATTTTTTTGTAAACAATACCGGTTTTACTCCTAAAGAGCTTGTGGAGTCCCCAACAATACTGTTCCTCAGCTTGGAGAAGAGAATTATCCCTAGATGGCGTGTCATTCAGGTTCTGTCATCAAGGCGTCTGATAAATAAAGAATACAGACTGTTTTCCGTTTTTGTTCCCACAGAGAAGATTTTCCTGAGGAGATTTGTAACCAAGTTTGAAGAGGAAGTGCCTGAGTTATTGAAGGTTTATGAAGGAAAGGTGAATCCTGAAGAAGAAAAGGATTCATAGCTATCACTAACTGGATCATCCCTAACATCCATCAGGTCAGACTTGTTTCATAACTTTGAGTTCCAATCTGTTTGTTCTTCCATACAATTTGAATAAAAGGGATTTTACATTCCTAGCTGTTGTGTTCTGCTATCGTAGTCTTGCCATTGAGTACTCAAGGATTGGTCTGATGGGTTGTAGTCATTTGTCTTCGTCTCTATCACTAACATAACATTCGAACTGTTGCTTTCAAAGAGCTTCAAAGATTCTCAAACAGCTAAAGCTCAGATTACAAAGCCCAACACCGTAGATGTGATGTTTTTTTCGAAGAAATCTGTAGATTTGATGTAATAATATATTGCTATCCTTCTTTTGAGCGCAGTTACTTTGACAACAAATAACTAGGTAATTGAATTTTGTATAAGTTAACGATTATCAATAAATTTAATAATTTTTGTTGGTTTTTGTGTCTAAAACATGAATCCTAAGAACAATCTATCATTTGGTGTATAATAATTTAATAAATCTTAATAATACAAAAGTAATACAAGATCAAAATAAAATCTTCTAAATTTGAAATTAATTTTTATAAAAACTATTGTTATTCGAAATGTGAAATTATATGGATGAATTAATTTTTAATTTAATTAGAGATAAAATTAAAATTTTATTATTTAATATAAATCAATTTTACATATGTATTATTCTTAAACTACTAGATAACAAAATTAATAATTTCAAAATTATTTTATCAGAAATTAATAATTATACTTATCAAACACAACTCTATAAGACGATTAATAAAGATACATATCTCACGCTCAAATTTCATAGTCAAATTTTTTATATTTAATTAAATAAATTTAATACTTTTTATAATATTATAAATTACAAATAAAAAATAATTACATAGATGGATTTAATTGATGATAATTTAATCTTCATGGAGTATAAAATTAATTATATATCTCGGATTATATAATTTTACCTTGCCACTAACTTATTGTGGAGGGAACTTAATGCTTTGGGCTCTACATTCGACTGTAATGACTCGTGAGTGAAGAGAAGATAAGACCGCCACCTGCAACAGAACACAAGTGGGCCCTTCCAGCTTCCCTGTTTTGTCTGGTTTTTATTTCCTGATCCTCGTGCCATTTATTCACATAGTTTTCCCACTGCTTTTTAACTCATAGTGTGTTTGGTTTCCGGAATTAATCCAGACAATTCAGATTCAATAATTCCAAAACCAAACAACCATTCCTTCATCAAAACTAAAAAACCTTCATGAGCACCCAAAAACCCCCATGTCCCGTCGAATTTGCCATGTTTGGTTTATTGATAACTGGTCAGAGCACAGCTTCCACTATCCTTTTTTTTATTCATCCTATACAATTTATTAATAATGTTAAGATTAATTGATTTATTTTAATAAAGAATAATCGAAATTTTTTAAAATATTTAATCAAAATTAATTATTTTAGGCACGAGGATATGGTACATTTATTATTGCTATATGGTATCAATTTAATGGGTTAGATCTGCATAATCACTTTTCTTAGTTCGGATTATCTAATAATGCCATAAAAGGCTGGAATGACACAGAAACGTGACATTAAATCGATCTTGTCAGCGTGACATTGTCTGCCGAACCTTAGCATGGCTGTGTGGGTCAGCGGTCACCCCCTTCCTCCTGCCCACCAAAGTTGACAGCCAAGGAAAACCAAAGAAGCATATTTGAGTAAAATAAATTATTTTTGTTATATTAAGATATTTTACTTTATTTATAAACAATCTGAATTCGTTAAAATGAAAAAATTATAATTGGGTAAATATTTCAACCTCATCCCACCTGACAAGTACGGCTCGGTTAAGCACCACACACGTGGCATACGCATTCGCTCTGGCCTACGCCACCGTATCGTTCTTTTATCCAATCAATTCTTTATATATCCGGACAAAATAATAATTTTATATTAGTGTAAAATATATGAATTTTTTTGACTAATTTATAAATTTATTTAGAAATTAACCTGGTCCAATGAATTTTTAAAAAAATTAAAAATATTATTATAAATTATATATATAATTTATATAAATTAAAATTAAAATCATGAAATTCTGGAAATAGTAAAAGTTTAGAGGGAGGGAGAATTAAAAAAAATTAAGTTTTAATCACAACTAAATCACGACAAACAGAAGGGTAGGAATGCTAATTATGACTAGCTCCACGTCAGAACAAGCAGTGTGGGTTTGTGATTAGATGGGTCCGTTTCTATGTGGATCGGAAAGTAAATTGGACTGGACATTTGCTTGAAAGCAAAAACCTGAAAAAAGGGATTAAATAAAACAGAAAAGGAAGGGGAAAAAAAACGCGGCTGGTCTATACACCAAAAATTACAGAGAGAGAGAGAGAGAGACAGAATTTCCATGCTAATCGATGGTAGCTACAGAGATCGCTCCAAAATTGATAGCAAAACCTTTCATTCATGTGAAACTCATCGTTTAGTAATCAAGGATCGGCGATTTTGTTAACCCTTAATTAGTTGGAACCTGAAAATCTGGTCTCTGAGAGGGATTGGTGCCGATTTGGATTGGGTGATCGGGGCCGATTCTGATCGGTTTACGGGAATCATAGGTGGGTTTTCGGTTCATCAGGGTGGGGGGTTTGGATTCCGCTCGGTGGGTTTTATTTAGTTTTTGTCGGTTTTTTAGTTGATGATTTCTGTGGGAAGGAGAGATGCGAGAAAGGAACTAGGGTTAGGGTTTGGTGGTGGTGAGAGAGAGATGGATGATACCGAGCTTGAAGAAGGGGAGGCTTGGTCTTACCACAACAATGCCAATAATGATGATTTTGATGCGAGCATAGACCCCGACAACGATCTCTCTTACATAGTAGGTTTTCTTTTTGTTGTTTATTTTGGTAATATTTAGTTATTCGTAACTTCGACGTGTGTTTTTTGCGGTGCTTGGTATCGTGTGTTGACTTTTTCTTTTGCATTTTAGATCCTGAACAATATCAGCAAGGATGCACTGATTCTTAATTTAGGTGTTTGTAGTCTTGAGTATGCTAATCGTGATTAATGTGTCACTGAGTTAGAATTTAGAAGCCGAGGATGCCATTAGATTCTGAATATGCGTTAAGTATGGTATATTAGAGGCGTTTAGTGGCTGCATTGGTTAGTGCCATACTCCTTGTTGGTTGCATTTTGCTTTGCCTTAGTCTCCTCAAAAAAAGGAGACATGCTGGTTTTCTGCTAATTAGGTTTCGGGCAGATGTGAAAAGTTTGTATATATTGCTCTGTTAGTACGGTGAACTTGATTTTTTGTTGAGTGATGAATGCTTATCAACTATGCAATGACTTCCATTGAACTAAGAGGCTTTCAGAAACTTTTGCTAGTTCAAGCTTGGTGAAATTTGGTTATCATGATTTTGACAGTTTTAAGTTTCTTAAATTGGACTAGAATTGAGACTTCTTCGAACTCTTAGTCTATTTATAGTGCAATAGTGATTCACTGATTCTCTGATTCTCTGAATCGTGTCTTATATTGATTAGTAAATTATGGGAAATTTTTAGACAAACAGTGTCTATATTCAGTTTATTATCTGAAAGCTGATATTCTTTTCAATCATTTTCTTCTTTTCCATTGGATGATATCCCCTTGTATATCTACATTATCTACTCCTCTTCTTATCCTTCTTCTTGAGTGATAACCTTTCCTTTTCTTTCCCCTTCCAAGGACGAGAAACTTCAAAATGTTTTGGGACACTTTCAAAAGAATTTTGAAGGTGGTGTTTCAGCTGAGAATTTGGGTAAGTCAACAGTCCACTGGGAGCATGGTTTATATAAGCAAGGAAGTTCCATTAAATGGAATTCTTAATTTGATATTCTCTTTTTTGGGGTCTTCGTGGGTTTCTTCAGGTGCCGTATATGGTGGTTATGGTTCATTTTTACCTGCCTATCAGAGGTCTCCCGTTCAGTCTCAGGAAAGGAAACCACCAAAAATCCTGCATAACTATGCAGCTAGGTCACCTAATAGTTTGCAACCAGAGGTATATATACATTTATTACATGTTAAAATTAATTTAGAAAAAAAAATCTTCCATTACACTGATGACTTGGGGGTTTCAATCTTATTGGAGCACTTTAATATGTGTGTTCTAAATAGGGTGGTGGCCACAGCTCTATCTCATTGTCAAATGCTCCTCAGTCAGTGAAAATTGAACCATCAGCTGGTGTTTTGCAAATGGGTGTACTGAAAGCGTCATCCTCCCAGGTTGAGTCAACCAAACAAAAAGTGCATGTGCCTCCAGTTAATTTTTCTGAGGCTGGAACTATGAGCCAGAAATCAGCTAATTTGTCCGACCAAAAAATGCTGAAGGTTCGAATTAAAATGGGTTCTGATAACTTGACTAGAAAAAATGCTGAAATTTATAGTGGTCTTGGCCTTGATGGTTCGCCAAGTTCATCTATTGATGACAGCCCTTCTGAAGTTGACGGGATGTCTCATGAACCTCAAGAAACTTTGTCTGGATCTCCATTTCATATTCTTCAGGTCTATCTTGTGCCTATGATTATCTTATCTCTCTTTTATTTCATATTTTTTTGCTTTCGTTGAATGTGGATTTATATATCTTGTATTGAAGCAGATGATGTCATCCTTCCCAGTACGTGGTTCCTTTCTTCTATCTCCTCTTCCAGATGATCTAATCCACTTGAAAGAAAAGGAAAATTTTCAAAAAAACAGTGGATCTTGGCTTGCTGCAAGGGTGGGCCAAGAAAGTTCTGTCATTGTTGGGAATGGGCATAGTTCTTTAAAGAGGGATAGGAAAATGTTTGGAGGGAAAAAAGTAACTTCTCTGTCAAGAAATGAAATTTCTGCAGAGTGCAAGTACGAAAACAGTAAACCTTCACACATTGGGGTTGATGATTTATCAACAAAGGGGATAGAACCTGACAATTCTGTTTGTGAGGAGCTTGTTTCTAATACTCTAAAGCTTCCACTTCTCTCCAGTTCAGATCCTGCTGTTGGTGACACAATAAATGGAATGGGTAAATCAGCTAGTATGCACATTTCAGAATTCCAGGATAAAGATTTTCCTGACCTTAAAAAGGAAGAGCCTTTGATGCCAATGTTCACCCAAGAGAATGATTGGATTGACAACTACAAATCGACTGATGCTGGAAAACTCGCAGAGGATGAAAAGTCTTCTGCCCTTGGTGTTGATTCAGTTCACTTGAGGAAAGATAACCATCGTCAAGGAGAAAAACATCTTGACTTGGTAAAACTTGTTCCAAATGTTTCGAAAGGGAGGAAGAGAGTAAATGATGTTTTGACAGATCCTACCAAGCAGATATCTGATAAGAAAGCTGTATCCTGTGAACAGGAAGGTGTGAAGTTTCCTCCTGTGAAGATTCGCTCATCTTCTGAGGGAAAAAAGAAATCAAAAGGAAGCCAAAGCCATGGTAAAATTTCTCCAGATGCATCAAAAGGAAGTTTCAGAGTTGGCATGTCTTCGTTGCCAAAAAATAAGAAAAGCACCTGTGGTGATGGCTCCACAACTAAAGGGGAGTCAGAAGATTGCAAGTCTCACAAGGGTGGTAAAGCCAGGGACAGGTATAAAGACTTTTTTGGTGATATAGAAGCAGAACAAGAAGAAAATCACATGAGTCCATCAGAAAGAAGCCATGGACATAGGTCGAAGGACTCTGGTATGGATCAAAAGAGTGCACATGCCACTACTTCTGCATACAGTGGAAGGTCAGCCAGTAATAAAGTAGATAAGCTGACAACATCTGAGGGATTTCCTGGAGCTTTTCCAACTGACAGTCACCGCTTGTCGGATGCACCAATTACTGCTAATGCATTTGCAGCTCCAGTCCCTGTTATGGAGGAAGATAGTTGGGTTTGTTGCGACAAGTGTCAAAAATGGCGGCTCCTGCCACCTGGTACAAATCCTAATGATCTGCCAGAAAAGTGGGTTTGTAGCATGCTTGATTGGCTGTAAGTTCTATGCATAAGACTTTCATATCTTAATCTTGTTATAATACAAAGGTTGATATTGTCAAGTTGTTATGAATTTGGACTGAGTGTCTCTTGTTGAATTTGATGATATAATATTTTTTTCCCTCAGGCCTGGAATGAATCGATGTAGTTTTAGTGAGGAAGAAACAAGTATGGCAACAAGGGTGCACTTTTTTAGCAATCCTGGAGGAATCATGCCTGAAGTAACCTCTGCTCCTGTTCACCAACCTGTTCAGAATCCTCAAAGCATTGGATTGGATTCCTTGCTTGCTGGTGTAAAAAAGAAGCCTTCTTCCAAAGAGTTCCGAAATCTGCCTCAAAAAGGCGGTACTGCTCAGCTGTCAAACTCTGCGAAGAAGAGCATATCCAATGGAAGCTTAAATGACTTGAACCCATCTCCTGTAATAAGTGAACCTGGTTCTTTGAAACGAAGCAAGTATACAGGCGCATCCTTGGAGAAGCACAAACATAAGACCAAAGAGAAGCGCAAAGTACTTGACAAACATTCTGATGGAGGTATTGGATGTTTAATAGTTCATGTTTGTCTTTTAACTTAATATTCTTGAATTATAAAATTATTCTGTGGATGGAATATTTGTAAACAGGTGGTTCAAAGCAGTCAATACTGAAAGGAAAAATTGACTCTGATCAAGATTATTCTCGAGCCTCCAAGAAAATCAGGACTGAAGATTGGTCGACAGATCATGGAGGTATGGCTTCAAAGGTTGACCCAAGTACAAGCACTGGTTTGCCTAAGCTATCATCAGGGAAGAATGTGCCTGACTGTAATGTTCGCACTTCTTCTAAGGAGTCACAGTGTGATGTAGACCATGTACAAATTTCTTCCAAGAAGCCAAAGGAGTTTCAGATTTCTCTGGACAGTAGGTCTGCGGATACTGGAAAGGGTAGTGATACAGTTAAAGATGCTACAAAAAAGAGGAAACTCAAGGAAAGTTGTGATACTCAAATTTATCCAAATTATGTTATCAAAACTGGGAATCATCTTCAGGACAGCGCAGTCATGAAAAATTCAGAATCTACTGAGGGCCATTGTAGGAAGGATAAGAAGCCCAAGTTATCCAGGTCTGAGGGGAAGGAGGGGAATGGAAGTAAAGGCAACTGTAGAACAGACAAAAAAGTTCATCACAGAAAGAACCAACAACCAGGGAAGAACCCAGGTAGCACCCTATCGCAAAGAAGCTTGGATGGCTCAGATTCATTAAAAAGAGAATCTGGATCTATGCATCCTTCTCTGGCAGCTACTTCTAGCTCTTCGAAGGTTTCTGGTTCCCATCGAACCAGAAGTAACCTCCCTGATGTGAAAGGCTCACCAGTTGAGTCTGTGTCATCTTCACCAATGAGAGTCTTGAAGCCAGATAAGCTTACATCTTCTATAAATAATGTCAACCAGAGAGATGATTCTACAAATGCTGGTGTTAATTCAGTAGGTAGCCTGAGAAGATTATCTGATGCTGAAGATGATCATGGGAGTGATCGCTCTGAGACAGCCAGGAAGGAGAAACTCCTTGATGTGGCGCATCATGGCACTCTTGACTCTTCTGTTCTTGATTTTCAGGAAGATCTTAAGCCAGTGTCTGGTAAAGCTAAAGGCCACATTGTGCCATCTTCTGATATTGCGAATCACCACTTAGTAAATGGTGGTGCAGAGTTTGTTGACCAAGATGCTTCTTATCCTCATAAAATGACTGCTCTGGATCAGTGCCATGGTGATGGAATACAAAGTGTACGGCACCATCAAATGAATGGGTCTCGTCCAAAGAAGTATGGAAAAGGATCCTCATCACGGTCCAAGGAAAAAGGCAGAAACTTTGCCTCTGTCATAGAGAATGGCAAAGTTGTGGATTCTGATTCTTCTAATGCACATGCAGCTTTATGTGAAGCTAAACCAACAGATGGTAAATACAAGAATGATGAGATGTTCAGGGTCAAGTATGATAAAAATGAGAATAGATATATTGATGAAAAAGACCTGGAACATCATGTCGGTGCAAAAAGAGAGGATAGGTTAAGTATTGACGAAGACAGTAGTGGTGCAGATGTTAAAGTTGATGCTATTTGTGACCATGAGGCTCTGTTTACGCCAAAGAAGAATATGCTTCTTGACAGGGATATGGGCTGTGGTGGAAGGAAATCGATATCATCCTCTCCCATGGGTCAGGCTCAAGATGAGTCGCTACTTGACTGTCAACTGATTTCTGGCTCTCACAAAGTCAATGAAACAAATATTGTACTTGGTAGTGGCTCTGATGGGGTTAATGAATCAAAGCCATTAAAACAAAGTAGGAAGGTTGATCGTGTAGATGGGATTCACTATAATAACAGCAGTTCAAAAACAGGAATTTCTAATGGTCACAGGGCCAGGGATCTTGACGCCCCAAGTCCTGTGAAAAGGGATTCCTCCAGTCAGGCTGCAACAAATGCTCTGAAAGAGGCTACAAATGTTAAACACCTTGCTGATCGTCTGAAGGTTTTTATTGGTGTTTTTTTCTAGTTACATAATTTGTTGTTCTCCTTTTCTGCCCATGTCTTTTCAACTGTGGTTTCTCTTTCACAGAATTCTGGGTCAAATCTAGAGAGTACTAGGTTGTACTTTGAGGCAGCACTCAAGTTTCTTCATGGGGCTTTGTTGTTAGAAACTAGTGGCAGCGATAATGCCAGAACTGGAGAGATGATGCAGTCAATGCAAGTCTATAGTAGCACTGCGAAACTCTGCGAGTAAGTCCAAGTTATAGTGATAGAAAAGAGTTATTTTATGATTTTCTCAGGAGGATTTGCTAGCAGGGCTCTCTTAAAACAGACCTCTACGCAACCATTGTCTCTACTTGTAATTGTGGCATCTATTAATGTGTGAATGTCTTACTAAAATTTGTCCATCTGGGTTCTGGTTGGAGGCCTTAGCAGCATCTGGGAGTATGTTATATTATAGAGCTGTTTTAAAGGGTCTTAAATTGATTAGAACTTTTTGAAGCTGTTTATGATTACAGAAACTATCCCACTAATGCAGCCTAAAAATACATAAGACTATATTTTATTTTGCTGCCCTGTTGGGTTAGTGGAGTTAGTTTTTTATTTTACATTATTCCTCAGAAAATTTCTTATTGACTTGTTGCATAATGATAGCTGTGTAGATCTTATATAAACTACAGCTCTTGAAGGCTCTCAAGTTTGACATCCCTTTCAGCTCCTTGCATCATCAGCATTTTCATTAACTTTGAATTCAATTTCTGCATATAGTCATCTCCAGAGAACTCTTATTATTTTTTTACGAGGCATAATTTCAGTTTTACAGTCCTTACCAGTTATTTTACATTTTCCTTATATTCTTCTTAAATCTTATTATCTATTTAGGTTTTGTGCCCACGAATATGAGAAATCCAAAGATATGGCTGCTGCTGCTCTGGCCTACAAGTGCATGGAGGTGGCATATATGAGGGTTATTTATGCGTCGCATGCCAATGCAAATAGAGATCGAAATGAGTTGCAGGTGGCTTTACACCTGATTCCTCCAGGTAATTGAATGTTTTACTTATATTTTTTATGTATATGATGTATTGTGGTTCTTCATTTTTTTCCTGTTGTTTTATGTACTATTGGGCATCATTTTGTGGCCTCAACTTTGTTTGAAAACTGATCTGGTGGAAAATCCGCTGACCTTTCTGGATTTATAAAAGTGCACAGATAGTTGTAATGCATAAAAATGACCATCATAAGGCATTCCTGTACATCACTTTTGAGGTGAATGGGGTGGTTGTTTGTTTGATCGCACACGTTAGGTTTCAGTCTGTCAAATGATTGGCAGAAGAACTAATTATCCTTATTATGAATGCAGATTTGTGAGCTTTTTTTTATTTCACACGTTAGGTTTCAGTCTGTCAAGTAATTGGCAGAAGAACTAGTTATCCCAAGTATGAATGCTGATTTGACTTGTGGACCTACAATTGAATTTTTAATAGTATTATGATATTATTTTTTAAAAACAAGGGATCTGTAATGATGGTATTGATGTGCCCATAAGATTCCAAGTGAAATGACTTTATAATCACCCATTCTGTTTAAGTTGTAATGGTAAGATCCCTGCAGTGATAGTTTATTTTGTAAGCCTTTTTCAATACATCCATGTGTGAGCTGGTAGATTTTGCATGCGGTGTCATATTGCTGTAATTCAATTATCCTATACATATTCTTTTTTTAATTATACTATGTTTCTTCGTTGGTAGGTTATGCTGTCATGTACTTATTATGCACATTATAATGTTTAACTTAAGCTTTTTGTTCCTTGTACTTTGTCTCTGAGCTGAGGCAACTTCCAATTTTCCATTTATTTTTGCTTATCTATTGAAGTATGAATTGTTTTTGTAATGCGTTTCTTAGGTGAGTCACCTTCTTCTTCTGCATCTGATATTGATAACTTGAACCACCCAACAACAGCAGACAAGGTTCCCTTGCCCAAAGGTGTTAGCTCTCCCCATGTGACCGGAAGCCACATAATTGCTGCTAAACATCGTCCAAATTTTGGGCGGTTGCTTAATTTTGTAAGTATTTCACAGCTGTTAGAAATTTAAATATGGCATATAATTGTTTGGTTACTGCAACTTTGTTCGTATACATGGTTGATATAGTTGCCTTTGGAGAATTTCCTGCCAAACCTGAATTAATTAGCTCAGATACTTTTTTATTTAAAAGTTTTGTATTTATTTCTTGCCTTGAACTATACTCCATGGAAACTGCCAATTGCCATATGATGCTTGTATGTTTGGCATACCATCAAACTCTTTTCTTCTATAAAATCATTTGGATTACCTTTAATTCTTGTCAGTTGACTGACAAATGGGATTCATATATTCGTGCATGTGATTTGCAGGCACAGGATGTAAATTCTGCCATGGAAGCCTCAAGAAAATCACGTAGTGCATTTACGGTAGCTAATGCAAACTTGAGAGAAGACTCTAGGGAGGAGGGCATTTCATCAATTAAAACAGCTCTTGATTTTAACTTTCAAGATGTAGAGGGATTTCTACGTCTTGTACGGCTTGCCATTGAAGCTATTGGCCGCTAAAAGTCATGGTTGTTTTTGGTGATTCTATGGAGCTCAAGAAAAAAATTGTTTCATTGGTATATTCTGGGAATCTAGCCTTTCTTGAAAGGCATCTCGGACTTCTCACTGCAGTGCCCGGGCATATCTCCTGAGAGACCAACTATCAGCAGTGGTTGACTTGGTGCTCTTTGTACATTTGTATTATACAGGGCGGGTTAGAAGTTTGAGTATAAACTTTTTCAGACTTAAGATGTTTTGTCTGCAGCGGCAATGACCAAAGTTCTTTCACACAGTTCAGGATTGGTATTATGGGAGTTTGTTTGATAAGAATGCTACTGAAATAAATTGTAAGGTATAGGCATGGGTCCAAGGGGATTGTGATTGAAGGAATAATAGAATAAAGGTAGAGAGCCTCAATAGTGGTGTAGTGTTCAGAGATGGCCCCTTTTCAGTGATTGTGGGAGAGATTTTTATTTTGGTGTCTTGTAGATTTGTAGCTTGTAAATCATTTGGAGAGATTGAAGTGAGAAACCGTGACATATATGTAGTAACATGATGATCTCAGCCCATACCAATATAGCATGGGACTATCAGGTTGGCATCCTTTACCCTCTTTTGTTTTCCTGACTAAATGAACACTTTTGTTGGTTTTTTCTTCTCGAAGTTCTAATCTTTTTTGTTTTAATAAAAAATTTGCAGGTTAACTTAGGAATTCTTTTTAATTGCTCTTGGGGGCTCTCTTTTCCCATTTTGTTAATCAAGACTCGTTAGAAGAGTTGTACAGTAGAAAATAATACTACTCATATGAGGTCATCTAAGCTATTGCCTTGAAAAGGTTTGTACCATACAAATGGTAGAAAATCTAAATTTGATTGCTTGTTGCTCTAGCAGTATTGACTGTTTCCCCATATTTTGCAGCAGCTATTAAAACAAAAATCATCTTACTAAGAAGATCATGGATGTTGACCGGGGGGCGTGATTCATTTTAAACCATCCCCTAGCAGATGCTGCTGAGTAAAAGGTCAAGCAATTCTCATATTATGACTTTGTTGGATTTGTCTGAAGTTTCATCGTAGTTGTCTAGTGAATGCAATATTCTTTCTTGCAGTTTCCATTTGTTCATTTGCATTGCATAGTTGATAATGTCTCGTCACCATCGCAAAATAATTTATTCTGGCCTTTTTCTTGCTATATTTCAAAAATGACAAAAACTTCACTTCTGATCCAGGTTTTTTCTGTAGCCCCAGATTTGTATATTACCATCAGTTATTTTTTGTCTCTGTTTCGTAAGGAGTCTTTGTCTTACAAAACGAGGAAAAAAGCCAGATTTGATTCCTGCATTTGACTCCCAGCAATCTATGTTGGAACATTTTTTACCGGATATATTTGCATGGACATTGATTAGGAAAATTTTTTAAACTTACCGGTTTCAATGCACGTACTTCTAGACCCTATAGGCAACTCTGCTGTCGACTGATAAAACTGTAGGGGAAAAAGAACACTATATCTGAAGCTTGACTTCTATATCTTGATAATGATGATCTGCTCTATCTAATTAGCATTCCCATCTTTTGGGTTCAGCAGGTGGGCGAATTTTCATCAACCATCAGACTGGAGCTCGAGCACAAGGAAGTCGTACGATTTTACCATGTCCTCATTCTTTGATGCTCCCATATGAATCAGTGACCGATGCATTTGTCCGTTGATGCGAGGAAGTTCTTTGGGTATAGAAAAACAGCTTCACAGGTCAGCCAACAAGTTTGTACTTGGAGAGTAGCTTGATAACTTGTACAGTAACAGGGAAATAATTTTGAGCCTGGAAAAGAAATTTTGAAATGAAAAGTATAGACTGTCTTGTTCATTCATTTGATGATGTACTGCTTTAAGCCTGGATGCTGGATGATGGCTATGAGCAGAATGTTGCCATTTTACATGGCAGCTAGCCCCAAGGGCTGTTTTGAGTCATCATCCCTATTAATGTTAGTATGGTTCCTTACCGAATCTCCGTGTTTAAAAGAATATTCTGCACCCTCAAAGGGGCACCGATAGGAATCTTGGTAGCCCATAACAGGGTAGCACCAACTCTATTTGATATATTCCCGTAATGTTCCTACTGCCATGTTTTTTATCCTCAAGCCATCTTTCCTCTTTTGGAAGGCAAGGCAGATGGCCTTACAGTCAGGCCAAAGGAACCATGCTATACTATGATGATACTATCAACTATTTATTTATTTTAAACCTACAAGTATATTAACTAATTATTTATTTTGATAGTGGTTCCACATAAAGAGGTGGATGTTGTACCGTATCACTCATGGTTGCAGATTAAATGCCTGTGAAGTGAGTCGGGTGGTCGAGTCACGGAAAAGATTAATCTGGTTATCGACTGAGATATTCTTTATTTTCAAAAAAAAATTTATTATATAGAGACATTGACATGAATAAATGTATCAGTTCGGTTACTATTTATTTAATAGTTTTTGTTATGATCTGCATGTTTCGCACACGGAATTGGAATTAAAAATAAATGAACAAAATATGTTCAATTAATTATATTATAATAAATTTTGACTAATTTGATAATGAATTTATATTGAATTGATAATGAATTGATTTAAATAATAATAAAATACATCTTTTAGTTCAATTTTTCATATAATGAATCCACCTTAGTTTAACCTAACAGTAAAGATTATGTTGTAAAATGCATTATTTGTTGATAAGGATTATGTCAAAAAATATATTACGTATCGATAAGTATTATATCGGAAAATACATTACGTGTGTAAAGATTATATCGGAAAGTACATCATGTGTTGATAAGGATAATGAAGGAAAGTGTACTAATTGGAAGTGGTCTCATGTTTAGAAAATGAATATAGTATTATACCAACTCATGGTCATGGGAGGTTGGAACTCAATAATGAAATATGTCTATTTAGTTAAAATTTTCAATTATCATCTAATAAATCCATCTTTGACAAGGATTATGTCGGAAAATACATTACTTGTCTAAGGATTATCTCGGAAAGTACATTATATATCAATAAGTATTATGTTGAAAAGTGTACTAATAGTATTATGTTGAAAAGTGTACTAATCTGAAGTGATCTCATATTTAGAAATAGATATAGTATTATGCCACCTCATGGTCTTGGGAGGTTAAACCCCCAATAATAAAATATATCTTTTTAGTTAAAATTTTCAATTATCATTTAATCAATATATCTTAGTTTAACGGGTCAGTAAGGATTATGTCGGAAAATACATTACGTGTCAATAAGGATTATATCTGAAAATATATTTTGTATCAGTAAGAATTATGTCGAAAAATACATTATATGTCGATAAAGATTATATCAGAAAATACATTATGTGTCGGTAAGAATTATGTCGAAAAATATACTAATTGAAACTGGTCTCATATTTAGAAATGGATGTAATACTATACTAGTTCATGGTATTACAAAAATTAGATAAAAAAATAATTCTGGGTAATCAATAAAAAAAATGAGTGTGGACAATGAGTGATGGAGAGATTAGTTTACTTATCCAAGAAATAATCTTTATAATTCAAAAAAATTCAAAACTAATACTAATCTATACCAAAGATGATTTTTCCACAATTATTCTTGGGACAAAAATTATGTAATATTGTGGAGGAATACAGACATTTTGATTGGGTAATACAAGGTAAAAAGAATAAGACGAATGATAAGGGTAAATTTGTAATGTTGTGGTTTAGGCTCCGGTATCCGAATCCGTTCCTATCCATGTTCACATTTCGCAGCTCTTCTGCCTAGTATCCATACATACACACACGCGTTACCTATTTTCCATCATCCTTCCTTTATAATGCCCAAACCCTAACCCTAAACTTGAATTTGTTTTTCTTAATCAGATATTAAGCTGTCCATCGTAGCCTCCAAATTCTTTATTTATACTAAACTGTAATGCGTTGTTCTCGTACATTTGGGCCTCAGACTCCAATCTTCTGTTTCGGTAATGGAGGCGTTGAAGGGGAATTTAGAGGAGGTAGAGGTAGGGAGCTCTACAGAGTCGTTCCGGAAGCTTTTGGACACGCAGAAAGAGCTATTCCACAGCCAGATCGATCAGCTCCAGCGACTCGTCGTCACTCAGTGCAATCTCACCGGCGCCAATCCACTCTCTCAAGAAATGGTGCGTTCTTGCAGCGTTAAGAATTTGTGGTTCTTTAAGGAATTTAACATTTCTGTCTAGCTTAAGGAGCTTAATTGGCTTGGTTTTGGTTGCGACGAAGAAGTAGATTCACTACGTGCTTAAAATCTTACCAATTGTGATATGTGCGATATGATCTATTGAAAGAAAAAGCCGACATTAATATTTCCTTTAGAGTTTCTTACATAAAATGCAATATAAGGGCTGTACATGCGTTGGTCTTCGTTGTACTACCACATATTTTATTATTCATTTATGACAATGCTAACCATTGTCCGTTTAATTTTCAATCATGTACAGGCTGCAGGGGCTCTGTCGATAAAAATCGGTAAGTCTCAGTTTTTTCCTTTAGAGTGTTTGGTTTGTTTGGCATAGTTGTGTATAATTATTGTATGCGTGCTGTGTGATATCTGCCATACTGGCCTTACCGCCGCTGTATTCCGCATAGTCTCCGTTTAATTTATGCACATTGTATAAGTATGCCAGTTGTATTCAGCAGGCCTTACCCGAAATTTTGCCTGGTTATTTTATAATTTCTACTGACACGCATGGTTCTATCTGCCTTTTGTGTCTACTTATGCTTAGTTTATGTCAATGATGAGCTTGGTTATCTTCGTTTTTAAGACTCGATTGGAATTAGCCAGCCTGATTGGCGAACGTGGTGCGAGGTGTTAGACAAAAATTGTTCTATGAATTTAAGGTCCCACATTACCATTTGCCTATCAAATAGTCTTTAGACTGACTACCAACAGTTGCAGGCTGTGTTTTTATGACCATTTAATTTATATAGTACAGACCAAGTTAAACTGGAAACTTTTGACACTTTCCTTTCTGTTTGCTCCCGTCATTCTATATACATTATATTTTATTACTTACTATTGACTCTATTGTTATGTGCAGGAAAAAGACCTAGAGATTTGCTGAATCCTAAGGCTTTGAAATATATGCAAGAGATTTTCTCAATTAAAGATGCAATAAGTAAGAAAGAATCTCGTGAGATCAGCGCTCTTTTTGGGGTTAGGGTCACACAGGTGTTCTCTCTTTCCTTTCTGCATTCTGCGACTTATCTTATTGTCATTCTTGGCATCTTTAATATGATTACCTGTCCTCATGTTCTAATTATTGTTTCAACTTATCTTGTACCTAAATAGTTCTAATTATTGTTTCAACTTGTCTTGTACCTAAATAAGCATTGACATTGTAATGTTCATTTGTACAGGTACGGGAATTTTTTTGTAGCCAGCGTACAAGAGTGCGGAAACTAGTCCGTTTGTCAAGGGAAGAGGCCAGTAAAGTCACCATACTTAGAGAATCGAAGGATATTGAACCAAAAAGCCATGCTTCTTTGATGGCTGTTAATTTGTTACCTTTAAATTCTGTTACCTCTAGTCCCGGTTCTTTAGTATCTGTCAATCATGATTCCCTACTGCTAAACTCTATTAGTCCCAGTCCACCTGATCTCGACTATTTAAACTCTATTATCGTGAATCCCATTCCCTTAAACACTATCAATCACAATACAGCTCCATTTAATTTTGTTAGCTCCAGTCCGGTTCCTTTAAACTCCATTGGCCCCAATATGCTTCCTGTAAATTACATTGGCACCTCCAGAGCTGAGGAAGCACCTTCTTGCTCAACGCAAGATGAGGCATTGCCTGGCTTAGACAGTCTGGACAAAGATTTTGTTCAGGATATCTTTGGTTTGTTGCAAAGAGAAGAAACATTTTCTGGGCAGGTGAAATTGATGGAATGGATCTTGAGAATACAAAATCCCTCCGTTCTAAATTGGTCAGTAAATACTGAATGCATTTTACAATTGAATTCTTATATCCATTAGCTGGTGAATTTTTTTTCTCTATGATGTTCTCAGGTTTCTAATGAAAGGCGGTGCCATGATTTTGGCAACATGGTTGACTGAAGCAGCAGTTGAAGAACAAACAAGTGTTCTTGTTGTTGCACTGAAGGTACTTAAGAACTTATTGTTAACGTGGGGTATGAATAATCAGTCATATTTTCTGTTTCGGTTTGTCTGGTTGATTTGTATTTTGGCATTTATTGCTATGCAGGTTCTATGTCATTTGCCCTTACATAAAGCTCTTCCTGAACACATGTCAACCATATTGCACTGTGTCAATAAACTGCGCTTCTATAGGACATCAGGTGTGCCTTATTTGGATAATTGTCTGTGCTTTTGTATTTTATTGTGGATGCAATATCCTTGTCATATCAGTATTCAGAAACATAATTTTCCTGCATGCATTCACTTTGTCTCCTAGTGCAAGTCTCGGGTGTGATGAAGAAGGCTTTTCAATATTTTTCTTTACTGGAACAGGATACATTTTAAAAAAAAATTAAGGTCTATGGGGAAAGATTCTGAGTCTTTGTTGGTCTTTCACCACATGGTTTCATTGGAAACTTCTTGAAAGACTGAAAATAAGGCAGAGAAAATGCATTGGTTATCTCTGAATGTGATACATAATTTATTCTGTTTTTCGGGGTGCATTCTCAAGATAGTTTGTGCTTCTGCTCTTTTATTGCTTGTGATAAATTTGAATCTCATTATCTGATTTGAAGATCAGATATATCAAACAGGGCAAGGTCTTTGTTATCAAGATGGAGCAAAATATTTGCAAGAATCCAAAATATGAAAAAACAAAGTGGTGTGAGATCTTCAACAGACGCACAGGATATGATACTGAAGCAGAGGCAAGTTCATGTCCAGATTTCCTATCATTGCTTATTTGCTAAGATTCTCATATTCTTGGCTCCGATTTCTTTGCAGCATTGATGAAATTATGGGAAAAGAGATATGGCTGGGCAATATTGGCAATTGTGTAGGTTCTTGTAGAAGAATACATTAGGTACTGGTGAACCATTTTGGTGTAATGCTATTTTCTAATAATTTTATTTCTTCAGGATGATATATCTGCTCTCTCATCTGAAGGTTCTGAACATGTCAGGTACAGCTCTTCTTTTTCCTTGTTAATATAAGTTGGCCTAGTTATGTTGTTGCCAATAGTCAAGGATGACAAGTTTCTTTTGTTTAGAAAATTGGAGACATCACAACCGTTAAGGTTGCTACCGGCTTCAACAGATGATCCGAGTAGGAAACATGTCCTTGGTGTATCTCAATCTCGTATCCTAGGGATTTTCTTCTCAGTCTTTTTTCTTCTTAGTGATTTTGGGAAACAAACAACCTTTTATGAATTAAATTTAAGGCATTCCTTAGCTAGTAACAGATACCAGAGAACGCAGAAAAGTTCAGCTTGTCGAGCAGCCAGGGCAGAGAACTGCTGGCAGAAGCCCTCAGGCAGTAAAAGCAGCATCTGTTAGTCAGGGTCGCCCAATGTCTGCCGATGACATCCAAAAAGCAAAATTGCGTGCTCAGTACATGCAGAGCAAGTATGGAAAACCTGGTTCTTCATATAATGGAAATAATTCTTTGAAGAATGAAGGCAGTAGTAAACTGCCAAGTACTAACTCCTCAGCTCCTAGATCTCCTGTCCGGCCCAAAATTGAGGAGCTCGACAAACCTATGTCACCTCCCCCAATAATTTCTAGTAAGCTTGAAGAACCTCTTGAGCCAAAAATTAAAGTAGAGTCTGTGGTGCCCTTGGGTGAGTTTTGCTGCAGGGTTCAGGTTCCATGGAAAATGCCACCAGGTAAATGCGCTTTAAGTTCTTATTTGTTAATTACTTCTTAACTGTTTGCCATTGGTAATGTTATTGAACATTCTACAGAATTTTTTTTCAGAGATCAACTGACCTTTTTTTTTTAAAACTTAGCCTGTTTTAAGCACTGTAAACAGTATGTAAATTTAAATAAATTCTACGATTCGCTTTTCTGGAGTTGGACCATTACTGCATATATGAAATAATTGGTGGTTTCTTCTCCTCGGATCTCTGATTCTGTTTCTTCTTGTGGCTGTTATTATATCTTGCTTACATAGTGCTGGTGTAGACTTTGATGCTTAGTGGTCTAGAGTCGTTTCTGTTAAATAAATGCATCTTGGTTTTGTGTATGCTAGTTAATTGATGACATTCTCTATCCTCTAAGAAGCATGGCTGTTGAAAATTTGATTTCTTTGCATGCTCTGCAGTTTATGGTATCGGTTTGCATAATTATGCCAAAATCACTCTTCTGTACCACCTTCTGATAAAGGTGCTTGAAATTTTAAGGCATGTTTGCAAGTAGACTTTTTAGACCTGGTGGTTGAAATTTGTTGTTGTCTTGTGGATGCTTTTCCTTTTTTTTTTTAAACTATTTTATGCTTCACCAGATGGATGAAATTTGGCTTTGCAAATTTTGACTTCGCAATTTTTGGCTTATGTTGATTACATGTATCATCAGAAGCGCAGTTTACATTTCTGGAAAGAAATTCATATTAATCTTAATTGAAATGGTATTCTAGTGATATGCTTGGTTCGGATGTTGCCATGGAGATACTTCTTCCATAGAAAATTAGTTGGTGATTCGTGGTAATACTTGGATGGATCCAGACAATAAAAATGACATGATCTATTCTGTATACATATACTGATTTTATTTCTGCCTTAGTCATATCATCGACTGGTTGTAGGTCAATTACAAATGGTCCTTACGTATATTTTCATGCAAATAATCCCCAATCTCCGTTTAGCATCTTCCAATTTCAGTGGGTATGAGATCGGGAATTGTGATTCACTTATGGTTAAAAACTTTTTTGATCTTATTGTGCTTCATTAACTTACAACTGTTTTTTCTGGACTGAAGATTGTATTCTTCTGTAGGGCCCAGAGTAGCTTGTGTTTGAGACGGTTAAATTACCAGTTTATATTTTTAAGAAATTCTTGATTAACAACCAATTCGTGGAGAGAATCTATTCATTTGACTCTGGGTTATCAGCTTAAACACATTTTAACCAAACAAATTTCTCACCGGTAGCAGCAGAAAATGACAGAACCAGCCACATAATTCTGGACGTCTACTTATGTAGAGTTGCACAGTGATTGTGACATGCCTTATTTTTGTCCTTTAATCCCTGAAGACCGAAATGCAAGCTTGCTCTGTGTAATTTTTTCCCAGGAGAACCACCCATCTTACTAAAATGTAGTCAAATGTCTCGCTCAGTGATTAATTGATTTTGTTTGGCTTTCACTTCCACCCCTTTCCTTCCGTATTATCTTGTTTTTTCGGATGCATAGTCTACGGATTTTCAGCCTATCCTTTTTTTTGGTTTCTGCAGAAATAAAACTCAACAGTCTCTGGAGAGTGGGCGTTGGTGAGAACAGCAAAGAGGCTGACGTTCAGAAAAACAGAAACCGTAGGGGGATAGAAACTGTTTATCGTACATTGCAGGAAATTCCATCCAACCCCAGGGGACCCTGGGACATTGAGATGGACTATGATGACTCATTGACCCCTGAAATTCCGATTGAACAACCACCTGATGCTGACGGCGCAGATGCACAGGTTTCACCCGACGAACATATAACTACAGAAGCAGCTCCATCTGCACCCGCTTTACCTCAGATTGCTGGGGTTAGTGGGGCTGAACCTGATCTCGAGTTGCTAGCTGTGTTACTTAAAAATCCAGAAGTAGTTTTTGCATTGACTTCTGGCCATGCTGGCAATTTGACAAGTGAAGAAACTGTGAAACTGCTCGATTTGATTAAGACTGGAGCACCTGGTTTAGGTGAGAATTTGGGCGGGAAAGCCGAGACCAAAGTTGAAGTGTCTCTTCCATCGCCAACTCCCTCGAGCAATCCTGCTACGGTGCGTCACCTGGGCTCAAACTACAAGTTCTGGCAGTGTCAAATTCACACTGACAGGGCTACTTGCTCTGCTGTTCATATTGGTCCATATTTGTCTATAAATATAACTTCAAAAAAAGAATCCATCTTCCTAGTTTTATTGGCCAATTAAACAAAAAATCTAAAGGGGTGCATGCGCTAAAATATGGAAACAGAAAGCGGAACCCTTCAGCCCGGTTCACCGGAAGAGCAAACTATTAAATGGTTAGCAACAAGAGGTGCTGCACTTTTCTTTTGCCCAAATGAGTGTAGCGGCTGGTGGATTTCCTTTGGTTGAAATGGTGGTGTAATGTGTCCCGGCGGTTTTGCATTAAAAAATAATTTTATAAAGATAATTAGAATTGACAAGTGGTAAGAGCATTACTCTGTTGTTTCTTGTATAATTCACTTGTGCTGATGCTTTTTTCTCTTTTGCAAAATATGCACCAATTTTGCAGAGCGGGGGGAGACAAGAGGCTATGAAGCATCCATTTGCACAGCAAAGTTCAACTGGGAACATGGTTGCCTATCATGATTCTTCAGCGATTCCTGTTAGCAGCTTGATGCAGTACCAGCATCAGGCCACTCATTTCAGTATACCCCAACAGCAAGCAACCGGGCCTTCACTATCAACTCAAGTTCCAGTGGCAATGCCATCTTTCTCATTACCTCAAACAACAGCCAGAACACAGGAAACGCCAGCATCTTCTATGGTTTACACATCAAACCTAAGTCATCCCAATAATTCTTCATTGTTACAACAAGCGCAAGCCTCAGAAATGGTATTATGCATGAAAAATTTACCCATCAGTGGTCGCTCCTTGCTAGACTATTCAGTTTCCAGTGGTCCTTCAATGCAGATGGAGAATTCGAACAAAATTAAGTCAGCTGCCCCCTCTGGATCTTACACAGTGGGTGCTGCAGAGAGAAGACAAGTTCCATATCAATTACCCACAATGTTGTCAACACCAACACGGTCATCTTTCCACCAGACCCACGTAAATGAATCTCCACATGTATGCACCTCTAGGTTGCAAACTGGTAATGTAGGTCCCACACCCGATTCCTGGGTAGCCAGGAAAGTCTTACCCTCAAATTCTTTTTCTCAAGTAAATCAAAACAATTATGGTGCTTCATTTGTGGGGCATCAGCAGCCTCAGCTTCAGTCAGGTCCTCCACCTAGTGGTGATGATGGATTTGAGTCATGGAGTCCAGACAATAGTCCTGTCAGGGCATCTGGGTTTGTGCACGGAGGAAGCTATCTGGAGGCCAGAATAAATTCTGGAGGGAGTTACATGCCTGATGATAATAGACCCAGGCAACAGAACCCTTCTGGTTATTGGGACAATACGAGGCAAGCAGGCAGAAGGTGGCGATGAGTGGGACATTGAGATCATTCGTGACTCGTTTTTGTAAAGGCCAAACATATAAAAAAACCTGTAATGATGATTGGGGATTGGACATGAGTGTTTGGTTGAGTGTCAAGCAAAAAGGCGATTTGAAGATTCTAACTTGAGATATACAGAACTGTATCTTTGGTGTTGAATTTTTACAATAAAAAAAAGCAAAAACAAATATTTAATAGAGCTTCCAATTGGGATGTTTTGGAGGTCCCCAATGTTTTAAAATTATTTTTTTAAAGAAAACAGAGTGGCATGCAATGGCTCGTGTTGTCGCAGAAATTATCCAATACTGGAATGAAATCAAACGGCAGCTATTGCATATCGTCCCCAAGCCAACCGATCTTTACAATTTGGACTATAAAATGAGCTTTCACCCGATCAGCCAGGTGTTTTTCTATTCCATGCCAGGTGTCACGCGATGAGCCGTCTTGACAAGGAAGAGCAACAGCGTTAAAACGCGCAGGCGAGTGGCGACCTCCCAGAAGCATCAAATCAATCGAGCAACCATAAACCCCGGCGCTGGAAACACATGGGGTTCAGATTTCACAACTTCAATCCCATATACAGAACCTATATTCTCTCCAGGCTTTCCTCCGGCAATCACCATCCGTCCCCCTCAGCCGCATTCCTAGTACAATCCCTTAATCCACACCTCTCACATGACACCACCACCCACCCTCACTTCCACATCCCTAGACGCTGGCATTTAGGGCATCATCACTCCCGCGAGGAGAGCAGCGATTCCGTCACCGATCAAGGCGTGAGCATCTTCCGACTCGGCCTCGCCGCGGATATTGGGCTTGCAACTGGCAAGGCCCTAACTGGATACTTGTCTGGGAGTACTGCCATCATTGCTGATGCTGCACATTCGGTTTCTGATGTGGTATAATCTCGTTTTCTTTTCTTCTTTTGGTGCGGGTGATTGAGAATTTTTTTTTTAGTTTACTATATATCTTCTATATGCCCTTGTTAGGTTCTCAGTGGGATTGCTTTGTGGTCATTCAAAGCTGGGATGGCTCCGAAAGATGACGAACATCCATATGGTCACTTATAAACCTGTGCCTGCACCATTCTAATGAGTGTTTGTTACGTATGACAGTGTTTTAGAGTTATTTGTTATTAGAGGTGTGCATGATGATTTTGCTCATTGGCTAAATGATCTCTCTTATATGTTTCTTTTTTTTTCAGGACATGGAAAGTTTGAAAGTTTAGGAGCTCTTGGGATTTCTTGCATGCTTTTGGCCACTGCGGGTGGTATTGCGTGGCATGCTACGGATCTTTTAATGGTACTTTTTCTTTTTCCTCATTTGCTATCTTGATCCAAACGCAAGTGTATGAAAATGAGTCCGGGTTCTGTCTGAAATCTTGTTCTACAACTTGTGCTTCGCGTGAATAGTAATCTTGATAGGTCCAAGTACTGATGGTCAGATGACTTCCGCTAGAAATTGGCTCTTGTCGTTTACAGGGGGTGCTGTCTACAGCTCCTGAGGTGGTAACTCAATCGATGCCACATGGACACGCGCATAACCATGGAGGGGGACACCGTCATGGAATTGACATGGATCACCCAATCCTGGCTTTGAGCATGACTGTGGTATCAATATCTGTTAAAGAAGGGTAACTAACCTTTCTAATCAATTAATTTTTATTAGTGTGTAGGTCATGTCCTGTTTTACGTTGTAACAACACTTTTAGTTTGTGCTCTGATTTGTCGCTTAAACCATATGCTATAACAGATGAGTTATTTTTTGCTTTCTCAAACCATGTTCTAATGGCAAGTTAACCAGATACTATTTTTTTGGTCAATTGGACTTTCATCCACTTTTTCCAGCATCTGGTACAATCTCACCTGGCATTACTCATTCTTACCGTCACAACGTAAAAGATTTAGATTCTCATCAAGCCTTCCTGCACCTTTTGCCTCCTGTAAAGATTGAATTATTTTTGTCCATTGCTCCATGGCATGCTTGTTTCTAGTTTTGTCACGTGGCAGGATTTTTGCTAGTTTTCAGCTGTTGGCTGCTTCATGGTCTTATTAACACTTGCGTGTTTCTTTTCATCTGTAGGCTTTACTGGATCACAAAACGAGCTGGGGAGAGACAAGGAAGTGGGCTGATGAAAGCAAATGCGTGGCATCATCGAGCAGATGCTGTTTCTTCTGTTGTTGCTCTTATTGGGGTTGGTAAGAAGCTTTTTTTGTTCATGCATGCATCATATGGTTCCTCTGTCAAATCCCTTCTGGATCCTGCATAGCACTTCTATATATGCTAAGTCAACAGTTACAAATGCAAAATAATGATTATCCATGTGTAGTCTTGGGCATTGTGGACAAACAATTGTGATATGGCTGCATACTTTCCTTCCCTTCGAACTCCTGAAAATTATTTTCACATCGAGGAGTATTTCTGAAAGGACTTTGATGTTCAGATCTCACCAATAAGTTCTGAATACTCAAGATTTAAATTCCGACTGTCACAAAATCTAATTGTGCATACATATATTTTTCATATGATTAAATACTCTTTCATTAAGTTTTAAACAAACTGGTGATGTGTGTGTTTATCTTTGGTATTTATGAAATATCACCGACCATCCAAGAGTTTCTTTTAGAGAACTATTTTTCTTTTTTGTTATCTCTCTCCTTTCAGCTTCGGAATATTATAAGCTTACATCTGGAGAAAGATTGATCCAGAGGGGAAAAGGTAGATACTATATGAAATAAAGGTTGGGCAGCTGACAGTATCTCTTGGTGGATAAAAGGGTATATTTGTTTGATAAAAACCACAAGGGACAAAAATTGAATGCCAAACCCATGCGTCTTTAACAATTTCTCTCTTAAATCAGTAAGTTTATATGCTATACTTGCATATTCTCAGTAACTCTGCACTTTAAGTTGCTTACTGGAGTATAACATTCTTTACTGATACTCCTTCCAGGTTGTTACATGGAAATGTGTCGTTCTCTATACTATATTTTGTTTTCTGTTCCAAAATATGTGATTGAAAGCTTTCTGCACCTGAGTCAAAGCAATATCATTTGTTCAAACTATTCAGTGTCATGATCCATTCCTGAATTATTTGCTGTAATTCAATTTATTAAAGTAGCTGATAACGAATGTGTTCTTCATGAGTGCAGGAGGTGCTATTCTTGGTGTTAGGTTTCTGGATCCACTTGCTGGACTTCTTGTCTCAGGCATGATACTAAAGGCTGGACTTGAAACTGGGTACCAGAGGTATGTTGCCTCTGTTTGCTGTTTGTTACTCTATGAATCATCAGATGAGCTGTGTGTTTGGCCATATGGTTTTCACATTTGACATACTGATGTGAATCAATCTTAGTGTGTTGGAATTGGTAGACGCTGCAATGCCTGCAGAACAACTGGAGCCAATAAGGTGGACAATATTACAAGTGGATGGAGTTAAAGTGAGTATCAGAATTTTGTTAGTCTTCATCACTTCATTCTTTGCTGCTGACATTGAAAATTACTACTTTTTGAATTTAAAATAAATTTAATGATTCAAACAGCTCGTGTTACTGAAGTTCCAAATGGGTATTAGTGATATATCTAATGCTAACTGCTAATTGGAATATGAGAATAATCCTGGTAATTATTCTTGATGTTTGAGTGAAGCCTATGATGTGCCTGATAAATCTCAGTATAAGTAACAGTCCTATTTACCTACAGCAGTCCCAGGATTGCTGACTTACCACCTATATCCTAAACAAGTTCTTGTTGTTTCATTTGACCTTTCTCTCTTGCATTTATACCTGGGAAACCGTACTTTGTTAACGGGTGCTGAGGAATTTTTCCTAGCAGTTTAGTGATGTTTTCTGTTTCCTGGATTTTTGTTGAGAAGTATGCTGAATTCGTTACAGGGATGCCATCGCTTGAGAGGAAGGAAGGCGGGTTCATCTCTATACCTTGATGTACATATTGTGGTGGGTCCTCCCGAGGTCAAGTTCAAATTTCTATATGATGATTGTCCACATATTACTTCCCTGACTGACCTAGTCTTTGCTTCTGATTTACAGGTGGATCCTTTTCTCAGTGTTAGCTCTGCCCATGAAATTGGTGAGAATGTCCGTCAGGAAATTCACAAGGCCCACCCAGAAATTGCGGAAGTATTTATACACATAGGTGTGTCGGCTCTGTCAGCTTACAAACTAGTTCAGTAGGGAAACAGTGATATGATAAGCTTTTGAGGAATGATTGATGATGGATATTTTTCCAATCATCGTTTTTGGGGTGGGAGTGGCTATATTGGAAACTTACTTGGTATCTGTTGTTCTGGAATTACTTTGTAATAAGTCTGTATTCCTGTCTTCATAGATGCCATGGTTTAGTAATCCATATGCCTGGTTTCCTGCCCACTTTTCTCCTCTCCCTTTTGAGAAATAAATTTGGGATGTAAAGATTAAGATAGTAGAACGTGCTTCTTTGATAGATGACTGATTTATTTTCCATTCCCAAGTCAATTTTGTTGATGTTAGGCACTATTCTCCTCTTTGCCTATTCAAACATTTCTATAGTTCTTATCACCCTTTTCCATTTTTCTGGCAGATCCTGCATACTTAAGGTTATCTCCTGAGATGATGAACAGACAAGAAAGTTTGGATCAAAGTGAAAATAATAATAGAAATGTGGAAGACAAGGACATTGAATTGATTGTTTTCGACGTCTTCTCATTGGAGTTTCCACAGGTATTATTCTCAGTTTAATCCCGTCTATAAGCTCTAGTGAGCTCAAGTAATTGTGTCATGGGTACATTTTGTTAGAAGGCCATATACTCTGCTCTCAATGACTGGTTCTGATAGTTGTGTAACGCCTTGTTAATGAGTAGCGTGGAAAATTGCATGCAAGAAAGAAAAAGGTGCATCGATTGTATTACATACCCAAAGCTAAGTATTGAACCCTTAACTTCTGATTAAGGATGAGACTTATCACTCAACCATACCCCTCGGTTCTGTATTGTATTACTTGACGTAATGTTTAGACTTGACTTGTTACGCGAGATCAGTGTTACCGCTAAAGTAATTCGTTACTAGTTATATCATCCGCGCTATAGCATTGAATATGACATGTTATTGCTTGACTGTTGTTCCGCCTTTTCCATTTTGGTTGTGATTACTCTGAAAAAGAAAATAAATTTCAGAAAACAGAGGTGCAGCGAGTTACACGCCACTTACTGCGAGGCAAGATATTGCTGGAGATTGAACTTTCCTTGCCCCCGGACACCTCGATAGGGTACGCAAATGCGACACAGCTCAATCCTATTTGGTTTTGCTATAAGTTTGTGATGCTATTTTGTTGGCTTTTTTCAAGGGATGCTACAAAAGCAGCAGGAGAAGCAGAAAAGGAAATCATGAAGGCTGTTCCAGATGTCATCCAAGCCAGCTTCCAGCTAACATTGGGCCGTCCGATACCCAAGTTCGGCTGCGATTGATGTACAAACAAGAATGGTAAATCTAATCTAGTTTGTGCAATGCTTTCATCTCAACTCTTCCTTCAGTTTGTATTCAGTTAGTTTAATATGCTTTATTGTTGAGATGGGGGGATCTTAACCCCAACTTCTCTTGAGAGCAATTACTATATCAAAATAAATGATAATAATGATTTATTCCCTTAATACTATGATAGCAAGCAAATTGCGCAATTCCACAAAAAACATAGAAAATTCATAAGGGGAAAAAGAAAAAAAAAACATGTAAAAACTGTGACCTATCCTAAACCTTCCTATCATCAAACATCCCACACGGGTTTCTCCAAGGTTGCTTCGCCTAGCGAGAGGTGCTGTTGATGGAAGTGATTCACCATCGGCGTTCTCTGTTGCTGGTGACTCATTGCTTCCATTGCTAATCTTTGTTGCTGCTGTTGTTGTTGGTAGCGGTGGTACTGTTGTTGCTCGAGTATGTTTGTTGGCCTTGACCCTATTCCCATAAAATCACGAGTCATTACATCACTAACTTCGGTTCTTGTCCCGTCAAATCTGGATGGACCTGATGGATTTCTATCCATACCATTTCTTCCATGAATGAGTCCGGAACTATTGCTATCTTCCTGTTCCATGCTCATGAATCCTGCTGCAGGGTTTTGA
Source organism: Passiflora organensis (assembly GCA_019739055.1). Lineage (NCBI taxonomy): Eukaryota > Viridiplantae > Streptophyta > Magnoliopsida > Malpighiales > Passifloraceae > Passiflora > Passiflora organensis. Next base: position 2,885,352 of record JAEPBF010000223.1, on the reverse strand, counting down.
TCGTTTCCCATTACAAAACTGGCAAACATTGCCATATCATTCATTCCTGAGCTTCCTGTTCCCGTCTCATAAAGAACTGACGTTTCTTGTGAGACTTTTTGCATGGGTTGCTGGCTATTACTGAATACTCCTGCATTCAGCCCCGCCATCGTTTGGTCGGGCTGTGATGGGAAGTGATGGTACGAGGAGGCGGTATTCTGCTGAATTCCACCGAAAGACGGTGGTCTTATGGAAGCCGCCATCTGTTCAGGACCAGCCATGCTACCCGCAAAGCTCTTCTGCATCATGGGAGAGTTTATGCTGTTGCTGGCGGTGGCACCCATTTGTGCTGCCTTCTGCAACAAGGCTGTCGCTGACATGTGAGCCGAACCTGAAATTGAACACCCATTTTTGCTGTCTTGGAGATAATTATTCAATCCTGATGATGAGTTATTGGAACTGAGCTGGAGGCTAGAACTGGTCGATGGCATGCCTCTTGGACCCCCGAAGAGACTGCCTGTGCTGCTGGAGAACATGCCTCCTGACATGCTCATTGGTTTGAATGGGACAGGGACAAGTTCCTGAGAAAGGGATTTGAGAGGGTTCTTATGATCAAAGCTGTTAAAGTCCGATATTCCGATTGATGTGTTGGTACTGCTTAAAGGCAATGATGACAAGAGCTCAGGCATTTGGTTCTGCAAATTCGATCCCACATTACTCATCAGTCCTTGGTTTACTTTGCTGTTTTCTTCTGCTAAGGCGTCACAAAAAGCTCTGTGGGTTATGAAGCTATCTCGCCTGCAAAGGGAAAAAAGTGCAGATAAGAAACCATATATGTCAGCAATTCAAAGAGTGTAAAATGTCTCATAACTTGTAAAAGGTGTCAAAAGGAAAATCCCAAAAGTCGATCATTTTGTCGGCCATTTCCAATCATATTTCTTGCTTGGAAAGTGATAGAAGGTGACAATAATAGAGCATTTTTTTTCTAACCACAAAACAACTATTTTTAATTTTTTTTTATCTATGTACTAAAATTATTACCAAATTCTAGTTTTTATCTCTAACCTGGAAAAGATGGTACCACAATCACATTTGTATTCCCTTGTGCCACAGGTTTTCTGATGAGCTTTCCAATCAGACTGCACAGCGTATTTCTTGGAGCATTTATCACATTTCCATTTCTTCTCTCCATGTTTTCTGCTAAAGTGCTTCTTAATGCCAGTTAAATCTCCTAAAGCCCGAGCTGGGTTGTGATGAACACATGTTGGCTCCGGGCATATGTACACCCGTTTCCGCACCTCAGTGCTTGTTCTTTGCCTGAGTTTCCACGGAAGGTTATGCCCTCTCCTGTGCAACTGCAGGTTTTGATCCCTCTGAAACCCTTTATTGCATATCTCACACACAAACCGGTTTGTCGCCATAAGCGTCGTGGGTGATAAAGCAATGACTTCTGCAGTAGGATCTGATCATCAAAACAGAAGGAAATGAGTGATGAGATCTTGTGGATTTAGTCTTATGATAACCTGTGATCAGTTTTTTTGTTACTGAGGTAAGTTTGGATGATTGCATGCAAAGTAAACAAATCCGTACATGGCTGATGGGTTGCACCAAACAGGAGCAGACAAAAAGAGACTTGCAAAAAGTGGTGCCATCTTGCAAAAGGAAACAGTTCTCTGCAATTATTGTTATTACAAACCAATAATTGAACCCTGCAAATCATATAGCAACCGACTCTTTTTCCTTCCCACTCACCTAAAACAGAAAAGAAATAACCTTTGATTGCTCAGAAAGATGAAGCCTTTCTTTTAAAATCAGAATTTTCTGTTACTCTATATATGGTTGCTTGTCAGGTCAAGGCCACACACAGTGATGATTTGTGTCTGTGTATATATATACGTATAGAGCATAGAAGATGACAAAATCCCATGATAAATGTACGGTTACTGTAAACATCCAACACCCAACAACCCTCTTAACCTCCAAAACCTAGATGCTATCGGAATTTAATACTGGGTTTTGTTAGCCACTAAGACATGACTGAAGCCAATCTTTATCCAAAACATGCAAGCTTCATAAATGAGATAGTTGACTTTGCCTGGAGTTCCTGGCAGATTTCTCTTCTTCTTAACAGGCTGTTGCTGCTGTTGCTGTTGTTGTTGTGAGGTAGAGCCATTGCTGGTGGTAATAGCGCCTGAAGGTCCAGAATTGGAGCTTGGGAGATGATGTTGCAGGTGTTTCTTCTCCTGAAGCTGCTGTGCTTCCTCTCCAGTGTTTCCTGAAGAGAAGCTTCCTTCATCACCTGTGATATTGGACATTTTCAAAGTGAAGAAAAGACCTGAGACAAAAGTACTCGAATATTGGTTGTCTTTTGTCCTTCAAACTCCTTGTTTCTTTCCAAGCTTTTGCCTCTTGTTTGGTATTATTGCTGAAAAGGGAGGACTCGTACGTATTTTGGTTTACGCCGAATCAATAATTGGCTCTCAGCGTGAAGGAAGACAAAAACCAGAGAACTTCATTTATATAGAGAGGAGGGCTAAGTTATATCTGCTTCCTATTCCTATAGAGGAGGACTAGCTTTGGAACCTGCTCTCCTTTGGCCTTATGTACTATATATATAGAGCTTACAAGAGATAAACTGCTTGGCTATCAATCTCCCAATTAATATAAATTTCCAAAACCAGAAATCAATTTTGACAAAAAAGTAAAATTAATTTAATTTCAAATACTTTTTTTAAAAATTATAAATCTATAATAATATTTTAAGACTGCATATATATTGTAGAGATATTTTTATTTGACTGATGCTTGGATGATATCGAAGAGTATTGTTATTGATTGCAAGATTAATCTTTTTGTGTTGAACAATATTGAATTGAATAGTATTATTATCGATTACAAGATTAAACTTTTCAAAACTAAAAAAAATTGCAGGTTGATATTAATATAATAAGAACATTGTAATTACGATAGTTGATATCTATTAGGATTCAAATTATAACATGATAATTACCAATATAGTATTCACATACATGTTTCGTTAATTCAAAGATTCGGTACCATAACGGTTCAAAAAATAATACTAAAAGGGAAGCTAAATGCTTAGGAGAATCAATATAAATTGTAAGTGATATTTTGCTTTATTGTATTTTATTAGATTTTTCGTTATACCTTTTATTAGGTTATTAAACTATTAATTATAAAAAATACAAAAAAATATGACAATAGAAGCTACACACTTTCGTCATCTTTATAATAATTCTCTTTACAGATATGAAATTAAACCTTTTTCTAATATATTACTATATATTCAAATCCTAAATGCTTAACCCTACTAATATAAACTCTCTTTTCCTCTTTTTTTCCCCTGTTTTTACTCAAATTAACTAAAAAAGAAAAAGAAAAATAATTCCTTGAAACTATTATAGAGAAGGTACAACTACTCATTGCATCTTTTTCCCAGTTTATTTAAACTTCCTTAATCTGACATTAAAATATACATATATAGACATTATAACTTGGACGGTGTCGACACCTTTTTGTCCCATCTGATCCAAAAGTTCGATGAGAAATAAACAGGTCATTGTCCAATCTTAATTTTTTAGACATTTCTTAGTATATAATTTACATATATTTGTAATAATAAACGAGCATTAATCATCCTTCCTAAGTAACAATCTATAGTTTAGATATTTTGTAGGTCCAAATAGACAAAATACAAACCCTAAGACCAATCTAAAAAATAAAACACAACTCATAAAGTAAGATTCCATTACTAAATTCTAGGGATGCGTGTTGATACTGTTTGGTTTGATTTTTATTCAATCTATGATATATATGATAAATTTTATATTTTTTAATTCGGTTTGTTATACCAATACCAAATTTATAAATATTAATCCTATCTGCTTATTAGTCTAAAAAAACAAAATTAAATTATTTTATGAATGAGTGGTTCGGTTTAATTTGATAAATTTTCTCATCTCAACATTTTTAGACTAAGCTCATGTTATATATTTTTTTATAATATCAATCTTATTCTACTCCTAACTCTGTTTTTTATTAATATTGATCTTTTCTTCCCAACAAATAACCCTACCTTAGAAACATACAAATTTAAACTGGGAAACAACAAGGAGACAGAAGCTAGAATATAGAACACAGACCAAGGTCTAAATTCCAGTCAATATGAATATTTCCTCGAGGGTTTTGTCAAGCAGATACCCTTCTCCACCCACGACAAGCAAGACCTTAGTGATCATCAATGGAGAATTGAGAGGTCGATGGGATCTAAGAAGCCCACGTCAAGAAAGCAATGCAAGGACAAAAACATGCCAGCAATGTGAATTTGATGGGTTATCTTAATTTAAACCCTAATTAAAGTATAAATAAGACGACCTAAGCTGCCTTTGGATCCTTGCTGGTCGAGAGCACTTGAATTGTATTTAAAACTGAACTCAGGCACTAATTGACATAAGCAAGAACCTCAAGGATAAAACCAACATAAACGACAACTACTGCTCCTCTCTTTCTCTCTGTCTCTCTCTCTATATATATATTATTCCTTTTACGCAATCATAATTTTAATCGTGATCATGTCCAATGATAATGATATCATGATATATTGGTGTGATATGGACGGGGTTTTCCTTTAGAATAACACAGAGGAAGATGCTACTAGCTTAGCATTTCTAGTGTACATCAAGTGTGAAATTAAGTATCTAAGACCGAAATATTCATAAAATTATAGGATTTGCGAAGATAGACAAGACAGAGGAAAACATAACGAAAATGATTTTTTAATCGTTCTTATGTTTATCAAAATTGGACATAGTGACAATCGTAAAATCGATCCATCCGTGTATTCATTCTATGTTTCCAGTTTCCATAATATTAGTGGGATTTCCAATATAAACTGTTCAACATCTTATATTCAAACAACGAATATGGACATTAATAATAAAAATAATTGTTAATTAGATTTCTTAACAGGCCAGACCCACCTCATACTTGAGGTCCAAATAAAAATGAACACAGCCTAATCATAGTAAAGATCCGAATAAAGTCCTTGGGCTGTGATATACACTCTTAAACCCAATGGGCCTTAAGGTTTATACAGAACTCAGCACCTGGGCTTATAACCCGAACTAAAACGTCGTCGTTAAGCACTGACATAGCGACTCTTCATCCAGAAGTAAAACGGCGTCAACCGCCGGCGCTGCCACATAACCAAATGAGCAGGTTTTATTTTAATTTATGTGTTTTATTGATCCATTAACTCTACCTTTTTGTTCTTTCTGAATAAATTTAATTATTCTTATCTCATTTTGTTATTGAAAACTAATCTGTATTATAAAAATATAAATCGAAAACCAAAGAGATTCTTGGATGATAATACTTTTTTTTATCATAAAAAATTAAAAATAAAAAAAGTTTTTCCAGCTCATGATTCTAACATTACATAATACAATAGTTTGTCACCTTTTGTTCAAGTGTAAGATCTGAGTGATCCCCTGCTGCTGCTTCTCCTCTGTTTCCTCTGTACTATAGTGCCTAAAACTAAAGCTCCCGGCGATGGCCTAAAGCTGGTAAGTCATTCCCACTTTGAGCAAGCGTTTGTGAGGAATATCAAAGAGCTTCTCTCTTTGTCTCAGATTCTTCTTCAGGAAATTGTATGCGTAGTCTATTAAGATTCTCTTTCCCACACCGGCTCCTCCGCCTGCAATCACTTCATTCTCACCGATCAAGTGGACAACACCAGCATTCCACGCTTTGTCAACCACCTCAATGTCTCGGCTTACCTCTTCTTCCTCCTTCTCCTCCTTCTGTACCCTTTCTTCTACTTCACCACCATGCGTTTCAATTTCTGATCCACCATCCTTATCGGTCTGAGTCTCCTTGTGGCGGAGGGTAACGTGGCTCAACCAGTGTTCGTGTCGGATAAATTCCTTCAACTTCTCGACCAACAGTTTCTCGAAAGACTCCTCCTCATTACGCACATCTTTGTACCCATATCTCGCCACGCAACGAAACACGTTGAGCTCCTGTGGCTTGACTCTACGGAAGAGGAAGCGTTCTTCTGGAGGAACCTTCCCGATTGGAAGTGATTTGATGGAGACAAAAACGAGGATGGAGTGCAATGCGGGCACGTTTTCCACGTAATGCTTGAATATGGGCGGTATACCCTGAACAAGCTCCGAGTAGAACATGGCAAGTCCAGGGAGTCTGGTGAAGTTGGTCTCCAAGGCTACCTCCTTTAGTTTATCCGGTGAGATCTTGTGATCAAGTTCGTAATAGTACTTCCTTCTATACACATCGTTCCAGACATACATTATGGTCATCAGAAATGCTGCGAAGGCTAATGGCAGATACCCTCCTTGGTCGAATTTGTATAGGACGGAGCTCAGGTAGAGAAGCTCCACACTTCCAATGGTGACCACATAGGCTATTATCAATAGTATGTTTGTCTTCCATATCATTAACATGATGAGTACGAGGAATGACGATGTGAGAGCCATTACAAACACGACAGCAATACCTGCAATTGTTTGTTGTCGACGGTGGATATACTTTTAATTCTTTTAAAAAAAAAATGCAAGCAGGAGTGGAAAATTCTGAGATTACCATATGCATTGCCAATCTTTTCAGTTTTCCTGAAGGCAAGAGTGACGGCGACACAAGCCAGCATAAGAAGGTAGTTAACTTCAGGAATATAGACTTGGCCTTCATGCTTAGGCGAGGTGTGCACTACCTTAACTCGTGGGAAACATCCAAGTGCCAATGACTGTTGAATAATGGAAAAAGTCCCAGAAATCATGGCTTGACTGGCAATAATTGCTGCCAGTACAGCTACTACGAACATTGGCCAGTACAGAGGATCTGCACACCAAGTTACAGAAACACAAAATTTTCAGCAAGTCCTGGGATGTGAAATCTGGTATATAGATATTAAGTTAAAGCCGTAGAGAAGGAGTCGGCAAGAGACCTGGTATAGACTTGAAGAAAGTATCCCGCACAAGATGGTTGTGTTTCCTGAGAAAGGCGGCCTGTCCAGTATATGCCCATAAGAGGGCCGGATATGTGACAGTGCACATACTCAGTTGTATTGACCTTACTGTGAAGTGACCAACATCGGCAAATAATGCTTCAGTTCCTGCATCGTTTGAATCCATGTCCAAGCTATGAATCAAATCAGAGAGAATCTCACGTGGGATTGAACAACCTTTGATATTTTTGACCAGGAAGAAGCATAAGTACCTGTAATGGCAAGGACAATGCCACCAAGAGAAATCCAAGCGTCCTTTTTGTTTCTCTGGAAATAATCTATTATGTATTGGGGGTTCAAGGCTTTGATTACTGTCGGATCATATTTGATGAAATTGTAGAACCCAATTCCACAGATTAACGAGAACCAAACACAAATTATTGGAGCGAAAGTGTAACCCACTTTATCAGTTCCAAATCTCTGAAACATGAACAGGCAGACCAAGATGGCTACTGCTATCCAAACTATCCTCTCTGTAAGACAATAATTACTTAAGTGCATGTATGAGACGACCATATGTATAATCTGATGTTATTTAATAAACCAACTTCTGGGTTTACCTTCTGTCATGGTCTCTGTAGCTTCCTTTATCCCACCAACAGCAGACAAAACTGCACCAGTTCCATAAATTATCTGTTAGGTCGAAAAGGTCATACATAGGACGGGAGCAGTATACCAAAGTCCTAGTTTCTTTCTGTCAGGACGCATAAAAAAGTGAATTATTAGACTATGCGTGATCTAGATCGGCCTACCATTTAGGAATATCAGTGTTAGGTGGAATTATATAAGGCAGTGAACATGTGACACCCAGCTAGGTCTCATTCATATTTTAGTTTTCCAACTAGTGGCAGCCCCAAGGAATCAGGAAAAGACATCACTGCTCGAGTCACAGTGACCATGACATGTTGGAGATTGTTCTCAATCTGACAGGGACAAATCAATAAGCATTCATTTCCATGGAAGTTGAACCTGATATGCAAGGAGTAAGGACACCATCTCCGATAACCATCGAAGTTCCGACCATGGTAGCTAACAGAAGGAAAAACTTGGCGAACTTGCTGCCTTCTAGCTTGGATTTGAGCTTGGATGCTCTTTGTAAACGCTTGCTGGGCAGCTCCAGCTGGAAATTGGACACATCGCAATCCTCAACTTGTTGGCTGGGGATCAATCCAACTTTGGCATATCGGCAAATGAGCGAGTACAACGCAAAAGTCCCGCCTGAACATTTCCACATTAGCCACTGTGTTAGTTATCATCGAAATTTGTTCAATATTCTTTGGTTTTGAGTGAAGATATCCGATCAATAGAACTCACCGTCGCCATTATCGTTTGCTTGTAAGACAATAAACACGTACTTGATCAGAGGGATCAAGGTAAGTGTATATAATATCAAAGAGAGCACACCCAAGATATCATCGTTATGCTTGATTCCACCGGTGAAGGTGCTTGAATAGACATACAAAGGTGAAGTGCCGATGTCGCCGTAAACCACTCCAATGCTTTGGAATGCTAGTTGCAAGATCGCCGACCAACTTACGTTACCCTATAATTAATTAAGATATGGTACATATATATAGTGATCAGAACCGCTTGGAGAGTAATTAATTAACTGTGAACACACGCATGCATTCTATACCTTGGAGCCACGGGCTTGGCGACCATGAAACTTGCCGGACTCTCTTTCCAGAGAATCAAACCGGCGCAGGTTGCGCCTGGAAAGCTTCTCTCCATTGAGTTGTTGAGAAATTTGTTCTTGGCTTTCTGTATTGGTGGTGGTGCTATCTGGTGCTTCTTCCTGAGTCATTTCTCGGTTTATATGTATATATTCCAGATATGATCAAGCGAAAACCTCGACCACGTACAGCCTTAATGTTCTCCGGCGCCACCCTCTCTGGATGTGCTCGGAGAGTCGTCGGAGTACAGGTCGGTGATGGTTCGTTGATCTTAATATTATGTGCAGAGGAGATGACAGGTTGTGACATTTATAGGAAAATAGCAAAAATTAATCCCACACGCATGTAGAGGAAGAAGTGATCGATTTGCTGACGTTGTTCGCAAGTAAAGGTTTGGAATCCAAATAATAGATATTCAACATGAAAATAAATAAATTTTAGATTAATTAAAAATTTCATACTAACTGACAACACAATACCTTATATTTTTTAAATATAAATTATGGATATTAATTAGAGATTGGACCGTGAAATTAATATAACCTTTATTATAGAAATGTACACGTGAACTGAACTGGATGCCCGAGGTACAGATGTCGATGTCTTGATGTAGATCCATACACAAGATACTTCTGGGTTACTTCCTTTGCAGTTTCAACGAACTTGGTCTGGATTATTACGGACGGTATCTTAATAATGCAACTTTTGTCAAAAAGAAAACCAGTAATTTAATCTATTATATATTTTTTAAAAAAGGATCATACGATGGCTAGTTTTTTTTTTTATTAAATCTAAAATAACATTTAATGATAACTATTATTATTCTGAGATCCAGCCTCTCCTCCTAGGCTTCATTAATCAATGGAGAATAATTCATCTGTCCTGAATCTTGATTTTGGGTGAGGAATATTATAAAATTTTGAACTAGCCAATTTTATTTATAATTAATATTTACGATTACGATACAGTAGAGATTAATTATTGTTAAGGATGGATATTCTTTTAATTTCTAAAAAAATAAATGAAAATTAATTATATAATATTAAAATTTAATTGATCTTATTAGTAACTGTCATTTTCTCCGGAGAAGTTGGAACTTTCCGGTGGCGGCTCGACCGGGGTGCGTTCGAAGTGAGGAATCTATATTTGAAGATAATTGGTTTTCTATTAGCAGTGGTCTGCAATGGTTGAGGAACTTGTAAACACTGCTACAAGAACATGTTGTCAGCATTGATGGGCACAGCCCCCACAAGTACATGTTTTAGTCACCGGGCTAGAATACTGCTATGTCCTGTTGTTGACTTCCATGGCCGACCAAGCTTGGTTAGGTATGTCTGGAATACAGTGGGTAATTGTTCCACCAAACATGATAAGCCACAAATAACAAGAGTTTGCTTTCCGACCATGTGGTAGTGGGAGAATTTCGTGTAGGTCTAGGGTTGTGCAATATCTTTTTATTAAATGGTACCGTAAAAATAAATATAAATTATCAAAATTTTTAGTTCGTAAATTATCAAAATAATTTTGGGTAAGAATATTTTTTTTAATATCGATTACTAAATTAAAAATAAGGAATTTAATAAAATATATCTTTTATTTTTTTCAAATAACTCTATACCTGAATTTTTTCTCGTGTTTGCTTAAATTTCTGTCTCTCCCTAATCTCTTCCCTTTTTTTTTAACAAAAATAAATAAGCAAAAACAATACCTAATAATTTTAGTTCACCCTGCAGCTAAGAAGTTAGGCAATCGCAGAAGAGCTTGTTTCATAATCAAAATAATAGATGAACGTATGTCCACTGTATGTTATTTAAGTTTGAACAGATAGAAATTGCAATATTTATATTAAAATTTTAATTTGAGTTTGATTTTAAATTTATTTGTTTATATTTTATGTTATATAGATGTCGAATGCTGATAAAAGTAGGGATTTAGCTTCTTGTCACACCAATATTGGAAGCTCATCATCATCTTTTTATCCAAATACAATGAGCAACCAATCTTTACCACACTTGCAACAAGTAGTTGAGAATGTGGAGGCATATAACAACATCTGAGCAAATTTCCTCACAAAGCCAATCAATGAGTAGTTAAAGCTCCTATTGCTCCTATAGTTACTGTCAAATCTATAAATAGAACTTCTACATTAGGAGCAAAGACATGTAGATTACGATCACCAGTGTGGAACTATTTCAAGAGGATTATATTGCACATATCATCCAATCTTATTGTAAATGATAGTCTAAAATTTATTGCTAGAGTAATATATTGAATCCGAAGGACTGTGAGATATGTGAGAGAGTCTCTTGCTAGAATACAAAAGTATAAGGAATGCATTGATATTGAAGGATATTCAATAAAATTACAATTATTGTGTAGATATCCCAAGATAGAATTCAATATTTTTTATGTTTGAAGTTGCATGCAGATTTGGAACTATTTTTGAGAGATATAATGATGTTGATGATAATTTTAAGATTGATTTAGAAGCTATTGATAAGGATAGATTTAGGGATTTTGAATGGTGTAGAATGTAACACTGGTGAGTGTTCCTATATCTACTATGGCTTCAAAATATGTTTTCAGTACTTGTGGAAGAGTTCTTGACTCTTTTAGGAGTTCTTTGACTCATAAGATTGTTGAAGCCATATGTGGATATGATTGGTTGTGGGAATCGTTTACACCATCATTTATTACAGAACCTGAAGAAATTATGGAGGATACTCTTAAGATAAAAAAAGGTATATATTTAATTTTATTAAACAGTATAATTAATTTTAGAATATATATAATAATAAGTTCGATCCTCTCTTTTGCAGATTTAGAAGATTTGATGATGGAGTCTACAATTGAAATTTAAACACATCAATAAATTTTTTATATGGTAAATATTAATACATGTTCATAATTGATGATGTTTTCACGAATAGTGGATGAAAAACTATTATATCCCAAAACCGAAAAATTTTGCGCGATAATCCGTTGTAGTCCCATTGTGTACACTACTTCACAATAAGCAATGTATATAATAAGTCTAAAAGACTAAAAATAATAATTATTAACGGAAAAAGAATAATAGAAAGTATAATGGAAATATAATGTATAATAATGTCGTACGGATGACACTTGCCCAAAGGTTAGTTAAGTTACTTTTTAATTTACATTAGAGCAAGCCCAACCCACAACCATGCAAGCTATATGCACAAGGCAGATGATACAAGAAACCAGGAATACATGCACACATCATACCATCATTCACAAGATAACACACTATATATATATATATTGAACACAAATGTGCTTGGACTGAATTGATCTTTTAAGTATCTATCTATAAGTTCCCTAAACGAACCAAATCTATCGATCTGGTAGAAACCTGCCAAGTGAGTGGTCGGAAAACACAAATACATTCAATATGCACAAGCACAACTTACTCCATTTACATAATCACAACCAAAAGTAGGGTAAACAGAATGAACATAACTCAATAACTAAACAAACACAAGAAATTATAATTATCCAATTATGGAATTCCTTTTAAAGTGAGCATGCTAGACATGTTTGTCTTGGCATAATCTCGTAGTATTTCCGGGCCTTGGACAAAACTAGGATTTGTCAGTGGTATCCTAAATGATTTCTTTTATCCTTTTTTTACATTCATCATGTTCATATCCACTATGTAACACACCTCTACAGTCCTGTAAGGACCACCCACATTCATATTCCCAAAATTGCTCCTAAGTAAGACCCTTACCGCTGTGAAACCCAAATAAACCTAATTTAGGATCTATCTGAATCTCACAAGGCTTATCCCCTTACATCCGATTTTAACATGTTTATTCTTTAAACTTATAACGATTGGAGCATGATATTGGACAAGTATTCTGGTATCATACAGAGTGAATAAAAACATCAGCAGAAATCTTTAAATTTAGTCAATGAATCCACAACACACAAGTCTCATATGGATCCAAATATCCAACAAGTAAACCTCCAACATAATTCGGAAACAACAAGCAAAGGAGAAACTAAAAAAAACTAGAAAATAGTCCAATCATAGTACATGTTATATGGGCAAGCAATCAAAGAACAAGTATGCAAATAAGATGCGATATCGCCCCGTCTTACAACCTTGATCTCATACACTGGTACCACGAACAACGAATGTACCTAAGCTTGAAAAATAGTGAAACAACGGGATGAGATTACAAGAATCTCAGTAGGGTCACAGCATAATAAGATCTACAGAAAATCTTAAACAAACATCTCCCAAACAATATCAGATCATCCTTACACATCTAAAGGATATCACCCAATCCATTCAAACAATTCAAAGGTGTAAGGTTGAAACTAAGGTTAAGGGTGGACTACAAACACTTATAAAAATCAAAAGTACACAGACAAGAAAAACTCATCAATCATCTTGGCAATAGGAAAAGGTCATCCCCTTCCACCTATGTTGTCTAAGGTTTCGCTGCACAAAGGATAAAGGTTAGCACACAAGCTAATGAGCAAGCTGATTCATCTTGGACAAGGCATCCAAGCCACACAAGGACAAGGGCATCCAAACCACATAAGGATAAGGGCATCCAAACCACACAAGGATAAGGGCGTCCAAACCACACAAGGATAAGGACATCCAAACCACACAAGGATAAGGGTATCTTGCCACACAAGGACAAGGCGTCTAGCCATACAACGACTAGGCATCTAACATACACATACTGGGGATTGCCACACATACTGGGGATTGTCTCACATACGACTCTCATACTAGTAAGAACCTCTCATCTCCCTAGGAACATCAGCGCTCACCCTGAATGGCTACCAGAAAACGATCCTAACACACAAACACGTACAAGCACACACAAGCAAGTACAAGGTACAATACCACAACATGTATCTTTAACCATGTCAAAATACAATCAGCATGTTCAATACACACAACATATGCAAACTAGGCACTTGTAACCTATCTTAAGGGATTCGGTATAGCCTAGATAAGCCTCAAATCAATCCGCAACTCATGCATACATCATCCCTCACATCCTCAACTTGTTGGTTAGGGATCAATCCAACTTTGGCATATTGAAAAATGAGTGAGTACAACGCAAAAGTCCCGCTTGAACATTTCCACATTAGCCACTGTGTTAGTTATCATAGAAATTTGATAGTGTGGTAAAATGCGGTTTTACATTACGTAATAACCGGCCGGTTAGCACTCTTTATTTCCTAATATATACGTTTATAGAGTTATTACTGATATCTTACAAGATTTCTCTGAAAGCAGGAATTCACAGGATATTGTGAAGATTTAAAGGCGGATTTCCTGAAAGAGAATCAGAAGCCACGATTCAACAGCTGCTGGCCTGAAAGATCGGAGGTCTGACCGTGATCACGGACCGAGAATCTACCTGGTATCTCGGGAGATCCTAACTGATATGGCAGTAATCTGATTCTGATCCTGCGAGATCTTGGTAGATAGTATATATAGACCCTGGCCGCCTGTGGCTGGGGGGCAGTTTGGTTTCGGGATTTCTCTTTGTTTTAGACAGCTTTATAGATTTTACTCTAGAACTCAATGGAGGGCTAGAATTCCTTTTCCTTGATTTAGTTCATTAACCAGACCGGACCCTTGTGAGGCCGCGTTCCATCTATTATTGAATGTCTTCTGTTATTTCTCGTCATTCTTTGTGCATAATGATGTTATGATGTTTGATCAACTCCATAACAAAGTAGAAACCAAACACTGATAACCGTGGGTGGTGAGTGAAACACTAAAGGCGAGAGAGCACACTCAGATTAACTACGTAGCAAATCTGAGGGTGAGGTCTTCTGGGAAGTTAAACCCGAAAGGGCGGAGGACGTTCCACCCCCCTGGAGTGCTCAGTCGTACTGAGCAATCTACTAACTGGAATCCAACAGAAAAGACGCGAATACATCTTCAGAAGGCCCGTGATCATGGGTGGTCTAGGTATGGATTAAATCGAGGAATATCAAAAGCATTTGAATCAGAACTTTATTTCCCATTTTCCATTCGTTACAGTTATTTACTCAATCTCTACCTATCACTCTCAACCCATAAACCTTTGATCCCTTCGACCGTGGGCACACCGCGACCACGGCCGATTCTACATTAAGACTTCCAACTCTGAGCCATCTCCCTGAGGATTCGACCTTCCTTGCTGCTAGCTACCTGTCCATAAGAGGAAGATTATTTTGGTGAACATACGACAGTCATCAAAATTTGTTCAAATTTCTCTGGTTTTGAGTGAAGATATCTGATCAATAGAACTCACCGTCACCATTATCGTTTGCTTGTAAGATAATAAGCATGTATTTGATCGGAGGGATCAAGGTAAGTGTATATAATATCAAAGAGAGCACACCCAAGATATCATCGTTATGCTTGATTCCACTGGTGAAGGTGTTTGAGTAGACATACAAAGGTGAAGTGTCGATGTCTCCATAAACCACTCCAATGCTTTGGAATGCTAGTTGCAAGATTGTCGACCAACTTACATTATCCTATAATTAATTAAGATATGGTACGTATATATAGTGATCAAAACCGCTTGGAGAGTAATTAGTTAACTGTGAATGCACACATGCATTCTATACCTTGGAGCCACAAGCTTGACGACCGTGAAACTTGTCGGGCTCCCTTTCCAATGAATCATACCGGCACGGGTTGCCTCTGGAAAGCTTCTCTCCATTTAATTGTTGAGAAATTTGTTCTTGGCTTTCTGTATTGGTGGTG
Source organism: Passiflora organensis (assembly GCA_019739055.1). NCBI lineage: Eukaryota > Viridiplantae > Streptophyta > Magnoliopsida > Malpighiales > Passifloraceae > Passiflora > Passiflora organensis. The sequence continues at coordinate 2,869,898 of JAEPBF010000223.1, read as the reverse complement.
GTGCTATCTGGTGCTTCTTCTTGAGTCATTTCTCGGTTCATATGTATATATTCCAGATATGATCAAGCGAAAACCTCGACCACGTACAACCTTAATGTTCTCCAGCGCCACCCTATTAGGATGTGCTCAGAGAGTCGTCGGAGTACAGATCGGTGATGGTTCGTTGATATTAATATTGTGTGAAGAGGAGATGAAGAGTGTGAGAGCTCGTCCTTTTGAGAGTCTAGTCAGCACTCAAATTCAGTCAGATTTTTCGGATTGGTCGGTTTGAGTAAGTTGACCAATTGACCGTTAGAGTTGACCTTTTGACCGAGTGACCTGGACATAGTCATAGAGCTTAGGTGTCGAGTTTAGGATGTCTAGAATGTCATGTCGTTGATAGTGTATCGATAATTTGAGCGTCGTGTCGTGTTGAAGTTTTAGTGTGCAATAGAATAGTTAGTCGATTCGTGTGTTGTTCGAGGCTTAAGTCCAGTGGATAGACCAATTTCTACTCCTTTGACCCACGTATGAGTTTTGGAGGCCTGTTTTGAGTGGCTGGAAGTCTTTGGACCGACTTTCCTTTGGTGGGCCCGATTTTTGTTTATCGAGCCCAATTATATTTTAAAGATCTAATTTTCATATTTTAAGCTTTTAAATTTTATTTTGGCCCACTTGGGGCATATGTGGATCATTTTATAATTATTTCAGATTTTAAGAATTTTTTAAAAAAAAAGAAGAGAAAAGGTCAAACTCAAGGAGTCAAAGAGGGCCATATTTTCAAAAATGCCTTTACTTTTTCCCTATTTTTTGCACATGAGTGGGCAGAAAAGCAAAGAATCCCCCCCTTTTCTCCTTTCATTTCTCTCGGCCAAGAGCACCTCCAAAGCTCGCAAATCCCCAAAATTCCTTTTTCCTCCAAATTGTTGTGTGGGTATTGTTCCAAAACATAAACCCAACCCCTCTCCCGATATTTTCTCATGTATTGTGTTGATTTGTTGTGATTTTATCTAAATTTAGGTATTTTTAGTGAAATTTGGATTTTGAGGTAAATGTTTGATTTTTTTCTTTTTCCTTCCGAATTTTGGTTGTTTTAGCATGATTAGATGTTTCCTGTGATGTTTTGATGCTTTAGATTTCATGAAAACAACAATTAATCCATGGATGATCATTTGAAGTTTTCGATGGCATTTTGGTAATTTTGGGAAATTTGTGTTTTTGTTGAATTGGATGAAATTGGTTAATTTTATTGCTTGAGTTAGGTTTTTTATGTGTTATAGAGAAGACTTTTGGATTGAGGAAACTAATTTTGATATTGGTTGAGCTTGGAATTGAAATTTGAGCTTAGGAAGGCTTGGGTGTGTGAAGGGGTTGGTTGTTCCTCTTAAGGGATTGAGTGGTTTGTGTTTCTAGGTTGTATTGAGTGAATTTAGACTTAGAGTGAGTGTTTAGGGGGTCTCTTAGGTTGTTTTTAATTCTGGTCATTTTCGAATATTATTTTTTTGGCTTTGTTCTTAGTGTGATTTTGTGTGTATGGTTGTTTAGGTGGTGCTTCAGTGGTCGATAAGGGCAAAGGTATTGTCATTGAGTTGTCAGCGCATCAAGAGGTGGGAGACTATGTTTCATTTACATACACGAAATTATTTTGTTTTATTAATTAAAATTGGATAAATGCTTGTTTTTTAATGGAGGCAAGATGTGCATTGATGAATGACTTGACATGCTAGGTTCATTATGTGTGAGGCATATTTATGTTGCATAAAATGTTTAGTATGGACCTATATGCATACTTGTGATGTGACTGAAATGCATTGCGAGAATAACTATATATATTAATTTCTTGAGTTGTGGGGCTCTTAGGGAGCTTTTGAGTTGATTTTGAGTGCACTACATTCTATTTAAATTATAACATGATTTGAGATTTGTTTTACACGTTTGCAAAGAATATGTATATATATATAATTTCTAAGTGTGATTTGGAATTGACGAACTGCGCTTGGCCAATGCAGAGGTAAGTGGATGAGTATCCTTAGATAGAAGGATAGTCCCTTGCCTAGGAGTATGGATGGATTATGTATGCCTTGTAAGTATGTGATGTGATAGGCTACATGTGCCTTCGGGCTTTCTGAGTTATGTGTGAGTTGGGAATCGTGTGATAGTTGATTTCTTCACTTTTCCCGAGGATGACATTGGTGGTAGGAGACTTATAATTTTTGAAAATATGCATTTAATTAACCACCAGTGGGTTTCCGATTTCCCTTTGGCTGGGGTTATCAGTGAAGCGGTTTTAGAGGTCCATCCCGATAGTTTTTGGCATAGTAGCCCACGAGAATGAGATTTTGGATTTGTATACTAATTGGGCATGAGCCTGAAATACATGTATATATTATCAAACTCATGCATGTGTATTTGATCATATTTACATGTGAGGTTGTTTGCACGATTAGCATCATGGTCTTACTGTGATTTTATTATAAAATGTTTATACTTGTTTTTATATATGCCTCTATTCCACAGGAATTGTTTATGACGATGTGACTCTCACTGAGGTTCTCGAGATCTCACCCCCCTCTTGTTGTTGTTTTTCAAGACTAGGTCGAGAGCTTATGTAGTTGACTTCCTCTTGAGGTCGAGGTTTCTAGTTTGTCATAGGGCTAGACTACTGCATATGACACGTTTGAAAACTCGACACTTTCTTTTGTATTTTGGATTTTGTGATGCTTGCTTATCTTTGTTTGCATGCTTACTCATTGACATTGTGACCCCTTAGTGGGTTTGGGTTGATACATGCTTTTGGATATGGATGTATTTTTTTGAGCTTATGATATATGAGATGAGTATGATGCCTTGGGCATGTTTTGTTATTCTTTGGCTTGAGTTGATTGAACTTATTTTGATGAAGCATGTTTGGAGTCGTGTGGCTTGTTGTGTGTGTGAGATTAAGACTTCTACTGTTTATGATTGTACTCCGTGATTTATTATATCATGTCGAGGTTTTCATTTAAATACATACTCATTTTTAAAGAAAATAAAAAGTTTTAAGTTTATATACAATTTTATATATTTTGTGAATTAGATATGAGGGTAAATCTTGTGTGGTTTCAATTAGACTACGAGTTAAGCCAATTGAAATTGCACGGCGGTGAGGAGCTCAATTATTAATTTCCGGTCCTCACAGAGGTTGTGACATTTATAGGAAAATAGCTAAAATTAATCCCACACGCATGTAGAGGAAGAAGTTATCGATTTGCTGACGTTGTTCGCAAGTAAAGGTTTGGAATCCAAATAATAGATATTTAACATGAAAATAAATAAATTTTAGATTAATTAAAAATTTCATACTAACTGACAACACAATACCTTATATTTTTTAAATATAAATTATGGATATTAATTAGAGATTGGACAGTGAAATTAATATAAGCTTTATTATGGAAATGTACACGTGAACTGAACGGGATGCCCGAGGTTAAGATGTCGATGTCTTGATGTAGATCCATACACAAGATACTTCTGGGTTACTTCCTTGGCAGTTTCAACCAGTTTGGTCTTGGTTATTGCAGACAGTATCTTAATAATGCAACTTTTGTCAAAAAGAAAACCAATAATTTAATTCATTATATATTTTTAAAAAATGATCGTACGTGGCCAGTTTTATTATTAAATCTAAAATAATATTTAATGATAAGTGTATTATAGTGAGATCCAGCCTTTCTCAATTAATCTAATTCAAGTAGACTTCATTAATAGAAATTTCAATTGAGAAGTTGATATTAATAGAATTTGATTTTCTCCGGAGATGTTGGAATTTTCCGATGGCGGCTCGACTGGGGTAGGTTCCAAGTGAGGAATCTATATTTGAAGATAATTGGTATTCTATTAGCAGTAGCACTGCAATGGTGAGCAACTTGTAAACACGGCTACCATTTACATGTGGTTAGCATATGATGGGCACAGCCCCCACAAGTTTAATAGTCTGAAGGTAAAAAGGTTGTGAAGACTTAATCATCACGTGCAGTTTAGTCACAGGGCTAGAATACTGCTATGTCCTGTTGTTGACTTCCATGGCCAACCAAGCTTGGTTAGCTATGTCTGTGAATGGTCAAAACAGTGGGTAGTTGTTCGACTAAGCATGATCAGTCACGTCATTGCAGGGAGTGGAAAACCTTGACAAACTCGAAATAACGAGAGTTTGCTTTCCGACTATGGAACAGTGGGAGAATTTCGCGTTGGTCAGATTGGAAATGTTTTTCTCATCATGAATTTTCTGGACATACAGACAGGAAATACATCTCAGCCTGAAACGGAAGGAAAACACAACCTTATGTCATGAATGTAGATGAAGGTGACGTTTTGGCAATTTCCACTTATCTTATGTCATGTCTGACTAATCAGACAGGTAAATTTTTGCGAGCAGGAAGCGAATATGCATGTCCGGCAGAGAATATCCTGAGCCAATGCAACAAAAATTGTACTTACATAGTTTGTTTGGCATCTGAAGATCGCTTCTTCTCAATTCAAGTTCACCTGCAGATAGCTTTCTTGCAATTGGCTTCAGAGGTAAGTTCCATTCATATAGGGATAAAAAAAACACGTAGATCTGCAAGACAATCGATTAGGATACTCTAAAATAATTTTAGTTTCAAATATCACTCTCAAGTTACAGACAAAAGATTCAACTTTGATGGGTTTTCTCAGAAACGTAGGGAAACCATTATAAATTTAGAGATCCTGACCACAGTGCACAAGAGCCCAAGATAGATTTCTGGCTAATTGCTTCTTTAAGCCCTTTAAGCATTTTAACCAGCAATCTTTCAGACTAGGGTAAGGTTGGAACAGTTTATGGAACCGATAAGAGAACAGCTGCTCACAATGTATTTTCCAACATGACCAAGTTTTAAAAACGAAAGAGTGTTTAAATTGATGATAAGTATTACCAATTAGTAGAATGTTCCATGAGCATTGCAAATTACACCGGCTTGCAGAATGCAACACTTTTCTAGGAATATTCCCCTGAAATATATATACAATATCTGCACCATAATAGAACAAAATTCAGTGCAGGAAAACAAAAGGAGTTGCTGCACAAAATTGGACATGCCTGATCTTGCAAATGCCCTGCTTGATGAAGTGGTAGTTGATCATATTTATACCGAATGATCAGTCCAAAATTTTGCTTAGGCTTTTAGATTTCTCTGGATTTTCATAAATAAAGGATTTTCTAACAAACATTTGGCAGAAGGACGGCGAGTTGGATCTGGATCTACCATAACCTGATTGAATTAGCAAACCAATAAACAAAATCAGTACAACGAAACTAGCATACATTGACACAAGGTTTCTTTTAAATTACATGGAAAACTGAACCAATAATGGGTATAATAAAGTTTGATGGTTCTGAAAAGAAAATATAAAAATGCTGTAATGAATGTAACATGCAGCAGGTATCCTAAATTGTAATGCTAACATGACGAATAAAGAATAAAGAATAAAGAATTGTATAAATAGAAAGGGGTGAATGAAAAGCCTAAATTTTTGTATTCCATTGTCTAGCTTCATTGTGAAACTTTATGAAAAAAAAGAAAAAAAAAAAGAGAAAAGTAATTGAGAAAAATAGAATACTGATTTCTCTACAATGCTTCTTCTAACACACAATTAAAAGGTAACTCAGGTAATCCCGAGTTCCAAAATGAAAAACAGTACGGTAGAACAAAGGATAATAGTTGTACCTTTATTAAGTTTTGAAATTGCAATGAATGGCCAGGAAGGAGCGGCAGTTTTCCTTTCCTAAGATTTAAAACCTGAGATCCCAATTCTGGCAAAGCTGAGCCTCTAATAAGTTCGTATACAGAGGCTCCCAAGGAAAAGATATCCACTTTGTCAAGGTGATTGTAATCTTCGTTCAAGATCTCTTGAGGCATATACCGCGCATCACCTTCCTCAATTGGCAGGCTCTGATCAAGGAGAGTAGCACATCCAAAATCCCCAAGCTTATAAACTCCATTTTTGACGTAAATATTATCAGGTTTTAAGTCTAAATGAGCTATTCCTCTCGTGTGAATAAATTGTAATGCTTTTGCAATCTGCACCAATTATCAGGAAATGTGTCAACCTATCTGGTGATAAGAAATGCATTCTATACTGTTGAAACGGGATTCTTTTGAAGATTTATACACAACAGTGAACGAAGATGTTTAACCTGATGCAAGATTTCCAAGGCTTCAGCCTCAGTAAAAGGTTTGGAACATTTATTGAGTGATAGACTGGAATCACAGAGTTCCATCTGAATGTAAAAATGCTCGTCTTCAAACCAAGAAGTGTAGTACCCAACAACGTTCTCATGGCATCCTGGAAAACTCAAAAAGATAGACCAATTAAAGGAACTGTCTAATACCAACCATATGATGCTGAACAACCGATAAAAGCACCCAATGCAATTAAAACAAACCTAAGGCCGCTAAAGACTGGACCTCCATCAGAGCTTTCCTTCTGAAAAATATTAAGCTGAAATAAGTAGCTGAAGCATGTTAATTGAAGCAATTATGTCTCTAACTGTTTAGGGAAACTACCTCTCTGAATCTTGATGCAACTGCCGTATGCTACGTTTTACAGCATACAAGGAACCATCAATTCTCTTCAAAGCTTTGAAAACGCAACTGAAGTTCCCAGTTCCAATTTTCTAGCAAGATATACAAAATACTTATAATTAGCTCAGCTCAAAAATGCAACAATTTAAGATGAATAAATACAACAATCGTGGATCCGGATGCCTACCTGGATCTCATGAAAATCAGTGTGATAACGTGAAAGGCCATCTCCGCCAACAATTGCAGGGAAAAAGCCTATGGGTTGACAAATGTCGTGTTTGAAATATTCATAGAAACTTTAAAAACAAAAGAGAAAGGAAGTCGTCTCTCACAGAGGAACAGGAGAAGAACAGGACTGTACCTGCGCATTTTGATCTTTGATTGCCAAATGCATTAGCATCCACTTCTGAGGTATCTCTTAGGTATGGGTTTCTAATACAAGGTGGGGGCATAACCCGGCAGCGCAATGCAACGGCAGACTGCGAAATATAATTCTGAGGCTTCTGAGTTCCGGCGGCTGTTATCTTCTCACCTTTTACTTCATCCATACTGAAATTATCCTTTGCAAGAGCTAACTGTTGGTGGTGATCGTAAAGGGTGTTACTCAAAGGATCAATGCCAATGAAATCTGAGGAAAAGAGAGAAAGTGTTAACTATCCGATTTTCAATGACCAGAAAACCATAAAAATTTGCGACAGTTAAGACCAATTGTACTGGATATGCTTTCACTGTAAAAGATCTAAAATGGATTATAGCACCAATTAATTTGCAAGCAACACTAAGACTAAAGCTGGGGGCAATGGAGGAAAGACCTCACCTTGTCGAAGTCTTTTGGTTTTAATAATGTTAATTTTCTCGGGTGATTTAGGACATGGGATGTTTTCCTGCAGAAAACACAAAGGAAAATCTTAATATTGACACCTAGCACATTTCAGACTAAGACAGAGCTCAAACCTTACATCACCTTGTTCCCATCAAAGCTGTTCAGTAAGTTCTGATTGTCTGGCGTGATATAGTCTGGAGTGCTGCAAACACAGAGTACAAACACATGAAGCTAATCAGAAACCAGTTTCAGCAAATTGAAATTTGCACATCACCTAAACATCCTGGCGATATGTTCAAATACAAGCTCAATGTTGTGCTAAGAAACTAATTTAGTGGACATCAGGCCTATACACAAGCAATCAGAGATCAATTATCAGTTGCACCTTCCGTCCCAACTCCAAAATTCGTCTTCTTAGCCACATTCAACAACGTGCTCATACCAAACAGGCAAAATTTCCCATTATCTATCATAAATAACCAGAAAAAGCAAGAAATCGTAAACCCACCAACCCCCTCCCCCCCGATAAAAGGCTTTCAAATTACCAAAAGAAGTCTTGACTAAGGATAAAATCCTTTTCGTCCATATCAACTTCGCTATTCGACGGAGCTGCTTCAGAGGAATGGAGCTCCGGATCTATGACTTCAGACTCGAGGATTTTCTGGAACCGGCTGGAAGCAGGGTCAGATGATGCAGTGGAATAACCCGTTTGGTGCTGGTGGTGGTACTGCATATATCTCCCCAAGCCTAATGTGCCCTTCATTTTCCCACTTCCTCTCTTCTTCCCACTGCTTCCCTTCAGGGATTTCCTCTTCATCAATCACCAGTAGCACCGCCTCCCCCTCGCTCTCCCCCTCTCTCCACGCGCTCTCTATCTCTGTGTTCTCCGTATATAAAAAAGAACACTAACGCCCTTTAGCTCTCTCTCCTACTTAGAAACAAACAGTGCTTGCCAAATTCGAAATCGCGCGGGGGTGTGAGATAGCTTGGTTGGGGGAAGAATCACAAGAAACCGGGCGTACCGTATACAATGTACCTTAATAGACTGCCACTGTTTGACAACTTTTGATCGAACGAAAGGGTGCCACGTCATACTAGCCTAGTTGCATCGTGTCGTATCGCGGAAGATTTTTCTTCCTCTACGGAAAAATAACTTTTTTCCTTGTAATGGCCGACAGGAAAAGCGCGCCTTTTTAGAATCTTCTCGGTAAAGTAATTTACGTTTCTACCACCAAACAAAAATAAAATACGGGCCGGTCTTGACTAGGCCTGGCTGGACCAAATTACATGTGGGCCGAACTGGTTAAGGGCTTCGTAAGATATTTTATAATCCTATGAGCCCGTTTGTTAATGCGACAATATTCTATTCTTTTAGAAATTTGGGACCAGATATTTAGGTGAATAGAGATAAAGAGGATAATAATTTATATTCTAATCAACGGTATTATTAAGTTTTGAACATAGAATATTTTAATATATCGCGTAAGATAAAGAAGGTATAATCGAGTTAAATGTTTGTTTGTAATTTTTTTATTTGATTGATAATAATTTTTATCGTTTCTAATTTTTTGCTCTTATATATTTTTTAACATATATTTTATAAATATAAATACTTCAAATAAAAGATAAAATTTTATCATTCCACCTCCTTTCTTTGCCTAACTATCTTCTCTACTTAAAAAATTCCCGGGAGAGATGACGATAATCACTTCATAGCCAATTAGCCATAATCCGGTTCCGGCCATCGCGCCCCACCTCCGCCTTCCCAGGTGAAAAAAACTCTATGATAACTAGCCTCTCCCAACGAGCCTAACTCCAACGCTACTTGCACTGTTATCTCATCCAAAGACCCGCGCAGAACCGCATTATATACTCCCTCAACGCTGAACTTTGGGATAGCGATTCCAATATTTCTATCAATTCGGATAACTCCATGGATTCGGCTGCTCCGTCGTCGTCGTCATCGTCGTCCCCGCCTGTTCCGTTCCTTCACCAGAGCTTCAACCAGGACGCGGTCTGCTTTGCCGCGGGTACCGATGACGGCTTCCGCGTCTACAACTGCGAGCCCTTCTTAGAGAGTTGCATCCGCGAATTTGATCAACAGCCAGGAGGCGGGATCGCGATAGTCGAGATGCTCTTCAGTTCAAACATATTTGCCCTCGTCGGAGGCGGTTCTTTCCCCAGGTTCCCGCCCAACAAAGTTATGCTCTGGGACGACTGCATTGGCCGCTGTATCGGTGAGCTCTGCTTCCGTTCCCATGTCCGCTCCGTGAAGCTGAGGCGCGACCGGGTCGTTGTCGCTGTAGAACATAAGATATTCGTCTACGATTTCACAAACTTAAAGCTGCTGGATCGGATTGAAACGATTTCCAACCCGAAAGGGCTGTGCGAGGTATCCCATCGCATCCCGCACATGTTGCTGGTCTGCCCAGGCCTCCAAAAAGGCCAGGTTAGACTGGAACATTACGCCTCGAACCAGACTAAGTTCATTATGGCTCACGAATCAGGCCTTGCGTGTTTTGCCCTCTCGAAGGATGCTAGTTGGCTTGCCACCGCGAGCACCAAAGGAACTCTGTTCAGGATTTTCAATACTGCTGATGGAACGCTTCTTCAAGAGGTAATGAATGATGTGATTTTGGTTAGTTAGCCAGGTTTCGCGCACTCCTCTTCTTCAAGACTGACGATTTTTCATCTGTTTTTAAAACTCTGAATCAGTTAAGGAGAGGTACGGACAGTGCAGACATTTATAGTTTGGCATTCTCTTCATTATCACAGTGGCTAGCAGTCTCGAGTGGTCAGTGCACCGTTCATGTTTTCAAACTTAAGATCGATCCTCAAAGATCTCCAGTTCAATCGGGTGGTTCCATTGAACCTTCGTCACCCTTCACTCCTCTGTCTCTTGTGAAAGGTCTGCCAGCTTAAAGTTCCTTTCCTTTCACGTACTAAATACATCTTTTCTTGAAGAAGTTGCTGCTCAAGAACTCCACTGATATTGGTCTTTCACGTGCAGGAATTTTGCCCAAGTATTTTAGCTCACAGTGGTCGCTGGCTCAATTTCGGTTCCCCGAGGGTTCTCGGTGCATTGCTGCTTTTGGTCACCAGAAGCATACCGTGATAATCATTGGTTTGGATGGAAGGTGAGACCATCACCGTTGATAATAATGATTAATCATCTTCGTTTACAGATTCTTGCTTGATTGATTGGATTCTAACCGTTGGATTATTTGTTGTAATGCTATTCATTGTGAATGCAGCTGCTACCGCTGTCAGTTTGACCCTGTGAAAGGTGGAGAGATGACTCAGCTTGACTATCACAACTTCCTCAAGGCAGACCCACCCCGATGAACGACACAATAGTTTTTTTTAAAATATTTTTCTCAGTTTTCTTCGTTTTTTATTATTTTGCTTAATTTAGAGGCGTATACATATTCGTTTCTGAAATTTCCTCGGCGTTGTTTGGTTTATTTAACGTAGAGGAGTTTACAGTATGTTGTAAATACTAACGGGAGAACTGTAAATTATAATGGATTATAATTGGGAAAACAATTTTGCTAATTTTTATTTTATTGTGATCGAGCATTGTGTCAGGTCCTTGGTTCATGTAATATTGAGTGTGCCCGTTAGCATTTTATTTATGGGCTGTAAATTATTTTTATGTTGTCGTAAATTTTTTAAAATATTGTAATTCTCATATTTTTTTAACAAAATTAATAATATATTTGACTATAAAATATTCAAAATTTTAAATATCTAAATAAATCTTAATATTAACTAAATTTTTAGAGAAAAAGAATCTTACATAACTTGATCTAATAAACATACTTATCACCAAACTTTGAATTTATGTAAAGTTTAATAGAGATGAGAATACTTTAGAAGGAAAGTATAATAAAAGAAAAATTAGAGAGAATAAATAATATTCTGAATTACGAATTATGAAATTCCAATCATATCTAAAGTATAGGTAACAATCTAAAGTTGTATAAAAATATATTTATAAAAATATTCGTGAAAAGTTATAAAATAATACAAATATAAAAGTCTCTCAAAATTTTCAACTTTGCATATTCATTACAATACGATTCTTTTCGGCATTATTAATATAGATAGTTCAGTGCGAAAGTGCAGAGATTGTTAATTGACAAGGCGGTTTATTCTCATTCATTACTGTTTTGATACAAATATATTTAATAATTGATTATTTATTGGTATATTTTGTATTATAGTAATATTATGTATGCGAATATGAATTCCAGGATTATTATATTAAATATTTATATTACGAAATTCTAATCAAATAATTTTCAATGCCGTTATCTGGATGCTAGCCAGTCTACTACTATGTTTAAATTCCAGACGCAAAAACTATTCGTGGATTGATTTAAAGGAAAGTGAAACTGTTAAATTATTTATTTTTTTTTAAAAAAATTAAATTATATATATTAAAAAAGACTATTTCTTTCCTAAAAAACTGAACTGACTGAAGTGTTTGATATAAAAGAAATCCTGTATGAGTTGTCAAAGCAATATATGGTGCACATAATTATACTCTTCCTTTCTACTACAAAAACCTTCTGTGCATAGCACTATTAATGGCGGGAATCATTATGTCCAGTCAGCTATAGCTACACCCCAATACTGCTCCGAGACCTATCCACAGAAGCTCAACCATTTGAAGAATCTCTGTTTATAATAGCATTAATAGAGACTGGAATACTATAGATGTCCTTTCAGCAATATATATGGCAGGCACCCGCATGCGAGAGCTAGCTCTTCACTAAAATTCAAGCGAATGTGGGTTTCTGCAGTTGAAAGACGTTCTGAACAAACAACAGCTTTATGCTTTTCGAGTCAGCTTATTATGCGGACCTCTGGCATACGGAAACACAACTTGCGGGTACGTAATTACCTGCAATATATGCCTTAATATATCCTGCAAAGACTACCAGCTGGTGTTGCCATATTCGTCAGACACCTCCTAAATGCAAATAATCTTATCCTTGTAACTCTTGCGATATTGCAATATATAGTACGTGCTCACCTCACTCTTTCCTGCCCAGTTTCAACACGATTGCACTGTTCTGTGTAGGATTAGGGATCGATGGTGTCCGAAACTTTAATTCAGTACGTACACCTAACCTTGGGATTCTTTTTCCTTTTCAGTTCTTGTTTGACTAGTAATGGAATTGCTTGTTCTAAAACTCCTTGGTTGTTTCTGTTTCACGTCGTAGATCTCTGTAATGTTGACTAGCTAATATGAACCAATCTCCAGATAGTGGCTATCTTGATAAATGTATATAAATTAGTAGGCATTGAGAATTGTGTTTTGACTGGATTTTATATATCTGGGTTTCATATTAATAATTAATCTCTTTGTGGCAGTTCTGGTCCAATGCCCATGTGGCGTGGAAGGACAAAGTTCAACGATCTAGCTATCTGCAGAGATATCATGTGAGGATGACATCATGGGCAATTGGGCACGACATGCATAGCTGATCTTACCTGCTATCAGGAAGGCCTAAATTATTGCTCAGAGAGCTGTGTCGCGAATATATTCTTTCCTGTATAGGTAAAAACAGAAGATTTATCAATGCGGATTAACCACGGTTGCACTCTCAATTGAGGTTAAAACTTGTTGCCTCAGCATCTCGGCTCAACAGGTCCGGATATGTATGTGATAATCATAATATTTCTGTTGAGATTTCTTCTTAAGATGGAATTAGATAATTTTTTTAATCCCCTGTGCAGATTGGATTTCACATCGTTATTTTTCAGACAAAACCATGCACAGACCAGAGATTCAATACCAATGCCAGATGCACCTCATGCCGTGCTCCAATGGCTGAACAGACGAGATTCTTTGCTTTTGTGCAGCGATGGAGTATCTCAGTGTTTCTATACGTACGTAACCTCTCTACATTGAATGCCAACCTCATACCTCCATGGCCAATGTGGCAAGTGTTGCTGCATTAATTGCTCTCCTAGTAAAATCTCCTATTGAAAATAGCTCTGCATAAAAATGAATACGGATAAGTTTGTACAGTCGAACAGTAGAAAAAGTTTAGTCGGATAAAAGAAAATAGTAAAGTTGAAGATCTACCATTATGATTAAGCAAAAACCATGTCCTAGAGAGAAATCCTACGCTAATATTGGGTTTATTGGTAGCTGCTAAACTGGGTTTCTATGAAGCTACTTTTCCTGGTCACGGTGGTCTATAATGCTACAGAATAAATGTATTTCTGGTCTGTCGGCCGTTCGGTGCTTTGATTGCCAAGGCAGGAAAAAGGAGAAAGAAAGGTCAATGTATTAGTTTCTAAATCTTGTACAATGTGCTTTTACCTTTTCAAAAGGGGAAAGCGAACCATGAACTGCAAATTCACCTGCTTGTCATCGATTAAAAAGAGAATAATAAACATAAAGCAGAAGGCTATACCAACCCACCAGCACATGCACATTGCAGTACACATTATTTGTTTTGAGTGTTGACTCTTCGATATGTAGTTTTCAATAATTAATTCGATACAAAGATGATAGAATTTTTTAATTAACTTTGCAAGCTAGTCAGTGAGATGCTATAAATGCAGCAGAAGCCTCTCATCTCTTTCACATACTCTGCACTGCACGTCAGAACACTTCCGTATACTCTCTTTTCATCACTCTTTCTTTTTTCTCTTTCTCTTTTACCTTCCACCAATGGCTCTAAAGCTGCATGGAGCACCAATGTCCACCTGCACCACTCGTGTGATGTTCTGTCTCCACGAGAAAGGTGTTGATTTTGAACTTGTGCCTGTAGATCTTTTTGCCGGTGAAAACAAGCTGCCTCAGTTCATCGCCAAGAATGTCGGTTACCCATCGTTGTTATTTCTCTCTTCATTCCTCTTCAAGTCCTTTTAATCGCTATGTTTGAAAACACTCACTGTTTCAACTACTGCATGTGTTTCTCCTGTCATGTTCTGAGTTCAGCTCCTCGTTTGCTGTGTTTTTAATTTGCAGCCCTTTGGTCTGGTCCCAGTTCTTGAAGATGGAGACCTGACTTTGTTTGGTAAATTATAAGCTTCCATTTCTTTATGTCATTTGCTTATCTCCTCACAGAAAAAAGTGCTGAAAACGATGTAGAGAAGGTTAAAAAACAAAATCATAGATTTTTGGGTAGAAAATCTTTAACCATAATAAGGTCTTCGTATAATTAATCCCTTTTGGCTTCATTGCTTGATTGTGTTTGACAGAATCGAGAGCAGTCACAGCTTATGTGGCTGAAAAGTTCAAAGAAACAGGCCACGATCTCCTAAGGCACGAGGACCAAAAGGCAGCTGCACTGGTGAAGGTATGGCTAGAAGTAGAAGCCCATCAATTTGACCCTGCAGTTTCTCCAATCATCTACCAATACTTTGTGACTCCTCTCGCCGGCGGTTCACCTGATCAAACCATCATCGACGCAAACAAGGAAAAGCTTGGTAAAGTACTCGACATATATGAAGCCAAACTGGGCAGCACCAAGTACCTTGCAGGAGATTCCTACACGCTGGCTGATCTTCACCACCTTCCTTTCACTTTCTACCTCATGAAAACTCCCGCTGCTTCTCTGATAAACGAGCGCCCCCATGTCAAGGCATGGTGGGAGGACATTGCTTCCAGGCCAGCCTCGGCTAAAGTGATGGAGGGTATGACATTTGGAGAGAAATGAAAAAAGCTGAGTTGAAGCATTTCTGGAGTACTGCTCCATTTTAGCTACTTGAATTAAGATAAAATGTTATCTAAGTTTTCTTGGTCAGCATCAGTGACCAATTGGAGTATTGGAAGAACCCTATAATAAATATATAATGAAATCGCTTATTATAATCAAGATGGTATTAATCGGTAGATAAGGATTTTATTCTAATTTAATCAAAGATTTCGAGATCGAATCTATTAGAACAACTGCGAATCCTAGCCTTCAACTAAAAGTCCTAGTCTTTCAAGTCAAAGTCCTATTCTTTAAGCTAAAGTCCTAGTCTTTAGCAAAAGTGCTATTGTCACGAAAGTGCATCTGGACCCAGAGCGGCCCAGCGGGTCCGAAGAATCACAACTATAACTCTAAGTTGGGTTTATAACCACATGACTCAAAATATACATCTTGTTACAAACCTTCTACGCAAGTTGGGTCTCACAATCTTCCCTCCTTATAGATCTCATGTCCTCACTAGGGAAGCCCAAACGTAATTGACTTGGATCCAAACTCATGGGCCCAAATGTGAACACATAACATGGCCCAAGCCCAACCGGAAGAGGGAGCGAGATCGGCTCTGCTACCATTTATCACGACCCGGCCCCCGAACCCCCGGCTCAGCGGGCTCGGACGCCTATGTGTGTGTGATGGATCGCAACTGCAACGCTGAGTTGGGTTTCTAACCGCATACCCCAAAAGATACATCTTGTTACAAATGATCTACTCACACAACACATATAAGTCCAAGACCTCCCCCACTCCTTTCCGATGTGGGATTGGATAACATTGACCCCCTACGCAGGCTGGGTCTCACAATGAGCAGCTAAATTGGTAAGAGGCGTCTTCCTTAAAGGAATAAAAGGCAGTGGATGGTGGTTCAAATACCAGTGGCAGCATGCCAAGGGATTAAAAAGTGTTCCACTACCAGACAATACCTGATATATGAGTGTGTGTTTGTACCTCCAGGGAGGGGGTCCTCACATAAAAGGCACCAAAAAGGTATACTGATGGAAAAATTCGTTATTCACATCTTGCTATTTTAGAACCAGTCAACCATAAGCAGGCACTTCAAGATGTTCAGTGGACAACAACTATGAAAGAAGAGTTACAAGCTTTGTCTCGTAACAAAATGTGGACACTAGTTCCTCCATGCTCATCCTATAACATTATTGGATGCCAATGGGTGTTAAAAGTCAAGCAAAAGGTTGATGGCAGTATTGATCGATACAAAGCTCGATTAGTTGCAAAGGGATTTAACCAAAGGTATAACATAGACTATGATGACACTTTCAGTCCTGTTGTTAAACCATATACTATCAGACTTACCTTATCGATTACTGTGTCAGGATGATGGAGTTTACGACAACTTAACGTGAGTAATGCCTTTCTTCATAGAACTCTTTAAAAAAATGTTTACATGGTTCAACCACTTAGGTTTGAGGATAAAGAAAACCCACATTGTGTCTGCAAACTAAATAAGGCATGGGTTAAAACGAACTTTACGAGCTTGGTAGTGTATGTTGAACTATAAGTTGTAAGAAAGTGGGTTTTTTCCTTCGAAGGCTGATGTGTCTCTATTTATCTACAACAAGAAAGGTTTGTGTAAGGACCCGAACCCGAAAACCAGGCCCTTACTGTCGTGAAACCTGGACAAGCCCAATACGTGGACCAATCCAAATCTCACAAGGCTTAAACGACTTTTCAAACACGATTCCCAAAATAGACACATTTAAAATTTCAAGAATTGGAGCATATCAAATAAGAAACAGACATCTGGCATAAAAATCGGAGTGAACAAAATACCACAGCGGAAGTCTTAATTTCAAAACGGAAAACAGGTTCATACGGCCACAAGCCCAAAATCACAAACTGGGCTTAAAGCCCGGATCATAAAAACCGTATAAAATAAAAGTTAAATCATCAAACGAGTCAAACAGGAAATGCCAAAAAAGGAAAACCGTGTAAAACATGCAAGTGCGATAGTCTAGCCAAGTCGTAGGAAGCACTCACACCTCAAACGCAGTCTACGACTCACGAACTATTCCTGAAAGGGGGAAACAACAACGGGTGAGATAATAAAATCTCAGTAGGAGTCACAGCATCATATGTCCTTACGGGGAGACGAGAGTACAAGCAAAGAAGAGGGGAAACGAATTACGATATGAATAAGGACGTAACGGAAACAAACAGAAGGATAAGGAATTCACACATTAAAGTTTCATATTGTAGAATACGATCCCAACCCAATAGGTTATATAACAACAACTCGTAACACAATACTATTAACAATGTCAACCAAAAAAAACCCATCGGGATGGACATAATAAACCACTCCTCGAGTAACCCCCGCTAAAGGGAAACTAGGAGCCCACTGGCAGTTTAAATTTATATTTTAAGAAAATAATATAAATAAATATATACGTAACCCTTACTGCCAGTGTTGTCCGAGACTGGGCAGAGAAAACATAACACACATCATACCCGTCTCAATACTCAAAACGGATCAACCTGCGAAGTCATGACAGGTAACGATAACAACACCCATACGACTCCCGAACAGGTAAGCAACTCTCCCCTATCACCGGGATTCCGTTTACTTACCTTGCATTGGCCAAGCAAACGTTATAATAACTGTGGATACACAAGCTGGAACATGTAGATGGTTCATAAAACGCCTTTTTTTTTTGTCAAACGTTATAGTTCCCACAATAATACGTTAATAACATATTTGATAAAATTCGTAATACCAAAACAATAGTTTTGAAACTTAGTATATTTGCCTAACCCCCACAATCCATTATGAACCCACCCAAAAATTTAAGTTAAGCCAAATACCAATACTTAGAAAATCAGAAACAAAATTTCTCCATAGAACCCGTAAGTGAATAAAAGAAAAGACTTTTAGACATTCACCCTATGTTATGATTTATTAGTTAATTAATTAATTAATTAATTAATTCCTTTAGCAAATCCCACGACAAGGGGAGTAGTTTTTGCTGAAGAAGAACTCGATGCATGCCTGGTACGAAGCTTTGAATGCGAAGGAAAAGAAACCGAAGAGGAGAAAGGAGGACCTATCTCACTCACGTAAATGGGATCAAGAACAATTTGGCTTAGGTCCCATTTTCATAATTTATTACTAACTAATTAATAATTTTATTTGGTGAAATCTTCAACGGGAGAACTGGAAACCAACATCGCTGAAAGAGAAAGGGAACCCAGGCACGCGTCACACGAACTGAGGACGAGGAACCGGATCCGCTAGGGAAGAAGGAAGCTACTCTTGGTACGCAGCTTCACAGGAGGAGGAACTTGAATGACCCGAAACCCTGGAGGAGAAAGGAGAGCACTCGTCGTTGTGAAAGGAAGGAGAGAGATGTTGGCAAGGGTTAACGGGAATGCAGAGGAGAACAGTTCACAGAACCAGAAGAAGAAAGAAAGAGATGAGACACGGAAACAACGAGAAGAGCCTGCGAAACTGGTAGAGGGCAGCTCGCGGCACTCGGAAGGAACAAAGAAGGGAGCACGAATCTGGTGCTTCACCCGTTGTTAACGAAAGTCGGGACTGGTAAAGGAACTGGGTACATCGGGCTTAGCAGGGGAGAACAGTTTGCAGTGCCGGAAGAGAAAAGGAAGAAACGAGGGCACAAAAATGAGGAGAAGATCGTGGAGAACAGCTCGCGACGTCGGGACAGATGAAGAACGCACGCCGGGAAATAAACAGAGAAGAAGAAGGCACCCACACACACTCGGAAGGCAAGGGAAGAACAGGGAAAATTGGGGAAAGAAGTAACAGGGGAACACGTGAAGAAGGAGAAGAAAAATAGACGCCTGGGTATCGGAGATGCCAGGAAACGACAGATGGAGATCTCGGGGGATCGCGCACGAAGCATAAGAAGGAGAGGTTCGTCACAGGCGTGAGTTGGGTACCAGAGGAAGGAAACAGAGGTGAGGTCTGAGAGGCAACAAGGTTAGGTGCAAATGGGAAAAAAAAAACAGACACAAACTGCTTTACACGAGGGGAAGAAAATAAAGAAGTACTTGGCGCTGAGGGGAAGGAACGAACGAACGGAAAACAGAAAGGCAGGGGCGCGGCTTTGATCCCGTTCGTGGCCAGCGCTGAATAAATCAATTGGCAAGGGTATCCGAATTTGATCAGCAGAAACCAGTCCCAACGGAAAGGGGAAACATATCAAGCAACACAACATATAAGGGAAAATAATCCACAAAGAACGCACAAACACAGGATCACGGGAAAAACAAATAAACAATAGAACGCACAAACAACGAGGATGAACAACAGCCGATCAAACAGATGAGGCGTAGTCTCCTACCTGAAGTGCAGATGAACAACCGGCAATCCCTTTGCCCTTATCACGATACGCGGACTCAGATACACCTGAATCAGACCACAATCAGACAAAGATCATAAACCTAATTTAAAATACGAAAAGAACTTCTTACCGTACCCTTACCGATCTACAGAACTGACAGATGATCTAACACTGGGGAACAAAAAGGCTAGAGGCAGCGGATTGGAAGTGATGTGAGAAAGGGAAAACAGAGAGCGAACGGTTACACTGTATGTCTGAAACGTGGGTAGGGGTTCTGGCTAGACTAGGCAGATGGGTTTTAAAAGGTGTGTGTACAGGGTCGGGCCTGAGGTAAGTAAGTGGGCCTGGAAACAAAACACAAACATTTAGAAGGCCCTAGGGAAGGTAAATAGGCCCGGAAACAAGCCCGGGTCCAATAGGGGCAAAACGGTAATTTTTTTTGGCGTTTCGGTTTCCGTCTCGGTCAACACGTCAAATGTACACGTGGACCACTAATACGACGCTGACTGGACAAAACCATACCAAGAACAAAGCCAAAAAAAATATAATCGAAAATGACCAAAATTAAAAACAACCTAAGAGACCTCTTAAACACTCACTCTAAGTCTCAATTCACTCAATACAATCTCTAGAAACATAAACCACTCAATCCCTTAAGAGGAACAACCAACCCCTTTACACACCCAAGCCTTCTTAAGCTCAAATTTCAATTCCAAGCTCAACCAACATCAAAATTGGTTTTCTAAATCCACAAAACTTCTCTACAACACACAAACAACCTAATGCAAGCAATGGAATCAACCAATTTCATTCAATTCAACAAAAACACAAATTTCCCAAAATTACCAGCGAAAACTTTAAATGATCATCCATGGATTAATTATTGTTTTCATGCAATCTAAAGCATCAAACCATCACGGTAAACATCTAAGCATGCTAAAACAACCAAAAATTGAAAAGAAAAAATAGAAAAAATTAAGCATTTACCTCAAAAATCGAAATTAACGAAAAACACTTAAATTTGGCCAAAACCACTCCAAACCTAACATACACAAGTGAAAATCTGAGGAGAGTTATGATTTTGAACAAGTCCCAATTGCTAATGTTAAAGGAAAATCAATTGGTGAAGAGAATTGAAATTGGGAAAAAAGAAAAGAAAATGTTACCTTTGGCTTGCAATCGTGAGAAGGAATGAGAGGGGGAAAGGCTGGTATACTGGGTGCTCGTGTGAGTGAGCTGGTGCTTTAAGTAGGGACATTTTTGTTATTTTAAAAATCTAGATTTTTTTTAAAATTCTTAAAATCTGAAATAAATATAACATGACTCACATATGCCCCAAGTAGGACAAAGTAAAATTTAAAAGCCCAAAATATGAAAATTAGGCCTTTAAAACGTAATTGGGCTCAAGAAACAAAAATCGGGCCCACCAAAGGTAAGTCGGCCCAAAGACGGAGGGTCACTCAAAATGGGCCTCCAAAACTCATATTCGGGTCAAAGGAATAGAAATTGGTATATCCATTGGACTCAAACCTCGAACAACACATCAATCGACTAACTATTCTATTGCACACTAAAACTTTAAAACGACACGTTGCTCAAATTATTGACACACTACAAGCGACATGACGTTTTAGAGATCCTAAACTCGACACATAAGCTCTATGACTATTTCCATATCACTCGATCAATTGGTCAACTCACGCAAACCGACCAATCTGAAAATTCTGGCTGAATCCGAATACTGACTGGACTGTCAAAAGAACGGAGTCTCACAACTAGTAGTATGGTGTGATCACTTAGGAGGAACATAACTTTCATCAAATTCTTTGTTCCATGCAAGAACAAAGCATATAGAGATTGATTTCCATTTTGTGCGGGAACGAGTAGCTGCCAAAGCCCTTGAAGTAAAATTCATTTCTTCTCAAGATCAAATTGATGATATCTTCATCAAGCCACTACTAGTTCGCCAACTCTCCAATTTTCGACACAATCTTAATCTAAGCTTAATTAGATTAGATTGAGGGAGGCTATTAAAACAACTACACGTGTATCCTAGCCTTCAACTAAAAGTCCAGTCTTTAGCTAGAGTGCTAGTCTGTTGTTAACTAGTTCTATTCTCAAGCTTTAAATATCACGCAGCTGTACTATCTTGCCTATAAATAAAACACCCCACTTATACAAATGAGTATGGAAAACAATTTCTTCTTTTGATTTGTATTAGTCGGTTTTACAGAATCCACCATTCGTCATCATTAAATCTTCGAAAAGAGTTTATCATTAAAAATATCTTAGTCAACGAAATATATTTTAATAAATATTCTAAATATATATTTATTTTAATGAATATTGACGAAAACTGAAAAAAATTAATAATGAGATCGAGCGGAAATAATTTTTTATTAAAAAAAATTATGATGGGATCAGAATGTATAAACAAAGCAAGTATGCTATTCACGGGGCAGCTGTCGTGTCCAATAACACGAAGACAAAAAGAGTCAAAATGTGTAATGATTGACACGTGGACAAAGCCTCCAAAGTCACCTGTCGCGGTCCTTTATAATAGGCTTCATCCGTTTCCTTGCTTCAATCGCCGAGAAGCAGGGGTAGGAGCCTTTTTTGTAGTCGGCGTTAGTATAGCTGGGTTAGTATCTCTACCAGCAATCGTCGTTTGATGATGGCATCCATTAGAGTCCACGGAGTACCGGACTCGCCGCCGGTGAGGAGAGTTCTTGCTTGCCTTTACGAGAAGGGGATCGACTTTGAGTTTGTTCGGGTCGACTACAGAACGTTTGAGAACAAGAAGGAGCCATTCCTTTCCCTCAACGTAAGTGGTAAAGAAGCCATTCAGTCAAATATATACATTTCTCTCTAATCTTGCATCTCTTTGTCTGAACTTTGCAGCCATTCGGTCTGCTTCCAGCTTTTGAAGATGAAGATATAAAAATGTTTGGTAAAATCTTTCCATCAGATTTTTCGGGGTTTTCTATAGAGGGAGAGATGAGTGAAGAAGTATCCTTGACTTTTCGATCTTTTTCGTTTGGTTTTTTAATGTGCAGAGTCGAGGGCAATCACAAGCTACATAGCCAGAGAGTATGCCGATAAGGGAACACAGCTTATATATACTTCAGGGAAATCGATGGCGGAAATGTTGGTATGGATGGAAGTGGAAGCTACCCAATTTAACCCGGTGTTCAGAAACTTGGTTCAGGAAATAACTTTTAAGCCGTTGAGGGGATTGCCTACTGACACAGCCATATTGGAGCAAAGCAAAGCCAGACTCAGCGATGTCCTTGATATGTATGAGGCCAGGTTGGCTCAAAACAAGTACTTGGCAGGTGACAGGTTCACCTTGGTGGATCTGCATCACCTTCCTACCATCACCTCCATGATAGAGAATGGTTGGAAGGAATTGTTTAGTTCACGCCCTCATGTTAACTCCTGGATTGCTGATATAACAGCAAGGCCAGCTTGGGCTAAGGTCCTTGCCATGGTTGACATGAAATAGGCTGCCCTGATACCTTCCAATCAGATATATCTGAATGTTTTCCTCAGTGTTTTGCCTTTTCCTGCTCTTTTCACTGTCTTGCGAACTAGTTTGATTGGTCTGTTCATCCTGTTGAAGTTGGGAGAATTAGTTTTCTCTCTCTCTCTCTCTCAGTACAATGCAGTTTCCATTATTTTATGAAGAACCCTCTTTAATTTATTCATTGCTTTCCACGATTACTATTATAATATTACAAGTAGGAAGTTGGCTTTCTACGTCTTGGACAAAAGAATGCAGTTGTCACTTACGTCTGCGTGCATTGAATTTGTTAAATATTTGATTTCGAAAATTGGTCCTGGGTGCCTTTGACTTTGTAATTCTCGTTAGAGCCACTCTCTTAATAATATATGTTATCTTCGGAGTTCTCTTTGCAGCTACCAAAGTCTTTTGATTGATAATGGCATCCATGCATGAGGGTCTACGGTCACCGCCAGTAAGGAGAGTTATGGTTCGAATTAATCCCTGTGGACAGTTCAGAACAGGAGAAAATAAGGAGCCATTCCTTCGTAATTGACAAAGGAAAAGATTGAAAAACACTCCGATGTGGAATCTGATGTATGTTTCTGTATCAAATCTTACAGTTCTTTGTCTGAATTTTTGAATTTTGCAGCCATGCGGGCAACTCCCCGCTTTTGAAGATGGAGATATCAAGAAGTTTGGTAAAGTTCGTTAATTTTAATGTAGATATTATTAGGATATTAAAGTTTTATTTTAACTATAATTAAAGAATTCGGTTGGATGGAAGTGGAGTATCTGCAATTCGGGTCGGTGTTTAGAACCGGATCCGGGAGCTAACTTTCAAGCCATTAATGGGATTACCTCCTGATACAGCCGTACTGGAGGAGAGCAGATGTAAAATGAGCAACATCCTGGATGTGTATGAGTCCCGGTTGGCTCAATCCAAGTACTTGGTAGGTGACAGGTACTCCTTGGTGGAGCCTCACCAACTTCCTACGGTAAGGTACCTGCTGGACTCTGATTGGAAGGAATTGTTCGATTCACTCCCACACATTAGTTCCTGGATAGCCGAGATGACCTCAAGGCCAGCTTGGGTTAAGGTCCTTTCCATGAAAGACCAACCATAGAATGCCTTGATCGATGCCTTCTAATCCTCAATCTATCCGAATGTGTTCTCAAAGCATTTTGCTTTTCGCTTTCTTCTTTCTTGGTTTTGCGCAACAGTTTGCTGGATCTTTAGTTGTTGTCTTCTTCATACTCTTCAGTCTCAGTCTCTGTTCCCTTTTTGTCGGGTTCCATGCTTCAATCCTTATGGAGATACTGTGCAACTTGCACCAGATACTATCCAGCTCCATAGCCATACTTTCGATCTTATGACATTACTTGGGTCCACTATTGTGCTATGATCAACCAAAACCCACAAGTTTTCTCCACTAAACAGCTTGACCATCTTAATGTCAGCTGGTAGCCCATTTTCTCATACCAAGTCTATGGACAAGCCTTTTCTTGAAGTGTTAATCGCTGTACACCAAAATCCAACCAGCCAATCAAACAACCAAGCAAGTCGTAGAAAAGACATACTGGTTTCCAATTTTGTGGTGGAAATTTTTTCTTTGACTCGAAATTGCAGATTAGATAACTGGACAGAGAAGAAAAAAACAAAGGCAATTTGAGACAATCGCATACATAATTTGACCGTAAATTCAGAATAGAGGAGCATGGCTAGTCAGAGATGTCAGTGTTCAGCTGTTGCTATCACTTTTTCCGCTGCCCTTTATGTAATTCTAGCTGCAACTTTTATCAGGAAAATATTGAAAAACTTTTATTGTAAAATCTTACAGTTCTTTGTCTGAATTTTGCAGCCGTTCGGACAACTCCCGGCATTCGAAGATGGAGATCTAAAGAAGTTCGGCATATATAGTTCATTAATATTACAGGAAAAATGAATTCAAGTGTCTTAAACTTCTGAGAACAATTCTGTTTACGATCGAACAAGAAGTTATTGGTATAAACAAAACAAAGGTTTTTCTTTATAATCCTTTCTTGTTGAACTTATACCATTCTCACTTTTGAAAGGGGTATAAAGCACGTCTGTTGACTATGTAAATGTCGCTCCAGCCACCAAGTTATATAAATAGTTAATAGTTATCCTAAGATACGTTTCAAGGAGCTTCTGAGTTTTCTTTGGTTGGGATGGCATCCATAAAGGTCTATGGTGTCCCCGACTCGCCGGCGGTGAGGAGAGTTATGGTTTGTCTTTACGAGAAAGAGCTAGACTTTGAGTTAGTCCCTGTCGACTACAAAACAGGGGAAAACAAGAGGGAGCCATTCCTTTCCCGTAATGTAAGAGTCAAAGGGGAAAATATTGAAACCCTTTTCCTGTACATATACTTTTGCATCAAATCTTACGTTTCACTGTCTGAATCTTGCAGCCATTCGGGCTACTCCCAGCTTTTGAATATGGAGACATCAAGATGTTTGGTAAAGTTCATCAATTTTACTGTACATTTGACCTGAACTTTTGAGAATCATGGGGTGTTTACGTGTATGTAGAGTCAAGGGCCATCACAAACTACATCGCTAGAGAGTATAGCGACAAGGGAACACAGCTGCTTTACACTTCAGGGAAGGAGATGGCGGAAATGTTGGTCTGGCTGGAAGTGGAGTCTCTCCAGTTTGGGACGGTGTTTAGAACCTGGGCACGTGAGGTAGTTCTGAAGCCATTAGCGGGATTGCCTTCTGATATAGCCTTAGTGGAGGAAAACGGATCTAAGCTCAGCAGTATCCTTGATGTGTATGAGGCTCGGTTGGCTCAATCCAAGTTCTTGGTCGGTGATAGGTTCTCCTTGGTGGATCTGCACCACCTTCCTACCGTGAGCTACCTGATGAACTCTGACTGGAAGGAAATGTTTGATTCACGTCCACATATTAGATCATGGATAGCTGAGATAACCTCAAGGCCAGCTTGGGCTAAGGTCCTCGCCTTTAAACTGCCTTGATCGAAACCTGCCAAGTAATTTTTGCTTTCTTGGGTATTTTACTTTTTTTTCTATTTTGAAGCAGGTGTCTAGGGTGAAGAGAATTAGATTTTTCTTCCCCTCCCTGCTCCGGCAAGAATAAAAAAAGAGGGTCATTTTCTACTAAGTCGGTCGTTGCGGCCTCTCCTATGTTCTTTATCTTTATTCATGACTTTCTAGAACTACGATTACCATACATTTAATACAGTTTAAAGTACCCATTTTGAACAACCTGTCTGTCTCTCTCACATCCGAAGATTCTGGCGGACATGGATTGGGAGGGATATGTTTTGTGTGATGGTATTATTTGTAATGACATGTATCTTTTGGACTATGTGGTTAAAAATTTAACTGAATGTTGTGATACATCACGCACACATACACGTTCATGTTCGCAGGTCTTGGATTTATATATGTTGTGTGATAGTATTATTTATAACAAAATATATTTTTTAAATTTTATAATTAAAAATTTAATTAAATATTACAATTATGATATACATACATATCCAAGTCTGGACCGACAATCCAAATCTGGGTCGTGACTGACATGGATGGTATGCAAGAGCCACCTTCTGTTGCGATCTTATCAAGATTTTTAGATGCTTTTATTATATGGATTATTTTAATAATATCTGAGGTTATAATGATCCAAAAGAAGCATACTATGAAACCGAGTGTCCCTAAGCTTAAAACCTAAATTTATAATGCAAATCGTGTCCATTTAATATCAACTGACAGGTTTTGGGTTGTGGGTCGGGCAGTGTATTTATTATGGCTGAGGATACCGAGATGGGCATCCTCGAATCTCTATCCCATTTGTTCGTTACTTCCTAGAAAAATTGTTATGATATTACCAAGAAAAAATGGGTTCCTTCAAGAGCACTGTTATGATGTCACCAAATCTTTTAAAAGATACCTTTAATTTCAGATTTAGAAGGAGACAATAGCAAGCATCACACTAACTTTCTGCTTATTTATAGAAAGATGGGCTTTACTTTATTGTGTGGTGGTTGATAGCTAGCACGTCCCCGAAGAGTATGGATTATATAAAAAGTGTATGGTTGAAGAGTGATATGCCCTTCACACATAGCCAGCCTTGATATAAAAACGACAGGTAAGGGTATCTCAAATAAATCATCTTCTTCCTAATCTGACAACCCTAGAGCCTCATTCGACCTCTTCATGGCAGCCATGAAAGTCCATGGAACCGCTTTGTCACCAGCTGTAGGTCGAGTTATAGCTTGTCTCTACGAGAAGGAGCTTGAGTTTGAGTTTGTTCCGGTTAACATGAGCACTGGTGACCACAAGAAGGAGCCTTTCATTTCTGTCAATGTAAGTATTATGGGATCTCATAGTTGTATTGCTGTTTACTGAATCCAACACTGATTTCTTGGTATGGTGTTCCAGCCGTTTGGTCAGGTGCCGGCATTTGAACATGGAGATATAAAGATGTTTGGTATGTATGAGTACTGTTATAAGGCATAATTAACCATGGGTATAATTATATTTGTGACTGTGGTTGCTCCTCCATTAACGTTCCGAGTACTTTTGAATTGGTAACAGAATCAAGGGCCATCTCAAAGTTCATTGAGCAAGAATATGCTGACAAGGGGGCTCGCCTGAGTTACCCATCAGGGAAGCCGCTGGCGAGTTTGCTGGTCTGGCAGGAGGTGGAGGCTCTCCAGTTTGATCCGGCTGCTGGAAAGCTGGTTTGGGAGCTACATTTTAAGCCAATAATTGGGATACCCCAAGATGCAGCTGCCATAGAGGAAAACGTGACTAAGCTTGGAAAGGTACTGGATGTCTATGAATCCCGTCTGGCTCAATCTAAATACTTGGCAGGTGATAGCTTTACCTTGGCGGATCTGCATCATCTCCCTTGTGTAAGTCTGTTGATGGGGACACAAGTCAAGAAACTGGTCGATGCTCGCCCCAGTGTTGGCAAATGGGTAGGTGATATCACCTCAAGACCTGCTTGGGCTAAGGTTGTAGCTTTTCAAAAACAACAGTAAAGGCAGAGGAAAGTGATGTAGTAGTTTGGTTGCACGATCGCGCAATTGCTATACCTGCGCCAATGTCTGAATAAGGGTTTGTAGTTTGACTTTTTGTTATGTTGTGTTGTTTGTTTTATACTAATTGTGTTGTTTGTTTTCGACTTTAATGCCTCTTGTCTGTCTCTTCATGTCTCATATTTAGAGTTGGGTTTTGATGAAACACTGCTTGAGAGATTAAGGGTTGGGTTCAAAGAAGTCATCTTTAACTTCTCACACGGTAGAAAATTAATGCGCAAACAGAGTTGAACATCGCAAACTAGTATGTTTAAACAGAGTTACTTGAAAACCAATGGCAGTCATTGGTGTCAAGGATAGGAGTAAAGAGTTTCGAAATTTCTGGACAAGATCAAGAGCGATTACAGTAGATATCAGCCATGAATATGGTGTGTAGGGGACCGACTAGCTCCTCGAGCAATGAGACGGCCTGATGCCTTCAAAGGTGATCTTTGTTTGACCTCCACCCTAGCTTACAGCTTCCCCTTCAATCAGAGTTGATGATTGACTCTCCTTCTGGGA
Organism: Passiflora organensis; assembly: GCA_019739055.1. Lineage (NCBI taxonomy): Eukaryota > Viridiplantae > Streptophyta > Magnoliopsida > Malpighiales > Passifloraceae > Passiflora > Passiflora organensis. The sequence continues at coordinate 2,841,377 of JAEPBF010000223.1, read as the reverse complement.
AAGCAGGGAAGTTTTCAGTGTCTTGTTCTTTTCGGCCAAATTTGTGCTTCGAAATAGGGAACCAAGGCTTTAAATTTAGTGCCAGACAAGGAAATTCACATATTTGGTTTCTCCAAAACAAAAGGGAGGAAAGTTGGAAAAACTCTAACCGTGTAATGTTGAGCAGTTCACAATTGTAATCAAATTACACAGTAAGTAGGTTCAAATTCTAATTGGTTGATGAACAATTCAATATCACAAAAGAGGTTATCCAAAACAATCATAGAGAAAGCCAGTGAAGAGCAGTAGTCAGCCTACCTCAGAACTCCAACCATGACAGCAGCTTCCGAGTACTTATTTCATCATCCCATAAGCTTCAACGAGCAGACAACTGATCTTGAGTTTTGACTTGTATATCTGTCAAATAGTTAGAAAGTGCGTGTCAAGAAGATTTTTGACTTTCAGTTTCTGCTGAAAATTGAGCGCCGTAATATCTTAACCCCGACATTTTTTGCCAGAAATAAAAGATTAAGCAAGCCAAACAACGTAGTAATGTAGTAATAGAACATGGCTTACCATCGTTTCATTCAGGATGTTGAAAGCAGATGGAAGATTGAAACAAGAAACAAATAGTTGCGATCATTCTTTATGAATCTCTTAAATGGTTCAAGAAGAAGCAGATTTTGTATGAATCATCTTCCATTAACAAGTAACCATCAGTCAAAGGTCAAGAAACAGAGGCGCCTCAGGCACTGCAATACTCGTGTCTTCATGCTCAACAGAAGGATACTCAGCAGAAGGATGACTCTTTCTGAGCATATAAAAACAGCATATCTTACTGGGATAACTGACCAAAATATCTTTCCTGAGGTTCTGATTCTATAGAACTAAAACCCATGTCCTTGATAAGTCCTTTCTCCTTCATCAAGTCCCTTATTTTGGTAACATCATTCCATCTTTCCATCTTAGCATACAAATTGGCCAGAAAAATGTAATAAGCACTATTCTCTGGCGCTAATTCCACAAGCTTCTTCGCCGCAAGTTCACCTAATTCAAAATTCCCATGAGCTTTACAGCCAGAGAGCAATGATCCCCACATGGACTTGGTAGGCTCAAAAGGTATTTCTCTTATGAGTTTCAAAGCCTCTCCAAGGCACCCAGCACGTGCCAAGAGATCAACCATACAAGCATAGTGCTTTACGTTGGGAGAAAAACCATACTTCCCAACAACCAACGAACCAAAGATTGCTCGACCTATATCAACCAGCCCCGAGTGGCTGCAAGCGCTGAGCACGTTAATCAAAGTCACTTCATCTGGCTTAAACTCTTCCTGCAGCATTCTATTAAACCACCAAACTGCATCCTGTCCGCACTTAGCAAAAGCGAGCCCCTTAATAACAGCATTCCAAGTAAAGACGTTCTTTTTTCCCATGCTTTCAAAAACACCTAAACCAGCTTCAACCCTCCCGCATTTCACATACATATCAATCAACGAGGTCCCCAAAATCACATCCATCTCCCACCCATTTCTCCTCACAAAATCATGAATCCAAGCCCCCATTCCAACCGCTCCATAACCCGCGCAGGCACCCAAAGCATTCACCATCGTCACCCGATTAGGCACCACACCATCATACTGCATCTTCTCAAAAGCCAGTAACGCATCACGGTACATCCTGGCATTCCTAAATCCCATTATTAAAACAGTCCATGACACAACATCTCTTTCGGGCATTTCGTCGAACAACTTATGGCACAACCCCATCCATCCACACGACGCATACAAATCCAGCAAAGAATTCAAAACATAAATATCATGGCAATGCCCCAACCTGACGACATGGGCGTGCACGCAACAGCCCTGTTCGAACTCCTTGAGGTCAGAAAGGGACTTGAGGAGAAAAGGGTAAGTGTAGTGATTGGGAGCAACCGCGTTGCTGAGCATATAAGAATAAATAGAGTGAGGAACGCGGGGTGTCTGAGAGTAAGCGAAGGCTTTTATGAGGGAGTTGCAAGTGAAGGCGTTAGGGCGCTGGTGGAGGTGAGTGAAGAAGAGGGGGAGAGAGTACTGCAGAAAATACACGAACTGGTAGGCTGCGACGAAATGTTTGGCGACAGAAGTGTCCGATCGAAGGTTGTGAAGGATAAGCTGGGCCTGAATTTGGCTGAAGGGCAGTCGGCCTTGGGGAGCGTAGTGGGTTAACAGATGGATGATTCTCGTCGCCGCCTCGCTTTTGAGATGCAGAGAGCGTGTAGTCATGTGAGGATCCGTCGATGTGTCCCCCTTCTTCGGGAGAACAACTTTGTCATTTGAAAGCACTGTGACTTTTCCGGTTCGAGCATCCGGTTCTTTTACATAACCTATTGGTATGAAAATGTCGGTCTCGAAATTTCAAAATTATTGATATAAAGTTATTTTAGTATTATAAAATTAATAATAATATTTGAAATAAAAACTGACTGGTTTTATATTTTTTAAAAATAATTATTTTAATTTTTATAAAATATTTTGATAATTGTTAGGCTTAGTTATGTTTTGTATTTATTAAATAAAGAATAATATTAGAAATAATGTTTGGTTTTATATGAAAATTGATATATAAAAATATCCTTTGTGGTTCAAAGCTGTTAATTTAGGATTTAAATATATCTAAAGAATAGTATTTTTTTCTAACTATATTTTAGTATAATAATTGTTGGAATCCCTTCCATGTGAAGCATGAGGATTAAAATAGACGGTTGGTAAATATTTGTTTTAAATAAACATGAATATTTACTTGTTAAATATCAATAAAAAAGGTGAAAATATAATTGACTTTTGTTAAGAAGGAAACAAGAGAAATCAACGTGTGAAGAGGATGAGATTGGAGTTTGAGGTAAAATTTGGTTGGAATTCTTAGAGTTGATGATCTTCTCTTTCGTCAAAGCCATAAACTGGTTTTTCTATCCTTATTCTGCTTTACTCTGTGGATGACTTCTAATGTAAATTGGTGATGTTGATTATGGATCTGTTTTTCTTGTGAAACTTTGTATAAAAAATACTTGATACTGAAAGTTTGGTCAGCAACCACTGTGGTTTTTACTCGTTTTGGGTTTCCACATAAATTCTGGTGTCTTTTACAATTTTATAGTATGCAATTAATTTGATCTTGTTTAGAGGCATAAATTGAGAAGAATTTTGTGTCAAAAATTCTAACAAGTGGTAGTGGAACCAGGTTCTATTGAACAAGATGGCTGAAGAAAAATTTATAAAAATGGTATTCTTAAAAGGAGCAACCAACTGGCACTATTGGAAGGGGAAGATGATAGATCACCATTATTCAAAAGATTTATATGATCCATTGAATGATTCAAAACTAGATGATATGACAGAGAAAGAATGGACAAGACTGAATAAAAAAGCTACGGCTTGTCTTAAACAGATGGTGGATGAATCTGTGTATCATCATGTATTTGAATTGTCGACCTCTAAAGAAATGTGGAAGAAGGTTGAAGATGTGTTTGAAAAGAATACTGTTGGAAGAAGCTAGAAGAGCTACTCTAGCTTAAAAGAATAAAAGAATAAAAGAATAAAAGCAGAGGTCGTTCAAAATCAAGGAAGGGAGCGAGATGTTATTATTGTGATAAGGAGGGATATACTAAAAAAAATTGTTGGAAACTCAATAAGGATCAAAAAGGAAAAGGAAAGAAGCATGGTGAACAAACTGCAAATATTGTTGCAGAGGATTTGGTTATTGTCTATGACTGCGGAAATGATTATTTGACCATTGAGTGTGATGCCACTTGGATTGTTGATTCTGGGGCATCATTTCATGCTACTCCTAACCATGATCTCTTTACTACTTATGAGTCATCAGATTTGGGAGTGGTAAAGATGGGTAACACTGGTACTTCGAAAATTGTTGGGCATGGAGTTGTTAATGTTATAACCAACAAAGGCTATAGACTAATGTTGAATGATGTCAGACATATTCCAGATTTAAGATTAAATTTGATGTCTGCTGGTGTACTTGATGATGAAGGTTTCCAATCTAACATTGCACGAGGTATATGGAAACTGTCAAAAGGGTCTCTCATTGTTGCAAGTGGTAAGAAGTGTTGTAGTTTGTACAAAATTGATACGAATCTGTTTCAACGGGAGGTTAATGTATCCTCACAAGATCTTACTGAAGATTTGTGGCATCATCGCTTAGGCCACATGAGTGAGAAAGAACTAGAGCTTTTGAAGAAGCATAATTTACTTTCAAACATCAAAGAAATTTCAATTATTCCTTCTGGCCATTGTTTAATGGGTAAACAACGAAGAACATCTTTTGCAAATTCAAGTACAAAGAAGTCTAATACTCTTGAGTTGGTGTATTAAGATGTGTGTGGTCCCATGGAGGTAAAATCTCTTGGTGGTTCTTTTTATTTTGTTACTTTCATTGATGATGCTTCTAGGAAGGTATGAGTTTATGGCATGAAAAATAAAAATGAAGTATTTAGTATTTTTAAGAATTTTCATACGATGGTTGAGAGAGAAACTAGTAAACTGTTGAAATGGCTGACAATGGTGGTGAGCATTGTTCTATTGGATATGCTAAATATTGTAACAAGCATGGTATTAGGCATAAGAAGACAGTTACGTACACTCCTCAACACAATAGAGTGGCTGAAAGGATTAATAGAACTATTTTTTAAAAAAATAAGAAGTATGTTGTCCACGTCAAAATTGCCTAAGAGTTTCTGGGGTGAAGCTTTAGTTACAACTTGTTACTTGATCAACAGATCTCCTACTTATGCTTTGGATAGTGATATACCAGAAAGAGTATGGAGTGGTAAGAAGTTAAATTATTCTTATTTGAGAGTATTTGGTTGTAAAGCATTCGTACATGTACCAAAAGAACAAAGGTTAAAGCTTGATGCTAAAGCCATGTAATGTGTTTTTATTGGATATGGTGATGATAAATTTGGATATAAACTTTGGGATCCTAAGAAAAAGAAAGTTATTCGTACCAGAGATGTGATTTTTAGAGAGGATCAAACACTTGAAGACTATGGAAGAGAAGTCAATCATGTTAAATCTCATGAACTGTTTGAAAATTTTAGTGGATCATCCACCTTAATTAAAAACAATGGCATGGCTCAAGATGGAGGGGAGGAGAATGCTGCTCATGATCATTTATCTAGTATTGATGAGGATGAGTCTGATATAACTAATGAAAGTTTCTCTAATAGTTTTATAGATGATATAGTCGAGCAGGAACATGTGATTCATGAACAAGGGGAACCTTCAAATTGGAGGAAGTCTAGTAGAAACCAAGTTCCTTCTAAGAAATATCCATCGTTTGAGTATATTACCCTCACTGAATCTGGTGAGCCAGAAAACTTCTATGATGTAAGAGTTCATGAGGAAGGTGAGAAATGGATGAAAACAATGGAAGAAGAGATGAAGTCTTTACATGAGAATCAGACTTATGAACTAGTGGAGCTTCCTAAGGGAAAAAAGGTATTGAAAAATAAATGGGTCTATCGTATAAAGCTTGAAGAAAATAATTCACAACCAAGATACAAATCAAGGTTAGAAATAGAACAACTTGATGTAAAGACTGCTTTTCTTCATGGTGAACTTGAAGAAACAATCTACATGGAACAACCTGAAGGTTTTGAAGTCAAGGGAAAAGAACAACTAGTTTGTAAATTGAAGAAGATTTTGTATGGCTTAAAACAAGCTCCTAGATAGTGGTACAAGAAATTTGAGTCTTTTATGGAGAGTAATGAGTATAAGAAATATGTTTCAGATCATTGTGTGTTTGTCAAAAGATTTGGTGGTGATGTCTTTATTATCCTATTGCTTTATGTCGATGATATACTGATTGTAAGAAATGATTTGACCAAAATTGAGGGTTTGAAGAAGAGTTTAAGTAAATCTTTTGCAATGAAGATTTAAGAGCTGTAAGAAAAATCCTGGGTATGACAGCGTGATAGAAGAGCCAGAAAGCTTTGGGTGTCACAAGAGAAGTATATAGAGAAGATACTTGAAAAGTTCAATATGAAGGATGCAAAATCTGTAAGTGTTCCACTTAGAAATGATTTTAAACTAAAGAAAAGGTATTTGAGTGAAACAGTAAAAGAGGAAATGAGAGCAGTTCCTTATTCATCAGCAATAGGTTGTTTGATGTATGCCATGGTATGCACAAGATCTGATATATCATATGCAGTTGGAGTGGTAAGTAGACATTTAGCAAATCCTAACAAGGAACATTGGCAAGCAGTTAAATGGATACTGAGGTACTTGAGAAGTACATCTAAATCATGTTTATGTTTTGGAGGTGATAAACCATCGCTAAGAGGATTTATTGATGCAGACATGGCTGGAGATATTGATATGAGAAAGGCAATTTCTGGATTTGTGATTACTTTTCAGGTGGAGTCGTATCATGGCAATCAAAATTGCAAAAGTGTGTTGCACTATCAACTACCGAAGATGAGTTCATTATTATCACAGAAGCATGCAAAGAAATTCTATGGTTGAAAAGATTCTTGAATGAAATTGGGGTGACACAAGATAGATATATTGTTCACTGTAACAGTCAAAGTGCAATTCACTTGAATAAGAATGCAAATTTTCATTCAAGGAGTAAACACATAGATGTCAGGTATCATTGGGTGAGAGATGTGTTGGAAAATAAAGATTTTGAGCTGGTCAAGATTTATACTGGCAGAAATGTATCAGACATGATAACAAAACCCATTTCGAAAGAGAAGCAAATCTATTGTAGGAATGGTGTAGGTGTGGTCCATGCTTCAGATATATATTGATATGCTTCACAGGTTCGGAAAAGGGGAGATTTGTTGGCATCCCTTCCATGTGAAGCATGAGGATAATAATGCCAGCAAATTAAAATAAATGGTTTGTGGTAAATGATTGTTTTAAATAAACAAAACTGACTATTTACTTGTTAAATATCAATAAAAAAAGGTAAAAATATAATTGTCTTTGGTTAAGAAGAAAAACAAGAGAAATCAATGTAAACAGAAGAAAAAGTTACTTATTGTGTTGTGAAGAGGATGAGATTGGAGTTTGAGGTAAAACTTGATTGGAATAATTAGAGTTACTGATTGTCTTTTTGTCAAAGCCTCAAACTGGTTTTTATATCATTCTTCTGCTTTACGTTGTGGATGACTTCCAATGGAATTTGATAATGTTGATTATGGATATTTTATTTTTTTTGAAATTTTGTATCAAAAATATTTAATAGTGAAAATTTAGTCAACAACCACCCGTGGTTTTTTCTCGTTTTGGGTTTATTCGTAAATTCTGGTGTCTTTTACAATTTTATAGTATGCAAAACGTAAACTGTTCAGAAGCATAACAAACCATGTTTAATTATTCTAGTTAGTTTGAACCAAACATAACGGTCTAAATTTCTAAACTGAAACTGAAGTTGAGATCAGTTCTGAGCTAACGCCAACGTGGACGTATGCGAGATTATCACTCTAGAGACGTGTCGTGTTTGAGGATTCATCCGCTCCAAGCGTCAAAGCAGACAATCAAGTACATCCATCCACGTTGGAGCCACTAGAAAGTCGACACGTACATAAATTAGTCATACAAAGGACAAACAGGGCTATTACAAATTTCCCCGTTTCCGTTCTTTCCACGGACAACGTCTTCAATTTGCTCACCTTAAGACAGGGCTTTCTGGTACAGCTACTTGAAAGTCAATCTGAAGAAGGAGAAGATAGTATGGGCCTGGAGAAGGATTTCAAGCTCGTAGGTTTCTCCAAATTCGCCCGGGCCAACCCGCGGTCGGACAGGTTCAGGGTGAAGCGATTCCACCACGTGGAGTTTTGGTGCACTGATGCTACCAACACTGCCCGTCGCTTCTCTTGGGGCCTTGGCATGCCTCTCGTCGCCAAATCAGATCTCTCCACCGGAAACGCCACACATGCATCTTACCTCCTCCGTTCAGGTGAATTGTGCTTCCTCTTCACCGCCCCCTACTCACCTTCCATCGCCGCCCTGGATGAGTATTCCTCCGCCCGTGCTTCCATCCCCAGCTTTGACCACGATGCTTGCCGCAGGTTCTCTGCCAAGCACGGCCTCGCGGTACGTGCAGTAGCGATTGAGGTGGAGGACGCCGGGGTGGCTTTCAACAACAGTGTCACCCACGGCGCCAGACCCTCCTTGTCGCCTGTTCTCCTCCAAGGAAATAACGCCGAGATCGCAGAGGTGGAGCTCTACGGGGATGTCGTTTTGCGATATATAAGCTACAAGCCTGGCGATTCGGATTTGGGTCCTTCGTTCTTGCCTGGGTTTCAGCTGGTGGAGGAATCATCATCGGCTCCTGTGGATTATGGGATTCGGCGGCTGGACCACGCTGTGGGGAACGTACCGGAGCTAGCCTCGGCGGTGGAGTATGTGAAACAGCTAACAGGGTTTCATGAATTCGCGGAGTTTACAGCGGAGGACGTGGGGACCAGCGAGAGCGGACTGAACTCGGTGGTGTTGGCGAGCAACGAGGAAAATGTCCTGCTGCCCATGAATGAACCAGTGTTCGGGACCAAGAGGAAGAGTCAGATTCAGACTTATTTGGAGCACAACGAAGGGGCTGGACTGCAGCATTTGGCGCTGGTGAGCGAGGATATTTTCAGAACCCTGAGGGAGATGAGGAAGAGGAGTGGAGTAGGGGGGTTCGACTTCATGCCCTCACCCCCACCTACTTATTACAAGAATTTGAAGGCCAGAGCTGGAGACGTGTTGAATGATGAGCAAATTAAGGAATGCGAGGAGCTGGGAATCTTGGTGGATAGAGATGATCAGGGAACGTTACTTCAGATTTTCACCAAGCCTGTGGGTGATCGGTATGTAAATTGGCTGTGGACTTCAATCTGTGAATTGTTTCTGTGAATTATATTAGTAGTTAGTAGTTATGATCATCTTTTGCAGGCCAACGATCTTTATAGAGATAATCCAGAGAGTGGGCTGTATGTTCAAGGATGAGCAAGGAAACAATTACCAAAAGGGTGGATGTGGAGGATTCGGAAAGGGAAATTTTTCAGAACTTTTCAAGTCCATTGAGGAATATGAGAAGTCGCTTGAAGCCAGACCAATTTCTGGAGCAGCTTCTGCATAAGGAGAGTCCTTATCTTTGGTTCTCTTATTCTGCTTCCAACAAGTCAGACTTTCTATTCTGGATCTAGTTTTATACAAATAACTTGTTGCAGACATCGTAACATCGTACTAAGCTTTATGACCGCAGCTTGTAGCCAATGTACAACACTTTACTTAATTAGTTCAGACAGTTTAAGTCTGAAGATATCAATGAGTACTTTTTTCTCGCAATGATCAAGTTCTGTCTGTGAACGAGCTCAATGTTGACCTATCACCCAAGATATCAAGGCATTTAGCATGTTTTTTGCAGTAACAAGTATGCAATTTGATGTGATATTGATGGTTCATGTGCTTGAGGTATAATATTGTTGCAGTGTCGGATACAAATATCATATCAGTTTGCACTACCACAACATTATACCTAGCAGGAGCTAGGAGATTAATTACAACTGAATGCACTAGTACCACTTTGAGGAACAAGTGCAGCGGGTGGCTGCTCTGATCCTATGCTCTTCAATGGCTGCTTATCTTATATTGGTTTCAGGTCTTAAAAAGAATTGTTGATATGTTTTTTTTATGTCACGAGTCTATCCCATCTGAACACATCCTTGTTCGGTTTTGAATCCATAATCACCTGGCCACTAAATCTTTTAAGACAAGAAGAGATATCTTTACGGACTTGTTGACGAATATGGTTGATATGATTATAGCGAATTCCTGTAGATGTTGATTGAACTTCTTGCAGGTTTAGTGCCATTCTGGAACTCCAGTTTGGTAATGCTTTGGTTGAACACTGTTAGACATTTATATGATCACAGATCTGTGGTACTGATATTGGTCGAGTTATTTTAAATCAAATCATCAACACAACGGTCACTTATGTCTTTAGACATTGCATACAGAGCTGAGGACAGAGCATTTGACACACCTGATATATTGTTAAAAGGAATCATAGAAGGGAGTGTACCCGTTAGGACCCGGTGGTCCGGAATTACAACATTCAGTTAGATTTTTAAACAAATATTCAAAAGATATATTTTGTTATAAATAATTTATTCACACAATACATATAATTTTTTTATTCCTTTTCGATATGAGATTGGGTAATACAGATCCTCAGGTTGGATTTCACAGTATGGTTTTCTTAAGCTCTTCAATTGATTAAGCTGAATAGGATTTACACTTTGGGAGCATGGTGTTCCCTTTTCCTGGATAACCAATCAGGTTATCCACTCCTCCTACTTAAGCCAAATCCAGTTGGATGAGGTTCTGTACCGCATTAAGATTGGTCTGAATCACCAGAATTTATTGATTTCATATAAGATTTGGATGACCATTAAGCCTATCATACAGAGAATGATAAAGCAAGAGCTGGTGCGGCTTGTGTGTGTGCCCAGAGTCGTCACAGGTCACACTAACACCTAAAATACTCGCAATACTGACAAAACCATTGGTCAAGTAAAGTGGTGAGATAGATTACGATGTAGTGTTCCTGATGTGGATTTCTATTACCAAACTAAAGTAGTTTTAGAACACGACAAAACTGCTAGTGTTAATTTTATTTTTTTTTGAAAATATAGGGGTATCTACCATCGACTACAGTGACTAATCCCCTAGGTCCGAGATTTTAAAGTGTTCCATATCCAAAGACAGGAATCGAACTCCTAACTTTTTGATTAAGGGAGGAGTGTTACCACTCCACCACACCCTGGGTTAACTGCTAGTGTTAATTAGCTCTCTATTTCCTTGTCATTTTGCCTGAAATGTCCCACCACCTTCTCTTGTATATCTTAATCTTCCATTTCCTTTACGTACACAGGCTGTCTACTACAGGAAAGTATCATCAGCTGATAACAGGATATTGTATTTTTAAAAGACTGATTGTCCTGTTGCTGTATGAAATTGAAAAGTGGGGTTATGATGGCTGTAACTTTGGATTGCATTTTATATATGGATGCCAATCAGGCTGTGATTTTGTCAGCAGTTCATGCAGTTTTCACGTGTATTAATTTACTGAACCCAGATGTTAAATGCAGTTCCAACTTCAATGGAGCAAGCTTCGCAACAGATCTGATCTTTTTTGTGCCAGCTCCAGAACAGGGGATCCTGTTCACCATCTGCTTCCCATGGTAGCATATAAAACCTTTCACATGGCAACCAAAGGATACAGATTACACAGTGTAAGAGCTGATAATGGCGATAAGGCATCCATTTCCTGTATTTTTCAATCATTTCATAGACAAACTGTAGTTAACTGCCATTTATGTTACAAAGAAAAGAGTTAGTCATTATTGTCGTGGTTGGTCACAGATGTTCAGATCTCGAATCACTATACATACATGCTTGTAAGAAATGCAGAATTTCACCCACTGTCCAAATAATTCTTCTACTTTTCCGCTGCTTCTTCTCTCACAAGTCTCCCCCAACCCACCTATAACCTTACTGCTGTGTGTTATTGGCTAGTGGGTTGGACTACCTGCCTCAGTAAGATTGGAAGCTGAGAGGTTAAAGAGATTTGGCGATTTTAGTTTCAACCAACTCCTAATTACACCAGAGAAATTCCAGTTTCTAGGTGAATCGTGAGGATCAGATGGTCCTATCAAATACTTTAAAAAATTAGATATTTCTCATCTATTCCACTGTGGTTGATATAATGTAGTTAGGTTGTTTTACACGAACGGGAAATTTCTTCCTGAGTGGAAGGAAAAAAGGTGGAAAAAGATTTGGAAAAAACAGAGTATCATTATTACAAGGCTTCTCATAGCAAGAAGTAACTGCTCATCTCATGTCAGTTTTCCCTTGTACCTCTACAGTTACGATCTGATCAAGGAATCTCCGAAGGAATCATCGAATGGATTTCACTGCATATCTGAAAATATCTCCCCGAATCTCCAATTATTTCTTTAATTCTTTTCCTAAATAAATATCATGCATGGGATGGAATGGTTACTGTACTGGTAGGTGTAATTGACTTGGTGCGTCACGTGACCCATCACGTGATTGCTGATTGTATACTAGACACCACAAATTTCTGTGTGGAGGTGACGTGTCATCCGCACGAACCGATGTGTCTCCCTCTTGTCTTTTTATTTCTCAGCTTTTTATTTATTTATTTCCTACCCTCCTTTTCCTCCACCACATCCCGAGAGCTACTTAAAGGCTCTGCTCGAACACTTAATATCTCAGGTTCCTCGGAGACAATCCTCCCGAAATGGCGACCAAGCCAGATGATCATGAGGCTTTAGAGAAGCTGAAATACCAGGTGTGTTTTACATGGTTGTTCCTCATATATCTATAGTTTCTTGCGTACGTCCTGTTTCCATTTTCCTGAGCCCAGTTGTTCACTGGTTTACAGACATGGATCTTGAAAGTTCAAATCCACTGCGAAGGTTGCAAGAAGAAAGTGAAGAAAATTCTTCAGGGCGTTGATGGTATTTCAAGCTGATATATATATATATATATATATGTATTTGTGTACCTTGTTAACTAGCTCAATACCAAGTCTGGTGAACTTATTCTTTCTGGATATTCTCCATGATTCTTGATCAGGTGTTTACAAGACAGAGATTGATGCTCAGCAGCATAAGGTTACCGTGACGGGAAACGTGGAGGCACAAACTCTCATCAAGAAGCTGCTGAGATCAAGGAAGCACGCTGAGGTTTGGCCTGACCAGGCTCAGGAGGACAAAAAGTCTGGAAAATCGAAGAACAATGACAAGCAGAAAGAAAACAAAGAAGGGAATGAGAATGGTGACGATGGGAAAAATAAACCACTGGAAAAGCCCGAGTCTGCGCCTAAAACTGGTGGTGGAAATGGTGATGATTCGCAGCCACAAGAATCTCATGAAAGTCATGAAGACGATGGTGAAAAGGAAAACGCTGCTGCTGCTGCTGCTGCTGCAGATGGAGCTAATGGTGGTAGCGGAGGCAAAAAGAAGAAAAAGAAAAAGAAAGGACAAAGTGGCAATTCTAATACAGGTGGGGGCGGTGATCTCTCTGGCGATCCTACCTCAGAAGATGCTATAGAAGTTGGACTCCCGGTGGCCAAAGTAGACTCATCAGCTACACCTGCGCCTTTGGTGAATCACAGCCCTGCAATTCAGCATTTGTATCCGTATCCCTACCCGCCAATGTACCATCCACCTCCGGTTTATGGTGTGAGTTACAACACGACACATCGTGGTCCTACTGAGTCATATTACGCTTATGATCCCATGCATGTCCCTTTTCTTTCTCACCCGGTTCAGAGGTACCAGCCACCGCCTCCTCCGTCTGATCCCATCTATGCACATGGTGGTGATTACAACGATGAGGGTGGTTGCTCTGTTATGTGAAGTGATGGAAAGGGATCGATGCATGCGTATGTATAATAATCAATCATGCTCGTAATTCAAATAATAGGTATTCCATGTGAGTGGGGGGTTATTTTTGTAACCAAGTATATGTGACATAAATGATAAGTTAGAAGGGAAGAACAAAGGAGAAATAAAAAGGGTTACTAGAGGAGTTTGAGGTTTATCAATATTTTGTCTTCATTTAGCGTTTGCTTGTTTCTTAGTGGGTTCGCTTACCCTTGTAATATTTGGTCATTTCAGGTCTTGTTCTTTGTTGAGTTGTAGTCTCTTTTTTCTTTCTTTTTACATAAGAGCGGGAAAGTAATAATCTTAAAAATTGATTGAATACTTAAAGAGATCTCAATCTTTTTCTACCCATTGTTCTTTTAGTGGTGGTTTTCCACTTTCTCATGCTAAGCATTCAAAAATGCATGCTAAGAACACCACCTTCAAAGTACTTGGATATTATGCTTTTGCTAAATTTTTACCAGGGCTTAAAAGGTTGAAAATTGATTTGGGTTACTTCAGAAACTGGAATTTGGGAAGAATCAGTATCGCACATGGCATGATTGATGCTGTAAATGTATTTCTGCTCATAGTTTTTGACGGAAATATGCAGTTTTTTTGCATTGGTAAGGGGTTAAAGTTATCTTTACAAAAAGCATGCATTGCCTTTCTTTCTTTGGTTAAACATCTCTGTAGATGTCTTTTGCTTTCATAGCCAGGAATATCGATCGGTTGGCTCTCTCTTTAAGCAGAAAAGTTGATTTATGCGGTGGGATTTTAGCTTTTTCTTTCCTTTCAAGTCCCCCATACCAGCAACTGGGACCAATCATTGGTGTCTAATTCTTTTTACAGTTGTCCTGACACAACCTTATATATTTTCTGCGTAATCCTGAAAATATCCAGTTAGTAATCTTACAATTCTTGAGGTCTGCTTGAAAATCCAGATTCTTCTTCAGGATAAAGAAATATATATGCATGGAGAACTTTGAATCCCATATTTGCACTTTCTGAAGCCGAAAGAGATTACCATCCTCTGCATATCTTTGTTTATCACTTGCAGAAGAATATTCATGTTGGATTATGCTTCCTTCCAGTGTCACCCATGAAAGGAAAATTATATACTTATCATTTTACATGTTATTCTCCATCATTTCCGAAAGCAGCATATATCCTTGAAGTTTCCTTTTGTAAAGAATCCTTGACCAGAAGTGCAAGCAGATAGAACCGAATTGGAATTGCTCATCACCCTCTGTGTTTGAGTTCTTAATTGTCCTTAATCAACACATGCATCCATTCTAGTATTTCCTCCTCTCAACTGAAGGATCTAGAAAGCCCTTATGGTCAGAGAAGATTATTATCGGACATCCTAAAAAATATTTTCGTAGTCAGTGCTGAAACCTGACAAAAGCTGGAATGTTATTGGATTCAAGGGCCCTTTGCCCTCTTCCTGTGATGATTTGAGCAATCAAAATGCATACTTTAGTCCCTACCAAAATTCCCACCTCTTTGATTAACGTAAAAAGAAACATGGTGAAATCTGTTGTCACCATGCAACCCTGATATGCAATTCTATCATAAATATCAGCAGCTGGGTACGTCAAATTCTTGTGCTGGAAACAAAAGAAACAAAGCCAAGATATTATGGGATTTTGTGTGGCAAACTATGAAATGAACTAGGACAAGAAATGAACAACTATTCAAGATGAAGAAAAAGATCTGGTAAGAATCTAATCTATCACACAAAGTCCAAAAGCAAAAGCTTCTGCCAATTGTTCACCCCGTGACTGTAAACCCTCCACACAGTCCTCCTTTTGAGTTCTAGCATTGGCACATCCATACAATTTTGGCAATGCTTCAAGCCTTCTCTTTGTCCCGATTCATGACTGTACTTGTCTATATATCCTTGTGAATAAACAGTAGATTTTAGTTTGAAAACTAAGATGCGCACGCACGTACAACAAGGATAAGGGTAATGGCTGGTGGGGGATGAAAGGAACTGATAATGATCCTTCACCAACAATCTGTGGATGTGTCTAAGGTAACATCCATCACCAGTTCAACTCATGATAGGGATGTATAAAGCAAAGAACTTGAGCTTATGATAATTTAAACTTATTGTTTTATCCCAAGTGTTACATCTCGGATATATCCCGACACGAACGAATCCGAATCATTATAAATATAATATTTGATTAATGAATATGATTAAATAATGAGATTAATTTATTTTAAATAAAAATAATATTTTTTATTTTGGGTGTAGATATATACCTTAATATAAAAAATATTCAAAAAAAGGTCTTAATAAAATTATTACTTAGTACACTCTATTCCGAATGGACCGAGTTTGGTCTAGCCCAATTCATCCGATTCAAGGGTCTAACAAATGGGGCCGAATTGCAGGCCCGGATAAAGCCATAATAACTGGGCTAATCTGAAGCCCATTATTTTGGGCAGAATCTTCTGACGATAAGGAAATAAATGATTGGTCCCTAAAGTTTCTCTTTTTTTTTTTTTAATCTCAAATATTGAGTGGAGGAGACAAAGGGGCAACATTATAGAGAATGGATGATCATTCAACGCAGACAAGAGCCAACCCCTGGAAGGATGTAAGAACAGAAGGTGATGATTTTTATTTTCTCACGACCCTTCTAAGTAATGTCGTCATCTCTATGGAGGATGTTGACACCAAATTGCAGAGGACAAGAAGAAGGTGATCCTGTTCATATTCCTGCTTCTGTTTCTGTTCCTGTCCCTGCTCTGCAACTTTCTTTATCCTCATATTCCTCCACATGGAACATTTGGAATAAGCCTCTCCTCCAGAAAAGCAGATTCTTATTCCATTTGAAGCATCATGGAAAATTCCAGCCACACCACCAGAAAGAATATATTAAGAAAAAAAGGAGAATCCTGTAATTAGTTTGTTTTGTTGGTAGAGTTGATTATAGATAAACGAAATTCGAAAAAAGATTAATAAGTAGTTTGGATGGTTTACACTGAAATGGGATGAAGAATTTCAAAAGAGAAAAGAAAAATCTTATCTGATCTTATCTTTAGACAAACTGTGGAAAAATCCAACTGGTGTCCAATTAAAATACAAAGCAAGGATGATAATTGCATAAGAATAATCGAGAAACAGAAATAATTTTCCAAAGTTGGAGGTCACTATCGATCAACTGTTTTGCTGATCTGTTATCCACGAAGCAATAAAGAATCTGGCCTATCCCGAGCAGGCCATGACAGGACACCATTTCAATACCCAAAGCTAGGCTTTTCAGTCTATAAATACCTACACAAGTTTCCTCTCCTAAGCTCTACTGATATCCTAGCCTTTGAATTAAAGACGTGAGTCATCCTGTTTGTTTTCTTTTTGCAAACAAGATTATAGTCATCGTTATGAAGCCTCACAGCCTCTCCACAGATGGTTCTCTTGCTCATGAACCCAAGAGAACGATTGGGGAGAAGCTCAAGCAGGCTATTGGTTCAGCCAAGCTCGCCATGGCTAGAAAAGGGGTAACTGGTAAGGGAAGTAACGTTATGGTTTCGAAAGAAACTGGGAGGGGAGATTGGAGCTGTAGAGCTGAGGAACCCATCAGAACTATGATGTTCTTGGGGTCATGGAGCCATACTTGAGCTCCATCTCTTGACGTGAAAACATATAAAAACCATGATCTAGGATCCAATTGGATGCTCGATTGATGTTAAGCAAAACTCTGCTATGAGATCGAACATGCATCATGGGCTGATGTTTGCTCTAAAATCTGGGTTTCTGCTGGTATATATCTGTCAAAACTGATACAGATCTACAAGTATCAGCCAAGAACTGGTTAAAAAAATGAAATAAAAGTTGTTGAATGAAGTTGATATTTGTAAAAAAACCCATAAAGGAATTGTCTTCATTGCAGTATTGACTATTTATATTATAGTATTTTATAGCTTCTTCCCTGTTCTCTAGTCTCTTGCATCTTCATCTCATTGTCTTACCTAACCCTAATGTCTTCTTCAACCGGAAAACCTGATTAATTTGCAGAATTATTCTTAGAGGACAAAAACAATGTAGTGCTACGTATCTTCTTCATTTTAAAATTTTGGGATAGATTTTACGAAAATTAAATATTAAAAATACAAAAGGAGGTATCTAGAACATAATGCATTAGATATCCAAAAAATAAATTAAATTCCGACCAGTATGTTTTAAAAAAATAAAATTTAGTAAGTTAATATCTATAAAATATTTATTTTAATAAATATAGAATTTTTTTTAAAAAATATATTAATTTTTATGGTATATGTGGAAGATGGAAATGAGTGGTTAAGGCCTCACCAAACGCCATCACCATCACGTCAACATCAACATCACCATCACTCTTGTTAAGCTTGATTAGTGTACTTTATCAGATAAAAAGTTGAAAAAAAATATCTATATTAGAAGTCTAATTACAATATTATGTATCCACTAAATTCATTTAAGAAGGATTTATCAAATAAAAAAAAGAAAAAAGAAATATATATTAAAAACCCAATTCCAATGGT
Organism: Passiflora organensis; assembly: GCA_019739055.1. NCBI lineage: Eukaryota > Viridiplantae > Streptophyta > Magnoliopsida > Malpighiales > Passifloraceae > Passiflora > Passiflora organensis. Next base: position 2,823,428 of record JAEPBF010000223.1, on the reverse strand, counting down.
ATGAGTCCACTAAATTTTTTCAAGAAACTGCATTAATGAGTGGGCTTTATCAAATAAAAAGAAGTGAAAAGATATCTACATTAGAAGCTAAATCCCAATGGAATCCCATTAATAAATGGGTTTTATCAAATAAAAAGGAGGGAAAAGATATCTATATTGCTCATCCCAATGGAATGGGTCCACTAAATTTTTTCAAGAAGCTGCATTAATGAGTGGGCTTTATCAAATAAAAAGAAGTGAAAAGATATCTACATTAGAAGCTAAATCCCAATGGAATGGATCCAGTAAATTTTTTTTAAGAAGCCTAAATTAATGAGTGAGCTTTATCGAATAAAAAGGAGGGAAAAAATATCTATATTAGAAGCCCAATTCCAATAGAATGGGTCCAGTAAATTTTTTCAAGAAACCCGCATTACTGAGTGAGTTTTATCAAATAAAAAAGAGGGAAAAGATATCTATATTAGAAGCTGAATCCCAATGGAATGAGTCCAGTAAATTTCTTCAAAAAGCCCGCATTAATGAGTGGGCTTTATCGAATAAAAAGAAGAGAAAATATATCTATATTAGAAGCCCAATCCCAATGGAATGGGTCCAATAATTTCTTTACGAAGCCCGCATTAATGAGTAGGCTTTATCGAATAAAAAGGAAGGAAAAAATATCTATATTAGAAGTCCAATCCCAATGGAATGGGTCCAGTAAATTTCTTTAGGAAGCCCGCATTAATGAGTGAGTTTTATCAAATAAAAAGGAGGGAAAAGATATCTATATTAGAAGCCCAATTCCAATGGAATGGGTCCAGTAAATTTCTTCAAGAAGCCCGCATTAATGAGTGGGCTTTATCAAATAAAAAGGAGTGAAAATATATCTACATTAGAAGCCCAATCCCAATGGAATGGGTCCAGTAAATTTCTTCAAGAAGTCCACATTAATGAGTGGGCTTTATCGAATAAAAAGGAGGGAAAAGATATCTATATTTGAAGCCCAATCCTAATGGAATGGTTCCAGTAAATTTCTTCAAGAAGCCTGCATTAATGAGTGGGCTTTATCGAATAAAAAAGAGGGAAAAGGTTTCTATATTAGAAGCTCAATCTTAATGGAATAGGTCCAGTAAATTTCTTTAAGAAGCCCACATTAATAAGTAGGCTTTGTCAAATAAAAAGGAGGAAAAAGATATCTATATTAGAAGTCAAATCCCAATGGAATGAATCCAGTAAATTTTTTAAAAAAGTATGCATTAATGAGTGAACTTTATCAAATAAAAAGTATGAAACAAATATTTATATTAGAAGCCCAATTCCAATAGAATAAATCCAGTAAATTTATTCAACAAGTCCGCATTAATGAATGAGTTTTATCCAATAAAAAAGATGAAAAATATATCTATATTAAAAGCCGATCACAGTAGAATGAGTCCAGTAAATTTTTTCAAGATATCCACAATGCAGTTATAAATAAATAAATAAATAAATTAAAAAATTTTCAATTCGTACACGTTTTAAAATATTAATTATTATATTAATGTTCGTGAGAGAAAGTTTAAGATTCGTGAATCGTGTCGTTTATCGGGTTTCTCCTTTCTCTGTGCCACTGGCCACTATGGCATCCTTATCATCTTCTTCCTCCGACCATCAAGCCACTATAATCGACGGCAAAGTCATCGCCAAGACTATCAGATCTGAGATCGCCGATGAAGTCAATCAGCTCTTCCAGAAACACGGCAAGGTGCCGTTCCCTGATTCCTCCTTTTTTCTTTCCTGATTGTATGCATCATCAGTGAGATGTATTAGCAGTATTTTGTTCATCAATGAGACATGCTAAAAGCGGAGTTCATTACATTCTGAGAGAGGGTTACTTGTCGGAGTTTCTTTCATGAGATATATTGATAAATTGTTGTGCTGCTTTATGCAGGTACCGGGTTTGGCGGTGGTCATTGTGGGCTCACGAAAGGATTCTAAAACCTATGTGAACATGAAGAGAAAGGCTTGTGCTGAAGTTGGGATCAAGTCTTTTGACGTGGACCTTCCGGAGCATATCTCCGAGGAGGAATTGATCGCCAAGGTTCACGAGCTGAATGCCAGCGCTGAAGTCCATGGTTGGTTTGCATTTTTGTGTGTATCTAGTTAGTCATTTCTCTGTTGATGGGTGCAATTTCGAAAAGTAAAATGATGGTGGAGGAATTTAAATGAATAAGGTGAATTGGTTAATCTGTAAGCATGTTTTGCTTTGGTTTTTGTCTGGTTCAATGCCCTTTCTGTTTGCTTTTTATAATTTCTGAGTCTGAAACATTTTCTTTCTTTCGAGTAGGAATACTGGTTCAGTTGCCACTGCCAAAGAATATCAATGAAGAGAAAGTTCTGAGTGAAATTAGCCTTGATAAGGATGTGGATGGTTTCCATCCTCTAAACATTGGCAAGCTTGCTATGAAAGGCAGAGAGCCTCTTTTCCTTCCCTGCACTCCCAAGGTAATGTTTTTCATTACCGAGTTTTCTACTCTATTTAACAGATAATTGCATTCCTGTGTTATCTATCGCTGAGTAGATAATTCCTTGCTTTTGAAAATAGAGAAAACTGCATTTTCTGAATCTTTTTTTCGTTCCCCTCTATTTTACAGGGCTGTCTCGAGCTTCTATCTCGAAGTGGTATTAGTATTAAGGGAAAAAGGGCGGTTGTTGTTGGTCGTAGTAACATTGTTGGGTTACCAGTTTCATTGATGCTTCTCAAAGCAGATGCTTCTGTTACAATAGTCCATTCACGTTCTAATGATCAAGAAAGGATCATCCGCGAAGCTGACATCATTATTGCAGCAGCTGGGCAAGCAATGATGGTAACATGAGACAGTTTCTATTTGTGTAGTTAAAAATAATATTATCGCCTTTCAGGGATTTTGCTCCTGGAAATCTTCTGCACATGCTCTTAAGTGGTCTCTGAATCTACCCTTTGTGTAACTCCTGTTGTTACTCTCAGATCAAAGGAAGCTGGATCAAACCCGGTGCCGCTGTTATTGATGTCGGCACAAATGCTGTTGATGACCCTAGTAAAAAATCTGGTTATAGGCTAGTTGGAGATGCAGATTTCGAAGAAGCATGCAAAGTAGCCGGGTGGATTACTCCTGTACCGGGTGGTGTTGGTCCAATGACTGTGGCAATGCTTCTCAGGAACACTTTGGATGGCGCAAAACGTGTGCTTGAGCAGTAATGCCTCACTTATCATAAGTTTCCCTTTTTCTTTGGATGGGATCTGCCATGTCCTTATGATCTCCTTCTCATATTTCTCCTCCTAAATTTCCATTCCATCAGAAATTTCCCCTGAATTTCCAGTTTTATTGCTTCTGAGGTTGAATACCATGTGAAATAAACTTGTTATACAAGTAATTGATCATTTGCAAATTCTAGCGAATGTAGCTTCCCCCGAGGAAGAAAAAAGAATTCTGGGAAAACCGAAGCAAGATTCAATCTTGACAATAATTTAAAACTGAAGAGGACGAATTCAGTATGTCCTGACCAAAATTTCTTGTAAAAGAACAGGACATCATGATGTTGATGTGTTATAATTCATTACGTGTTATATTTGTTAGAGGATCATAATTATAATATGATAATTACTTTGACGTGTTTAAATTGATATTTTCTATGCTAATTTTCCCCCAGGATCGGTGTGTATATAAATAAACCAGCAAGAGCTTGCTCCTGCTTATACGTATATGAAACCATTACCTGCTTCAAGGAAAATGGGGAGTCTACCTTTCATATTTGCCTTGGTTTCTGTTCTTACATTTTCTTCTACCACTGTCCTTGGCACTGATTCATGTGGACCGGTTGAGGCGCCAATGACAAGGATCAGATTCAATTTGCTTTGAACATGGAATTCCTAGAAGCAGAGTTCTTCTTGTTCGGTGCACATGGCAAGGGGCTTGATACAACTGCACCGGAATTCTCCCACGGTGGTCCTCCTCCATTTGGGGCTGAGAGGGCCAATCTTGATCTTGTTGCACGTAAAATCATTGAGGAATTTGCTTACCAGGAAGTTGGTCATCTAAGGTCTTAAAAGAAAACCATTAGAGAAACAGAAAGCATCATTAGATTACGTATGCACATACATATTTGTTCATTTATGCTTTGGATCATTTTTTCAGGGCCATTACAACGACAGTCGGTGCCATACCAAGACCTTTGTATAATCTTAGCCGAAAGAATTTTGCAGAAGTGATCGACCAAGCAATTGGCCTGAAGCTAAACCCACCATTTGATCCTTACGCCAATACCATCAACTATCTCTTAGCATGCTACCTTATTCCTTACGTGGGATTAGTAGGGTATGTTGGCTTAAACCCACACTTGACCGGTGTAGCCACTCGAGGAGTAAGCTTCCGTTTCGATATCGTCGATTTAGGTTGTAATACTTCGTATATTATATATAACATCAGATAACTGTTAATAGTTTTCAATTTCATCTGCAATGCAGCTTGTTGCATCACTCTTGGGTGTCGAGGCTGGACAAGATGCAGTCATACGTTCACTGCTATACGAGAATTCTATTTCAAAGGTGGCACCTTACAACATCACCGCGGCGGAGTTCACGACGGGCATATCAAAGCTCAGGAATGAGCTTACCAAGTGTGGAGCCAGAGATGAGAGCCTAATTGTAGCACTATATCTTGGAGCCGAGAATAAGACAGAAATTAACATGTTATCGGCCGATACAATTCCCTCTCTTATGCACGCACACCTCCTCAGATATTGAGGATACTCTACGGGACGGGCAGTGAGCACAGCCCTGGTGGGTTCCTTACCCAAAGGTGGAAACGGTAGGATTGCGAAGACTTTTCCTTGAAAAAGCTTAACTAGAGTGCTAATTATATTGCCATGATGCTCCTATGTTGAAAAGTTAAAGAGATATATACTCGAAAAGAAATTGCATCGAGTAAAACATTAGTTAAGGATAGATGAATTTTATTATTCAGGTATATCGAGTTTCTCGAGTTTCTGAATCCTGATTAAATATTTTAAAGAGAGACTATCTTTGTTGGTTAGATTCATTCTATTTCTCTACTATATGCCAAATCATAACAAAAAGTGAGGTTGACAAAATCATTGGGGAAAAGAAGCTCCTTTCTAAGCTCTACTCATGTTTTAGTTTCTGCGACATGACTCACTTGAGTGGGATGATGATTCCCTATATTCTTCTAAGCATCAAAATCAGTAGTGACCATGGCAGATACCCCTTTTTTGGTACCTTACATGTTCATATTTGGGTCAGTGCGTTAAGGAATGAGTCGATTATCGCTTTCACTTAGAAGGATTCATCATTTTCAGGAAGACTTAGCAGGTTTTCTTGTTGACAAATGTGTTTCTGATATTGACTAATTCCGCAGAAAGTCATGACCTCCTTTTTACTTTGTTCCTTTTTCACAATCATTTAGCGTTCAGATTTTCTTCGATACATGCATTCGATTACTACCCACGAAAATGCCTCTCCAATACTCCCTTAAGAATGAGGCTCTTTTGTTGGAAACTTCGTCATGAAGAGACATCACAAAAGATTTTACTTCGGATTCTTTATCCGAAAATATAATTGAGTGATAAAATTTATTTATCTTCAATTATATTATCTGGATTCACTTATAATTAATGTTTAATCTCACTAACATAATAAAGATTATCCTCAAAACCAATTCTACTAACATAATAATATTTATTCACATGAAACTTAAGTTTCGTGTTAAAGATGAGTAGAGCAAACATATGAAGAACGATATTGGGAGAATGGTTCTAACCATAATAGTGTTTAATTGGGATTCGAAAAATAATTAATCTTGCAGTTGAAAAAAAACGTTACAAGTTTTATTTATATTTTGAATATGTGAATCAAAGACCTCAGTCCTTTTGTTAATCACCTTCTGAGTTATTGGTTTTCAGAATATTCTATTGGATAATGGGGCAATAAATCTGGCATTTTGGATCCTCAACGTGGTGCTGCTGAGGATGATTACAAGATCTGAAGGTCTTGAGGCAAATAGCGCAGCGTGGATCCATTGTATCTTAGATAAGTGCAATTCTGTGCATGTCCACTATTGGTAGCATCATGAGATCTGATGACTGTTCTAGATTTCAACTGGGGCAACTTAAAAGCAGGAGGATATGGGGAAAGCTAACGTAAGACAACTAAATAGGAAATGGACTTGATTGGACCAAGACTAGACAAAGCAATTGACAAGGCAAGAACTACGGATAACTCAGTTATTGCTTGATTTCTTGCATGGTTCAAACATCTACACGTTGCAATTAAGTTATCATATGGATAAGATGGGAAACCTTTCTTTTATCTTTTGGTTTCTTGGTTCAAACATCAAACACGTTTCGAGCTTATTTTGTGTAGATAAGACTAAAACTTTTGTTTTTGGTCAAAATATCACTAACCGTACAAATTACTAGACAAGAGTATTTTGATTTCTGGGTTTAAACATCTACAAGTTGTTACCGAAAGTTCTAATAAAATACTATCAAAATAATCAACTTGATAAATGTGATTGAATAGATAGAATATATGCTGATGAGTTTCTTATAATTTACAAAATAAATAAATTAAAAGAATAAAAAACAAAAATAATTGTCTTATCTTTTGTTGTACCGTGATAAAAATCATTATTTTGAGAAAGAATTTTAGTCGGATTTTGATGTAATCAATTATACCGAATATTTTCCAAGGTTAACACGGTAATCCTCAAATACGTGCACTCGTAGCTGAAGATTTTGGAATTTAGAAGACTATATTTGTCCATAATATTCACATTAGCTAAGAAAAAACATGTTATCATTAGCCTAGAAAATATACTATGGAGATCATATATTGACAAAAGAGGAGAACAATAGAAGAAGATCATATATCAATAGCATGCCAAAGCATGTTTTATATTGAAAAATCATTGATGGCTACAAAGACAAATAATTAACAAGAAGATTAAGAGGAATGATGACCATTATGAAGAATTATAGTCATTAAGAAGAATTATGACAATTGAGAATAAGTTTCATAAATTACAAAATTAATCATAAATTTATAATATATGATTTAAAGAAAATATTACAATAAAAATATTTATATGATATGTAATTTTTTATGTAATTTTTTCAACAGAGGTTGAGAACAGTTGGGGTAACATTGTTAATGCAGATTGTAGTACAGTATTCACTGTTAGATTAGATCCGGACAACCCAGTTAACTGATACAACTTTTGTTTAGATCTGTCAGAAATTAGAGGGTGCACGGTGATAGTTCCGACAATGATTTAAGGATCAGAGAAGATAGATTATTAGTTTTCAAAAATCCGGTTATGTGTGCCGAGCAATGAGCAGTTGAGACAGACTATCTTGACAACATACATACAATACATATATGTTAGATCACACCAGAAAAAAAAAGGAACACAGGCATCCAAGCCAACAATCCCACAGAAAATGGTAAGCACAAGGCCTAAGTTTAAGGAATCCAAGCAGGATCCCTAGGGCTGAAGAAGGATGCCCTGACATGAGACTTAAGCAGCTTGAGAGCAGCCTCAGATGTGATGCACCTTGGTGTCTTATACTGATTGATTGATGCACCTTGGCTAATGAACAGATCCATCAGAGCTTCAAAGGTTCCAGCCTCCACTATGCGTATCTCCAGCGGTCCTACCGACTTGTCGTTAGTACGGCACCGCCTGTAGACATAATCTAGCCGCTCTTCCACGGCAAAGCAACATTCCTGAAGCACCACAGGATCGAGCAGGTGGAGAGAGTCATTGATGGGTGATGATGAATCATGCAGGATTTCCCAGTACAGCACGTAATGACCCGGTACAGAGGATGTGTCTGCGCAGCTGGAGTATTCTACTAGTAGAGCATCGTAAGGTTGCAGTAGTTTCTTTGCTGCTGTGATGCTTTTGTGAAGATCTTGCTCGTTGGTTTTGTCATTGTCAATACTGAGAACAACGTTTTTCCTGCAAATGAATTGGAACTGCGGGGCTCTGTTGTAGAATCCGGTGACTCGGAGCACATCACCGATTCGATAACGATTTAGACCTGAATCATACAAACATGTTATAGGTAAAGGTAACTTTCGTTCGAAGTCCAGAAAGATAATAATCTTACGATCGACCGAATCGATATAATTGGTCTTACCAGCCAAGGAAGTGACCACCAATTCATAGTAACAGCCGAGTCTAACATCGACCAGATCAACAAGTTTTTCACCCGGCACTGCCTCATCCTCATCATCTAAACTTGTTAGCCAAGAACCATTCTCTCCCAGAGGCAAGAACTCATAATAACACATGTTAGGCATAAGAGTAAACGCCACATCTGCCGGATCACATAAGGGTTTCAGGTTGACGCCAAAGTAGCTCTCAGAGGAAGCATACATTGTACACACCAAAGGAAGCTTCCCTTCGCAATAATACTCGAGAGCTGGTACATACTGTGCCATGGACCCTGTCACCACTGCTTCGATGTACTTAGCCCTGGGCCAAAGATGGCACAAAATACCCTTCCATGAGGGACGGCTGCAAATCTCTTCAATCTCATCTGCAAGACATGGATTGGGTGATGACAGTATCATTGACAAGCATGAACGGCATTCAGGATCCGTGATGGTATGATTAAGATGCCCGTGACGAATATCATTGCAGAGGTGAATCCAGTTCCGTTCAAGGAATGAAATGCAACGGAGAAAAGCTGATGCAAACACAGCACCTAGCCTCAGGACTTGGTGCCGGTGAACTAGACCGGACAGCAACTGGCAGTAGATGCTCTGATTGCTATCTTTGCACAGGATGGCTTGGTCCGGGCTTGTGAAATCATTAAACGCATCCTTAGTTCGACACTTAAAGTGCTTGCTTTTGTAGTAACTGGTTAGAACTGCTCGAGCTGGTAAGCCACAAGGAGTGGACTTTTCTTCCTTGACAAAGTACAGGCACATAGCCTTCCCCTCATCAAGACCAGGGATGTACCTGAGATCGAAAGTCAGACCCATCACGTTTTTTTCTAAGAAGGATGAAACTGCAATTCCAAACTAAGACTTTTGTCCTTCATGAAATAAATGCATTTGCTTCATAATTTATCTTGATATTATCCGTAGGAAATGGACAAGACTACCACTGTTATGTCATAATATCTATCAGATCAAGATAAGTCACTGATGCCAACAAGCATTCGGCTCAACCACATCTTTTCTTGTCTTAAAAACTTGAGGATTAAGAGATTTTGGGTTCAATACCTTATGAAGTTTAGAAGTAAAGGTAGAGTAGAATCGACATTATAAAAAATACCATAAATTACTGATTCTGATGCAGATACTATATGTTATCGATGAACTATAAGTGTAAAACTACGTGCAGATAGAGTACAAGATGGAGAAGATTAATAACCGATTCATGATTGGCATGATGAGGTTATATATAAAGGTTCTTCGCTCTAAATCTTCTGCTATTGAAGGTACTAACTTGGGCTGTCCAGCAGAAGTTCCTGAGCTGCAAGTGCAGAAAGAAAGAGAAATCAATTAAGTAGCATGGCATGACCTGACCTTACCTGAAAAGGGAGGATCTATGAGTGAATAAACGTAAGCGGTAAGAAGTAGAAGATGTGCATGAAAAGAAAAGAAAGACCTGCATAACATTTCAGTTATAGGATGACCGCTAATCAAAGAGGAGTCTTCTCCATTAGCAATCCTTTGGATATAAGGAAAGATATCCTTGTAAGTAATGACAGGGACACAGCGTTTGAACTGTGTTGCATCTTTTGATCCCTTCATGTACTTACTCAGATACTCAGTTTCAGCATTTCGGGTTATAATGTCTGTCAATATACTTTCCTGAACTTGGTCGGCCTTCTCCGTCAGCTTCTCGATTTCCTTCAATGCATCCTCACCTGTATATTCCAATTTCTTACCACCCATTCTACAAGTAGATGTTTAAGAGGGTAGTGCCGTGCAGTGCATGCCAATTCAAGTTCAAGTGTGGTGTATATATAATAAGACAGGTTATGTTGATGCATGATCACTTGCACAGGATTCCTATTTTATCTTCAACCATCATTGGAAGCCGATTGAAGAAACATTTGGTACTGATTCTTCCTCTCTGATGTGGCCCCTCCCTAGCTTTTTCCAACAAAGTTCTCATATATTCTCAGTGTGGGGTGCAGAATTAAAGTGATTTATGCATATACAAACACACAGGGAAAAGAAACACTTTCCATTATCCTTTGCACTGTTAAGACCAGTTCAGAATACAACTAAACTTAAAACAAACTTATGTAACAGATTCCAATTGAAGTCCGGAGATAGATTATTTTTATGACCGGGCGAAGATACTCTTCTATTATAATAAAATAAAAATCATGCACTTTATGGATTAATCCTGACAATAATCATGAACCATTTCATCACCAAGCTGTGATGTTCAAACGCATGAACTGTTCACAGGAAATTTCCTTAATCCGGCAATAACAGATTGCAAGAAGCAAGCACAAGATCATAAGCTATTCATACATTGACATTGTTCATACAATTAGAAGGGCGCTAATGGTAACAAACATCTACAATATGATAATGATTAGAATTTCAAATAATATATGATTTAAATTCCCATGATCAATCACTGTTTTACCAGTTAATTCAAATGGTATTTTATTAAGGTCATGACAGAGAATGGAAAATTGTGGGATTCGAGTCCAAGCTGTGGAGATATTACTGGTGGATATGATGCATTAGACATTCCCAGATACTCTGTCACTTGGCCTCAACAACACCTCTACTAGCTGCAAGATGAGCAACCAAACTCAAGACCCACCCATTCAGATCAACCAAAATCCGATTCCTAATTTGATACCCCCTCTACCTGACCCAGGACCATCTGTGCTACATGTGAATCGTCCAGAAAACAATCAGAGTCCTACACAGGCAGTTGGGAAATCTATGGGCTCCAGAAAGTATGAGCACCGCAATAACCAGTGGAATCCCAACTCGGTGTTCGGTACCAAGAGATTGTCTCTTACGTTGTGGATTTTATTCCAGAGAATTGGAGTCCGGATGATTTTATCGGATAGTACACAAATGGGAGCCAGTGGTGGACGTTTATATTGCAGGTAAGCGAAGTGTTCGGAACACCAGATTCGGGTTCGCGAGATTCATCCACCAAGGGCCTCAGGAGAATTTGCGGTTAGCAAAGCTGAATAGATTAAGGCTGGAAGGATTTATGCTTCGGTTCAGCGTTGCAAGATTCACGGATATAACTCAGAAGCCGATGAAAAGGAAGACACTTGCTGGAGAGCTGAACGTCGTTGAGGCAGCTAGGCCACCTAGGAGTCCAATGACAAACCCAACGTTAAGAGGGGCTAGATCTTTCTCTGAGGTGGTTGCAGGAACGAATCTAAACAAATCGGAAATGGAGCTCTGGCCTCGCATCCATAATTCCTCCCGTGGCTCCTAAGAAGGAGTGGCTAGAGAGAAGTTTACTGGGTATTCCCAAAGATGGCTGCTTAAAATCGCACAAAATACCTCCGGAAGTCTGGGTGCGCGCCTTGGGGGGTGAGGAGGTTCTTGTGACGTTCCCTTCCAAGGACGATATGTCGCGTGAGCTAGTGGAGAACAGCTGCCTTTGGAGGGAGGTATTCGCGGAATTGAGGCCATGGAACCCAAGGGATGCTGGAGGATACATAGTGTGTTGGGTGAGGATGAGAGGATTTCCGATTCATGCATGGTCGGAGGAGGGACTTAGAAAGGTGGCGGCGGAGGTCGGCGAGGTAGTGCAGATTCATTCCAAGACGTTGGAGGGGCTAGTTTCGAGGCTGCATTGGTGTGTGTGCGCACGAAAAGTTCTGAAAAAATCGGCATGTCAGTCTGTGTGGAGGTAGAAGATTGCTCTTTCTGTGTCTCAGTATCCGAGGAATGTCATGATTTTGGAAGTTTCAAGTCTGAGTTGGTAGAAAAAGGGGATAGTCTAGACTCCTCATTTCTGACTCTTCACCTTTGAGAAGGGTCCACTCCCCAAAGCAGAAAGTCTCGGACAGGATGAGAAAGGAACACGAATAGGTAGAGGTTGATAGGGTCAGATTGGAGGGCGTTCGTTCACACGTGCCTAACAATTTGACTCCAGCTTCGAGAAGGTTGGGCTTTGAAGTAAAGGGATGCGAAAACACTGTGGACCTAGGAGCCTCCTCAAGCCCTTTTAGGTCACAGGTGGAGATTATCCCGCTAGAGAGTAGATCAAGCCCATCAAAATTTTTGGTGCAGAGGCCCAACGTGACTCGGGTAGTGGAGTGAATGAGATGGGCCATGCAGAGATCCATGATGCTGGAAAAGGAAAGAAGTCCCTGATTAATTTATCGGGTCGAAGCCAACCCAGAAGTGGAACAAAGGAAGGCGGAAGCGAGAAGTTTGAAGTAGAAAATGCGGATGAGGAAGATAGCCAAAGTTCAACACATGTAAGTCTCAAATCTGATGTGATCTTGGAAAAGGTTTATGACCACATCAGGGCAGTTAGGGAGAGGACGAAGGCACTTAATGGAAGGAAGAGGGACGTGATAACCATGGAAAGAATGGGAGATATAGGGGTTGAGTTGGGGGAATCATTAAGCTCACAAATGGCAATGGTAGTGCCCGAGTCGGCAGTACCCTTGTCCCAGGTACCGGAGACGGGTAGTGACAATGGCGAGCAACAGGAGGAGCAGGAGGAGGAGGATTTTGACGTTGATGAAGAGGTTAGAGCAACCTTTGAGGTAATGGAGAAACTTGAACTCCAAACTAAATGCTCAAGAGAACGTCTGAGGGACAAGTTAATGGAAATGGTTGATGAAGAGCGGGAAAACTGGGGAAGCTGGAAGGGAGTTTGACCCTTCTGGGTAACTCCATCGGGTGTTCACTGTAAAATGATCAATATAGGTTTCTGGAATATTCGGGGTGTCAGGAGTCAGCTAAAGAGGAGAGACATTCGGGGCCTATTCAGAACGGAGAACTTGGGTGTTATGTTTGTAGCTGAAACGAAGGTCGAGGAGATGAACACGTATTTGATTCAGAAAATAATCCCGGGAGATAGGCTTGGGTGGTGTGCCAATAAGGCTAGGGGCAGAGCAGGAGGCTTGCTAGTAGTTTGGGATGAAACAAGGGTCATTATAGACAACGTATCTTGCTACGAGAGATGGATTGTGTTAGAAATGCTGATAGTAAGCTCGGGGTACAGACTATTTTGTGTTGGGGTGCACGCCCCTAACTGCTCTTCCGAGAGGGAGAGGCTGTGGAAGGATATTCTGCAGGTTAAATTGAATTGCTTGGGACCATGGGTGATCATAGGTGACATGAATGAGGTATTATCACCCTGGGAGAGGTTAAAAGGAACGTTTGACAGAAGGGGCTCAGAAAAGATGCAGAATTTCTTAGAAGAGGGGGGACTCGTCGACCTACAACTGTGTGGGCGCAGGTTTAGTTGGTCCTCGACGAGGTATGCATCACGGATTGACATAGCGTTTGTTAGTGTGGATTGGTTGGCGGATCACAGGGGATTTTCTCTGGTTGTCGGTAACAAACGGCTATCTGATCATTGCCCTATCATAATCAAAGTAGTGGATGATGCCTAGGGACCTAAGCCATTCAGATCTTGGAATGTATGGTGGCAGGATCTTGGGTTTCTAGATGTGGTTAAAGGATTCTGGTCAGAGGCTTGCGATTTATATCCAGGGAATTGTACTCTGTTATGCAAGCTGAATTATAATATATATTCTTTCGTCTTTTAAAAAAAATGATGCATTAGACATGCAACACAAATCAAATAAAAAGTTAATTCCCAAAAACAAAAATATGGGAAATCATAGGATCATTAGAAAGAATGGTGACTGTCCGTTTTGCTGTGGAGATTTTATCAGAAGATATGTAGTGAAAACAGGAAGTAGAAAATATCTGGATCCTTGAACAAGTTTAAGATGTTTGGCCTATGGATCTACATTTGAGGAGATACCCTTATCCGAATGGAAAACAAAACAGTGTCTTTCCATACACTTTTGGCGCATTACGGCCGATCAAAGCTGGTGCTCTGCATCTATGTATGAGCTTTCTTTTCATTTCTTTTCATTTCTTTTCATTTCTTTAGAAATTGGTGAAAGACATGGTGGACTTGGGGCCAAGTTGTCGTTCACCTCCACCAAAGACAATTCCAAGCAAGTCGGTAAGAGAAATTACATAGTGACCATACTATGCAAAACACAATGAACAAGAACGATGCATTCATGTGGGTTTACGTACAATCACCCACCATACAAATAGCACTGCCCAATAGGAGACATTCGTGTAGTTTGATTAAAATCAGAAATGTCAGAGCAATAGAAAAGCCTAGATGTACCTGGAAAAGGGTTTGTGATGATGCAAGTCAAAGTTTACAACTTTGTTGCCATCCCTCACTCAGATAATCATGTCCTCCAATACCCATCGAAGATACACCATGTACGCATAAGCGGCAACACCCACCAAGCGGAGAATCATAATTTCCTTGAGAACCTATTGGATAATCACGCCATGGATCCTGTTTCAACAGGAAAAGATACTGTAAATAGCATTCTAGAAGGAAACCTATAGCTATAACCTTGTCGGGATTGCGGCTAGACTTGAAATCCTATCCAGCAACTGTTGATGAAGAGCAGTCCTAAGTATCTGACGGAAATTCAAGCAATCAAATGTTTCTTCAATCAGTGTAAGACTTTCGCTATCAGAAGCAAACAATTTTACGAAATAAACTCATAAAACATTCAACCGGACATGTTCGGATGAGGTAAAGCAAACATTTTGTCTGTCTTTACATTGAAATGATTCCTAAAGCCAAACCCACATTCAATTTCATGTCTTAAACCAAAAAAGGCTAAAATTTCCTTGAAAAGAGGAATTTGTTTTCCACCTAATTGCATCATAAAATGCTTAGACAGAACTTTTATTTTCTAGGGATTTGTAGCAAAAGCAAGGAAAAAGGTGGAGCCACCCTATACATTTCGGTTTCTGATGTCTAAAGGTATTGCTCCAAAACTGAACAAGCCCAAACTGACAATCCAGACAAAATTCCTCCTGATTTGACACTCAAACGATCCAAAGAGCCCAAGTTTGAAGGATGGATGTTATATAAACAGAAGCAGAAATGGTGGAAGGAATCCGAATCTGCATCTGCGTCTTACTCAACAGGTATAGACCCCAAGCAACATCTTTTCCCTCCTACTATAATTTGCACACCCAGATAGCGTTGCCACCTGCAATGGAATTCAACCCAGCAGGTTTGCTTGTATACTTTTTCGAACAGAGGTAACATTCCATCACAAGCATACACCAATCCTCCGTAGCCGTCGATTTACATTACAGTGAAAAGGTAAGACAAAGATAGAACTGCGTTTACCCCACTGGTGATCCCCTAGTGGGTAGGTTCTCTCACTGTAGACAAGTAAACATAGATAACTAAGTAAGCTATCGTTAAAAAAGAGAACAGAACATAGATGGGTCACAAGAGAGTTGCAACGACAACGTTTGAAGACAAACAAGGAATATATGAACTGAAGACCCTGAGAGTCGCAGTACCCGCGAAGTAGGGAAGGCGGTTTATCCGAGTAAGCACTAAAGAGTGGAACTTGAATGTCTTACGAAGAGTAAAGCTTCGTACTTTCAATGGCTGTAGCTACTGTTGTCCTGAACCCACACATGTTCTGCATCTCGAATTCAACAAGGGCAAATCCATGGTTGGTCAACAAAGCGAATGTGTTCATTACTCAAAAGAAGGCTCTTGTCTCTTTCACTTGCTCTTCGTCTTCTTCTTCTTCCTCTTCTCAATCTCCCGAAGCCAGTACTCAGACTGCAGAGTCCTGTGTTAATTTGGGTCTCTCTCTCTTCTCCAAAGGAAAGGTAGAACTACTAACTCCATCTCTCGTTCTGTTTTCATTTGGCCTGCTAAATTCCTTAATTGTAGGAGCTTTGTGGATAATGTTTATCTTGGTCACTTGAATGTTGGGTTGAAAAGACCCTGACTTTAATCTTGATGTTCTGCAATGTTACACCCTAGATGCCTTTTGGAGCATTGTTTGTCATGTAAACTCTGTGTTTATCCATTTGTTACTCAATTGAAGGGAAAGGTGCCGTCTGCATCATAATTGACCAACATTACCTGATTCATGTCAGTTATAGATTTATGTTGTCCTTTCTCTACTTTGGACACAGCTCTTTCAAAGCAATGGCTTGCCCAATGCTGTGCCCGAGGATGCCTGAGAGTGATTGATTAATTATCGAAGTTGTTTGACCATGAACTAAGTATATGAGTTGAACTTTTTTACGGGGACAATGTGTTTTTCAGGTTAAGGATGCTTTACTCCAGTTTGAAACAGCGTTAGAGTTGAATCCCAATTCCATGGAAGCCCAAGCTGCATTCTATAACAAAGCCTGCTGCCATGCCTACAGGTTGAGGATCTTTTCATTTCTTTCTGTTTTGTCCCTTCTCTTAGAGGATATTTTTGGTTTTATGCAGTTTATCATTGAATTGTAACTTATTTTCAATTGCAATATGGAATTGTGATTGTCTTACGTAAAAGCTAAAATGTGGCAAATTTTTGGTATGTTATAAAATGTTTACACATAGCTTCTCTGTTCTCTTAACTTCCACTTGCATGAACTACTTGCTCTTAGATGAATAAACACATGCTTTTGCTTTAACTGTTCTGAAGTAGTGTTTTTCCTATGTAACCCTTGATATGCTTCTCTTCATTTTGCTGATTAGCTTTGTTTTGTATTCTTATTTGAGGAAGGGGGGAAGCAAAGAAAGCTGCTGATTGCTTACGTACTGCTTTAAGAGAATATAACCTCAAATTTGGCACCATCCTAAATGATCCTGACTTGGCCCCCTTCCGAGCTTCACCTGAGTTCAAGGAATTGCAAGAAGAGGTTTTTCTCTCAATCTTGTTTCTCTTTAGGTATTATTGAATCATTCCCCCCTTTTGAAGAGATAGAGGATGCACACCCCAGCCTCGCTCAGATTTCCTTTAAAAATAAAACCCCCTCGTGGTTGTATTCAACTATACTACATGCATGCAAATACTGCTTTTAACCTTTAGTGTGTGTTATGATTTGAACCTAAGATCTAGCTCAACCCCATTCCTGTCTTTTCCTCGTTCTCCAAACTCTTGGCACTAGATTCTGAAATCATATGACTGAAATTTAGTCAATTCTTGACATAATGGTGTTTGTTCTTTTGTTCAATGACTGAAATCAATGTACATAATTTTATGTTTAAGGGTTGAAATCCTTCTACAATATTTGTCACAGTTACTTCAATTCTGCAGGCTATGCTGGGTGGGGAAGATATAGGTGGCAGTTTCCGTAGAGATCTCAAACTCATTAGTGAGGTCCAAGCACCATTTCGTGGGATTAGGAGATTCTTTTCTGTTGCATTTTCAGCAGCTGCCGGAATTTCTTTGTTCTTTACAATTCCAAGACTTGTTCAGGCAATTAAAGGTGGTGATGATGCCCCTGATCTGTGGGGAACTGCTGGAAATGTTGCCATTAATGTCGGAGGTGAACATTGACACAGTTGTACCTATTTTTATCCAGTAACTTGATCTTGTGTAGTCTTGGGAGGGAAATGTCATTCAAAAGGGTTAGAATCTTCTTAAAATGACTAAGGTTTGAATCAGTGATCAACAGGTATCATTGTTTTTGTGGCATTATTTCTATGGGATAACAAGAAGGAGGAAGAACAGCTTGCACAGATCACGAGAGATGAAACTCTATCAAGGTTGCCTTTACGCCTTTCCACCAATCGTGTTGTTGAACTTGTCCAGCTTCGAGATTCTGTTAGGCCAGTAAGTATAAAAACTTACTTCCTTCTCAAATTAATTTCTGCATCCTAAATTCCTTATATTGTACTCCAATTCCTGCATTGTGTCATTATACCATTCTCTTTGTGAGTTATAATGGGCAGGCTTCTCTAAAAGTCAAATTTCTTCTCCATCCATTTTTAGTGTGAAAGAACGCATGATTCCTTTTACATTTCAGCGTAACATTGCATTGAAACAAAGTAATTGATTAGTTTCATGATTATAATTGTTAAAACATTCATGCTTTTTCCAGTCAGCAATGTTCTTCTATTTTCCTTTTTTATTGACGTCTCCTAGTTTCTCCTCATGTTGGTGTTAAAACATTCCTTTCGTTAAAAAATTCCTTTTGGAGCATTCAGAATGTCATTTTGGTGTTTTCATTATGGATGGACTTAGGTTATTTTAGCAGGGAAAAAGGAGACAGTTTCTTTGGCTTTGCAGAAGGCTGAGAGCTTCAGAGCTGAGCTTCTTAGACGTGGTGTTCTTCTAGTTCCTATTATCTTCAATGAAGCCAAAGTACCAGTCAGGGGAAAGAAAGGATTTGGTACTCCTTCAAGGGCACCTGCTGCTCTCCCATCCATTGGGGTAACTTATGAAAGTTCCTGCCAGTTTGTTTTGTAAAGCTATAATTGCTGTAACCTGTTCTCGTCGGCATGTTAGATAGATATTTTTTTGTTTTATTGCAGCTAATTTCTTGCCATAGTTTTTTGTTCCAAAGAAGGTTGTCCTCATTACTTTTGAATGGAGACTTAGTTCAGGAATCAATTTTATTCCAGCATTGATACTATTTTACGACCGTGTGATGGTAGGAAGATTTCGAGAAACGTGCTCAGTCTGTCATTGCAAAATCGAAGTTGAAAGCTGAAATTCGATTCAAAGCTGAGGTTGTATCACCTGCAGAATGGGAAAGGTCGGGTGCTGCTTACTTTGGTCTGCATTTTTCCTGTTGTTTTACACCTCAACATGATTTTGTGTGTGCCTGGGCATATAAATTACCTGCATTCCATACCACTCATTTCCTGAGTGCATTAACTACAAGGTTAAAGTTGTTGAAATTTTATTTGACCTGTGGTTCCTGACCAATTGTTTTTCTGGATTTGTTTAGGTGGATAAAAGATCAGCAAAAGTCCGAAGGAGTCACTCCCGGCGAGGATGTGTACATAATACTGCGTCTTGACGGTCGAGTTCGAAGATCAGGGAAAGTAAGCGCTTACAAAATCATGCTTACTGCATACAAATAGCAGATTTGGATTACTTTATATCTGACCATTGACGGACACACTGAAAAAATGGCACCTAGTGTCATGAACACAGTTTATACTCTTGATTGACTTAGGATCCAGTATTTTGGCTTTCATTAACCATCCAGGAGCAGCATTTGATTTTATATATAATGGGATTGGCTATAGAATCCATCTGACATACCATATCTCTGCCTTGGGTTTATGCTTGAATTACCAATGTTATAGCCTCGAATCTCTTGCAATTTTGTAGTTATTTAAAAGGGTTGCATACATTCTTCACATCTGCAGGGCATGCCTGACTGGCAACAAATTGTTAAGGAACTTCCACCGGTGGAAGCATTGTTGAGCAAGCTAGAGAGATGAGAGTTCTTCATCCTGGCAACTCCTGAAACACAACTGGAACCTTACTGCCTGTCTCCATTCTTTCTCGTCATTTTCTTTCTATCGTTGCTGGTCTTTTACTGTCTCTTGGCTCTACTGTTCATCTGATTACGAAAGAAATCTCTCTTTTTTTCCCAGATTGTAAAGCCTACCGCACATACATGTTAAAAGGAGATGAATGTTCAGTCACTGGACAAAAGGTCATTGTATGTATTTTATTGGTTATATATGTACAGTAGACCTTTTCCATGAATTCCCAAAACGCCACGCCATTGCTTTTTTACTATTGTTCTTGAAAACAATGCATGCTGCTTTGGAAAATTCAAACCCATTTTTCGATTATATATTATAAAGATTATATTTTTCTTCGAAAGAAGGATTAATTCGAACTTTGCAATTCTCATTATTATAAAGACACTTTCATGGCTATGTCGTGCAAGAGGAGTAAAGTCAGAGACATAACCTAATGTGTAAAGATGTGATGTGTGGGATTAGTTAAGGCTACCTCAGAAGAAGCCACTCGGGTCGGGTCATTTCCTATACCCACTTCTGCGTGTCTAAGCTTCTGTCTTTATAAAAGGAAAGGTTGGAACCAGCTGTTGAAAATACTATATTTTAAATAGATATCAGAATTGACCAATCATCTTCTTACTTTTTTTTTCCATCATGGTTTATATATATTTATTCTATAGTTGGATCATTTTCTTTGGTAGGTTTTGAATGATTCTTTTAAGGGAATCATTAAAATAATAAGCCCTTATACCATTCTTGGATTAGGTTTTACTTTATTATTATGTTTTCCATTATTAAACATTATTTATTACAATCATGAGATTATTACAATGGTTGGTGTACTAAATTCTAGGATAAACATCAACATCATACATTTTCTTCTCTGATTGGTCAATTTTGGTGTCTTTGGCTTTTATAGATTCGCTACACCTCAAGGCATTAACATCCACCTAATTACACAGCTGCCACTCATGTTAGAGTCGTAATTAACGAGACTATTAATGTCATTATCTATCTCAAATAACTAACTACTCTGAACCCAAAGTTGAACCTACCGACACGCCGTTTGATTCTTTGCGTGTAGAAATGCAATAATAAAAAGATAGCAAAAGAGAGAGAGAAAGAACAAACCTTCACTACAACGAATGGCCAATCCAAACTATGGAGTCCTCCTCCTCCTGGCCTTCTACTTATTCTTCTTCCTCTCTGGTTTGATCATCTCCTCATCGACCGCCACTGCCAGCGGGGACCAGGAACTGAGCTGGTTCCCCGGCGGGACAAGGCCTGTGTGCCGAGGTACGGTAGCGGAATGCATGGGAAGTGATGAGTACTACATGGACTCCGAGATCAGCCGCAGGATACTGCAGACCACCACCCAGTATATAAGCTACGGGGCGTTGCAGAGGAATACGGTGCCTTGCTCCCGGAGAGGTCAGTCGTACTACAACTGCGTGCCTGGACAAGCCAACCCTTACACCCGGGGTTGTAGTGCCATTACCCGCTGTCGTAGTTGAGGTTTTCTTTCTATGATACTTTCTCTTCAAGCTACTGTAATTGGTTACACTCTGTCTTGGTCTTCCTTACCCTATTGTATGGTCCTCGAGAATTGGAATTCGATTTTCATTTTAGAAGAAAGGTTTTCACTTTACCTTCTGACTATCTTTCTTTTGGAAACTAGAATGTGTATCCAGCTCTTACTCTTTCCCGGGTTTGGATCGACATCTTCGATTACAAGACTCCAACCCTGGTCAATAGATTTTCTCTACTCAAACAATATTAGTTGATGATCCTGCAATAAACTTGCATGAAACCGCAGCTCAAAGTTTCATTTTGCTTTGCTTGCTGGAATCGATAAGACTAATCAAAAAGGTATGAAAGAGTTTCTAATTGGACAAGAACAACAACACAAACATGGAAATAGACCAACCAGAAAAAAAAGACTAATGGAAAAAGAAATCATCAACTCGACATTTTACAGGACAGGAAATGTCAATTAACGAGAGTGATCGATCATTGGTTGATAGGATTAACATTTCAAAGATAAGTTGTGTCGCCATCAGTACATGACTACCAAGTCTGCGTAATTGTCCAAAGTATCAAACGGCTCAAACCACAAAAATTAAGAAATGGACAGGACAGAACGTACAGGAAAGTGAATAGCTATTTATGATCCGCTGACCATGGCGCCGGATAATGAATGATGACTGACGGAGGTCAATGACCACCAATCATCTTCTTAACCTGCAACTGCTGTAGCAACTTCCTCCCATATAAGGAGTAGAGTTTTGATTTATCAAACCACACTTGTACAAATAAGGACATGAAATTAAAAGCTGTCCAATACAGAAGAATATGACCTCATTACTATTTCTAAGCTGAGTCTTCCTCAAGATTCCCTTCAACTGGTTTTTTCTTGGATGGGGCCATAGGAGATGGAGAGCCCTCTACGCCCATCTCTGTTCTTAGCTCGTTAATGCTCTGCTCCAGCTCATTTATGCGGCTTCCCATCTCATCAAGTGCTTTTAAGTTGAGGAAAATAAGACTTTTACCAGAAGCAGCAAATATATAAAACATTGAACAATGGAACAAGTAAATTAAAACAGAAACCATTTTTTTTTTTCATAGGCAACAGAAGCCATTAGGCCAACTTAATTCAAATATCATATATCTATTATCCGGAAGCATAAGTGATCAAAAGGATATTCTTCGTAACAATGGAGTCAGACATTGTCTGAAACCTGGTTTGCTGCAATAAAAAGCATAGTCAATAGCAGAAGCATAAAATAGAAAACAAACAACAGATATCCAGATGACAAACTCACCATCTGCTGCAGAAGATTTTGCACCTGAAAAAAATTGTGGGAATGGGTCACCACCATGGTTTTGAAGATAAAAGCACATCAATCAATCGTAATACTTTAGAACAAGAAAATCAACTAGTAGATGAAATTCATAAAACTTAGCAACAATTTAAATAGAAAATGCCTAAATATTTAAAATAATACGATTCACGTCTCTTTTGAGTTCATATCTTGACTTGAGTCCCTTAAAACGCAATTAAACAACCCAGAAAACCCTAGCTCTACGAAACCTGAAAATGTAACCCGCAACTAACGCATTGGAAAGGATTATTTCATATATAAAAGATATCAAGGAAATAAGAACTTACAAACTCACTCATGTCAGCCGAACTTTGCTTCTCCGAATTATTACTCTCCTGCCAAAGGCCAAAAAAAAAACAGGTAAGGAAGTAAGAAAATCTTCTTATCTGATATTCTCATGCAAAATATGCTAAATTTTTCACAACAAAGAAAAAATTAAGACAAACGAATCTTTCAGAAAGAAACGACACGTTCTCTGATCGTTATCGCCGAAAAAGCCCGTAAAACAGTCATCAGACGGACGAAATCCTAGGATCTAGGATATAAAGGATTAAGCAATAAGTTGCCAAGGAGATAGAAAATCAAGCATCGTAGCAGAGTTAAGATAGTTAATAATGGAGTTACAGTAACAAAATTTTAAAAGAAAAATCACCATCAAGATCTGAATTCGGTGCTCGATCCCTCTAAAATCTAGATTTTCTATGCTTTGTTCGCTGGATCGGTTACAGAGGCTGTTTAAGCGAAGAGTTTAAAAAAGAAAAGAGGGAAAAAGCGGAAGAATGCGCTTGTAACTACCGATATGCCACTGATCATTTCGGACATTTTCTTTCAATTTTCAAATTTCAAATTTCGTGGGCTGTCTTTTGTTTTAATAATAATTTTTTTAACGGGCGAAAAACAAACATTTTAGAAAATTGACAAATAATCAATATCTAAATTTTGTACAATGAATTAGTAAATTTTTAAAAATTATTTATGTATTTATTTTTAATAAATACAACCTTGAACTCAAATTAAATATTCACTTATTATAGAATAATTACGCATAAATATTTAGATTTTTAAACTAAAACTGTCAAAAATTTTAATTAATTGAAATTTAAACAAAATTATAGTGTAGGTCAGTTAATTTCGCTAGGGTAAATCATCAAACACTTGTTGGGTCAATGGAAGCGTCTCTCCCAATTACATTCGCTGATCAACAAGAATGATCCAGAAACCCCTAGTTGCCATGTTTGTGTTTCTCTCTTCTGGACAACTTGCTTTCGGAATAAGGATATTCGGGCGGAGCAGAACACAGGCCCCACAGTATAAGTAAATGGAGGCAGAGAAGCGAAGCGGAGGAGTACATGTTAGAAGGGTATATGTTCCAGCATAACTCCACACCTATAAACAAAATCAACCTGTGCACCACAGCGGATTAGTTGATGGGAACCTCCACTAGATACTTGGAGATCTTACACAACATTGCGATTAGAGGAAAGAGGAGACCTTACCGCAGAAATGTCGGGAAAGAAGTCCGCCACAATAGGTACGGCAAGCTGTAGAAGTACCTGAAGTAGAAGATATACTAAATGGTTACTCTAAAGAAGTGAAAGAACATATCTTGAGAATGGAAAGGTTTTCAACTTCTTTTGATCATAATCCAGAATCATGACAGGGAAGGACAACGTGATCGATATTTTGAGGAACAGTGGTTGAATGAAACTTGTATAAATTCTATCAAGAATACTGTAGAGACCAGTTACTAATAGCATTGAGAGGGCACTTCACTGATCGGCTCTGATTAAGCTAAAATTGCAAGTAACATTAGGAAAACCGATCGCAATAGACGAGATAAATGATCGGTCAGAATGTGAATTCGGGTTCGGCACTGTTAAAATTGTGGCACATTCAGTAATAAGTTAGGTAATCGGTAGCAGTAGCGCCAGACTTAGTTTATTAGGAGCAATTGTGATAAGCCAAATGATTGTAGAACATAATACCAGTGACAGGTAAAAGACAGTGGGTTATGAAGAACTGTTGCACTAGAAAGTTACCAAAAAGATATCAGCACAAACAGAAAAGGTGGACTCACATGACGGATGGATGGAAACAGTGGAATCAAGCATGCCAGTGATGCCAACACATGTGCAAACAAAATAGAACAGATGCGAGCACAGAAAAGTACAGAAAGGTGTAGGAAAAATAGAACAGCAAACATGGCTCTTGCCAAAAGATTTTACAAAGAGTATAATTGATAAAGATAGAGGAAAACATAGAAGCAAAGAGGAGAGTCATATTGACAGAATTTACCATGAGTAGAATTGATAATGAAGAGATCGGGCACACACAATTCCGATGAAGTTCCCAGCAAACAAGGTTGTCACAATATCTGAATCAGTCTCTCCAAAAGTTAGAACTCAAGCAAATATGTGAGAGCAAAAAGTGAAAGGAAGACCAGAAACTAAAAATGATAGACCAAAGCTTTAATCAGTCTGAACTTACGTTCTCCTCTGAGAATCTTAAATGATGAATTGCTAGGTCTTAAAAGAGATGATACATTGTCGATGGTCATAACTTTAGAATGCAAAAAGTTAAGAAGACCCCCTTCATGCCTGCAAGTGACCGAGAATTATAAGTGGATATCTTCAAGCAAAGCTAGATTTAAACCCAATCCATCCATATGAATAAAATAATATCAGTAGAAGCAAACAAATTTCAAAAGAAAATACAAAATTTTATCCTGCCAAAAATCAGAAAATTTTAACACGAAGAGATATAGACAGCAACCAATGACACTTGACAACATATTTCAACAACTTTTGCATGACACTTCTTGGAGATCAGTAATATCTTTCTTTTATGAAAAAGAAATTACCATAATAGATACAACTCCATTCCTTTAAAAATGCAAATTTTTTACTGAGATATGATGCTGGAAACGTACACCTACACCGTTACTTCCCCACGCAATAGTCAATTAGTGCAAGAAAAAATATAAAGAAACCATCAATAATATCATGACCATATTGTCAGCACAAATTCCCCTTTACAGCCTAATAAGAGAGAAGTCCTTTCACTTACTTGCACCATTTATAGTGTGCAAAGGCTGCAAGTAACCCGAGGTGGGCAATCAGCAAGGAGATGGCAAATTGCTTTGATACAAAAACCGGTTCAGGAACAAATTTGAAGTTTACAGACCTGATGGAAAACAGTAAACTTAGAAAGTTATACTAGCAACAAAAAACTGTACAAAAGCTTTTACGTAATAGCAATATTACTGAAAATTTTATTATATTCAACTATCAAACCTAATTGACATTTTATTATTCAAATAGGAACATATTTGTTTTAACTTCTTCACCACTAAAATTGTTGGTAGAAAGATGACTTCCAAATGGGCACACTGCAAATCCTTGATATAGACCATGAAGAAATGGGAAAATTTAACATTGTCTGTTAGCATTATTCATGTATTTAAGAGATGGAAGACTAATTTGTTTCTGTTCTATAATAATCAGATAGAATTAAAGAGGATTGCATTCAATGGTATTTTGAATAATAGATTCACATAAGAAGTACCAAAAGTGGATGAAGACACGGCCAAGATTGAAAGCTCTTGATATATACGCAACCGGGTAGGAGACTAAAAAAGGCAGCCCCAACAGAATCTGCAGAACCATTCATCAAGCTGCTGAAATGAATGAACAAAATGCTAACAGATTTCCTTCTCCACACGTTCAACACCAGTAGTGGCCCTCACCTATGAACAATGGAAAGAAATACAGCAATATAGTTGTCATAACCTACTATTTTTTTCAAGTTTCCTGCTGTTCCACATAAGAGATCAGACAGGGCAGGACATGACAAGGTTTTGATATTTGTAGGGAAAAAAAGGATGAAAATAGTAAGCACCTGAACTAAGGCTGCACCAACTAAAGCTGAAATGACACCACGCATATCCATAGCCTGTAAAAATGAGTCCAGAAGCGGCAGCCCCGATTAGAATGGCATCTATAAATAATTCAGGGGTGAAGTAAAAGATATAAATGAACATTTAAGCTCCAGTATACCTTTAACATAAGTAGTAACAAAGGTGGAGCGTATAGAAGTACGTTCATCTTTATTGAAACAGCTCCACTACCAAACAAATAAAGAGGTCATACCAACTTCACTAAACTGTCAAAAGTCCTGAAGTAAGAAACTGACTGTACTACCTGAAAAGAATCAAACCCAGATGCCATTGTTGGTATAGTAGTGAGGCCACAGCAGCATGGAGAAGTGTCATTGCAAAACAGTCATTAAAGAGACGGAGCACAAAGATAGAGTGCAATCTTTTTGAGAGAGAAAGCAGGATAAGCGCCCACCACGGAAGCTGTGGAACATTAGAGAATAGTACTGCATAATAATCATGTTCAAAAGCAATGAAAACTGATAAATAGCATCAGATATATCACAAACTGAGAGAGGTTTCCCGATGGGGTTGAATAGGTACAGCAATTGAGAGTAAGGTCTAATACAGGTAGAAACATTTTTGGTGAGTGTAGTAATGTATTGTAATGCCCGAAACCTTGAGTTCCCAAAAGAATAACTTTTACAGTTGGTTATCCACTCAGTTCAACTCAACCCTTGTCTCAAGCATGATAAAAATTTTGGGAGCATTTATACCCAATTTTTTTTTCTGTTGCCAACAAATTGCATGATAAATGATTAAGACTGATAGAAATGGCAGAATATCCGAATCCCACCATGGATGAATACCCAACTTGACTGGAAATTTATAGGTATAGATCTCTTCTCTTAATAATCAGATTCTGAGCATCAATGGATGCAAGTGCCGTGTCTTAACAAATGTTGCATTACACCACTGGCTTTTAGATGCTTGCACTAAAGTGCGAAATTTATACAAAAGGGACAAAAATTTCTTACCACATCAGTTTTCACGTAGATGAACAAGATGATTCCCAGGTTCACGATGTATAAGATGCCAAACAATATCTGCAACCAGAAATTCGGGTGGATGCCATGAGATGATAATCCAATCCTGGCATATAAGTCAATATTAACCTCCTAACAGACAACCATATGCAAAGTAACAGATATGACTACAGAAAGTCATAAGACCAAGATGAGTCGCCAATTGGTCAAATTAACACAAGTGGCTGAAAACGGGAGAGTAATTTCTCAAAGAAAAAAATGTGCATTAGATTACCTGAGCCGGATACACCACTCCACCAGTGATATATTGAATGGCAGAGTAAACATACAGAAACCCAGCAGGGTATACCAGTGGTCCAGTATCTCCTTTCAAGTTGCTATAGTCCCTTTCCCCTTCGAGAAACCCAGTAACCTGCGTCTCAGCCAAGTTAATTCACACCAAATCATTCATTTAAACTACAACCAAAAGCAACCCAGCAATAAAAAGCAACTGACAACACGTCTGATCGAATACAGATAATACATTAGCAAAGACTAGTAAATAAGGAGAGGCACCTGTGACATATAAGCGTCCCAATCAATCTTGGTATCTGCAAAACAATCAAAAGTACCGGTCATTAGTCACCTGAAGAATTACGTTGGCAGTTTAAAAAGTTACAAAAATTAAAGGTAAGAGAAAAGAGTGGTGATCTTACAGGGAATGTAGGAGATAATAAGAGAGACAAGAAGGGCATCTGCGAAAATTAAAGCCACAGCCAAGGCTAACTTTGGGCTTTTAAACAGTTTGGTGGCCGAAGCCCGAGATTTCCTGAGAGGGTTATGCCTTCTCGCAGTCTTCAGTGCCATAGCTTTGCTGTTCTCAGCTTTAGCTCAGGAGAACGAAACTCACAGTATGATCGGCTTCCTGGTTTGCTCCGATGGGTACAAAACATTAAAAAGGTGACTTTTATTAATTTAATTTGTTATTAAATTATATCTTCGTACTTCAAATGATTAAACGATGCCGTTTCCTTTTCAAAGAAAATATCTGTAAAAATGTATAAATCAACCTTTTATTTTATTTTTTCTAAAAAAAAGGGAAATATAAAATGAGTAGCTTTGCCCGCTAAGTTTTAAAGGATTTTTTTTTTCTATTTTCTATTTACAATTCTTTTTTACTTAATTGATTTGGAATTAATGCGTCCCAAAATCAGAACAGGAATCACATTTCCCTGGAAAAGGACATGGAAATCTTAGTAAAAATGTCAATTACCTCTATACGAGCGAAGAGCTAAGAGATGTAACCATCAAAATACAGTTGAATTTCCGTATCAACAGTGACCAAAATAGGTAAAGCCTGATTTCTGATGACCACTACACTAAAATGGCCTGTGAGCAGATTGCCATCTCGCAATGAATACTATCACAGACAGGACCAAGAACTAGGGAGGATAGTAAGCTGGGTGGTATTGAGGTGGCAAACCGTATGTACCATATGCACCATATCCATCGTAATAACTTGATGGCATCTGTGGTTCAGGAATGCCCAGATGAGCTCCAGTAGGGCCAGAAGCCCCGGGAAAACCAACACCAGCTCCTGCTGAACTGTAAAACCCAATTGATGAACCAGCAAAATTGGGAGCAGGAGCTGAACAGGTAGGATCTGCAATCCCATACAGCCCAGGCCCTGGATACAAACCTGCATGCTGAAAATGAGACAGTCGAAATGGAGGAATAGTTGAAGTAGAGGCGGTAATGACTGGGAATGTTGCAGGACCATTAGTAACAACTTTTCGAACTCGCTTGTTTCCCTCCTGCTGTAGCTTCTTTGCTCGTTTTTTTCCCTGTTGTTGTTTCTTTGGCTGCTGCTTCTTTGGTTGTTGATTTTCTTGCTGCTGAGGTTTGCTATCTGAAGATGCAGGCTGTTTGCTGTCTGCCTTTTTCTTCCCCAGCATCTCAAGCCGCTTCTCGAGTTCCATTGGGGAGTACTGTGATCCAAGCTTGAGCTCGTCGATGATTTTAAGAACTGATTTCAATGCGTTAACTTCTCTGGACATGGCTTCATTCTGCATGATAAATAATCTTATTCAGGAACAACTGAATAACTTCAACAACCAGCCCACAAGCTAAAACAAAAATCAAAGAGATAACACACCACCTGAATCTTAAGAGTGTTTTTCCCATCCTTGAAAACTTTCTCAGTGTTGTTCTTGCACTCCTCCAGGTAAGCTCTAAGTAGAGGTACGGGATGGAACTTGTCAATCAGCCCAAATTCAAAAATAAACTTAACAGCCAAAAGCTGTTTGTCATTAACTATAAGTTTTTGAATAAGATCTGCAAAGTAAAAGTATATAAAAATATATTATTAGTATTTTTACCCCAATGAAAAAACATGTTTATGGTAGTTTGAATGTAAGAAATGAAAGCAAAAAGAACGGC
Organism: Passiflora organensis; assembly: GCA_019739055.1. Taxonomy (NCBI): domain Eukaryota; kingdom Viridiplantae; phylum Streptophyta; class Magnoliopsida; order Malpighiales; family Passifloraceae; genus Passiflora; species Passiflora organensis. The sequence goes on along the minus strand of JAEPBF010000223.1, from coordinate 2,793,715 downwards.
ATCTAGATGGTAAGTGGCAATAATCCTTATACTGAGTGTACTCGGCCATCCACTGCTTAATAACCTCAAAAGCTTATTCCGAAAACCTTAAATGATCGGATGAACTGTTCACCACTGAAAGCTACTCAGACACATCTGTAAACCTATTAGGTTCCATAAATATTCAGCCTCTGCCAGGGGAGTTAAATTTATTTAGTTATTGCCCTCACTTTGTCCCAGGACAGCCTACCTCAAAAATTCAGCCTCTACCAGAAGACTGCTGTTTTAAAGTCAATTAACATATTTAGCCTGCACCAATGGCTTCAAAATGGATTGGATCATAACCGTACCCTCATAGCATCAATCTAGCCACTACATCCAAAATATCCCCACATCATTCCCTAGAAATAGAATATAGAATCTCTAAAGCTGTACATTTCTTAGAGTTTGACAATTATCACTACAGTCAACAAACATCAAGGCCAACAAAACTAAAATTGAAAAGCTTACAAGATCAATTCTTAGCTCTTACAATATAATTCAGTCAATCAAGCAGTCATTGTAAGTATTAAGATCACAAATAAAGGCATCCACTCTATCAGTTATTAGCACTGAATTCAAACATAAAGATCAACCAAAAGGAAACCATGTTTAGACAGGTAGATGAAGTTGTGAATTGAGTTTAAACCAAAGAAACAATCTTACCATCAGTTCTATCTCCCAATCCAATAGCTCGGCATAAAGCTACTGCTTGATTGAACCTAGCCGCAGCAACAAAAAGGTCTACAAGCTCAGCCTTGTCAAACTCATTCTCCAGCTGGTAAGCCACCAGCAACTCCAAGAACCCCAACGCCTCCATAGGGCTCCCCCCACTCATACTCGCTTTCGCTTTCCACTCTAAAGCCATTTTCTTTGCTTTCTCCTTGACTTCGTCACTCAGATTCGGCTTATTCTTCATCATTGCTTCCAACAGGTCCAAACAAGTCCTCTTCAAACGGCACAGCTTCCCATCCCTATCGCCTCTCATACTTGTATTCGCCGAATAGAACCCTCCCAACGCATCCAAAACCATCGCACCCTGGTCAGAAGCTACCCGCATTGCACCTGAAAGCTGCAACTGAGCATTTGCCCGCTGGTTCGCATTCTTGTTCAAGTAGTCCCTCAACCCCTTACCGTCCATCTTCTCACACAGAGCAATCAGGTCGGATTCAAATGTATCAAGTGTCCGTACACTCTCCCGGGTAGGAGAAGACGGTACGTCATGCCGGATCACACCCGACTCAACCCGGTCATCACTCAGGTGCTTAGAAGACGACAAAGGGTCATCCAGGGAAACGTCCTGGGAACAATTTCGAATGCTCAACTTGTTACATGTCGAGACTGAATCGACTCGACCGTCACTCGACGATAGAGACGTATCGACGGACTGCAGTAGTTGGAAGCGGTGGGAGAGAGTTGTTTGGAGGGAAGTAAAGTGGGATTCGATATCGGTCCACGATAGAGAGTGGAAGAAGGAAGGAAGCAAAATAGAGCCGCCTTGGGCTTGGAGGTCATCGTAGGCTTGCTTCAAACTCTCCTTTTTTCCGTCTACTAATTTCAAGGCAGTCTCTATAGTTTTCAAGGTGGGAATTTGAATTTCCGGGTCCTCTAAGGACGCCATTGCAGAGGATCCGATTCTATTTTGATCAAACCCTAACCGTAGAATTAGAAAAAAAATTAATAATCAGGGCCAGGCAGGCTACCCGCCAGCATGAGCGACGACGGCAGGATTTTTTTTTTCAAAAGCAAACCAGTTTTTATTATAGATATGAAAAATAAAAATAAATTTTTATTTTAACAGAGTTCATAATCATATAATATATTTTAGATTTAAAATCATCGATAAATTATTGCTAATTTTGACTAATTAATTATTTCTTTTGTGTCCATCCATGTGTCATCTTCTCCATCACCTCCCCCAAGCTCCGCCACCGGAGAAAGACGCGCTCTCTCCTTTCGCGAGGGGACATTTCTCTCCTAAAATTCCTCCCGATTGCACTTTGCTCTCCTTCCTCTCCCTCTTCATTCATCGGCCAAGAACGCAAACTCATGGATTTCCAAAACATCAAATAACGCAAACCAAAACGCATGCACCCCGACTACCCCAAGCCATGAAGAACCACGACACCGTTAAAATGATCAGAAGTAGGCGCGACAAGAGAACGGGAATGGCCAAACGCGGCATTAGGTCGCTGGCCTTCGCCGTAGCCTTCCCTCTCTCCTTGACGCTCTTCAACATCTACTTCTTCGGCCCGAGGAACGGCGCCTACGGCACCGTATCAAAGAAGCCGTTCTGGTTCCCGCCTCTGTGGGCCTTGCACGTGACCTGTATGGCCTCCAGTTTCCTGATGAGTCTCTCGGCCTGGCTTGTTTGGGCCGAAGGTGGGTTCCACAAGAATCCCACCGCGCTCTCTCTCTACCTGGCCCAGCTAGGTTTGGGCTTGACGTGGGACCCCGTCGTGTTCTGGATGGGAGCCACTTGGATGGGACTGGTGGTCTGTTTGGCCACCTTCGGCGCTCTTGTGGGCTGTTCCCGCCAGTTTAGAGACGTGAATCCGATCGCCGGAGACTTGGTGAAGCCGTGTTTGGCACGGGCTGCCTTTTTGGCCATTGTAAATCTTAAACTCACCCTTCTTTGAGGTACTCTGGTTTATAGGGATGTTTTGGGGATATTATATTACCACCCCTAATATTTACCATTTGCCATTTAATACAACACAGAATATTCTCTCTTTTTCATTATTCCATTTTTTTAATAACGAATAAATAACATTTATAATAAATAAAATTATAAATATGAAAAATACTAAGAAGTTAGAACATACCAGGAGACGAAGCAAAACGAGAATGTGGTTTGGAGTAAAGAACAGCCCACCAATCTGTGGACTGGGTACCAGGCAATCCAAACTCCAAATAAACAAAAATATCTTGCTCATCAGAATCTGGAGACAACGACGTGACGAGGACAGGACCTCGACTCGTGTGCCCAACCTTTCTCACGTTCACCATTCCGAGCCATGCACAGCATCCTTCTCCTCACCCGCATCACGACACGTACCGGTAACAGTGCCATAAGATAGAGCCACGTGGTCCCTCACCACAGCTCCGTAGCTGCCCAACTCCCCTGTCCCACCACGTGTCGATAGCGAGACACGCGTCAAGTGCAAGCTCGCTAGCCGTCGGGTTCATCCAGCCGTGGAGCCAAGTCTTTACATTTGACTGTCATCGACGACACACAGCTCGCCAACTCGCCACAGGCTGTTACTCTATCACCCGGGTCATGACTTACCTCAGTGTTTTTCCATCAGAAACCTTTCTATATAAAGAGGGAGAAGTCTCAACGCTCCGTATCGGCGTCTCCCACATCACATTTCCAGGCACTTTCTCTGGGCAATTCCACTACGTAGTCCAAGTCCAACGATTTGCAGGTACAGGAGTCAGATGGCAGAATCAGAACCCAATCAGCACGCGGAAATGGTAGGGATAGAATACGTTCCCATCTGTTTTTGTCATCAAAGTTCGCCATTTGTTTGGCTAGGCTTGGTTTTTTTAGGCGGTTTTCTTATTTTTGTTCTTTTCGGTGATGAAGGAGGGAAATAACGAGAAGCAACTGAAATACTTGGAGTTTGTGCAAGTGGCAACGGCGTACGTAGTGGCCTGCTTCACGACGATCTATGAGCACGCAAAGGAAAACTCGGGTCCGCTCAAGGCAGGTGTCCAGGCCGTTGAAGGAACCGTCAAAACCGTCATCAGGCCGGTATACGAGAAGTTCCATGATGTCCCCTTCGAAATACTCAGATTCGTAGATCGCAAGGTTGGTTAAAGTTAAGCATCGCTGTATTTGTAGTCTAACACACGCAATGGTGGGAATGGCGTTCGTTTATTTATCGGTGTTTGTGTTTTTCCTTTCCTTTAGGTCGACGAGTCTTTGAGCGAGCTGGAGAGGCACGTGCCGTCTCTGGTGAAGCAGGCTTCGAGCCAGGCACGAGCCGTAGCAAGCGAGGTCCAGCGAGCCGGCGTCGTGGACGTCGCGAAGAGTATTTCGAAGACAGTATACAACAAGTACGAGCCGACCGCTAAGGAGCTGTACAACAAGTACGAGCCGGTGGCAGAGCACCATGCGGTGGTGGCCTGGCGTTCGCTGAATCGGGTACCCTTGTTTGCACAGGTTGCTGAGGTTGCGGTACCCACGGCTGCTTACTGGAGCGAGAAGTACAACCAGACGGTTGAATGTGCTGCCGACAGAGGATACGCGGTGGTGTGTTACTTGCCGTTAATTCCGATCGAGAAGATAGCCAAGGTGTTTGACGAAAGTGTTAACGGGCCCACTATCTCCGCCAATGGCGAGTCTGTGGTAGCACATTAGGCTGGAGATTATGTGATCCTGTCTAAGTTCTAGGCTTTGAAACGAAGTAGTAGGGTCTTTTTTTGTTTGAAATTAAATTAGCCTTTGTGGGGTCTTGCCATGTTATTGGTGTAATCTAATTAGTAAAATCCAATTGCTTTCATAATTCCGAATTCCGGGAAAGAATGTTACGCCTAATTCCATATTTTTGCAAATCAACATGGAATTCTGATTTTTTATATAAAATAATTGAAAATTTTCAGATCTTTAAAGTCACATGCGTTCTGGACAGGGATCACAGTGACAACACAGTCTCGCATCCCTAGATAATGATTCATCTCCCCTCTCTTTCCCGAAAAGTTGGAAGGATGTATTGCCCACCTCACGTGCGGTGTTTCATGTACAGTATTTGCCTCGGTACCAATGGGCCTAACTTTGTTTTTTTTATAGTTGGTGTTATTAATTTTGTAAAAATATAAAATATTATATTTTAATATTAAAAATCAATTTAATTTTAAATTAAATCAAAAAAATTACTATAAAAATTAACATAATAATTTTTTATTATTTTTGACAAAATTCAAATGCCAACTATAAAACAAACATGCTGTTTGTATTAGAAGCTCTCCAGTTATCCTAAACAGTAACCATGATAGATTCAATCAATTTGAAATTAAATATTAAATCTTTTCATCTTTATTTTCACTCAATTGCAACCATGGCAGAAGATTTTAAAATAACAGTTCGAAATACTATGTCGACAATAGGATTTCTGACGTTCACTGTAACATATCATCATATTCAAAAGGCAAAGGCAAACATATAAAAAGATCATTCTGATATCCCCAGGGATCTATCTCAAAATTCAATACAACTCCTCATGAAATAAAGCAGAAACCTCGATAATAGCAGCAAAATATTACAGAAAAAGGGACTAGGAATTATTGAAATTTAGCCAGCGATGACTGCTCCAAGTCAAACAATGACGACATCAACAAAAAAAATGAAACAGTATCTAATACATAGAGTCACTCTCGGTACCTCCTTGCCGGATGGTTTTGTAGAGTGACATTACGATAGGAAGAAGACCCAAGAGAGCAATCTGAACCTGGTCTGAGCTGCTTGTGCGCACAGTTATCTGTCCTGTCATCTTGTTGTTCAAACCAGCGCGAACAGCTACCTTAGTACCCAGTCCAACGGAGAACTGAGACTGAAAGTTGGCTCCCAGTGCCAAGTCCTTTCTCCACTTCACTAAAGATAAGCCCAGCGTGGATTGGTCCTGCCCAATTGGAAAATCTGCATCCTTTAGTCGCACTTCCAAATTGGCTCCGTATGCCGAATCACCCTGTGATCGGACAGTTCCCGTGCTACCAACCAATGTCAGGCGTTTCCCCAGGTTAATCTGATCCTCAACCTTAACTCCAGGTGCCACATTTTCGCCTAAAAATGTAAGAGAAAACCCAGCAGCTGTCTTGTTCTTCTTGAAAGTTTTGAATTTGGTCTCCCCTCTGAGGATGTAGGCAAGTTGCTTCCCAACATTTTGGATGTCAAACCCTGCCATGCTTGATCCATTGTCCCCATGCTTCGCGGAGACTGAAGAATCCAAATGGATGTTGAATTCCTTCTTATCTTTGGTTACTTGAACGGTAACCGATGCCGGGAACTGATTAATAATAGCTAGGTTATGTTCAACATTGACGCCATCATACCCACAATCATGATCCCATCCATGTGTGTCAAGCACAGGCCTTGCTAGGAACTGAGAACTTGCCTCCAAAAAGCGGTACCTATAAACAGGATTATCCCCGTCAAAAGAAGGTGGCAGAATCATATCAGGTAAAGGAACGGCCACGTTAGCAGGAGCTCCATCTGGATCAACATCCTCTCCCATAGAATCAAGTTCATCAGTGGCCTTTCCTTTTTTCTTCATCTCCTTCATTCTCCTCAGCTCTTCCTTCCACTGCTTTTTCTGAAGGAGCTTCACCCGATATTCATACTCCTCAAGATATGCTCTTCTCTGTTCCTTTGTGAGCTTAGCAAGCTGAGTTGAGTTGAGAGGCCTGAATGGTGGGAGTTGATCATACTCTTCTTCTTCTTCTTCCTGGTCAGAATCAGACAAGTCATCCAGGTCAATCTCAGAGTCAACGTTGTCACCTCCCTGATCAGTGGAGAGCTTTGGGTGTGCACGTGACTGCAACAGCCATGATAACAAATAAGGAAGAGGAGGCGATCGAGAACGGAAACCAAAGAGCTTCTTATTGTCAAATGGATCCTGTGGCTTTGAGAAAGAATTTGCTTCGGATAAAATCTTTATAGAGTAGCAGAACATAAGTAACTGAGACCTCCAAACTTGACCGTTGGGAAGAACCTTTTGACCATCTCTATTTTTGCGACAAGAACGATGATTCTCCGCAAGTGATACAGGATTTGCCAAGCTGGGAGTCATCATACGCAAATCACCGACAGCTTGTCCAATTGAGTGCTGAACAACACGGGACCTTTGAGCAACAAAAACATCGTAACTTAAAGGGGAGCCAGATGGACCCTCTGGGGGTGCTGAAGCGGCATGGGTTAGAGTAACAATGGCATTTCGCCAAATTGAAGAGCCAAGAGTACTAGTGATTGATCTCAGCAGCGGCAAATCATTCAGGTCCCTGGTCTGAGTGTCGAGCCGATCTACGTAAAGGACAATATCTGGGGGACATTGCTTCATAAACCTTTTCACAGATGTTAAGATTTTTCGGTTAGCACCCTGCTCGGAACCAGAAGGCATGAGACCCGGGGTATCAATGACTCTGATCTTAACGCCATCAACAAAGCCATCAATTTGTTTTATAGAAGAAGTGGCAAGCTGAAATGCATGGACCTTAGACTTTTCATCCCCAAATATAGAGTTTATAGTAGCACTTTTGCCCACTCCTGCCTTCCCAAGGACCAGGATGTTCAAGGAGAAGTTCAAATCTTGCCCTTCGGACTCGAGCCGTAAAGCTGTTTGCTTTGCAGTATCAAGGCTAAACAGCTGGTTGGACTGCCTTCCTGCTAGTAGAGCCAAACGATATAGCACCTGAGCAGCAATTGATTCTTCGGTAGAATGACCAAGTCTATGAACAAGTCTCAGAAATTTCACTCTCATCTGCTGCAAATTTTCCAATTTCTTCTTCTCCTCTTCACTTAAATTGTTGTCAGTGTCTCTCTCAGCTGGAATACTAAAGTTATTGAAAAGGTTGGGACGGTTGGGTTGCGCAGCAGGTTTCACAGACCGCAGTGAGGATCCCAAACCTGCAGGTCGCTCAAGGGAGAAGAGCCTGGACCCATCTTGAGAGGTCACGGTAACAGTTCCACCGTCCGAACCAGAACCACCTGCAGCTTTCAAAAGAGCTTCCAAAGCAGCAGAATCAAACCCCCCTTCCTCGTCAGTATCTGCTTCATCATCTGAGTCAGTGACAATTTGACCATCAATCCTGTTTGAGTGATCACGTGAACTCTCAGCACCAGAGTTAGGGGCACTAGCTGAAACTCGCTCCAACTCTTCCAAGAATTGCTTGGCTGCGTTAGAGCTTTCAATTATCTCAGATTCATTCCCTCTATCTGTAATCAGTTCTACATCCTCCCCTCCTTCCTCAACACCGTCTAGTTCAGCTTCAGCTTTTATAACAGTACCTAATTCGGCAGATTCGGGAATATCAAATTTGTCCGAGATTTCTTCTACTGATTTTTCTCTCACAGCACCCAAGTGAGATTGATCATCTTCAGAACCTACAACTTCCATAACAGCTCGTGTCTGTGCTGAATCTTTGACAGATTCAGATGAATGAGTTATATCTTCATGTCCTTCAACTTTTGCATCATTAGCCACAATATTCAAGCCACTGACAGGAGCCTCCCCTGCAAAGTCAATCTGCTTTGTTTCAGTATCAGCTTCCAGTTCTTCAGGCTCTACTTTCTGCTGGGAATTTATCGTGACTGTGGTGTCACTCTCACTGACTTCTGCACCCGAAATTTCCCGGTAAATATTTGCATTTCCATCACCAACAACTGAGCCAACATCTAAAATTTCATTCTTCACAGCATCATCCACACAAATTTCGCCACTGCTGCTGTCAATTTCTGCAGCATCAGTTTCCGACCCGGTAACAGGTTTGGCATCATTCACAGCAACCGGTTCCGGGACCTCCGTACTAACCTTCTCAAAACTGTTATCCAGAGTCAGACTCTCATCAACTGGAACATTCAATTTTTCCACGTCAGTATTTCCAGTACCCTCCACTTCCCCTACAATAACTGCATCTGACGAGGTCAAATTAACCTTCAAATCCTCAATAACTGAGTCCCCTTCACTAGTAAACTTGACACCATCACCGTCCCCAGAGTCCAATTTCCCATTTCCACTAGCCACAACCTCCTTAGCGTCAACAAACTGTTCAGCACCCTGAACCTCAGCCTCCTTCCCTTCATTACGCTCACCATCCTCCAACACTTTCTTTTTTTGGCTACCTACATCCCCGTTTCCATTTCTCTCCACAAAACCCTCGCTAGCAACCTCCTCCAAGCCCTTATCCTTCTCTCCAACGACCAATCCCTCCTTCGATGCCTCACCTTTATCATCATCATCAACAACCACAACGGCGTCATCATTAGCCGGTATTTTCATCGCCGGGCCCTCACTTTTCGGAGTAGAAAACTCCAGACTACCGACAGGAGGACCGTCATCACTACCACCACCTAACTTCTCCGGAGCCGTTTCAAACTCCTCTTCACCGCTTACAAAGCCATCATCACTACCGTCTCTCACACCATTCCTATTCCCACTGCCAATATCATAATCCCCACTACTGCTATCCACCTCCACAGTACTTTTCTTCACTGAATCATCGACAACAAAATTATTTTCATAAGGAGAAGAAGAATCACCTGGCGAATCAGGGACGTGCGACATCGTTTCGAGGGGAGGAGAAGCCTCTTGTTCCATTGATTAAGTATTATTACTAGCGACAAGGACAGAGAGGGGAATGAGAAGTTATAGGGTTTTGGGTTAGGTTCGTTTTGATTGGTATGGAGAAGTTCGTTACAGGATTGGGTTATCTTTTTTGCTGCGATGAAAGGTTCGGAAGTGGAAGATAGCGCTGGAGGAGAAATACAGGAGAGGAAGGAAGAGGAGATAACATGTACTTATCAGATGACACGATTAAGAGCCTCATGGTCGGGTTAAGACATTGGGCTTTGGATCTTACAGTGGCCCAAACAATCCCTTGATTTTTCTTTTTTCTTTTTTTTTCTTTTTACTATTATTTTTACATAAAAATTATATTTTCCAAAAATAAACTGAAGTTAAACCCAGATTCTTTTTCTTTTGATCTGTGGTCCCCGTCCCACAGGGCAGATTGATGGCCTAATCTGGTGAATGAGTTTGTATCCAACGGGTGAGAGAGAATGGGCCGTCACGTCACCGATTTAGGGTTTTGATGATCCGAACTCCTACTGGAAATATCGTTTGTTTGGTTGTGTTTTTTGAGGATAAGAGGATAAACTAAACTTATTCCTTTCTCTGTCTATTGTTTTGTTTGCTTCTTAACGTTTTTGTCGTTGTCTTGTGGACTTGGTCCTCCTAATCCGTAAACGCTTGGCCCATTTTTGTTGCTCCCCATAGACCAGAAACTGCCAAGTCGTTAACGAGGCCCATCACTAGGCCCGGTCCATCGAATCTGTTCATTTTCTCACCCTCTCGTCTTCTTCCTTGATCTGAAGATTAACTAAATTTTGAATTTTCTTCTCCAATCGCCACAGAGCACCGAGAAAGGGAATACGAGAATAATGTGATTCCTCAATGAATCAATCTCAAAATTCAATACAAAGAGCCTTGAGTGAGGTAAGAAACTCGACGATTACTACAACGGACGAAGTTCGGGATTATTGAAATTTGGTCAACTAATGGAATCAGCGAAATGAAGTAGTATCTAATAGGAAGAGTAACTCTCGGTACCGCCTTGCCGGATAGCATTATAGATTGACAGTGCGATAGGAAGAAGAGACACCAGTGCAATCTGGACCTGATCTGAGCTGCTGGTACGGACGCTTATATTTCCGGTCATCTTGTTGTTCAAACCAGCGCGAACGGCTACCTTAGAACCGCGGCCGATGGAGAACTGAGACTGAAGGTTTGCTCCCACTGCCAAATCTTTTTTCCACTTCACTAAAGATAAGCCCAGAGAGGACTGGTCCTGGCCGATTGGAAAATCTGCATCCTTTAGTCGCACTTCCAAATTGGCTCCGTATGCGGAGTCACCCTGTGATCGGACGGTACCAGTGCTACCAACCAATGTCAGGCGCTTCCCCAGGCCAATCTCGTCTTCAACCTTGATTCCAGTTGACACATTTTTGCCCAAAAATGTAAGAGAAAACCCAGCAGTGGTCTTGTTCTTCTTGAAAGTTTTGAATTTGGACTCCCCTCGGAGGATGTAGGCAAGTTGCTTCCCAACATTTTGGATGTCAAACCCTGCCATGCTTGATCCATTGTCCCCATGCTTCGCGGAGACTGAAGAATCCAAATGGATGTTGAATTCCTTCTTATCTTTGGTTACCTGAACTGTTACTGCTGCTGGGAATTTATTCATAATACCCAGGCTTTGTTCAACGTTGACGCCATCGTAGCCACAGTCATGGTCCCAACCATGGGTGTCAAGCACAGGCCTCGCTAAGAACTGTGAACTTGGCTCCAAGAAACGGTACCTGTAAGCATGATTATCGCCATCAAATGAAGGTGGCAGAACCATATCAGCTAAAGGAACTGCGACGGTATCAGGAGCTTCATTTTCTGGATCATCCTCCTCTCCTATAGAACCAACTCCATCCACACCATCCTTTCCTTTCTTCTTTACCTCCTTCATTCTCTTCAGCTCTTCTCTCCACTGCTTTTTCTGAAGTAGCTTCACCCGGTATTCATACTCCTCAATATATGCTTCTCTCTGTTCCTTGGTGAGCTTGGCGAGCTGCGGTGGCTTGAGAGGCCTGAATGGGGGAAGTTGGTCATACTCCTCTTCTTCTTCTTCCTGGTCAGAGTCAGACAAGTCATCCAGGTCAACATCAGAATCAAGGTTGTCACCTCCCTGATCAGTGGAGAGCTTTGGGTGTGCACGTGACTGTAACAGCCAAGACAACAAATAAGGAAGAGGAGGCGATCGAGTTCGGAAACCAAAGAACTTCTGATGGTCAAATTGTTCCTGTGGCTTTGAGAGAGAACTTGCTTCGGATAAAATCTTTATGGAGTAGCAAACCAAGAGTAACTGAGACCTCCAAACTTGGCCGCTGGGAAGCACCTTTTGGCCATCACTGTTTGTGCGACAAGAACTATGATTCTCCACAAGTGATACAGGATTTGCCAAGCTTGGATTCATCATACGCAAATCACCAGCAGCGTGTCCAATCGACTGCTGAACGACACGGGACCGTTGAGCAACAAAAACATCATAACTCAAAGGAGAACCAGATGGACCATCTGGCGGTGATGAAGCAGCATGGGTTAGAGTGACAATGGCATTTTGCCAGATTGAAGAGCCAAAGGTGCTAGTGATTGATCTCAGTAGTGGCAGGTCATTAAGGTCCCTGGTTTGAGTGTCAAGCCGATCAACGTAAAGGACAATATCTGGGGGACATTTCTTCATAAACTTTTTCACAGATGTTAAGATTTTCCGGTTATTACCCTGTTGTGAACCAGAAGAGAAGAGACCTGGAGTATCAATTACTCTGATCTTAACTCCATCAACAGTGCCACTTATCTCTTTCACAGAAGCAGTCCCAGGTTCAAAAGCATGGATCTTAGACTTGTCATCCCCAAATATAGAGTTTATTGTAGCACTCTTCCCCACTCCTGCCTTCCCAAGAACCAGGATGTTCAAGGAGAAGTTCAAATCTTTACCTTCGGTCTCAAGCTGCAAAGCTGTTTGCTTTGCAGCATCAAGGCTAAACTGCTGGTTGGATGGCCTTCCTGCTAGTAGAGCCAAACGGAAAAGCACCTGAGATGCAATTGATTCTTCAGTAGAGTGGCCAAGTCTGTTAACAAGTCTCAGAAATTTCACTATTGCCTGCTGCAAATTTTCTAATTTCTTCTTCTCTTCTTCACTCAAATCGTTATCAGTGCCACCCTCAGCTGTATGACTAAGGTTATGGAAAAGGTCAGAACGGTTGTGTTGTGCAGAAGGTTTCACAGACCGCAGTGAGGATCCCAAACCTGCCGGTCGATCAAAGTGGAAGAGCTTGGATCTACCTCCAGAAGTAACACTAATAGTTTCACCATCTGAACCAGGACCAGTTGCAGCTTTCAGCAGAGCAGCCAAAGCAGCAGAATCAAACAGCTCCTTACCCTCCCCTTCTTCTTCGGTATCTTCTTCTTCATCTGAGTCAGTAACAATTTGACCATCAATTCTCTGCAAGTGTTCATGGGAACTCTCAGCATCAGATTTAGTACCTGTTGCCGATCCTTGCTCCAACTCTTCCAAGAATTGCTTGGCGGCTTCAGAGATTTCAGAATCATTTTCTTCATCTGTAAACAATCCTTCAGCCTCCCCTTCTTCCTCTTCATCTTCTAGTTCAGCTTCTGTCATGTTGATTTCAGAATCATTTTCTGCATCTGTAACCAATCCTTCATCCTCTTCCTCTTCCTCTTCCTCTTCCTCTTCTAGTTTAACTGCAGCTTCAGTGACAATGATTTCAGAATCATTTCCCCCATCTATAACCAGTCCTTTATCCTCCCCTTCTTCCTCTTCATCTACTAGTTTAACTTCAGCATCTGTAACATCCTCTAATTCAGCGGACTCAAGAATATCAAGTTCGTCTGCCATTCCACTTTCTGATTTTTGTATCACAGCACTGACAAATGCTTGAACATCTTCAGAGCCTGCTAATTCAGGAACAGCTTGTGTTTGTGCTGGTTCTATAATAGAATCAAACGAGCTAGTTCTATCTTCATCTCCTCTGTCCTTCCCATCGTTAGCCACAGAATTCAAAGCACTGATAGGTGCCTCCACTGCACTGTCAATCTGTTTGGTTTCATCATCAGCTGCCAATTCTCCTTCCAGCTCCAAGCCCTTCTTCCCATTTTCCGTGACTGTTGTGTCACTCTTACTTACTTCCGCACCAGATATTAACTGGTAATCTTCTGCAATTTCATTACCAACAACAGCCCCGACACCCGCAGCTTGAGTTTTTAAGCCATTAACAGATTCGACACCATTTATATCAACATCCCTGTTAACCTTCTCAAAACTGTTATCCATAGGCTGACTCCTCTCAACTGGAACATTCAATTGTTCCACCTCAGTCTCTTTAGTTCCCTCCATATTCCCAATAACAGCTCTACCAGACAAGGACACATCCTCAACACCTGAATCATCTTCACTAGTAAACTTCACACCATCACTTTCAAAGGACTTATCATTCCCTGCTTCCAAACTTCCGGAGTCCACTTCCCCATTTTCATTACCCACAACTTCACTCTCCTCATTCACCTCAGTAATGCCTTTAGCCTCAAAAGATTTGTCGACACCCTGCACCTCAGTTCCCTTCCGTTCATCAACCTCACCACCCTTCAATGCGTCGTATTCTTCAGTACCCACATCTCCGTTACCATTTTCCTGCGCAGAACCCTCCTTCGTTATCCCCTCCAAGCCATTCTCTTCGACCACTACTTTTGTACCCACATCCCCGTTACCATTCGTCTGCGCAAAACCCTCCTTCGCTATCCCCTCTAAACCCTTATCCTTCTCTTCAACCACTACTTCCTCTTTCAAAGCCGTAACTTTATCTTCACAAACACCAGCATTCTCCGCCACTTTCATCTCCGACCCTTCACTCAACAGAGTTGAAAGCTCCAAACCACCAGCCGAATGACCATCGTCACCATCACTTAGCTTCTCCGGAGCCATTTCAAACTCCTCCCCACTACTGACAAACCCATCATCGCCATCATTTTCAACCCCATTCCCGGTGCTACCATTACCATCCACCACTAAAGTACTTTTCTTTATGGCACCGTCAACAACAGAATCGCTTGGACAAGGCGAAGGAGAAGCACCTGACGAGGTTGCTACGTGCGACATCATTTCCGGAGCAGAGGCTTCTTGTTCCATTGATTGACTATTGAAAACAGCGAGAAGGAAAAAAAAAATACAGGAGCATAAAACGTTAGGGTTTTGGAGTTGGAAGCAATTTGAATGGTTTCGGGGAGTTCGCGAGAGGATTGGGTTTTTTGTTGTGATGTGAAGTAGCGAAGTGAGAAAGGTAGAGCACTGGAGAACACGACGAGAAAGGGGGAGAGGATAACGCGAGCAACAGACTCGTCGATGTTTATAAGGATATTATGCAATGACGGATATACCCCCCTCATTGTTGCTAGATTTTTTTTGTTCTTCTATATTAGCCAATGACCAGCCTAATTAAAATATTATGATTATTTTTTTCGTAAATACTAATATTTAATTAATTCAAAATTTTAAATATTTTGTACAATCATTAAATTCAGCAAAATCTTAATTTTTTTCCATATACAGAGTTAGAAAAACGTGGAAGTTAACATGACTTAAAAAATATATTTTTTTTATTATAAATAATTCATTTATATAACATATATAAATTTAAGAAATTTTATACTTTTCATATAATTTTATCCCTAAGCCTCACAAATAGTTTAATTTTTTAAATTATAAGATAGTTCTCATACGATCATATAATTAATTTATATTTATCAATATTAGTAAAGTATGTAAAATAAATATTAAAATGATTCGCATATTTATTAAATAAAATATATATTCCACGCCAAGGATTAAAAAAGATAGTCATTTACGTTATGATTCTTCTGGATGCATAATTCTGTCCACGTTTTAAACAGGCAATCAATCAATCAAATGGGTTTAGACAATTATTGGGTTGGTTTTGGTTGTACAGTTATGGATTACCAGTTTCACAAACACCAGACATTAATGACTTTGACATTTTATCACTTCTCCTCCTTTTTTCTGACCAACTCCACAACATAAGCTCTGACTTGGGTCCACCTTTTTGGTGGTGATTGTGGCCTTAAGAGAATTGTTAGAGATCTTGCAAGGGTTGACTCCAAATCTGATCCTGTTTTAGTTTAACCTTATAAACAGGAAAGAGGCAAAAAAGATGTCTCTTTTAACCAGGGACCTTTCCAAAGTTCGAATAACATAGGGATTTATCCCATAATACCCCGTTTTCTTCGACCCAAGAGGAGAAGAGTCGGAGCGATTGAGGCAAATTAGGCAAAACCCAAACGGGCCAGAGTCAGAAAGTCTCCCTCCCTGCCTTTACTCAACGAAAACCGCAAGGTTAATCTTGAGTGAAGGAACAGAGTGCCATCCGTTAAGGTTATAAATTGGAAATCTTTGGTTTTGATATTTTTTTTTTGCCATTTATTAATGTTTTGTGTTTAATATCGGAAATCTTTGTTTTTGATTTTTGTTTTTTTGGTTATTTCTCTATATCTATCAGTATCTCTCTTCTTTTTATGGATTACCTCTCTTGAAAACTAAACGAACAAACCCTCCTCTGTTTTCTCCTCCTCTCTTTGGATCACAGAACCTGAGCCCACCAAACAACGAAAAGCAGGAAGAGAAAAAGAGAGACGACCACGAAGAGAGAACATGGTTGAGACCAGGCGCAGCTCTTCTTCATCTAACAAGCGTGCTCTTGTTTCCTCTCCTCCCCCTTCTTCCAAAAGATCTAAGGTGGGGTTTATTATTATAGGTTTGTTATTTTGCTTTTTAGTCTGTGGTATTTTCTTTTGAACGTTTTTCAATTATGTGCTCCTGTGGTTGCGGGGGGTTAAAATTTTAGGCTGCTGCGGCTGGTGGTTCGGAGTCGTCGTCTACGACCGACGATGCGGCGGCGCCGGCGCACGTGAGGGTTTTGAGCCCTGCGAAGGACTCGGTGGAGATGCAATCCCCTGATCCGCGGGCCGATGATGTGTCGAAGCCTGTTCTTGCGGAGAAAGCTACTGACGTTGAAGGTGAGGACTTTGCGGCTTCCCCTTCCCAAGGTGCGATCTTCTTTTGCATGATGGTGAGGATCGATTCCGTTGTGTTTGGTTGTCGGGCTTTCGATTTGATTGGTGTCTGTGACGTGCTTTTTAGGCGAGGCTGCTGTGAATGGAGAGAAATCCCAGGCTGTGAGCGTGGTGCTGTCTCGGGGTAAGAAGCAGCGGGCTTCCAAATCTACCAAATTTAATGTCAAGCTTGCATGGGGCAAACTGCTTTCTCAGTGTCCTCAGGTGGGTGGCTTTTGCTCTTGGTTGTTCCCTGGCGTGTTGAAGTAATGAAAAATGAAACTTCTACTGACAAATTATTTTTTAATTAAATTCTCATCTTTCTTACAATTCTACCTCTCCCAAGTAAAAGATGTGTTATCAATCCAGTATCTTGGTATTCACGTTGCTGTACTGTAACATACTCGAAAAAGTTGCATTGTCTTTTATCTTCTATTTTGGTCTTTTAATGAACTAAGAATTTGAACTGGATGTTCCACTGTTTCCAGATCCCTCACTTGCCAATGAGTGGCAGTGTTTTCAATGTTGGACGAAGTCGTCAGTGCAATCTTTGCGTAGATGATCCTTCCATCAGCAATACTTTGTGTAAACTGAAGCCAGTAGAGGTATTAATCTTTCCACTGTCCGTTTCACATAAAGTTCAAGAAAAAAGTTATGCATCTACTGAGCGACTGGCATAATTGTCTTCTTCCTTCTTATAACTGTATAGCGTGGTGGCTCCTCACTGGTTGAATTGGAAATCTGTGGAGGAAAAGGTGCAGTCCATGTCAATGGTAAATTATGTGAGAAGGAGTCTCAAGTTATGTTAAATGGAGGTGATGAAGTTGTTTTTGGTTCTTCTGAGAAACATGCTTATGTATCCTTTGTGTTGTGTTTGACTCATTCTATCTTTACGAATGGAAGGTAGGAAAGGTCCCTTCTAGGGTCTTTGTCATTGGTTTATTTATTACCTGACCTAGATAATCGTTACTTTTTTGTGGATGCTGAGTAATTTCTTAACTGGAATTATTAGATATTTCAGCATCTTGCAAATGATAGCTTAAGCACTTCAGGCTTACCTTCTGTTAGCATATTGGAGACGCAGGGTGCTTCCTTAAAAGGCATGCATGTCGAAGCAAGGGCTGGAGATTCATCGGCTTTTGCAGGAGCATCGATATTGGCTTCTTTGTCCAATCTGCTTCCTCCACCTTCCAAAAGTAGTACTGATATGCAGCAAAACACAGAAGTTCCCCCCTTACCTTCTGGCTGTGTAGTGTCTGATGATCACATTCCTGAAGCTGAGATGAAGGGTAGCACAAGCAACAGTGATCCAGCTGTTAGTTCATCTAGGGAGAGAACTGTTGCTGCCTCCTCCAATGTCGACAATGAAGAACTTATGCCTGACACCTCTGTATTAGATGTTTGCACAGATCCTGATATTGGAAAGGCTTCTGGCTCTGCTTATAAAATAAAACCGCTTTTACAAATGCTTACAGGCTGTTCATCGGAAATTGAATTTGACCTAAGTGGCAGCATTTCTAAAATACTTGATGAGCAAAGGCAAAGTAGGAAGCTTCTGAACAAGTTTGATTCTCCAACAGTTCTGCTGTCAGCTAAACGGAGATCGTACAAGGAAAGTCTGCAACAAGGAATTCTTAATCCAGTTGACATCAACGTATCATTTTATAGTTTCCCCTATTACTTGAGGTGCAGACATGCTTTCACTTTTAAATTGAGCTCCATGTATGTTTCACTGTTGCATGTGAGCTTTTGTGCCCAAAAATCTTTACATGGCATCTAATTGTCCGGATTAGTCTGTTATTTGTTTCCTTTTTGATTCCATACCTTTTTTTTATTGTGCTGAAGAGATTGATATCTCTTGGGCTAACCTTGTGCATGTACGTTCTATATATTTCTAATCTCAAGCTTTATTGCAGTGATACAACAAAGAAGGTTTTAGTTGGGAATGCATTTATTCATTTGAACTGTCATAATAAAATTGCAAAGTTTGCTGGTGAACTCCCAACCGTGTCACCACGAATGTTACTCTCTGGTCCTGCTGGTGCGTCTATGTGGTTTGAAAATGTGTTATTCTTGAAAATATATGTCATATGTTCTCATGGATGATCCATTCCTTTGGAATTATTTTGTAGGATCGGAAATATATCAGGAAACTCTGACAAAAGCTCTTGCCAAAGATGTTCATGCTAGATTACTAATTGTTGATTCTCTTCTTTTGCCTGGTGTAAGCCTCTTTGATTTCCTGGAATTCTGTTAAATTTCTCTGATAATATTGCATCGTCATTTACCTACAATCTCTATTGTTCTGGCTAATTCTCTTTATGTTGTTTACTCCCAATAATCTCAGGGATTGGCCAAAGAAGCTGAACCTGTGAAAGAGGCTTCAAAGCCTGAAAGGGCAGCTGTGTTTGCCAAGCGAGCTATTCAGGCGTTGCAACATAATAAACCAACATCTAGTGTTGAAGCTGACATTACTGGTGGCTCAACAACAAGCTCACAGGCTGTAACAAAGCAAGAAATATCCACTGCATCATCCAAAAACTATACATTTAAAACAGGCATGTGTTACTTACCCTAGAGTTGTAATTTCTATAATTTGGTACTTTTATATTCTTAGTTTGATTTGGTTCTATTGATTTACATATCCTTTATTGGGCTATATCTTTGCAATTGCTGAATGAATATAGAATCGTGAATGTGCAGGTGATAGAGTTAAATTTGTGGGTGCCCCAGCACATACTTCACTTCCTCCTCTGCAGTCTCCTTTAAGGTATTCTTATCTGGTTCTGCTTCTTGGACTAATAAGAACAATTTCAGGCTATAAGCCTTACTGCTATGTTTATGATTTGATAATACTGTCTACACAATTCTTGTTTAATGTATTGAATATGCTGCTTGGGTTAGATGCCACAGGTTTGTGGGGTGCAATGTTGCAACGACCTGGAAAACATAGAATGCTAAAGTTGTAGATTTCTTTTTTAGCTAGTGGCATCACTCGCTACTTGGCATGTGGATGTCTTAATGTGTTGTATCTATTGTTAACTATGATAAGTCAAGAGGCACTGCTTTTGATCATGGCTTTGCAACCGGATTGATAAAACTTCACAAATTATGCTAATTCTTGATCCAAAATTCATGGAAATCCACAACTCGCAGAAATGAGTTTTATGTATAATAATTGTTCTTTTTGATGTCAAGGGGGCCTACAGTTGGTTTTCGAGGCAAGGTAGTTCTTGCTTTTGAAGGAAATGGTTCTTCAAAAATTGGTGTTAGATTTGATAGATCAATTCCAGAGGGCAATGATCTTGGTGGTCTTTGTGAAGAGGATCATGGTTTCTTTTGTCCTGGTAATTTTTTTTAAATTTCATAGTTTCCTGTCTAGTATTTTGTTTTTTATGTGATAAAGCTTTATTTTCCTATTCTGCAGCGAATTCTCTTCGCTTGGATGCATCTGCAGGGGAAGATACAGACAAGCTTGCCATTAATGAGCTCTTTGAGGTACCTGTGCTTCTTTGAATACTGATTCAATTACTACTTTGTTCTTGTCTACTGAGCTGAATCTCCCAATGTGTAGGTTGCTTTAAGTGAAAGTAAAAAGGGGCCGTTAATATTGTTTGTGAAAGACATAGAAAAGTCTATGATAGGAAACCAAGATGCATATTCCTCCTTGAAGAGCAAGCTTGAAAACTTACCAGAAAGAGTTATTGTTATTGGCTCCCATACTCAGATGGACAATCGGAAGGAGAAGGTAAGCAATTATTGGGACTTTTTATATCAATTCTTTAAATTTTTGCAGCTTTCCATCCAGTTTCTTTCTGAGTTTTGATGACATCTGTTCCCTGTTTTCCAGTCCCATCCTGGTGGCCTTCTCTTCACCAAGTTTGGAAGTAACCACACAG
Source organism: Passiflora organensis (assembly GCA_019739055.1). Classification (NCBI taxonomy): domain Eukaryota; kingdom Viridiplantae; phylum Streptophyta; class Magnoliopsida; order Malpighiales; family Passifloraceae; genus Passiflora; species Passiflora organensis. Next base: position 2,773,395 of record JAEPBF010000223.1, on the reverse strand, counting down.
CTTTGCTCGATCTTGCCTTTCCAGTATGCCAAGCTTAACAGTTTCTTTTTCCTTTTAAACATTCCTTTCAATTTCAATGTTTTCTTTGTTAGACTTATTATATAGTTTTCTATTTAAATAAGTGGATATGACTTGAAAATTCTGGTCTGAAATGCTTGTTCTTTCTCATCTTGCATAATTTCCATATTCCTATGGCATGGTAATATCATGGGTCCTGATGAAGTTTCTAGGCTTTGTTTGTTGCATCATCGTTTTTTATGTGGATATGTGCAACGCTGATTCTAAAAATTCGCACCTCTGGATATGTGTATTGATACAAATATTATTTCTCACTCAGGATAACTTTGGAAGACTTCATGATAGAAACAAAGAAACACCCAAAACAATGAAGCAGCTGAGTCGACTTTTCCCTCATAAAGTGACAATTCAGCTACCTCAGGTTTGAGTCTGCATCTGTCTTGTAATCCTGTGCAACCTTCTGTTCTGCATGTCTCATGTGTACTTCTTACTTCGTGTCAGGAAGAAGCTCTGCTTCTGGACTGGAAGCAGCATTTGGAGCGTGATATTGAAATCTTAAAAGCACAGGCAAATCTCGTCAGCATTCGTTCTGTGAGTACAATCCTCTCTTTTTTTTTGTTTCATCCAAACGTTTGTATATTTTGATATCTTTAAATATTGCATTTTCATATTATATTTCCATGCTACAAGTACTTACAAATTTTCAATTGTTGTAGGTTCTAAATCGAGTTGGTCTGCAATGCTCTGACCTCGAAAGTCTTTGTATTAATGATCAAGCCCTTACAACAGAAAGTCAGTACTCTTTTGTGTACTGTCCTTCAATTTTTCACTTTGGATGTACAGTTGGTATTGATGCCTTGGAAGCTCATTGTTTTACTGATGTTTTTTTTTTAATCCTTAAAATATTATAGATGTGGAGAAAATTGTGGGTTGGGCTTTGAGTCATCACCTCATGAATTCTTCTCAAGCTTTGACGGAAGATGCAAAACTTATTATGTCTGCAGAAAGGTTTTTTTATTCTCTTCACTTTGGCCTGCACAAATAATGTAAATATCATCGTTTTTATTCTTAACTTTTCCTTCATTGTCTTTGTCACAGTATTAAATATGGGCTGAGCGTTCTGCAGGGCATACAAAGTGAAAACAAGAGCTTGAAGAAGTCACTAAGGGCAAGTTGATGGCAATTTGTATCACCTGGATAAAACATAAAAGGGATTTTAGCATTTCATATGCACATTATCCTAAACTTGAAAATGTACTTTTCAGGATGTGGTGACCGAGAATGAATTTGAAAAGAAACTTCTGGCAGATGTTATCCCTCCTACTGATATTGGAGTCACCTTTGATGACATTGGAGCCTTGGAGAATGTGAAGGATACCTTGAGGGAACTGGTGATGCTTCCTCTTCAGAGGCCAGAATTGTTTTGCAAAGGACAATTGACTAAGGTTGACTTCTGTGCTCTTTTTTGTTACTCATCCGTTTCCCTTACCGGATGACTTCTAAATGTAAAAGATGTTTCTCTGTTCACAGCCTTGCAAGGGAATACTTCTCTTTGGCCCACCTGGTACTGGTAAAACAATGCTCGCAAAGGCTGTTGCTACAGAGGCTGGTGCAAACTTCATAAACATATCTATGTCAAGCATCACTTCTAAGGTACTTAGGTTGCTATGGAGCTCTGAATCAAGCATAATCATGACAAAGCTTGTCATAATCTCTCTTTTCTTTTTATTGCAGTGGTTTGGTGAGGGAGAAAAGTATGTCAAGGCTGTGTTCTCTTTGGCTAGCAAAATTGCCCCTAGCGTTATATTTGTTGATGAGGTTTGTGCAATTCATTTTCTGGGAGGTCTTCAACTTGGCTATTTCCTCATTTTCTTGTTCCTTTCTCTCTTTAGTTCGCGAGTATATGCTTTTGCTTTAGGTTTTAATTATTCTCTCCATTATTCCTGATTTTCTCCCCTCTTTGTTCTTTGAATTATGTTAGCAAATGATTGTGCTCATACTGGCCTACTGTTATAGGTGGATAGCATGTTAGGAAGACGTGAAAATCCCGGAGAACATGAGGCCATGCGTAAAATGAAGAATGAGTTCATGGTAAACTGGGATGGTCTGCGTACAAAAGATACAGAGCGTGTCTTGGTACTTGCTGCCACAAATAGACCTTTTGACCTCGATGAGGCTGTCATTAGACGGCTGCCAAGAAGGTGTGCTATTTATTGCGTATTTTCCTTCTATCTAATTTACTGTTTTTTGCTTGGTAATATTTTGTGAATGTTAGTTTGTTAGCAGGCTCATTTTACTCACTGATGGTTTCTGCAGATTAATGGTCAACTTGCCAGATGCCCCGAACCGGGAAAAAATTATCAGGGTTATCTTATCGAAAGAAGAACTTGCACCTGATGTTGACCTGGGAATGGTTGCCAGTATGACTGATGGTTATTCTGGGAGCGACCTAAAGGTTTATACTTCTGTCTTGTCTTGTGTATATGATGACTCTTCCATCCTTAGCATTCTCTAAAGCCTCCTTTTTTATCTGGCAGAATCTATGCGTCACTGCAGCACATTGCCCCATCCGAGAAATTTTGGAGAAGGAAAAAAAGGTATCGTAGTTTTTTTTTTCTTTTACGCTCTAGATATGCCATTGCTGCTCCAGGCAAGAAGTGCCTTGGTCAAATATTTGATCATTTTATTTGAACACAAAATTTCAGGAGAAGGCCGTGGCTTTGTCAGAGAACAGACCTTCGCCTGCACTTTATAGCAGCACAGACGTCCGCCCTCTGAAGCTGGAAGATTTTAGATTTGCACACGAACAGGTAATGATGATGCCCTTGAACTCTTTGCACGTATTGTTTTTTGTAGTGTTTGATTGCCCCGGGAGGCCAAAGCACATCGGTTTACATTTTCGATTCTTGGAATGTAACAGGTGTGTGCGAGTGTGTCGTCGGAGTCCACGAATATGAACGAACTCCTTCAATGGAATGATTTATACGGAGAAGGTGGATCCAGAAAGAAGAAATCCCTCAGCTACTTCATGTAGAGCAGTAGTGTTCTCTTCTCTTGTGTATAGATATGATAATCATGTTATTGCAGCCATTCCTTTTGTTTATTCCATTCTTCATCGCGTCTAAAGGAGACGTTGATTAACGGGGACCAGTATTTTTATAGAAATTCCATCAAGTTTCCTGACCTATTTGTGTCATATATATATATAATATATAGGCTTTGGTTTCAGTTGTTTACAGCTACTAGTAGTGACCTTTTCCTTTTCTCTTCAAAACCCATGGTGGGGGCCTGTAAATGCTAATTTTGATGAATCAATTCAGGAACTGCAACAAATCCCTCGCCTCCCCCCTACCAATTTTCGTGAACATGGCCACTTTCCAGGTGGTTGGTCTTCCCGCCTAACTCACATTCAGCCTGTGACACACACCCTTCAAGGGCAACCAACCATTTGAGTATGCTTTGCTTATACATACTTGGATACACAAACAACCGGAAGCAAAGAAAAAGGGAATACAAATATAAGAAATGCCTGATATCAGACTTAAATATGATTCGATTGGAAGAGATGGAATGGAATACAGCTGGATAGGTTTATGAACATAATGGAACTATATACCACGGGTTCCTTTTATTCAAGAATTGATAACAGTGGTGTGATTTCTGAGTTGTTGTCAAATCTGCAGCTTCTGTACTCCATCTCGTTTAATGGATATCGTCCAGAGAAGGTCTGTACTAGAAGTTACAGTTATCTTTTCCCCTTTGACGAGGTTTGATGTACTTACTAGACCACCAAACCTCATTTCAGTGTCATCAGCTGTAAGAAACATAGTGAAAGAAAGATTCAAGCGAGTTAAAGTCATATCCCTGAAGACAAATCCTCTAAGGAAGAGGATAAGATAGGAACAACCTTAATATGACTAGCCGATTTCAGTCAGAGTGGCCTATGTTTCACTTAGTTATCTTGGTTTTAAGAAGAGTGGAACATCAAAATGGTAGTATACACTTACTTAGATCCCATTGAAGCCCGGTGGTAGTGGTACTCCCTGATGGCATGCCTATAGGTATCAATCCGCAGTGAGGACCTTCTACGGAAGATTGTATATAGATCTCGTGACGGTGTGTGCTTGGAAGAAGGTAGATAAGGCAATCATCTGATATAAGGATTATCCTCAAGTCACGGAAACAATATAATACATTGATGTTTCCAGCTTCATGATCAAACCTCCCACCAAGTGCTCCGGCTACAAGAATGCAAAGCTGCCAATTAAAACAGGAGTAAAGTCAAGTTATAATGCCAGTTCAAGCATGCGTGCGAACCATCATCTTGTTGGATGGAGCATATACTTTCTCACAAAACAAATTCAGCACAATTAACAAGGAGAATTTATGGCGGAAGATGCTAAACACAAAAGAAACCTATTGGAGTTCAACCTGCCAGAAAACATAAAGCGCCAACAGAAAAAATGGATGCGGGAAGCAAGACAGGGCAGAGAGCTTCAGCCATGTAATAAAGAACTCACATTAGATTTGTCCAAGTTTGGGGTGCAGTCACGAATATATGCAATACACTTGTTTAGATCTGTGGTATCCTGGTCGTCAGATTCATTAACTAGCTTGGTTCCCTGCATTTGACCAACCAAACTCAGTCATCGTAACAAAGTTGAACTCACTCATAATCAAGTAAAAAACCCATAATCAAGTAAAAAACCCTTCTGACTTTCACTTATAACATATCTGCTCCAAGCCGAAAGCACGTTCACGGACACACAACAGCCATGAAGCAAGCAATGCCAGCTTACCATGTCGGTGTAAAAGTCGACCACTTCTTCTCTCGCCGAATCCATGTCTCCTTTGATTACGTCTGGCTGGTAGCTGATCCATCAATCATTATGATCAGTTAGTTCTACAACATCGCCGACACTATACAATAGATTTTACATGATAAAAATTAGGTAATGATTTTATTAAAAAAGGCGGTTAAAACAACCTCCGGCGAACATCGAGAGCATTCAGATGAGGGAACAACAGAGGCATTTCATCGTATACACGATTGGCGCCGCCATCAGCACACACGCGCAGCTGTGCTGTTTTTCAAGCAAACAGATACGCGTCCAGAAAGCAGTTGATTATGATGGTCAAGAAGCGAACCAAACGAAACAAGAATTTCCAAAAAAAAATTTTAAAAAAAAACGAGGAAGACAAGAGAGAGAGCAATAAATAACGTACCGTGCTTCCAGAGGAGAGGGGAGAATTTAGGTATGGATTGGTTGAGAACGACAAGTGCGTAGGTAGGAAGCGGGCGTATGTCCTCCGAGACTGTCGTATTAGGCGGGAGGAGGAAGGTGGAGGAGTGCGTCATCAGGCGGTGTTGGTCCATTCTTCTGTAGTCCCCGGAACGACGATGACTAGTCTGTTTAGCTATGGAGCCGAAAAGCAAGGAAAAGATAGATTTTGAGAGCTTTGCCGTCCTTTCTATGATTGGCATCGTCGTTTTAAGAAAATCCCCCTCTACTGTCGCTTACACGGGTTTCGGGGCTACACAGCTAGCTCGGACATTTAACATATATATATATATGTAAGCTTATTGGCATCCACACATTAATATAATAATAATTTATATTGTTAGGTCAGAAGATGGCTTTTTATGCATAATAATACTGTGACATCTTATTCTAAAGAAAAATAGAGGATAGTGCAGCCCTGACCCAATATTTACCCCAATGAATAAAGGTTGCTTCACCCAATTAGATGCTGACATCGGTAATATAGAAAAAATATTAAATATGAGAGTAGTTTGTGTTTTGCGATTTTTTAAAATTATCTATGAAATATAATATGATATTTTTATAATAATTAATTTATATATTCAAAGCAAAAATAATTAAAATCTAGAGATCTTTGCCCCGTGTAGTTATTGAGACGTTGTACCCGTGGGTAGGTTTCCTAACAGTCGTCGGGTTAGAACTAGTTGACATATATTACGTTGTTGTTAGAAATTTTTTAATTGAACTGCTTGATTGATCGGGACAAGGGACAATTTTGCACAACACGTATTTCTTGTTTATTTTTAGAAATCATTCATTCTCCGACAGGAATTAGTCTTCGCTGACAAGTACGACCGCCTTTAAACTGTATTTAAAGAAGGTCCGACATTATGGAATCATGTCCAGTGGCATCTACATCTTTTCTAACCGATTAAGCAATACTTTTGTTCGTTAATAAAGAATATCAAAGATTAATCTATTCTAGATTTATTTTCACGACATCTAACTTGAAAACATAGACTCGTAAGAGACAATATTGTGTTTTGTAATTGATTCGATGAGGGTTAAAAAACCTTGGTGTTCAAGACTCGGTGATATCTTTTAATTGATAACAAGTTTAATTTTTGTTAATAGATTAAATTTGTTTTCTCAAGATCTAATATAAAACCATGATATTAATTGTATTTATCTTGAAATATAAAATTATTTAAAATAAATATATTTTTGATACCTTGTAAGATTAAACATCAAAATACCCTATAATATGGATTCGGCAAAATTTATTATAATCTTTTGAGTTTAAAATAAAGTGATATAAACTAGAAAAAGAAGTATTATATCATTTTGAACATTAAATATTCCAATGAGTAACCTTTTTCTTCACAGCTTTAGCACGAATCACGCAATTGAAACTATATTTCTAATTTATTCTGTCACACTGGATCTGGTGATTGAAATCGTTACATTAATTTAATTGAATAATCGATTTTAATAATTATAATAAAATTTTCAAATATTATAAAAAATATACTATCTTATAAATAATAATAATAATAATAAATAATATAATATCGAATCAATAAAAAAATAATTTTATTATAAAGAAATGACGAAACCATCCCCCTTATCGTATTGGTGAGCTGGAGGCAACAAACCAGAAGTTCTGATTGCCTCTCAAAAGGTTTTGGCGGCAAATTGTCAGAAGCGTTATCTTTCCGTTGCATTCCCAGACCCGAACTAACCAAACTCGCCTTTTCCGATTTTTCAATTTCTTTTATTTTTGTAATTTTTTTGTGGGATTGAATTCTATGATTTTGTTGATCGATTTTTCCAACATGTCATTGCCATAATTAGCGCTATAATGGAGGCAACCATAGAATCTCAAACTATTCGAGCGATAAACAAAGGCGTAGTCCATAGAATCTGCGCCGGACAAGTGATTCTGGACCTATCTTCTGCGGTGAAGGAGGTCGTTGAAAACAGCCTGGATGCTGGGGCCTCGAGCATTGAAATCTCTCTCAAAGACCATGGTCTGGAATCATTCCAGGTCATCGATAACGGTTGCGGCATTTCGCCGAATAACTTCAAGGCATGTGGAGTCACCTGTGTATCGTTATTAAATGTTAATTTATCGGTTACTGATCATCACATTGCTCTATTTTAGGTGCTTGCGCTCAAGCATCACACCTCCAAATTGGCAGATTTTCCGGATCTACAGTCTGTAACAACATTTGGTTTCCGTGGGGAGGCGTTGAGCTCACTTTGCGCGCTGGGAGAGCTGACTGTTGAAACTAGAACACAAAATGAGGATGTGGCAACCCACTTGACGTTTGATCGTTCGGGTTTGTTGATAGCTGAAAGGAAAACTGCTAGAACAATTGGGACGACTGTAACTGTTAGGAAGTTGTTCTCCAGTTTGCCGGTGAGAAGCAAAGAGTTTGGCCGCAACATACGAAAGGAATATGGAAAGCTTATCTCTTTGTTGAACGTGAGTAATTTTCTTTTGTGGTATTTGGTTGCTTTGATGCGGTTATATTCTCATCGTTTATGGAGATTTTCTTATTTTTCAGGCCTATGCACTTATTGCAAAAGGTGTGCGGTTTGTGTGCTCCAATACAACTGGCAAAAGTGCAAGGTCCGTTGTACTAAAAACTCAAGGAAGTGATTCCCTAAAGGATAACGTCATCACAGTTCTTGGGTTGAGCACCTTCAACTGCTTGGAGTCTGTGAGTATATGTACATCAGAAAATTGGAAGGTTGATGGTTATGTTTCTAAGCCTGGACAAGGAAACGGTCGCAATTTGGGTGACAGACAATACTATTTTGTAAATGGTCGACCGGTGGATATACCTAAAGTCAGCAAGCTGGTGAATGAGTTGTATAGAGGTGCAAACTCCAGACAATATCCCATTGCAGTTCTGGACTTTACCATTCCAACCAGAGCATGTGATGTAAACGTAACACCTGACAAGAGGAAAATATTCTTTTCTGATGAGAACTCCATATTGCTTGCTCTAAGGGAGGGGATGGAGAAAATCTATTCACCAAATAATGCATGTTATTCTGTGAATAAGTGTGAGGAAAATATCAAGGCAGTGGATGCCTCTAATTTGGGTATCACACCCGAGAAGCTAAAACAGTTAACTGAAGACGACAGTGATTGTGAAGAAATTCAAATGGAGGCAACTATCACTGAGGCCAGGGATCCAGCCACTGTATTTGAAGTCCAATCTTCAGGAGAAAGAATAACATGTAACCATGATACTAAGGGTATGGTTAAAGACTTCACTCTTAGAGCACATGGCACCAAGGAGGTGGATGGTCTAATGACGAGCTGCAATAAGCTATTCAAGGGCGACTTGGACAGTGCAGATCAAAACTCTCCATCTCCTTCAACGGTGCTAAATAAGCATATAAATGAGACCAGGAATCGGGATAGTTCTTCAAGCTCTTCTCAGCCAAAAATAAACAATTTTATAACTATTAATAAGAGAAAGCATGAGGATATTAGTACGGTGTTATCTGAAGTTCCTGTCTTAAGGAATCAGAATCTTCAATGTAATCTGAATAATAGCAAGTCACTGATGTCTGGTACTTTTACAAGTCTTCAGGTTAGTCATGACAAGACTGATGATACTGCTGAGTTGGATGTGGTCATGCCACCTGAGAATGGCAGAGCGGATGTCTATGATATTGCTGAGGCAAGTGAAATTGAGAAATCTAAGTATCGGGGAACTGATTTGTTTTTTAACAGAATAAAACATTCACACTCCTCTGGAGGAACTTCCAAAGTCGACACAATTATTAAGGTGTCTATACCCATCTTTTCAGTGTTTTTCAATATATAATATATCCTTTTTTATGAACCATATGTTATCTTTATACAACATAATACAACACATGCTAATAGGGTTGATATATATATATATATATATATACTTGTGCAGGATCAAACTAGTGAAGAAAAAGTTTCTCCTAATGCATCTGGGATTTCTCCTGGAAAAGGTATTCAACAGATGTCCGTGGATCATATGGTTGAAACTTTTCCAAAACAAACTTCTGACTCGGTGGTGGATGCTCCAAAGAGTTCCTCTGCAGAGAAAATATGCTCCACCTTGCAGTTTAGTTTTCAGAACCTACAGGCAAGGAGGTTACAGAGGCTGTCAAGATTACAATTCAGCAGTTACACTTCTAAAGGCTTGGAGAAAAGGTCTACAGAGTACTATCTTTTGAAACGTCAGAGAATACTGATTCTGTTATGATTTTGACCAATGTGTTTTCAATGACCAGTCATAGGATCTATTCTGCTGCAAACCTGGAGCTCTCTCAAGTGGATAATGAGGAGCGAAAATCAAGAGCTTTAGCTGCAGCCACTACTGAGCTGGAAAGGCTTTTCAAAAAAGAAGATTTTGGTAGAATGAAGGTTTCTATATTTGTTACCTTTTGTTTTATATAACTCCAATAAGCTTAGAGCCTACATGCTCTGACAGTGATGAGCATTTAATTCTTGCTAATGAGGTGGAATTCTTGACCTTGTTAATATGCTCAAAGTTCCTGCATGTTAGTAACATCTTTGCTATGATGGGGTCGGAATGAGGTTTCTTGTTGTTCTCTGCCAGAATCAATTTATTGCATGCCTATGTGCGAACTGTTGTTGAACACTGGTGCATGGTCCTTATTTGTGGACATAAATGTTGTTGAACTTTGATAACTTAGAATGACTGAATTTGCACATTACAACCACTATTAGACAGCAAACAGCTGACGGTGGCCTCTTTGTCTTAGGTGATTGGTCAATTTAATCTTGGATTTATCATTGGGAAGTTAGATCAAGATCTATTTGTTGTGGATCAGGTAAATTCTCTATCCATCTTCAGCAATTTTAGTCATAAACGCTTGCATATTCTACCTGAGAACATTTTGTGTCAAAAGTTGAAAATGGTTACATAATAATCTTGTTTCTATCTAGTCAACCTGCATGCAGATTTGTGTGCTATTTTGAAGTTCATTTTCATTTTTTGTTTACAGCATGCCGCTGATGAGAAATATAATTTTGAGCGACTCTGCCAAACAACTATCTTAAACCAACAGCCTTTGCTTCGGTAAAAACTTTAAGTTCATTGATGGAGTATTAATGCTAAGGTTAATTTTGGACAAAAAACATTTTATGCAGTTCTTGCTATTTTTTTTCTTAATTTTTTGTAATAGAGTCCATGCAATGATTTGAATATGCTTTCTTCTTTCCCCAGTTTTAGATTCTATGCATATATGAGTCAACATGAGCTTTTCTCCATTTTATGAATGTGGAAGGCAGCTGTTGAAATGATCTTCTGTTTCCCTTACCAGGATTTTGAAGTTCTTTGATGCTTTTTGGAAGGTTGATTGGGGCTTGATTTGTAACTCTGTCAAGAACCTTGGATTTCCTATTATTACCTTTCTACATTTGAAGAGATCGTTTATTTTTTTTTCTTTTTGCTCTCCTATGCCTGCAACACATAGGCTGCCATAGGTTTTGATTCCTAAAGAGAAATGGGTTTAGTTTAATCAAGTAGGATTGTTTGAATGTAAAAGGACCAATAAGAGCAATAATTCGTTCTTGTTGTTGTTGCTGTGTAAATTTAAAGTTTTTGGCTTATGGATTCCATTTTAAGTGAAATAAAATTTAGTAAAACCAAATGCTAGTTTTGCTCCTGGCATAGTACAGGGTTACAATAACTAAGGCAAAAAGAATTGTAGCAGGCTTGTTAGATTAGAATCACTTGAATGCTAGTATCATTGTGAATGGGTCTTGCACTCCACTTATCTCTGGTTGCCCAGCAGATAGGTCCTGTGGAATAAGCTGTTCAAAAGCAACTATTATAATTTCCACTAAACTTACTGCCCAGTTTGCCATTGGAGGAGAGTGACTTTTGTGCTTAAAAACTCTTTATTCATCAAGCAATTCTGTTTCTTGAAATTACTGTGCAGGCCATTGAGGTTGGAGTTATCTCCCGAAGAGGAAGTAGTTGCTTCAATGCACATGGACATAATCAGGTAAGATATGGTTCATGCTTTTTTAATGTTGTATATTAATTTTTCCCAAAGTACTGTAGGTGAACTTTATTTAAATGTCATGTGCTTGCTTTTGTTTTGTGAAGGTGATAAATGTCATATTTGAAATTGTCAGGAAAAATGGATTTGCTTTAGAAGAGGATCCGTATGCACCACCTGGACACCATTTTAAATTAAAAGCAGTTCCTTTTAGTAAGAACATAACTTTTGGAGTTGAAGGTAATCTCTATTTCGCATTTTCATTAAAACGTTTATTGGTATTGTAATGATAGCTACATGGAGTTGTAATGGACTTTATTCAAGTTTCAACATAAGAACAGATGACTAAGGGAAAACCAAGACAAAATAGTTGATGAAAGTTTGGAACTTCCAGCTAATTTGCTTGTATACTCACAGGCTAGTATGGTAACTCTCAATAGAGATGTATATGATTTCAACAAGGCAATCGTGACCCATCCTGGTTCAGTGCATTTATCTCCTGTAAAGATTTCATCTTTTTAAATGAAACTTGAAAAAAATTCTCCTTGCAACATCTAAGTTTTTGTTTTATTAGTGGGTGAGGAAAAGGTAAATTTTTTGAGGCATTGGTCTAGAACTTCTCTTTGTAGAATAACGTAAAGTCACTTTATATCATTCACAGAATTTTATTTTATCCACCGAGTCATTTGGAATATCATAATATGTGTTTCCCCCCTATGCAGGCTGTCTTGTATGTTTTTGTGCCTCACCACGCAGTGCTGTTATGGTTTGTCTATATAGGGATGCATGGATATCACTACATGTTCCATACTCATTCCAAAATTGAGCATAGAATTTAATCATGTCATTTCTTTCGGAACAGATGTGAAGGACCTAATTGCCACCTTAGCAGATAGTGAAGAGGAATGCTCAATAATCGGCAGTTACAAAACGGACACTGCTGATTCTGTTTGTCCATCTAGAGTTCGTTCTATGCTGGCATCACGTGCATGCCAATCATCTGTGATGGTTGGAGACGCTCTTGGGAGGAACGAAATGCAGAAGGTATGTTATTCTGTGGCACTGCAGAAATTAGTTCCACCACGAAGCTTGATGATAAGCAACTAGCTTTGTATATTCTCCCACGCTTTGGACGCACGGTAGGATATTTGATATTTGAGCGGAATGATAAGCCAAAATGTTCTAACTCTTGTGTGCATTTTGTTCTTTTTCACTGTCATTCTTGGCCTTCAGCATGTTGTTATCACTGATGACCTGACCTTTGCTCTTTGGTTTTTTTCTCGTCTCAGATATTACTCCATTTGGCAGACCTAAAATCACCTTGGAACTGCCCCCATGGCAGGCCTACTATGCGCCATTTAGTTGACTTGTCTTCCATTTATAAAAGATCCGACGAAACCGAAGCAAGCTTGTGATGATGAACCCTCCCTGCCACTATGCAGCTGGTTTCCAAGTCATATGCTGCGGGTCTTGCATTGGAAGTAAAGGCGGCCCTTTTTTGAGTATTGAATTGCCAGTATCTGATCGTGTAACTGATTAATTCGGTGCGAACGAAGTAAGATTTTTTCGGGTGACGAACTCTACTAAAGAGGATCCTTTAGTTGTACATATTAGTTCCTCTGTAGATTTATATGATTATAGCTCCCGAAGCTCGTCTTTGAAAGCCTCTTTCCGAGCAAGGCATAATCTGTTCCTCTACCTTACAGGATCAGCTTCCAACTAGAATTTGTGGAGGTAAGCAACGAAATTACTGACCCGGTAGGCATCCTACGTGTATAGTAAGACATCCATCCTTAGGATCAAACGATGTCGAACCACACATGGTAGCTAGATTTTGGTATTCCATTACTACCCCAACACGTGGCACAAGGAAAGAAACAGTGCTGGATATTTAGTCCACGTCTTACCAAAAAACCGTCCTATCTTTTTGTTTTAGTATTGATTTTTCGATATTTAGTGCTGGATATAAATTCTTCCTCGAAAAATTTAACTTCTAAATTAAGTTTATTGCCTTAATACATGACAATGATAACCTTAATCCGCTACTTGTTAGAGACTATATAAAAAGGGAAGAGAAGGATACAATTGAGCTCTCGATTTTTGCTTTTAGGTAACCGTTATGTTCGCTCTTCTCTCTCTGGTAACTTCAGTTTCCCTCTTTCGTTAGGGTTTGTTCTCCAGAACCGACAACTACTACAAACTCTCACTAGCTGACGCTACCTCAGTGCAAACATCATCCACTCTTCGCTGATCTCGCCTAAAGAGCTAGGGTTTTCAGTTTTCACTATCTCAGGGTATCCCCTTGAATCTCGCCAAGCGTAGCTTACCTGATCTAAGACTTGATAGCCTTAGTTTCTTCTCACAGGTTGCCGGAGTTTGCGTGATCGCGTACTCTTATCCTGAAAGATGGTAACTCTCCTACTCGGCGGTGAAGGATGATTTTGTTATGGTTCTATATTTTTTATGTCGATGATTTTAAACATGTTTGATATTTTTGGTTGTAGCTTCCTCTCTCGTTGCTCAAGACTGCGCAAGGCCACCCTATGGTAAGAGGGACTTCCTTCGCTCAAGACTGTTTTCTGTAGTCCTGATGACCTAATTAATTCGTGCCGCAGCTCGTTGCGGTTTTTATCGCTCATTCGATTCATGATGCAGTGTGTAAAATTGAAATTTCACGGTGATTGTTTGTTGTGACAGTTGGTGGAACTGAAAAATGGGGAGACTTACAATGGGCATTTGGTCAATTGTGATACTTGGATGAACATTCATCTCCGAGAAGTTATTTGTACCTCCAAGGTACTGTGTTTTTGCTTTGGTTTGCTTTGCTTTGTCTTTTGGAATTTGAGATTCTGTTTGTTATAACACCGCTGCCTTGTTATTCTGTCATTAACCATTAAATATTGTTGGGTTCTGGTGTAGGATGGAGATAGGTTTTGGCGAATGCCTGAGTGCTACATCCGGGGAAATACTATAAAGTATCTTCGAGTTCCGGATGAGGTAATTAAAATTTGAGAATATTTTCTTTCTTTGTTAACAGAGAAAAAAGTGGTGTTATTGCTTCTTTCTCACTGGCTGTGAAATAATACGCGCGTACATCCATCCATTCAGGAGAGTTTGATTTTATTGAATCTGAACAAGTTCTCTTATTTGTAAAGTTAATTGATTTTTATCATCGTTAACTTCTTGACTCCACACATTTACCAAAAAAAATACAGGATGCCAATTCATGCTGACTAAAGAGAATTTTACATTGTTAGAAATTATAATTGAAACTATCCAAATATTTTTGGTATCATGATTGCCTTGATGATCCATTTCGCCCATTGAGTACTGCTACTTTCTTATTGCAGGTCATTGATAAAGTTCAAGAAGAAACCAGGAGTCGTACAGGTGAGTGTTGGCTTAATAGTATGGTCTAATAAATGAAACATGCATATCAAATTTCAAATTTATGGAGCAATGGTTATGCACTTAGGAACTTGTAAAGCTGAAATCAGTGTGGTCTCATCTTTAGTTTATTAACTTCCCAATGCACCATAACATTCTCATATTTTTTTATTTTTTCTGGGAACTTAGCCATTTTCTCTCCTTTTTCATAGTTTCTGTTATTGACTGTTCTCCCCTTTTTGGTCACTTGCACATTTTTATCACTTGAACCTTGCCGCGTTTGGTGACTAATTGTTTAATTACCTTTTATAGATCGGAAGCCACCTGGTGTGGGCCGAGGAAGGGGGAGAGGAAGAGATGACAGTGCTACTGGAAGACCAACAAAAGGCATTGGACGTGGCCTTGATGATGGTGGTGCCAAAGGCCGTGGCAGAGGTGGTCAAGGTGGAAGGACCAGTGGTGGCAGAGGTAAGACTTGATTTAGAATATTGTTTGATGGAACAGAAATATATACTGTTGTTGCAAAAGAAGCATTGAAATTTAACTTAAACATTGACATGAACGCAGAAAATTTTATGATGTTTTTAGCATTGACCAGATTAAAAAAAAAGTTTCTTATTTTACTTCTCGAGACAGCCTGGTATATCAGAATTTTTTTTCCATTTTTTTCATAGGCTTCCATCGTTATATATCAGATGACCTGCTTTCTGCATCGACGGGATATTATTTTTCCTTTTTGTTGTTTTCTAGTAGTGCTTACTGGATCCTTTTTTTGATGATTAGCATATATATCTTATTAATGATGGCCTGTGTTACTGTGACAGGTGCAGGACGAGGTCGAGGTTAATTCAAAAGCTGCTGCTGAAGAATATGGGGCGTGTCTGCTACTTTTAGAGGCAATTTGCGCCTGACTTTTATGAGCAAGATTTATCTTCTAGCTCAATTCTGTTGAATATTTGGGTTTATCTTGTTTTCCGCATGTAGGTGTTACTAAAAAAAATCAAATTGGGTAACAAGTTTGGGTCGTTCATTTCTTTTCTTTTTTTTTTGTAATTCCCTACCTATCATTATAAATATAGCTAATGCCTATTGTTTTAAAGGTCTTTGCGTCCCTCTTCTCATTGGTTATTGCTACAAAGTTATCTGGTTATGGTCGTAGTAAACTATTTCTGTACTCAAATTATTCTGTGCTTGGTTGTTGAACAATATGCTTCTGGTCCAACTTTTGAGGTGATATGTTTTCTGGTGAGATTATTACAGAAATCCACCACCTTGTTATTTAGCTTTTGCTCCAGATAGTGATTCTGTAATAAGGCCTACTTAGATTTCTCCAAAAATATCAAGAGAAAAAATCAATACGAACACTATCGAGCGACAACATGGCTGCAAAATCGACTTCCCAACACACTGGTTCGAAATGTCAGCAAATTGGTTAATATTACACACATACTGCAGGACATAGCTTTGTATATTCTTCGCCTTGAAGGTAGAGGTAAGCCATTTCTAGTAAGGATGATGCCTAGCTTTCTTGTGCATTCTTGGTGGTTTCAGGACCAATGAGCTTGAAATCCAGGACTTGCTCTTGTCAAAAGAGTCACCAGACAACCAGCAGCATAAGCGTCCGTCTTCGCCACCACTCCATCCGAAAACGCCCCCGGATTGGGACGGCCCACCCTTCATACTTGACATAGGCAACACAGACCTTACAACACCTGTATGGCCACCACCAAGAATCGCTTCTGAAGGTCCTATTGCACCTGTTCCTTTGTAGCTGACAGGAAAATAACCTAAAGCACCAGCGCTGGTGCCCCCAATCACCCACAAACTTTCATCTTCTCCGGTTGTGTGACAATCCACAAAATAATCAACCTGACAAGATAAAAGGATCACGGTGTAACTGGCGAGTATAGCAAAACTTGACGAGTAGATGCCAAACTAGCAAAAACTCTTGGAACCATTAATAAATAGAAAATATCAGGCAGTTTCATAGGTCAAACTTAATACTAATGCCAGTGCATCATTCCTTAACCCGAACAATGTCGATGTTTGTCGTGAGCATGCACGGAATAGTGCCAATCTTTTCTCTGCATAAAATTGATGTGTGTCTTTAACTTAGCAGTAATTTGAAGTCTATGATTGGATCTCACTGCTGTAAGGCACAACAGCAGACTTGAGTTCCTGACCCTTTTTATCTTAAAATAATTATACGCAGTCAAATTGATAAATCATCTTATGGAGCACTCTACATATCACAAACAGTTCGATGATTGGATGTCCCCGAAAAAAGCACGTTTTTAGGGGCCAGTACACAACAACACAACAGATTCCACAAAGCAAAGAACAAACTTACATGATCTAATGACCAGCTGTCAGAGGCTAATGAGCGAGCTTCCAATAAGTTTGCTTCACTTGTCCCAGACATCCAATCCCAAATGCTGTAGTTTTATTAGTGTCAGAGGTGTGTGGTAAATCTAGTCCAAGATAAACTTATGTGTGCCGAAAGACAAAGTCAAGTTTCATAACAAGACCATGATATGCCCTATGATTAGAACAAATAAATAACAAAATCTAAAAGAAGACAAGAAACAATCAACAATACCTTAAAGATTCGATATGTGTCAAGCACCATAACTTCTGGTAATGCTCTCCAAAGAATCCCACCCGTCCAATTGAAGTTCCGACATTAATCACCTACAATGGTTTGAGATCATCTGATATATTCCAAGGAAAATACTAAGTAGTTTCAGGAAACTCAAGTGAACACATCAGACAATGCATTCAAAGATTCAAGGTCCAAACAGCAGTGAAGAATATGAGAGGTTATGAGATGAAGGAGATCTTGGCATAGGATTTTTGGTAAGCAAGTATCAATTGGAGGTTATGACAAAATTCGCTTTGGATGAGTGATCCAATGCCAACTCCATATTTAACTGTGTTAAGAAATAAGTGCAACATACACAAGGGTAGCATCCTAAGAAACGGAATTTCCAAGCTGTTTAGGATGAACAGCCCTAAAACACTCTAATGCCTAAAGTTGCAGTATTTCCTATACATAACACAAAAGAATAAACGTTACATTCTCTTCAAAAGCATCAATGCATGAAAGATGTCACAGACTGCATCTGCAATTAGTTGCACATAGCAGAACACACTTCAACAACATTGCTTTCCTGAATTAAGATATGTTATGCACACCAGATGGTATAACTAATAGAATGATTTTACTACATAACAAATTAGGTCTACATGAAGCATTATTATATTTCAATATTGTTTTCTAAGCTACCTATGTCTATTTTGAAGAAAAATTCAACATAAGCAAGCACAATCTTATGTAGGTACAATCGTTTTATAAAACAGCTACGTGACTGAATATTCAAATGTTTCACTACCTGTATTATATCAACGTTATGACAGTTGAAAAACTATAAAGGGTTTCAAGAGTAGTGGGAAACAGGAACTTACTGATTCCAGATGATCATCGTCATTAATATCCCCCTCGGTGTTAAATATACACATCAACCCATCTACAGAAGCAGAAAGAATCTTGTTCTGATGCTCCGGCACAAAGTGAACCTAACTAACAATCGTGGAGTCAAAATTCTAACTGACGAAGAGATTTACTATAAATGAAAAATATTCGGCGATAGATAAGATGATAACACTATACAGAAAAACAGAAAAAATTAGGCTTAAGCACCTGAGTAACGTCTTCCATATGGGACTCCTCTAAACATGCAACTTGCCTCTTGTTTCTCCAATCCCAAAAATATATCTGGGTTTGGACAGAATCGGACCAATACACTTTAATTAGTTCACTATAAGCTATCAAGTTTCTTACAACCACAAGAAACAGAGATTAATGATGATTCTTGCACAACTTAATGAACCTATAACAGCCGCAATGTGGAAACCAGAATCCACATTTCAATTAAACAGGTAGAAAGTTAAAACCTGAGAATTGGAGCCAGCGGCAAGAAGATTATCTCCGGGGCCACCAAAGGAGAAGCTGAAGATTTCCTGAGAAGAACCGACACTAATAGACGACACCTACAATGCCAGAAACAAAAAATTACAATCAACCAAAGACACACAATACCCAGCTGCATAACCAGTATCATCCACATGAGAGACACACGGGAAAAAAAAAATTACTTGCTGAAAGTTCCGGGTATCCCAAGCTCGTATGGTACCATCAGAAGAGCAAGAGTGCAAAACGTGTGGCGTAGAAGCAACAGAAAAAGAAATCTGGTTGATAGTATCCGTGTGTCCCTTACACTCTCCTTGGTACTGACCTGTTGTCGGAGAGTAAAGCTTTACCGCATTAGTTGATAGTGAAACCGCCATCGATGACCAGTCATCCCTACATGAGGAATCCAAAGTTCGCACCTTTCGGATTTTCTACCAACATCAAAGAGAAGACTAAGTAGAGAAAAAACCTGATGTACTTACTTGGGGACGATCTGGAAAACATAGTCATCGCCGAAATTTGTCTGAATTGAGTTTTTGAGTCCGAATTGCTTTGGTTTTGGACTTTTACGAGGATGTTCTTCCACCACATCCATGTCTGTCGTGTCGTCCATAATACTCCGATGCCTGTCTCGGCTGCGGTGTGGTCAAGGTGTCTGTCGAATGCTGTTAGATTGATAACTGTTAGTTGCCAGTTGGAAGTTGGATGAGAATCTAGTTTAGGGTTTTAGGATTTTGATTGTGTGTTACAAACTTAACTGAATCAACCGTGTTCTCAGATTCCACGTCACTGATGCCTTTTGACCAACTATTGCACAAATGCAAACGTACCCTCTAACTTCTTAGAAAATTCAATAGTAATCCCTTCGATAAGTATCATCACATTATCTCAATCCTGTATTATCTTCTAATCCTCTTTCCAGGTTGGATTTTTCTATTTTCTTAAAATTGCTTACCACAAGCGACTGTGAAATTAGATATAATCTTCGTTATGTCTTTTGAACATAATTATAATTATGTATGCAACTAATTAATCTGAAAATTTTCTTCCATACTCGCAACAAAAATCAAATCTTGATCTACAATTAAAAATGTATAAATTATACTATTAAACCAATTATAAACTTTATCCATACATCCAAACTCAAATCCTAATTATTTGGTTAAATCCAAATGAAAGCTCCACCAAATAAGAACGGCAAGTTCTTTACAATCCTGAGAATGCTCTGCTTCCGATTCCTTTTGATCACGATATGGGGTATTTCTAAGTGATCAAAACCCGGAAACAAGCTGGTTTGTTGAATGTTTTTGACATATATTGTTCATGAAAAGATTTACCTGATGAATCTAAGAGCACGAAGCAGTAAATGTTTCAAGTACCCCTCAGTCCAGCGGATGCGGTAAGCGGTCCAGAAACGATGAACATCACTTATGTCTAAAGGTCAAATCATCATTCAAGAAGCTAATAGAGAGTACAATAATCTAATTTCCAGTCAAAAGCATATGGAGCTGTCTATAAAATTGGAACTAGTAGAGTTGGTTTAACCGGTAAGACATGCAAATCAAATGCTACTCAAATGAGAGATGTGCCACTCATTTGACCAGCCACGAAGAAAAATCTTAAAAAGACACAACACCCATTCTTCCTCTAGATTCAGATAAACATTATTTTATGAGCTTGTCGCCGCCTATTTTTTCTCTCCCGGAGCTTCCGCTTCACTTTTACTAGCAGTTCCTTCCTCTAGCTTGGAACTTCCTTCTGGCTTCGACACTTCTTGCTCTGCAACAGACCAAGGCAAAGTTTTTTACAAAATGGTACATCAATCTGCAAGGTAACAATTACTCGATGGATACCACAAGGCGTTCATATTTCGAGTTCAGAACAGGATACGTGAATGAAGAGGTAACTGGTGTCTATATTTCTTACCTTCATCATCACTATCATCAAATTCACCCATGGCATCATCACCCAAGCCACCCATACCTCCCAAGCCGCCCATTCCTCCCAAGCCTCCCAGGCCTCCCAAGCCTTCCAAGCCTCCCATACCACCCATACCTCCCAAGCCTCCCATACCTCCCAAGCCTCCCATACCTCCCAAGCCTCCCATACCACCCATACCTCCCATACCACCCATGCTCTGCCAGGTAAAGAAAGAATTAGAACAACTTTTATGGTTCTAAGGCACTCAGAGAGTGATAACACAATAACAACAGCAATCAAGGACTTACCGAAAGGTCCATCCCTCCCAAGTCTAAGTCAGCGGGAGCTACACAGATTAGAAGCGTCAACACATCGAGCAGAACCATATCAATATTCATAAATCAAACAAGATATTAAGGGAGGTGCATACCATTTTCCTCATCTTCATCGACCCATTTGTCCCAATCCACCTTGATATAATGTGGTGGCTTGCCATCTCCACGCAATAGTTTCTTCCACCACCCACTCTCTGCCTTCTCTAAGACACAAAATATGCTTCTAACCCCAGTATTGATTTTGCTTTCCTGCAACCATGACAAAAAAAGGCATAAAACCCAGTATAATAAAAATGAATAGCATGAAAAAAAAAGCAGATTTCAAAAGACTCGACTCTAATTAATTTGATATCCAATATCCACTAATTCAATCATATCCTCCAGGAAAATGATAGAAACCCTATATGAAACCCTTAAATATTACATCTTGCCGGTGAATACAGTCAATAATAGCATCGTCAAGTCTGTTAAATCCATCCACAATAAGTGCACGCACAATTCATAAACTCCAATCAGCAGATATGATGAGAAAAACTGAATAGATTAAGAAACACAAAATAAAGCATACTAAGACACCAAAATAACATTAGATTCCAAATAATTACCTCCACGTTAATTTTATCAAAAAGCTCCAACTTCAACTCATAAGCGTTGTTTCCAGCCCCAGCATTGGCGGAGAAACTAAACACACCTTCCGGGGTAACATTGACTTTTGCATCCTTGGCATCGGGCAGTAGCACCGTCAGGAAAACTTTATCAGCCCTCTCGGCCCACTTAACTTCGGGATGACGACTAGCGATACAAAAGATGGAAAAATTCAAAACTTTGAAGAAACCGAAACATACTAACCACAAAAAGAGATCCGAAACGAAACCGTACCACAAGCATTCACTCTATTAAACCATAAACACCATACTACTAACACAACAAGAAACATGGAAATCAGTTTACTATTCACACCCAAAAAGCTACACACAGTTTGATCCCCAAATTTTCACTCCCAGTGAAACAGAATTGCATAAACAGCAAACAAAACCTAAATCAACCAAGGCAGAAAAGGAAGAAAGAGCAGAAACCAAACCAGTTCCCAAAAGGAAAAAAAAAGAAGCTAAAGTGCGCATAAGTAAACAGAGAGACCCCAAGAACAAAAACGATACGGGAAGAACCGATCGAAAGAAGCAAACGTAGAGTGGCCGAAATGCAAATCAAAATAAACACGGGGTGAAATCGGAAAAGAAGAGTTGACGATCCAGGGGTACAACTGTAGAAGAGAGGAGAAGATTACCTCATGTTGTCTAGAAAGGGAAGCGAAAATGATAAAACCCTAGATACCACTCAGAGTTAGCCAGTCTTTGTGGGTGTGGGATTTATGAGACGGGTACGAAGCGGTACTTCTAGTACTTTCTCGAGAGCGGCTTTCCCTCTTTTTTTTCTTTTTTTTCCTTTTTTTTTTCGGTTGCTTAAAACTTTTAATTACTTCTCATGGAGGGAATTAACTGAGTTAAAATTGATTTGAAGTAAATTTTTTTTATTATAATTAGACTACTCAGTATCCATAAATATTAAAATAGTAGGGTTAATAATTGGATAAATAATTTTTACAAATTATAAAAATATAAACTCTTATTCATGAGAAATCTCAATAGATAATGATCTAGAAAAGTAAAATTTTCTTTGGGCTGGGCTGAGCTGGGCTGTTTTGGGTTGGTTGGGCTTGATATATGTTATCTCAATTGCTTCAGGCCAAGTTCAGAAGCCTTTGCTCTCTTGAGCTTGGAACGTATAGTCAGTAAGCTGGGTTTTAACAAAACCACTACTCCACGACTGTTTAGTTAATTATTATTATTATTATTATTATTAAAGAGAATCCATCTCCTCGCCGGCTTCTAGGCTCTGATGTCCGCTTCCATAATTGCCGCCCGTTTTCCTTGACTCAAATCTTTCATTTCTTTAACATTTTCGACTGAGTCAATAAATACCATATCTTGGATCTGATTAATATCATATTTTGAAGATGGTGGATTCGAGAGTTTCCACACCTACATCACGTGCTCCTGAAATCGTCATGATCTACCAAAAGATTGACTTCCGTGTTGCCAAGCCATGCCAAGCCAAGCAAGCCACTCTGCTTTGCTTTCTTTCTATTGTCATATTTCTTGAGTTTTTACGGGATTGTCTATTCCAACCTGATCAAAACGAGGGAATAAAACAAGATTGAGCCTCTTCCTAGTCTCAGAAAAATACAGAAAGTCTACCATGTCTGCTCCCCCCCCACGATGCACATGACATATCATTTACTATTTCTGGGATTTAGCCTTGGGATTCTTCTTTTATTCTACTACCCTTTCATGTAATCATAAAAGGCAGCGTGTTGTCTGGCTGCTCAGTTTTGAAATTCATTACCATCTCTGGGTGTCGTTTACTGCAGCTAAGAGCATCATATCCTGGGACAGAACGTCCAGACTCATGCACTTGTAATTATTGCAGAAGCTTCTGTTACTTTTCAATTTTCCAGGGAGTAAGATAGGAGGTGTTTATGGATCAGAGTCGTCTATAAAGTATGTATTGATTTTCACTTTAAGCTTTGTCAGATATGTCTTCTACTTTGTGGATCACTTCTCTTTCTTGCTCAAGCTCACTGGTCCAGTCCTCGGAGGACACAAGATTCATTTTACTCTCTCCATGTCTTCAGAGGGATCTGTTGACTTCGATTGACCTTTTGTTCATGATTGTCCTCCTTGTATTTGCTCTTCAAAAGCTCTACTCTAAATTTACTTCCCGTAGTGACTCCAGTTCTGATGTCAACAAGCCTCTCATCAGGAACAACAGAGATCATATCAGGACTAACATTTGGTTTAAACTCTCATTGATTGTCACAACTTTCTTAGCTTTTGCTAGCATTGTTGTTTGCATCCTAGCTTTTACCAGAAGCTCACAGCTTCCATGGAAGGTGGTTGATGGGCTATTTTGGTTGGTTCAAGCAATAACGCATGTAGTGATTGCCATCTTGATCATTCATGAGAAGAGATTTCAAGCTACTGCTCATCCACGCTCTCTTCGGATTTATTGGGTTGCGTTTTTCATTATTTCTGGATTGTTTACAACATCAGGGATCATTCGTTTGGTATCTCTGGATCACAGCTTGATATTGGATGATATAGTCTTAATAGCCTCGTTTCCATTATCAGTAGCTCTTCTTATAATTGCCATCAAAGGATCGAACGGGATCACGATAACCGGAGAGGCTGAATCAGGAATGGATACTGAAACCTCATTGTATGAACCTCTTTTGGACAAATCCAATGTCAGTGGCTTTGCTTCTGCTTCAATTCTATCCAAGTCTTTTTGGCTCTGGATGAACCCTGTTTTGAGTCAAGGCTATGAATCACCACTCAAGATTGATGATGTCCCAACCCTTTCACCAGCTCATAGAGCAGAGAAAATGTCTCAGCTTTTCGAGTCGAATTGGCCTAAACCACACGAGAAATCAAAACATCCTGTTAGGACCACATTACTGAGGTGCTTTTGGAAGGAGATTGCCTTCACTGCATTTCTTGCTATTGTTAAGCTCTGTGTCATGTATGTCGGGCCCCTTCTTATCCAAAGTTTTGTGGATTACACAGCTGGGAAAAGGAGATCTCCTTATGAAGGATACTTTCTGGTGATGATTCTCCTTGCTGCAAAGTTCGTCGAGGTTTTAACTGTTCATCATTTCAACTTCAATTCCCAGAAGCTTGGAATGCTTATTCGATCTACACTTATCACTTCCTTGTACAAAAAGGGTTTGCGCCTATCGTTTTCAGCCCGTCAAGCTCATGGAGTAGGAAAGATTGTCAATTACATGGCAGTTGATGCACAACAGCTCTCTGATATGATGTTACAGCTGCATTTCATATGGCTAATGCCACTGCAGGTCACAGTTGCTTTAGCGCTATTGTACAAAGCACTCGGGGCTGCTGCTATCACATCTTTGATTGGAATTGTTGCTCTTCTTGTATTTGTTGTGTTTGGTACTCGAAAGAACAATAGTTTCCAGAGAAATGTGATGGTGAATCGCGATTCGAGGATGAAGGCAACGAACGAGATGCTCAACTACATCAGGGTGATTAAGTTGCAGGCCTGGGAAGAACATTTCAACAGGAGAGTCCAAAATTTCCGTGAACTAGAATTCGGATGGCTTTCCAAGTTCTTCTACTCGTTATCTAACAAGTTTACTGTTATGTGGAGCACACCATTGCTAATGTCACTGACCGCATTTGGCACTGCACTTCTCTTTGGAGTTCCTCTTGATGCAGGAACAGTGTTCACTACTACGTCCATATTCAAAGTCTTGCAAGAGCCGATAAGGACATTCCCACAATCTTTGATAGCAATTTCCCAAGCGATAGTATCTCTTGCGAGGCTGGATGATTATATGCAGAGTAAGGAATTAGCTGGAGATTCAGTGGAAAGAGTGGACATATGTGATGATGGGGTTGCTGTGGTGGTAAAGGATGGATCTTTTAGCTGGGATGATGAAGCTGAAGATCAGATTTTGAAGAATATAAATTTGGATATCAGAAAAGGGGAGCTAACTGCCATTGTTGGGACTGTTGGGTCTGGAAAGTCGTCCTTTCTTTCGTCAATTCTCGGTGAGATGCACAAGATATCAGGAAAGGTATGAATTCAGGGTTGACATTCTGGAGATTTTTATATGTTCTGAAACGATTTACTTGTTTGCTTGAAATTGGCTTATTTGTTGTTAATCCTGTCAGGTCAGGGTTTGTGGAAGTACTGCCTACGTAGCTCAAACCTCATGGATCCAGAATGGTACCATAGAAGAGAACATCTTATTTGGGTTGCCAATGGACAGGCAGAGATATAAGGAAGTCATGAGGGTCTGTTGCCTGGAGAAAGACTTGGAAATGTTTGATCATGGAGATCAGACCGAGATTGGAGAGCGTGGCATCAACCTCAGCGGCGGACAGAAGCAGCGGATACAACTTGCAAGAGCTGTCTATCAGGATTGCGATATCTATCTCCTCGATGATGTTTTTAGTGCTGTGGATGCACATACTGGAACGGATATATTCAAGGTACCATCTGTACATCTCTGCATTTCCATCCATGCTCATAACCAGAAGTTCAAATCCGAGAAATGTAATTGAATGGTAACACTATAATTTTGGATATAAAACAGTTTAAAATTTCGGACTAGTCGCCAATAAAGTTCAACTTTTGTCCAAATCGTTTGCAGGAATGTGTGAGAGGTGCCCTGAAGAACAAGACTGTCTTGCTTGTAACTCATCAAGTTGATTTCCTGCACAATGTTGATCATATCCTGGTGAGGATCATTACCTTCTCTGAATCTCTTTCCCTTTCTCAACATTTGGACTTTTGATTTCTGACAAACGTTTGTCAACTCCAAGGTCATGCGAGATGGGATGATAGTGCAATCCGGAAAGTACGATAATCTACTAGAGTCCGGCATGGATTTTGGAGCTCTAGTTGCGGCCCATGAAACTGCAATGGAACTTGTAGAACTTGGTACCTCAATTCCCGGTGAAGATTCCCCAAAACCACAACATTCCGGTGAAGGTAATGGGGAAAACAGATCTTCAGATCATCAACCCAAGTCAGAAAATGGAACATCAAAGCTCATTGAAGAAGAGGAAAGAGAAACAGGAAAAGTGGGATTGCATGTATATAAACAATATGTCACCGAGGCTTATGGATGGTGGGGGGTGGTATTAGCTCTATTTCTTTCCCTGATGTGGCAAGCTTCTCAAATGTTCGCTGATTACTGGTTGGCGTATGAAACTTCAGCGGAACGTACAGCAGTCTTTAACCCTTCTCTCTTCATTTCCGTCTATGGAATTATTACAGCCATATCAATTGTGCTGATGATAAAAAGATCTTATTTTTTCACGATAATGGGGCTTAAGACGGCTCAAAGTTTCTTTACGGGTTTTCTTCGTAGCATCTTGCATGCACCCATGTCGTTTTTCGACACCACTCCTTCGGGAAGAATATTAAGTCGGGTAAGGATGGAAGGTTCAGTTATGGACATTTGTTGAGCTTCATGGCCTCTGAAACTTGTTTTCCTTGCACAGGCATCATCTGATCAAACGAACATCGACTTCTTTCTTCCCTTTCTGATGGGTCTTACTGTTGGAATGTATTTTTCCCTGCTTGGAATCGTCATTATTACTTGTCAATATGCCTGGCCGACTTTGTTCCTGTTAATCCCTCTTGGTTGGCTGAATTTCTGGTACCGGGTAAGTTTTCGTTTCCACTCAGCTCTTCTCGATTAAAATTGAAGGATTTCCAAATAGGGTTCTTGACATGGTATATGAACTATGACTGTAATTTAGATTGCTCGACTCCTAACCCTTCAATGAATTGATAAATGAACATTCATATCACGATGATGGCTCTCTCATGATTGCAGGGATACTACCTCGCAACATCTAGAGAATTAACTCGTCTGGAATCAATTACTAAAGCACCGTTAATCCATCACTTCTCAGAGAGCATCTCTGGAGTTATGACCATACGCTCTTTCTGCAAGCAGCGAAGTTTCTATCAGGAAAATGTTGATAGAGTTAATGCAAACTCGCAGATGGATTTCCACAATAAGGCATCAAATGAGTGGTTTGGTTTCCGTTTGGAACTGATTGGGATCATAATTCTCTGTTTTTCTGCTCTGTTCCTGATCTTGTTGCCCAGTAGTATTGTTAGGCCAGGTAATATCCCGCTAAGAATTCCACACCCCAGTAGTATTTTTAGTTGCATTTTCTGTGCTCAGTTTTGGAGTTCTCTCCCGTTGATTCATCAGGAAATCCTGTTGCTAAAAGAAGGCTTTTCCCTTTGTAAATCCCATCCAGAAGTAGCTTATGTTTTTTCAGTCAAGTACTCTGACAACCAGATTTCTTTATGTTGCAGAGAATGTTGGCTTATCTCTATCCTATGGATTGTCTCTCAATGGTATTCTGTTCTTTGGTATATCTATGAGTTGCTTAGTGGAAAATAGAATGGTTTCCGTCGAGAGGATCAAGCAATTTACAAATATTCCATCAGAGGCAGCATGGAAGATAGAAGACCGGGTTCCTCCTCCCAACTGGCCCACTCATGGTCATATCGATCTCAAGAACTTGCAGGTAAATGAAATATTTACTGGAAACATTCATCTGATCTGCTGGTTTTCCGTGTCTTGTCCTGACTGAGACCATCGGATGGTTTCAACCACAGTAATTGCTCTGAAGATCTTGACGCACTGCATTGAAACTTTGTCCATACAGGTCAGATATCGACCAAACACACCTCTGGTTCTCAAGGGTATTACGTTAAGCATTCACGGGGGAGAGAAGATTGGTGTTGTTGGACGCACAGGGAGTGGAAAGTCAACTTTGATCCAAGTTTTGTTTAGGTTGGTGGAACCGACTGGAGGGAAGATAATCATTGATGGAATAGACATTTGCATGTTAGGACTTCATGATCTCAGATCTCGCTTTGGGATAATTCCTCAAGAACCAGTCCTTTTTGAAGGAACTGTGAGAAGTAACATTGATCCTATTGGACAGCATTCTGATGAAGAGATATGGAAGGTGACCATGCCATTCCTTTTTCTGTTCACCACCTCAGTTTTACTTGGTTAGACACCATTAGCTGAAAACTTACTGTCTTTTTCAGAGTCTTGAACGGTGCCAACTCAAGGATCTAGTTGCTGCGAAACCCGAAAAACTCGATTCTCCAGGTATGCAAGTTTGATCCTTTTTGCATTGCAATTCTCATACTTCACATCAGTCACTAAAAATGGTGCTGCAAATCGTAGTGGTTGATAGTGGAGAAAACTGGAGTGTGGGCCAAAGGCAACTTCTGTGCCTAGGGAGGGTTATGCTAAAGCACAGCCGCTTGTTGTTTATGGATGAAGCAACTGCTTCGGTTGATTCACAAACTGATGCTGTTATACAGAAGATTATCCGAGAGGACTTTGCAGCTTGTACAATCATCAGTATTGCTCACAGAATTCCCACAGTTATGGATTGTGACAGGGTACTAGTAATTGATGCAGGTGCTCTCTTTCTCCTTTTCTCTTCTTACCAACAAGAGTTCCTAATGTGTCACATAACAGTAGCTCTGTGTCTGTCATATAACTTACAAAGACTGTAGGTCCTCAATTTCAGCTTTTAGGATGCTGCACTCAAGAACATCTGCAGGCTGTCTGTCATGTTTATGTGCGGTGCTTTTCGATAAAAAGAATGCAATAGTTTCGGCTCGACGGAATTACTCGGATCTTGAGTAGATCTTTGATTGATTCAGCTTCTGAATTGCTTGTTCAGCTATCTATTTGGGGTATCTGCAGTGCATATGAAACTACTAAATGCTTTCCTCTATTTTGTACTTGATATCAGGACGGGCGAAGGAGTTTGATAAACCATCCTATTTGATAGAGCGGCCGTCACTCTTTGGTGCATTAGTTCAGGAGTATGCCAACCGATCAGCTGGGTTATAGCTACAAAGAATAATACTGCTTTCACTGTTACTCTCCTATGACAGGCCATCGACAGGGGGACATGGTTTCTTCCGAATCTTGGAGAACAGCCTTAATAATTACCAGAAGAGAGACAAGGTCCTTTTGCAGTACAAGGAGATTTTGCATTTTCTCTCTTATTTAGGCAAACAAATGTGAAAGAATTTGGTAAACTGAAAAAAAAGCTTCACATTATTGAGCTGATGCTTGTGTGACTCTTGGCTGCTTCAATGGTAGCATTTTAAACAGAAAAGCTATTCAGAAAACTTCTGCCATGGCAGGAGTGTCAAATACAAACAACCCTATTCAACCTGACTGCTATTTCTTAGAAGATTTACAGGATTTCTCTGCATCTAAGACTGATATGGACAGAGGAAACTAGCTAGACACCCACGAATGCTCGACACTGAGATTCCCAGTGCTTCTTTGCCTGTCGAACTCTTTCCACTCTTTCTGACTGAAGCCGCTGGTCCCAATATTGCCTGCAACTGCTTAGCCACAGTTTGAAAGTGAGAAACTAGGAAAGAAATGCTTGAGAAAAACCTGCCTATAGTCACTTAGAGCTGACTAAACTGGAAGAGAAAAGATACCTTCGGCTTAATAAAATGTTGAGCTCTTCCAAGTGAACTGCACCTTCATAAACTTCTGCCTGTAGTGAAACAAAAAGGGTTATAAAATCAAAGAGCATGTTGGTTCCTAGAGATTGTCAGGAACAAGCAATAATTACTGTACACATAATGATCACTAACCTGCCGGCATAGAGGGCATTTTTCCTTAGGTTCTGCTGCCTTCAGTCCATCAACAATGGTCACGGAAGCAGCAGAGCAAGCGCACATATGGCAGAGTATATGGCCACATGAAAGAAAAACCGGATCAAACACAGTATCCTGTCATCAAAGAGTATCGAATCACGTAACCCATTTTCAGGAATTCTGTCAGCTTTCTCGACGGTCATATTTTTCAGATTTTTTGCCCAAGTTTTGCAGTTTCTTACATGTTTATTGATTGAAGATTGAACATCAGGAAAGGATTATTACTGTATAATGTGAAGAGAAAGTCATGAGTACAAGAAATATTTAACCCTTTAACTTACCAAGCATATGGCACAAGTGAGATCAATATCAACCTTGACCGAATCAAAAAGCTGGCATGAGAGTGATGGTTTGCCATCATCAAATCTAAGTGTGCACCCCTGAAACAATGAAGGCACCATGTTTGAATTCAGCTTCGTCTCCCTCAAATTGATATGGAAAGCCATAAGCTCACATAGCCATGGAGACTGCAGGATCTCGATGTGCATGCTTTGGGCTTGTGACTTGAATGCCTGCCCTTGCTTGGAGTAGTGAATCTGTAATTCGGACATCATAGTACGGAACAGAAGCATAAACACGAGCTCAGATTATATGAAATTCACTACAGATAGTACGCTTTGTGTCAAAGAAATAAAAGAACCTTATCATATTTCTTTAGTATTTTTCGAACTGCAACAGCATTGATCAATGCATACGTAACCAGATCTTTGCCTTCTTGAATCAGAGCACCATGGTTCCTTCGCAACTTGCCTTTGAACCAGATGAAATACTTTTTAACGCCGGAAGCCAGATGAAGCTCAAGCAACTTGTGCGCACGCTCATTGAAGCAGACAACTACCGCTGCCATTTCTTTCAGAAGAGAGGGGAAGAAGGTCCCATCGCATACTACATGTAGTAACCTTGGATCAGAAAAGGACAACAGACAAAGTTTCTTTTTGGAAAATGAAAAATAAAAGGCTGGAAGAGCAAATATAGTTCTTGTTTTTCTGTATTCTACTTCTAAACAGTTTCTCATTCAGTTTCCGACAGACAAGTTTCTTTTTAGAACGGTAAACCAATGTTAACGTAAGTGTTTTTCCGGTTGGGAAGTGATCATTCTGTCGGAAAAAATTGTAGATTTCACCCTGAAAGTAGGCTCTCTTCTGTAGTCAAGTTTAAATCCTAGAAAAGTAACAAACAAAAAGAAGATGCTATCCTATGCAGAGCAGCCTGTAAGAAGGAGAAACCAGCATCGAACCATGAAAGCCCGTAGATAATGAATACCTTGACAATGGTGCGGGCAGGATTGAGCATCAGGAGACCCATTATATTCCTGGTGGGATTCAACGTCTTTCCGGCACCTCTTCAAGATCTTTTTGAGCTTCTTCAAATCAACACCAGGCAGCTGTTTTTCCTGACCTTGCATATACTCCTGGTATGTCTTGCCAAACTTCATCTTCTGATGAAACCAAAAGAAACTAACTTACACCAATCTCAAACTTCGGTTTATCTGTATCTGTCTGTCTGATGATAGATAGATATATGGATTAATCAAGAAAGCGTTAGTATCCTCAGAAATACTGAAGAATATAACAATCTCTATAGTTTGTATGTTATGGTGATGCAGGATCTCGCTCCCTTGCTAATGCCATTAGCGATCCAGAGAGATCAGAGACGCATTATATAGGAAAAACCTGAGGTGACCAGGAAAGTGTTTAATTTCTCGGTGTTTTCTCCCATTTAATCTTCAACTAAATTCTTTTTGGCAATGGAGAGAATGACAAAGTGGAGGTTATTATTTCAAAAACAAAGTATAGCATTTTCTGTACAAGTCACTTTAGTCGAAAGTGACAGATAAACAACAAAACAAAGCAAAAGCAAAAAGAACCAGCCATCCCAAATGGAGAAAAACAAGGAAGAATGGGCCACGGGGTTTTAATGGTATAACCTTGTTGTCACGAAGAATGGACCCCACAGTTTTCTGTGATGTCTTCGTTCTTTTCTGGCAGAAAAAAAGAAGAGGAGAGGACCGGATACTGATACCAGCTTTTGTGGTCAGGTTTGGACACTAATCACCTGTTCACCACTCACCTGTTCAGACCTGCAAGGCTGCACTTTTCATTTTCGACACACTCACAGGCATAACTATATGTGAGGGAAGAAAAAATGGAAAGGTATGAGTCATGTACCTATCTCTTGCTTCAATTGATAGCTATCGTTTCCTTCTTTGCTATGTTTTGCACTAGCCTGGTTTCGTGTCGTCCAATCAAAACATTTCTTTCATTATTTATCTACCTGTGCTGGCTTATGAGCTGTGACCAACTTAGAAGAGATCAGGATGGAGTACGTATTTATAAAGAATTCTCTTTTTCCTGTGTAGTTTCTTCAGGTTTATTATCATATATCACCATCTTCTGCCTGCATTATTTCCTTTTAGGCATCTTCAATTTATAGGGTATCTCTTTCCATGCTGTTTCTGTCATCAGGAAAAAGCTTTTCTGGGTATATGGTAAAGTAGGGATAAGGTTTTCTGGTATGTGAAAAAGGTTTCTGTTTTGGGCAAATTAGATACATATGGTTGGACAAAGATGGACATAATGCCATACATGTGTACGATTAGGTCAAAACACTGAGAAATTGCTTGTCGTCCACGAAAATGATGCCATTAAATTTACAACAAAAAAAGGTACTGAAAATTCAACAATATATAATTTATTTTTGATGCTTGACCCCCTTTACGACGAAATCCGTAGTGGATATATTTAAAAACCCTAAAGTTTCAATATATCATAATCATAGAAGTGATAGTTTTCCAATTTATTATACGTATCACAATAAATAATGATTCATTTCAATGAAAAGATGCGATACCTTTGAAGTATTTAATCGACCGAAATTAAAAAAGAGATTAATCTCAAGAGATGAGAACATTACCATATAGCATAATCAATAAATTATATTTATTTTTACCGAATCGGTAGAGGATAAGGTAAATTTTTTGTAGGGATGAGAACTTAAGTTGCTGCCGAATACAATAGGCCCAGGTTTTGGTTTATTTGGGCTGAGTTAAAGCCCAAATATAATAGGATTATGAGGTTCTTAAAAGCTGAATGCGACTGCCTGGCCCAGATTATTTTTATTTGGGATCAGCGTTAAAGCCCAAATATGAATCTGACTTCCTGGGCTAGATTTTTTATTTGGGCTCTGAATTAAAGCCCTAATAAAATAGTATTATGAGCCTGTTAAAAGCTGCATGCGTCTGCCTCGCCCAGATCATTGTTTGGGCTCAGCATTAGAGCCCAAATGCAGTAGGTTTGCATTTCCTGGGCCAGTACTTGGGCTCATATGTATAGCCCAAATGCAATAGGTTTATGAGGCTTTTAAAAGCTGAAAGCGATTATCTGGCCCATATTATTTTACTTGGGCTCATTGTTGCAGTCCAAATATAATAGGTTTATGAGGCTCTTAAAAGGTGAACACGACTGTATGGCCGCCCAGGAAATTTTCTATTGGGCTCATAGATCAAGCCCAAATTCAATAGATTGTCGTCTCGTAGTTTTCTTTACGTCATGACGTGCAATAATTCTCTCTGTGTTCGCAAAACCACGGGCAAGAACAATCCCAAAACTTCCTGCGCCGACCGAAAACCCACGTGGACAGGATTAGTATACGATCGTTGTCACTTGTCAAGCATGTACATATATCTCTCTTGTTTATACGTGTATCCATTCTTTTTTTTGATTTTTTTCAGGCCGTTCCTATAAATCATCTGTCAGGCTTCCAGCTGGAAGCGCATAACACAAGAAACTCAAACTCTGTTCCGGTGTTCTCCGACTTCCTGAAACCTTGGAAACAGAATTTTTGAATCATTAGTAGATGGCGACTTCAAATAAGGAAGTGATGGTGGTAGGGGTTGACGACAGTGAGCAAAGCCTGTACGCTTTGGAGTGGACACTCGAACATTTCTTCTCTGCTTCGGCCTCTGATCCTCCTTTCAAGCTCGTCCTCGTCCATGCTAAAACTTCTGCAATCTCTGCTGTCGGTCTTGCCGGTCCTGGTAAGTTTTCTACCTCAGGGCTTTTTTTTTCCTTTTTTTTTTTTTCCTCGATTAACATGGACTTGCGATTCGTGGTTTTTAAGGGGCTGCCGAAGTCTTGCCTATTGTGGATTCGGATTTGAAACAGATTGCTGCTAGAGTTATGGGAAGGGCCAAGGAACTCTGCAACAGGAGATCGGTAAAATCATCAATGAACTACCTATTTTTTCCCCTTTTTAACATGTTTTTGGTATAGGTTTTTTCGTTATTGTTTCTGAATTGCCTAATGCGTTAACCTTTGGTACTGTCTCTGATGGGGTTGATTGGAAAAGGTATAATCAACAAAATGAATTGTTTTTCTTAGTTGCCTGTGTGTTAATCCTGTTTAGAACTACACATATGTGAATCGACAGTTCTAGAATGTGAATTTGCTTATTATTGCTTCTTTTTCGGTGCAGATCAAAGATGTGCAATTCGAAGTGGTTGAGGGTGATGCGAGAAACGTCCTCTGTGAGACTGTGGAGAGATACCAAGCTTCCATGCTGGTTGTGGGCAGTCATGGTTATGGAGCTATTAAAAGGTATTTGATTAAATGGACTTTCCGCATACATTATTTTAGTTAGATAAAAACTATGGAACTAAAGTAAAGGCAAATCTCATCCATAAATCAGATTCAAAGGATTTTATTGCAGTCTTCTATATTTCACCGAACAGTTGTAAGCCCAGACATATCCTATAAGTCTTCACTTGAGTTTCCAAAGTAATATGATCTTCTATTGCAGGGCGGTGTTAGGAAGTGTTAGTGACTACTGTGCTCATCATGCTCATTGTACAGTGATGATTGTGAAGAGGCCAAAGCTCAAACACTGAAGACTACCAAGCTGCTTTTGCAAACGCTCTTTGGATGGTTTGTGGTATTGTGTATAGAATAAAGGCT
This sequence comes from Passiflora organensis, assembly GCA_019739055.1. Classification (NCBI taxonomy): domain Eukaryota; kingdom Viridiplantae; phylum Streptophyta; class Magnoliopsida; order Malpighiales; family Passifloraceae; genus Passiflora; species Passiflora organensis. The sequence continues at coordinate 2,738,195 of JAEPBF010000223.1, read as the reverse complement.
GATTTGCGATCAAAGTATAATATTATATCCATCAATCTTTATTGTTCTCTCATCTCTGCTTAATGTTAATATCAAATAAGCTTATCTTCTCTATTTTAGGCTCGGTTTGAACTCCTTATTGTCCCGATGAAATCATGTATAAGCTTATCTCCAAACCCCAGTCTATCATTGAATATCATAAGCTCTGTAAATTCTGCAGCCCCCAACGTGTAAAGGCTTCAGTATACACCTCACTGTTGTCCTTGTCGCCGCCTGCTGCCTTTTCTCCGGCGAGGATTCCATAACCACCCAAGAAGCTTCGTGCTCCAGGTTAAGGGATGGACGTTCTAATCACTTTCATGTCCCTTTCCATTTCATGGGTACAATATGTGGCAGCATATATCATCCAGACAAACATCAATAGATTCTCTGACGTTTCAAGAGAAAAGATTATGCAACACAAGTATACCTTTTAAACGTCTTATATTTTGGGTACTGTTAAGTAGAGTAGCATGTCATCCAGACAAACACAACCACGAAAATAAATCCCATCAAATGAAACATATCCGGAGACATCAATGCAAGCAAAAGACTCCAAAACCAAACCTAAAAGTATCCAAACGCACAATCATCTGCAATGTAGTAAAAGTAAATTGTCTAGTCTGGGTTGCCAGAAGCGATAGTTCCACATGAATAACAATCATCATCCAACACTTGTGAGGGTATCGGTTTTTTCAGCTGGCTGATCCGATGGTTATAATTGCATCTCATCTGTTTAATCAAATTTGTGATTAGTTTCAGAATCACAGCAGCTAATAATATTGAAGAGCTTCTCACTCAAATGACTGTTTGGAGTAATTAAATAGTGATGCTAGAATCATTGAGAAGTGCGGACAAGAAACAGACCGAGACAGACTTTTGCTCCTGCTTCTGCTACCACTTGGGCTCCTGCTAGCACTGCGCTTTTTTGGGCTTTTACTTGTTCGCTTTTGCTGCTATGGAATAATAACAATAGTAACAAGTCCCACATATACAAAGCAGACAAAGGCCACAAAATTAGCAAGTCTCAAAGACCCTATTGGTAGGAGACTGTAAGATACAGTTCCTCGACATTAACTCTGATAGTTTTGAGTTAGGATCTTAAGTTCAGAAAAGAAAGGTCACTATAAAAGAACAAAGATCCAACTCTAGAGATTCCAACAGTGCATACTAAATGCTCGGGATCAGATAGAAGAAGTTCACAAACTAAGATTTCCCTGGTTCTTATATAACTGAACGAGAGTACTTACAGTCGGAAGTGGAGATTTTGATCTTGACCGCGATCTGCAAAAGTTTCAGAAATAACCCAAATTTAAAATCCACACGTTCCTTAAAACTCTCATCCGAGAGCCTTGATGCCTCTTCCACGTCAGAGTTACCATATTCAAAAGGATAATACAAAAAAGCCCATAAATCTTTAGGAATGCAAGAGAAAACAAAATAAATATGTCAAATCTCATTATCAAAAGAATCAAGATGCATTTTCATGGCAAAGCTGTACAGGACAGCAGTATGCTGCCCTATAGTACCACAAAATCCACAATGTGTCCAGCCAGCAGATCCTATTAGCTTGGCAATTGTTGGAGTAGAAAATGATAACGATTTCTACCGCTCATTGTCGGTGATTTCCAGATCCACTGGCAGTTAGTTCACTGAAATCCAGCTCTATTATTGCAATGCTAACCTCCTTTGATCCCAATCTAGCACCCATGGAGATTTATGATGCTAAATACATTAGAACAGACTGCCATCTGAAAAAACGCATACCTCCAAAACCAAAAAAAGATGCAGGAACTGAACCTTATCCAATCAAGATCCTAATATCCAGTTCCCAGTTCACTGCATGTATCAAACAAGGTAATTTTCATACAACAAAATGAAAAGAAAATGAAGATGGAAAGGCACCCCGAGTTGTTTCCCAAGTGTGGCATCCACTCAATAAGCGAATTATGCAAGTAAATAACTTAATTTCACATGGCTACTGTCTGAGGAACTGCAAGTCAAGCTAGCACTGCTCAACTAAGAGGAAAGAACCATGTTTACATGTACCCACGCACTGTGAGACTAAGAGAAAAGAACAATGTTTACATGTAGCCACATGTTTTTCTGCTATACTAGGAGCAAAACATTCTGAAAAATCATTCAACATTTAAAAATTGACCATAAAAATAGCAGATTTGCCATTTCTCATTACCCAAGCCTTCCCATCCCTATTCTTCCCACCAAAGTCAATAAATGCCAGTTACAGATTGGTTTGGCCGCATATTGACCAATTCTAATCTTAAATTACCAAATAATGGAGAAGTTTGTACCCTTCAGCAGAACCTAGGCATCCAGCCCAATGTGAAATACCCAATGAAACTTACTTATTACTGTGCCAATAATTTTTAATACTAAAAAACACAGATCAAGAGAATTAAGCAGACTAATTAGAATACCTTGACAAAGAGCGAGGCTTGGATCCAGAACGAGAGCGAGACATTGACCTTGACTTAGACTTTGAAGGTGAGCGGCGTGAAGATTTTTTCTTAGGAGATTTGCTGCAGGACAATAAAAATATTGAAAACAATTGGAACTCAAAACAAAGTATACATAAAAAAAATGAATCAAGTGTAACAAACCTTAAGCTCTTGCTCCGACTTAAACTTCGTCCACGACTACGACTGCGGCTATAGCTGCGGCCTCTTGAGCGAGATCGACCGCGACTGGGACTCCTAGATGAGTCCCGCTTGGAATCATATTCCCTAACCTGCAAATGTAATGAAACTTGTGAATAGCAAAATCAAGTGTTTACGCATATATATATGTATACATCCTGTAAATACAGGAACGTGGACCACATAATTACAAAGGGAGTTTTGATCATACACGAACATATGCCCGCGAAAATGCATTTCTAAACTCAGAATCATCCAATTTCTTGATCTGAAAATAGAAACAAGACAATAAGTAAAATAGATTAATCATAAAACACATCAACTCAAAAAATTTCATCCACATAAGTTAAAGGAGAAGACAAGGGTAGCTTACAGCATGCTTCATGTCATCATAGTTCGAGTAATCCACAATCCCCGTAGTTCCTAAACACAAAAGTAATTCAACAACAGTCAAACTCTAATTTATTGTTCACCCAGAGTACTTCAATGTCTATACTCATCTGCATGAGTCCTAGCCAATACATTAATGTTTTACACAGACTACTATACTCATGCATCAGGCCTAGGCAATACAAATAATATAGTAACAAAACCATGATGAGCACATCACATTCCAACAAAAAGAAAAATCCATGATCAGATTTTGTCTTCACCGTTCTCGTCACGGAAAACTTGGGAGAAACATACATCTCCTGCTCGGCGCATGTGATCCTGAACAAAAATATGTGACATTAAGTAGATGAAAAACTTTAAACATGACCCTAAGAATAGACCTTCCATATGCATGCGCTGAAAATTAAAAACGGAGGAACATAAGTAAAAAGATATAGATAAAGAAATTCTTGTGTACCTTGAGGTCTTGCCACGAGGCAGATGAGGGTAACCCACTAACTAACACTGCATAACCCAGCAATTTGAAGTTAGGACTGTATGACATGAAAACCAGCTTAGTTGATGATTCACAGCACACAAAATTTCACTCATAATTGCATGCACTAACCACGATAGTCAGTGCGTCTCGATACTCCACCACGTCCACGACCACCACCACCACCACCGCCGCCACCACCACCACCACCACCGCTATAACTACTGTGACGATCAGAAGATGAATGACCTCGTCCCCCATGTGCAAGTTCAACCTATATTATATAGATGGGAATATAAGACGCAAAAGTGAGAGACATAAGCAAAAGTTACACAGCATATATCAAAACACCAACAGAATTAACTAACCCGCAACCGGTGACCATCAAAATCATAGCCATCACGCCCACGAATAGCATCTTCAGCATCACGAGCCTCCTCGAACTGTGAGTGAATTAGCATGAAGTTGAAAACAAATACCTAATGAATCTAAAACAAAGCAAGAAGTAAGTAAATAAACCTACCTCAACAAATGCATAACCCGGGGGCCTTGGTGGAATCTTCAGATCAATGTGTGCGATGGGACCATACTGAAAAGAGGAAAAACATAGTTTAACAAATATTCTAGCAGTATCAAACAAACCAAAGCACTAATTGAAGCTTTCCAACCACTAGTTACATCCATAAGGAGCATATTAGCTTCACGGCAACTTCAACAACCAGAAATGTGAAAGATTTTTTTTTTCTCATAATCGATTATTTGGATACTCAGCTAGTATGTAAAATGATAGTTTGGATAATCTTCTACATACGCTTGTTCCCACGAACAACTATGTACAATCTCAGCGCAATACATATGAAAATTAAAAGGAGAGCGAGGATTCTTCTCAAGATCCATCTACCATTATCTTAAACCAGTTTGGGGCCGCAAAAACACTAAAAACGCCACTCATAATTCAAATAAGAAAAAAATTCACAATAAAAAAATTCATTAGCAGATCGAAATTAGTGGGGGTGGAGAACAGTTAAGGTTACCTTGAAAAACAAATCTTCCACTTCTCTCTCGCGAATATCGCCAGGCAAATTTCCAACATAAAGAGTCCTGCTTGCACGGCTACTCATCTTTCTAGGTCCTGAAACAATGGATCCATAGCAAAGAACCATAAACCTCAAACATAAACATCATCGCTTTGAAGCTTTATATATTACATTATTTGAACATTCGGAGGTGAGAGAGTTTACCGTCGAATGCGACTTGAGGATTCAGCGAAAGATAGAAAAGAGGTTCGAAAAAGATTAGGGTTTTGATATTGGAGGAGAGAGTGTAAGTTAATATAACCCGGAAAGTACAGGGCACGACGCAGAGTACCGGTTTCGTTGTGCTCTAGTGGCAGGATGACAATCAGGCGGCTTAGAATGTATGTCGTCTTCTATATTGATCGTTCTAGTAGCCGATCGTCACCGTAGGTTTTGTGGGGCCTTTTTTAAGAACTAGGCAAGTCGGGCCGCACTTGAATGGTTGGATGAGTTCCATCTTCAAATCCTATTATAGTAGTCACCTTTTATTCATAAAACATATAATTACAAATTTATTTTTTTTCAGATCCGTACTCTATCTAATTATACACAATAAAAATATTCTATAACATGGTTAAGATTAATTATTCTGATGTTTATGTTTTATATTTAAGATACCACATAGCTTCATATTTGACATTTTAACATATTCTATGAGAATGTTCATTTCTTTCACCAGCTTTGTCCTCTGGTCGAGAAGCTTCAATGTGACATTGTGAATATATTTTTCTTATAAGAATCAGATGGTTAGAGATTTATTCTAGGTTAACTAAATACATGAATATTAAATCTTTTAGGGAGAGTATACTATAAAAAAAAATCATTGTATTAATTAATTAGTGAAGATATTGGATACCAAAAAATCAATAAGTCACATTGAATGTAGAATTTTTACTATACTACAATGATTGGTCACTTTGGAGAGCGATATATGATATGAAATGGAATATTAACAAATATCTCATTAATATTGGAAATAAAACAAAGGAATACAATATATTAGAAGTTGACGTGTGTTCGAAGATTTTCAGAAAACAAAAAATATCTCAAAGATTTATTACAAACAATCTTATTTTAAGATTAAATACAAAGATAAAAAAAAAGGGTGTCTTTGTCCTATGAAAAAGAAATCTCACTTCAGAATATAGACAAAACAGACAAAGCCATTCCAAAAAAAACAAGCCTTATAGATTCTTCAAGAAGAATGACATTAGTGACAATAAGGATATTTTGAAGAACTTCCTGAACTTCAACCTATTTTATTGAATATGTCTTGAATTAGACGGCCTATTGCCATGTAAGAAGATCCACCTTTTGCCAAAGCCCTTCTGCTATTTTGGCTCGTTTCTTTCACCAGCTTTGCCCTCTCGTCAGGAAGCTTCATTAAACACCTTATTCCCCTTTCTATTTCCTCAGCTGGTAAAGTAATCACTTCAAATAAAGGGTTAAATTGATCACTCACGTAATCCATTTTAATCTCCACGGCCAATCCCAATTCGACCACCAACTTGAAGGCATTAAACTGCTGCTCACCATATAATCCCCACGCTGCAATTGGGACACCAAACCATAGGCTTTCTAGCGTAGAATTCCACCCACAGTGCGATACAAACCCTCCAATGGATGGGTGGGCTAGGACATCCACTTGGGGAGCCCATCCGATGACTCGTCCAACATCCAACGTTCGATCTAAGAACCCTTCAGGCAAGACATCTTGTGGACAGAAAGAGGCTGTGGACGAGTTCTCCATCTCATCCTTTGACGGAGGCTTGCGCAGAGACCACAAGAATCGACAGCCGGTGTTTTCCAAGGCATCGGCTATCTCTTTCAATTGGTCCACACGCAAACTTCCTAGACTACCGAAGCAAAGGAACACAACCGATGACGGTGGTTGGTTATCAAGCCATTGCATTATCTCCTTATTGTCTTCACGGTCATTGCGTGTGAGGTTCAAAATGGGACCAACAGCGTAGATCGGCGGGATCCTTCCATCGGCGAGTACATTAAGGGTATGGGGCTCCAACTCTGAAAATGTATTGATGATGATGCCTTTAGCTTCTTTGAACTTTCTTGTCATTTCAAGCGTGCCCGGAAGCCAGTCTTTGTGGAGCACTAAGGTAGGCAAAACTTTGGCTGGAACTGGATGCACAAGACTCGGCACTGCCAAATCACCGTCAGAGCGAGTGAAGTTGGTGGAATTCAAGCCCTGCTCATCGGAAATATCCAGTATATAAAACATCAAACCAAGAAAAGCTGCACTGGAAGCAGAGAAAATGTAAAAGGGGACACCAAATTCGTTGGCCACATCTATCATTGCTACGAAGGTCATGTCAAGAACAAATCCTGCAAGTTTTGGGGAGTCGTCACTTGACTGTGATCGGTAGATCAGCTCAGACACCACTTCCTTGACAAAAGGCTTAGCCTTTTCGGCAACGAATTCCATGAACTGAACAGTATCGTTTGATGGTTCCAGATCAAACTTTGGCAAATCGATGAATTTGATACGACTAGATGGGTCGACGTTAGGCGAATATTGGAAAGATGGTAACTTCATGATAAGGACAGTAACGGACAATCTCTCATCACGGTCAACAAGGATCTTTGCTAGCTCCACAATCGATATAATGTGACCAGCAGCACCTGGAGCGATGAAAACCAGCTCTGATTTGGCCATTCTCAGTACTCGAAAAAGCTTGCTAGATCGTTTTTTCTCAAAGGGTTCTTTTATCTTTCAGCTTAGCTTTCGTTTTGCTGAAGATTCATTTTTCTAGTGGCTTGCTTTTATAGTTGCAGGATAGGATAGGTTCTACTACTTGAATGAATCCAAGATATAATACAACCTTTTTTTACTTTAGAGAAATTTTGAATAATTTTTTAAAATTTATGACTAATATCATGATTTTAAAAAAATTGTGTTATGAGTCACCGATAAACAGTGGTGGTCCAGGACAGAATCATCCGTAAAAGTCTTTCCTGAATGCAATTATTGGACTTGTGTCAGTTCCAGCCTTTTGTCTTTTTCTATGGAGTTCTTGAAGATTATGACATCGTGAACCTTGTTTTTCTTACAATCAAAGCGGCCATGTGCAGAAATTTTTGACCATATTAACATGATCGAAATGGAATATTAATATATATGAGATCATTATAACGCCATTAAAAATAAAAATAATTAAGAGGATAAAATCGAAATTGTGTAGCCACAATAAAGCAAATAATTTTTTTCCTAATAAAATCCAAAAATTAATGATATGCTGGAAACTAAAAGATAACTTATTATTAGTTTTCTTAAAGAAATAATATCTCTCACCGAATTGATTTTTTTTTAGGTTTGGATTCCAAATATTCGGTGAATTATTGTGTTTTAAATTTTTTTGAAATCAAACATAATTAATGTAATATTACTGCACATCCCATAAATATATCTTTTGAAGCATATAATTAAAAAATCGGTTATAATTTCCCGGGACAATTGTATATTTCTATTGCATGCTATCAGATATATCTTGAATTAAACGGCACAATGACATGTAAGAAGATCCACCTTCCGCCACAGCCTTTTTGCTATTTTTGCTCATTTCTTTCACCAATTCTATCCTCTTGTAATTGCAATTCATCAGAGACCTTATTCCCCTTTCTATGTCCTCAGCAGCCACAATAGTAGCATCTTTGGGTATTGTGGAAATTCTCACAATCCTAGAATCTAATTTAATTTCCACTGCCAATCCCAATTCGACCACCATTTCGAAGGCATTAAGCTGCTGCTCAGCATATAATGGCCACGCTGCGATTGGGACACCAAGCCATAGGCTCTCCAGTGTGGAATTCCACCCACAATGCGATACAAACCCTCCAATGGATGGGTGGGCTAAGACCTCCACTTGGGGAGCCCATCCAATGACTCGTCCGACGTCTAACGTTCGATCTAAGAACCCATCAGGCAAGACATCCTGCGGAACAGAATAATCAGTTGGTGCTTCGGTTTTGTCCGTTGGCGGAAGCTTTCGGAGAGACCATAGGAAATGATGACCACTGTTTTCCAGGGCTAAAGCTATCTCTCGAACCTGATCCTTAGGGAAACTTCCCATACTCCCGAAGCAGAGGAACACAACCGATGACGGTGGTTGGTCATCGAGCCATTGCATGATCTCCTTGAAGTAATTATCATTCTCTTGATCATGGACTTTTCCTTTAAGATTCAAAATGGGACCAACAGGATAGACTGGCGGGATCCTTCCATAGGCGAGTACATTAAGGGCACGGGGTTCCAACTCTGAGAACGTGTTGACGATGATACCTTTAGCTTCTCTGAACCTTCTTGCCATATCAAGCATGATCTGAATCCAGTTTGTTTGGAGTATTGACGCAGGCAAAAGTTTGACTGGGAAAGGATCTCGAAAACCCGGAAATTCCAGGTCACCGTCCGAGTCAGTGAGATTCACGCCTGGCTGATCGTGAATATCCTGTAGGTAGAACAACAAACCAAGAAAAGCTGCACTCGAAGGAAAAAAAATGTAAGAGGGAACACTAAATTCACTCGCTACATCTATCATTCCTGATAACATCATGTCAATGACAAATCCTGCAAGTTTGGGAGAGTCCGGACTTGAACGTGAGCTGTAGAGAAGCTCAGAGACCACTTCTTTGATGTGCGGCTTAGCTTTTTCAATCTTGCAAGCTAAAATCTTCTGTTTTTCCACTGATGGGTCAATCGCATCATCTGGCAAATCGATGAATTTAATACGACTAGATTGGTCTGAGCCAGGAGAGTAATGGTAAAAAGGTATCTTCATGATGAGGATGGTAACGGAAAGTCCCTCATCACGGTCGATAAGGAGCTTTGCTAGCTCTACAGTCGATATGATATGACCAACAACAGGTAGAGGAATGAAAACAAGGTCAGCTTTGGTCATTCTCAGTACGTATTTGAGCTCTTACCCTTTTTGCCTTTAACTGGCTTTTTATCGTGTCCTTCTCTCGATTTACAGGGCAGCCATTTTCAACTTTGCCGTGTTTATACTTGCAGGAGAGGATATGTGGTCACGGCCTGAGGCCATCTCGGTGCAAATGATTGACCACAAATAATTGGACTTTGGTCAGTTCACATCTTTTGGTTTTACTGTTGCATTTGTTCAGACAGGACATTACGATGCTCCTTTGGTTTTCTCACAGTTCTGATAATCGATTGCAGCAGATACTGACACGAGAAAAGGAGATGGACAGAGAGAATTGTCTATTTTTTAAGAAAGTCTTTTGGACATAAACTCTTCTATTGGTCTCATTTCCTTTCATGTGGGGCTTGGAGTTGGAGCTATGGCTGGGTTCACACAGAATTTGTGGTTGCTTTTGGTTGCTGGATGCCTCTCTTAGCTTGTCTTCGTACCACTGTCCGTGTCAGTTTGATAAGAACCCCTTTAGCAGCCTTGTTTCGTGTTCTTCTCAAACTGTAATTTATGTCTAAATCACAAGGTTGGAAAAACCGGATCGGTTTTCGAACCGGTGAAATTAAGGGATCAGGGGTTTTAGGAATAACCGGAAATAACTGGTTTAAGAATCAGTAATTAATACATCAAAAAATATTATAATATTTTAAAGATAATTTAATTCAAACTACATATTATTTTTCTTAACTTTTTTATCTGTTTAATTTTTTTTAAGTTTTCAAACCGGTTGACCCGTGACCGGTTCAATCGGTTTTCAAAAACCCGCCCGGATCAATCGGTTTTTACCGATTTTTACTGATATTAATATTTAAGATTTATTTGAACCGGATCATGTACCGAATCCGGTTCAACCTGGTTGAACCGGCAGATCCGATCCGGTTTTCAAAACATTGCTAAATCAGCACGGTTCAATTTTTTTTTCAAATTTTTTTTTTTTGAAATAAATTTATTTTTATTTTTCAATTTATCATTCTAAAAATTTCCATTTACCGAATTTATTTTTTTTGAATAAATTACCCAACCATTTCTATAAAATATATTTTTACACACTCGTTTTGAACCATACATGTGTCAAAGTTACAGGATGTAAGATATTAAACAGACAAGACAGATATAGAACTGTATGACTTCTCAGTGGAGGTTGTCAAGTATATCGTGAACCAGGCGGGATATCGACATGTAAGAAGATTCACCTTCTACCAAAGCCTTTTTGCTATTTTCGCTCATCTCATTCACCAGTTTAATCCTCTTCTCGTCGAGGTTCATTAGAGACCTTATTCCCCTTTCTATCTCCTCGGCAGTGAGAATGACTTGTGTTATTGTCTTATCACTTCTGTAATCCATTTTAATTTCCACAGCTAATCCCAATTCCACCACCAACTCGAAGGCATTTAACTGCTGCTCAGAGTGTAATGGCCACGTCGCAATCGGGACACCGAACCATATACTCTCCAGTAAGGAATTCCATCCACAGTGCGACACAAACCCTCCAATGGATGGGTGGCCCAAGACATCCACTTGGGGAGCCCATCCAATAACTCGTCCAACGTCGGATGTTCGATCCAGGAATCCATCAGGCAAGACTTCCTGGGGATCTGGATAATCACCTGGCGATTCAACCTTATCCTCTGGTGGAGGTTTGCGAAGAGACCACAGGAATCGACTACCGCTGTTTTCCAAGGCACGGGCTATCTCTTTCACCTGTTCTGTAGGAAAACTTCCCATACTGCCAAAGCAAAGGAACACAACTGATGATGGTGGCTGGTTATCCAGCCATTGCATGGTTTCTTTGAAGTTATTACTACCTCCATTATGGTCATGTCCTTTGAGGTTCAATAGGGGACCAACAGGGTAGACCGGAGGGTTCCTTCCATGGGCGAGCACATTAATAGCATGGGGCTCCAATTCTGAAAATGTATTAATGACGATACCCTTGGTTTCTTTGAACCTTCTTGTCATATCAAGCAAGAGTTCGAGCCACTCCTTTTGCAGAACTGGGGTAGGCAATACTTTGGTAGGAAGGGGGTGCACAAGAGTCGGCACACTCAACTCCTCATCTGAGTTAGCGAACTCAGTGGGATCCACTCCCCGCTCATCGTGAATTTCCTGTAAATAATACAGACAACCAAGAAAAGCTGCACTCGAAGTATAGAAAATATAAGAGGGAACACCAAATTCATTGCCCACATCTATCATTGCTGTGCAGAACATGTCAAGGACAAATCCTGCCAGTTTGGGAGACTCACTGCTAGACTGTGACGGAGAGATCAACTGAGACACCGCTTCTTTGACGTGCGTCTTGGTTTTTTCAATCCTGGAAGACCAAACACTCTTGCGGCTGGCTGCTGGCTCCGGCGGAACATCCGGCAAAGCGATGAATTTGATACGACTGTGTGAGTCAGTATAGTTGCTAGACATGAAAGGAAGCTTAATGGTGAGGACAGTAATGGAAAGTCTCTCATCACGGTCGACAAGGAGCTTTGCAAGCTCCGCAGTCGACACAATGTGCCCAGCAGAATCCATAGTGATGAAAACCAACTCTGTCCCGGTCATTCTCAGTTTCTTCTCTTATCTCTGTACTTCTGAGGATCACCGCCTTTCTTTCATTGCTGGAGTTATATGTGCAGGACTTAAATGTTATCTTATCTTTTAGAGGCTATCAGGCGGCCACATATGGCTAATCCTGACCAATAATATTAGAGAACGCCAAAATTAAGCAAAAAAATTAGTAATGAAAATATTTTTTCTACGGAACAGCCTAAAAATTAATAAATAATTGAAATACTCCTTTGGTTTTCTTCTCAGATGCAGTTCTGATAATTGATTCAGCTAAGGCTGACTCGTGTAAAGGAGATGGCGAGAGAGAATTGTCTATTTCTGAAGGAAGACTTTTTGGCATATACTTTTGTGTCGGTCTCATTTCCTTTCATGTGTGGGACTTGGAGCTATGCTTGGCTTCATACGGAATCTGTGGTTCTCTTTGTTGATGGATGCCTAACTAGCTTTTCTTCGGACTTCTGTCATGTTTCGGTTTGATAAGAGTCATTTTAATTATTCATTTTAACATAATTTATGGGCGAAAAACCTTGTAAAAACTGTCACCCATTGCACTACGAAAACCATTCAATGTTTTGTGGGATACTTAGCAGAATTATAATATGACTGTACTGATTCGATGAACAGTGGCAGAAAACCCTGCGTCTGATGCTTTCCTGAAGTTTGATATGATTTTTTTTGGAAAGAAACGACTTTATTGAAGAAGACCACAGGGATCAGAAGATTGACAAGCAACAAAAACGAACAATTTATTTGTAAGAAAGTAAAATAAACATGACAGAGGCAGTTGCAAGGAGCACAGGAAGAGCACGCAAGCTACCTACAAGCTGTGTAGGCATCTCAGTATGGTCTTTAATAGACAAGACAGATGGGATATAATATGATATGATTGACAAGCAGCAACAAGAGCCTTCATTCGTAAGAAAGTGAAATACACAAGAAAATATGTAAGGACCCAAATCAGAAAATTAGACCCTTATCTCCGTAAAATCCGGACAAGCTCAACAAATGTAACAATCTGAATTCCACAAGGCTTAAAAAACTTTTCAAACACGATTTCCAAAACAAAGGTATTTAATATTTCAAGAATTAGAGTATGTCAAATAAGAAACAAACATCTGGCATATCATTGGAGTTAACAAATTACCACAACGGAAGACTTTATTTAAATAAACAAAATATCTAAAACGAAAGACGGGTCCATACCGTCGCAAGCTCAAAATCACAATCTGGGCTTAAAGCCGGTTCATAAAACCGTAGCCAGAAATGTAGTAAATGCATAAGGATATAATAATAATCAAAACATCCAAATGAGTCAAAAAAAAATACAAGAAAAGAAAATCATGTAAAATGTACAGATGCGATAGTCCAGCCAAGTCGTATAAAGCTCACAGACCTCAAAACACTGCCTACATCTCACGAACTACTCCTGAAAGGGAGAAAATAACAACGGGTGAGATAATAATCTCAGTAGGAGTCACCGCATCATATGTTCTACGGGGAATCAGAGGCACATACTAAGAGGAGAAGAAATGGTTTACTATAGGAACGAGGACGTAACTGATACAAGTCAAAGAATATAGAATTCATGTATTTGTTTTTATAATGTAAAACATAGTTCCAGCCCAATAGGTTATAACGCATAAACTCATAATTCAACACGACTATCAATGACTACCAAAATCTATCAGGATGAACATAATAAACCATTCCTCGAGTAATCCCCGCTAAAGGAAAACTGAAAACCCACTGACAGTGTTAAATTTATATTTTTAAGAAAATAATAAATATACACGTAACCTCTACTGCCAGTGTTGTCTGAGACTAGGCAGAGAAAAACTACAACACGTATCATACCCGTCTCAATACTCAATACGAACCAACCTGCGAAGACGTGACAGGTAAATGAAAATAACACCCATACAACTCCCAAACAGGTAAGCAACTCTCCCCTATCACTGGGATTCCGTATACTCACCTCGCATTGGCCAAACTAACGTTTATTAAAATAGATACCAAACTGAATTCAGAACATTTATTAAATACCATACTTATTTTAAACTATAGTATAAAATAATACGTTTTATGAAAACTATATAAAAAAGTCATGCATCAAGACGTCCTCAAATCTGACCATCATAACTCAACTTTTAGTTACATTAAGTCATTAATTATTGTTTATAATATCTACTAAAATTATTTTATTGGGACCCACTATAAATATAAATAACAATAAATAAAATTCTTTAAATATGTTATTGTTATTATTATTATTTTTGCGTAAGCCCACAAATCTGAATTTTTAACTTCTCATGTAATAGTTAACTTTCAAACCATGGAAAGAAGTTTATTTCAAAATCAATTGTGTGCAAATTTAATTTTAAGGCAATGCGACAATGATTTTGTCAAAATCTAATTCTAACACTTAGAAGTCAAGTCCACTGCATTATGCACCAGAACTTTGACAGGCATGAGTAATCGTCCATTGATAAATATACACGTAACCCCTACTGCCAGTGTTGTCCGAGACTAGGCAGAAAAAAAAACTACAACACGTATCATACCCGTCTCAATACTCAATACGAACCAACCTGCGAAGACGTGACAGAAAAATGAAGACAACACCCATACAACTCCCGAACAGGTAAGCAACTCTCCCCTATCACTGGGATTCCGTATACTCACCTCGCATTGGCCAAGCGAATATTTATTAAAATAAATACCAAACTGAATACAAAGCATTTATTAAATACCATACTTACTTTAAACTATAGTATAAAATAATACGGTTATGAAAACTATAAAAAAATATGTCATGCATCAAGACGTCCTCAAATCTGACCATCATAACTCAACTTTTAGTTACATTAAGTCAATAATTATTGTTTATAAAATCTATTAAAATTATTCTCTTGGACCCACTATAAATATAAATAATAATGAATAAATTTTTTAAAATTTGTTATTGTTATTATTATTATTTTTGCTTAAGCCCACAAATCTGAATTTTTAACTTCTCATGTAATAGTTAACTTTCAAACCATGGAAAGAAGTTTATTTCAAAATCAATTGTGTGCAAATTTAATTTTAAGGCAATGCGACAATGATTTTGTCAAAATCTAATTCTAACACTTAGAAGTCAAGTCCACTGCATTATGCACCAGAACTTTGACAGGCATGAGTAATCGTCCATTGATAAGTTCTTGTAAGTTAACTAGATTTTTTTGACCGCATAATTTTGGACACTACGCAGGTAAACCGTAAATTTTCATGGAATTTTGGAACCAATGAAAGAACCGCTTAGAGTTGCCACAAGGTCCGCCAACACGGTCAAGATTGGCAGCCAATGATAGGTCAAGGATCGGCTATATCTATCATTTAGTAGAAGCTAAAACAATTAAAAGGGGCAATTCAATGGCTTTATGAGATAATCGGTAGACTTGCTGCGTAGGCAGGACCGACTCATTATTGTGCTGCACCAGAGTTTAGTTAGGCAATAAAAAAATTAGTGTATTGTCACCAGCGTACAAGCATATGAGAGAGATAGCAAGAAAGGAACAAAAAGACAAGAAGGGTGAGCTGCGCATATGAATATAAAAAAAGAGAATAAATAGAATGACAAGATGGCCTATGTGAGCTGTAACATGGGAATAAGAGAAAGAAGGAAGGTATTGACAATATCCTGCATCAATAGCAGCTTTACAGTAAAAAGATGAGAAGTACCAACAAGGTTGCAGAAAAAGAATAATGGGTACCATAAGAATCCAAAAGAAAGAATGAATGGAAAATTGCAATGAGATAAACGACAGTCCAATACAATCGTGTACCATAAACAAAGAAAGAAAAACAATATTATTAGGAAAATGACAAGTAGATAAACGACAGCCTCAAGGAAGCGACGTTGTCAATAGAATAAAATATAATTATTGAGAAGGAATGAAACGATATTTGGCTGCCAAAAGAAAAACATAAAGAAACAAAACGAACATGATTTGCCGATCAAACTTATGAGGCATAGTCTCCTATCTTACGTGCAGACGAACTGGTGGCAATTCTTTTGCCTTTATCACGAAACCCAGATTCAGAACTACCTAAATCAAACCAATATCAGAATATTCAATTACATACCATATTTAAAATACGGAAGAGAAGAATCCTATCATTTCCTCACTGACCTATAAAACCAATGAGACCACTATGCTTCGCAAGAACAATCGAGCAGTGGAAAAGAAAGGGGCTTAATGATGGTGGCAATCAAGAATAGCCTGAAAAGAAAAAAAATAGAGGAGAAAATGACACAGGTTTTCTGTCTAAAACAAGAACAATAACAGCGGCTAGGGTTATTAGATGGGCTTAAATATAACCTGACCTCAAAAACCCTAGTGGGCTCGGATTAACAAACTCGACCCAAATATACTCAATTGGGCTTAAATATAACCAGTTCGTCTACCTTATGTGCAGACGAACTGGTGGCAATTCTTTTGCCTTTATCACGAAACCCAGATTCAGAACTACCTAAATCAAACCAATATCAGAATATTCAATTACATACCATATT
This sequence comes from Passiflora organensis, assembly GCA_019739055.1. Classification (NCBI taxonomy): domain Eukaryota; kingdom Viridiplantae; phylum Streptophyta; class Magnoliopsida; order Malpighiales; family Passifloraceae; genus Passiflora; species Passiflora organensis. The sequence continues at coordinate 2,721,519 of JAEPBF010000223.1, read as the reverse complement.
TAAAATACGGAAGAGAAGAATCCTATCATTTCCTCACTGACCTATAAAACCAATGAGACCACTATGCTTCGCAAGAACAATCGAGCAATGAAAAAGAAAGGGGCTTAATGCGAGCGTTGGGTTGGAAGGAGGAAGACGCACCAAACGAGAAAGATTGATGGCGGCAATCAAGAATAGCGTGAGAAAGAAATAGACGAGGAAATGACACAGGTTTTCTGTCTGAAACAAGAACAATAGCAGTGGCTAGAATTATTAGATAGGCGTAAATATAACCTGACCTCAAACCCTAGTGGGTTCGGATTAACAAAATCGACCCAAATATACTCGATTGGGCCCAAATATACTCAATTGGGCTTAAATATAACCAGTTCGTCTACCTTACGTATAGACGAACTGGTGGCAATTCCTTTGCCTTTATCACGAAACCTAGATTCAGAACCACCTGAATCAAACCAATATCAGAATATGCAATTGCAGACAAGATTTAAACTACGCAAGAGAAGAATCCTACCATTCCCTCACCGACCTACAAAACCAACGAGACCACTAAGCTTCACATGAACAATCGAGCAGTGGAAAAGAAATGAGCCTAATGCGAGCGTTGAGTTGGAAGGAGGAAGGTGCACCAAACGAGAAAGATTGATGGCGGCAATCAAGAATAGCGTGAAAAGAAAAAAAAAATAGAGGAGGAAATGACAAAGGTTTTCTATCTGAAACAAGAGCAATGACAGCGGCTAAGGTTATTAGATGGGCTTAAATATAACCTGACCTCAAAAATCCTAGTGGACTCAGATTAACAAACTCGACCCAAATATACTCAATTGGGCTTAAAAGGTACGAATAAGGCCTTATGGTATAAACAAATCCAAAAACAAGTTCAGGTCTGATAGGGGTAAAACAGTAATTTTTCACTATCTCAATTTTCGTCTCAGTCAAAGTGTCAAACATATACGTGGACCACTAAAACAAAGCTGACGGGACATATAACTAGGATGAGGTTTCACATCCTCCCCTCCTTACAAAAATTTCGTCCTCGAAATTTATGTACCGTGCTACACGAAAAGGTGTGGATATCGCTCCTGCATCGACTCCTCAGTCTCCCATGAAAACTCTTTGGTTCGACCACTGGCCATGATACTCGGACCATCGTAACATTACGTGTACAGAGCTGTCTGATGGCTCGTTCAAGAATAGCCACTAGTTACAAGAAATACGACAAATCACTGGCAATCTCAACTGGCGGTATCTCTAACACATGAGACGGATCCTGAATATACTTCCGCAACATCGATACGTGGAAAAACACCATAGATTCTCTCTAAAGATGGTGAAAATGCCAATCGGTATGCCACTGGCCCGATGCGTTGGGTAATCTCATACGAGTCGATATAACATGGTACTAACTTGCCCCGCTGCTGAAACCGAAGTACGCCCTTCCACGGTGCGACATTTAGGAAAACCATATCACCAACCTTAAACTCGAGTTCACGACGACGATTATCCGTGTAATTTTTCTGTCTATCCTGAGCCGTCCTTAACCTTTGTCTAATTAGTGCCAACTGCTCTGTTGCCTAAGCAATTAACTCAGGACTATCCAGGCGCCTCTCGCCTACCTCATCCCAGCATAACGGTGTCCGGCAACGTCTACCATATAATGCCTCATACGGTGCCATCTCAATACTGACCTGGAAGCTGTTATTGTAGGCGAACTCTGCCAACTGAAGACATCTGTCCCAGGTAGTCTGTCTATCGAGCGCACACACTCGTAACATATCCTCCAATGTCTGTATTGTCCTCTCGGACTGACCATCTGTTTGGAGGTGAAATGCCATACTTCAATCGAGAACCTAAACGCGATGAAGTTTCCCCCAAAATCGAGAAGTAAACCTCGGGTCTCGGTTGGATACTATAGATACTGGAACTACGTGCAACCTCACAATCTCATCCATATATTGAGAAGCTAACTTCTCTGGTGTATCAGAAACTTGAACGGGAATGAAATGGGCAGACTTGGTCAACCTGTCCACAATCACCCACACTGCATCGAAACCACGTTGAGTCTTCGGCAAACCCACGACGAAATTCATCATGATATGCTCTCACTTCCACTCGGGAATTGGAAGTGACTGCAGCATACCTGAGGGTTTCTGGTGCTTGGCCTTGACTTCCTGGCATACGAGGCAAAGAGCAACAAACTCTGCAATGTGTCTCTTCGTCCCTGACCACCAATACTACTCTCTCAGATAACGATACATCTTGGTACTACCAGGATGAATCGAGAATGTAGAACTATGCGCCTCGGTCAAAATCAAATGGCGTAACTCCTCATCCCGGGGAACAAAAACTCTGCCTCGGAAGGTCAGAATTTCATCATCTCGGACTCTATACTCATTGACTGTATCCGCTCCAACACTGTTTTTCAACTGCTGCCTCAAATGGGTTAAATTCAGATCCTCTAACTGTTTGACTCGAATCTCCTTAAGTAACGACGGCCTGACAACAATTTACGCTAACAATGCCCCTGAACTATCACCGCCAAGCTAGACTCGGATTGCCCTCAAATACATCAGCATTGGCATATACTCCTCCCGGATATAAGTCAAGAAAGATGAAGTCTTCCTACTCAAAGCGACGGCAACCACATTGGCTTTTCCAGGATGATAATCGATCACAAAGTCATAATTTTTTATCAACTCAAGTCATCTCCTCAACTGTCTCAAGTTAAGCTCCTTTTGGGTCATAAGGTACTTGAGACTGTTATGGTATGTGAAGACTCTGGAAGTCTCACCATAAAAATAGTGGGACCAAATCTTCAGTGCGAACACCACAGCTGCTAACTCCAAATCATGGGTCGGGTAATTGCACTCGTGTGGCCTCAACTGTCGCTAGGCATAAGCGACTACCTTCCCATCCTGCATCAACACACAACCCAAACCATGCTTTGATGCATAACTTTGCACCACATACTTCTTACCGCTGACCGGTAAGGTAAGAACAGGAGCAGAAACCAATCTAGACTTCAATTCCTCAAAACTTTGTTGACACTTCTCGGACCACACAAATGTCGAGAAGTTCTCCACAAATCATCGATAATAACCGGCTAAACCCAAAAAATTTCGTATCTCGGGAACACTACGAGGAGGTTCCCATGATACAACAACCTCAATCTTTCTGGGATCCACCAATACTCCTCTAGCTGACACAACGTGTCCCAAGAAACTGACTTCTCGCAACCAGAACTCGCACTTAGAGAACTTGAGATATAACTGCTGAGCTCTAAGTGTGAAACCCCCGTCCTAGTCGCATGTCCAGTCAGTTTCGTTTTAGTGGTCCACATGTATGTTTGACATTTTGACTGAAATAGAATTCGAAAAGGTAAAAATTACCATTTTGCTCCTATCGAACCCGAACTTGTTTCCGAGCCGGTTTATTATCCTAAGGCCTTATTCGTACCTTTTTAAGCCCATCTGCTTACCCTAGCCGCTGCCCCTATTTTCGTTTTAGATAGAAAACCTGCCGCCATCAATTTTTCTTCGTTTGGTGTGCCTTCCTCCATACAACCCAACGATCGCCTTTAGCCCCTTTTTATTTTTCCACTATTGGATTGTTCCCCAGTTTTGTAGATCAGTGAGGGAACGGTAGGAATTTTCTTTTCCGTATTTTAAATCTGGTTTGTGATTTCTTATTCTGATAGTGGTTTGATTCAGGTGAATCTGAATCTGGGTATCACGATAAGGGAAAAGGAATTGCCACCAGTTCATCTGCACGTCAAGTAGGAGATTACGCCTCATATGTTTTATCGACAATTGTTAATTCTTGTTTTTTATGCTTTGTTTGCCATTATCCTTGATAAACTCGTGGTGTCTCTGTCTCTGCTTGGTGTTTTCTTTGGTAGAGATTAATAATAAAATCGATTGCAGTTTTTCATCCCCTTCAGTTTTTGTCTTTCACTCAATCTTTGCTCCACTCTTATGTCTTTCGTGTAATGGCTTATGAATCCTTGTCGCTAATACCTTTAAATGAAATTTACGTTTTGTTTTTACTGTGTTTCCTTCCTGCCCAGATTGAATCAAGCTTATTATGTTGCTTCTCTGTTGTGTTCTGCCTTAACACTGTTTCAATTTCCTCTTCTTCGACGTGTTTGCTTGTATAATCGCACTACCCCCCACAAGCACACACACCCTTCACGAAATCCCCCTTTCTGCCTAAACCTTTTTTTTTTTACGTGTCGCACCAGGAGTGGTTTTATTTCCTATTTGATTTTGGTTGTCCCTGTCGAGTCCCTCATAGCCTGATTCCCCAAGTCACACCTTCGCTGGTTGCGTTGGTGCAACCTGTTGCGTTTCTATTCGGACGGTGGCTCCCTTTTAGCCTAGAGCATAGTTGATCTGTGACATTCCACGTCCAGGTCTTTCTTCTCACGATGGGTCTCCGATTTTGCTCATCTCTGAGTTGTGTCACCAACGAAGAACAGAGACCCCTGGTCCCCTTTTCTGGTTCTTCCCCGTCATCCTTTCCTTTAACTTCCCTGGTTGAGCGAAGGGTAAGAAGACACCAGCCTCGCCACCAACCCCACTGCCACTAACCTTAACACGTTCTTGGAGAAGCTCCTCCAGTGCGGCGATGTCCATGGCCTTATCCCCTACCGGATTCATTCTCGTCGCTCCTTTCTTCTTCCCTTGGCCACCACCGGCTGTTCCCGCATGACCCAACTCGCAGCTACTAATTCCTTTCCTTTCTTTTACGTTGAACGAGGTGTTCCCCCCCTGTTTGCTCCACTGATTCCCCACCTGCCGTCCTGCGCTCTCTTCTTCCTGTTACGTCGAGAGAAGTGCCCTCCTTGTTGCTTCGTTGCTTCCACCACCATCTGTTCCTGCGCGCCCTTCTCTTACATCGAGCGTGTCCTCTTTTGCTGCATTGACATTCTTTCTTTTTTTTTTGTAATTTTTTTCCTTTGTAGTTTTGTATCTAATTAATTAAGGAACATGGGATATAAGCCTCTTTTTATAAATTTTCACGTATGGGTTTCATAAGGATGTTTTATTGGGTCTTCTAGATATTAGTTATTTAGCTTACTTTAATTGTAGGGTGAGTGTATACTCGAAAATAAATTCAGGATGTGTGGTTTAGTCAAGTATACTGATGGTTTTGGTATTGTGGTTTTATTACGTATATTGGTTTTTTTTTTAAAACGTAGTATTCTGTTTTGGAACTGTGATGTTTGTTTCATAAATCCTCTATATGCCTCAGTTTGGTATCTACAGTTATTAAACGTTCGCTTGGCCAATGCGAGGTGAGTATACGGAATCCCAGTGATAGGGGAGAGTTGCTTACCTGTTTGGGAGTCGTATGGGTGTTGTTTTCATTTGCCTGTCACGTCTTCGCAGGTTGGGTATTGAGTATTGAGATGGGTATGATATGTGTTGTAGTTTTCTCTGCCTAGTCTCGGACAACACTGGCAGTAGGGGTTACGTGTATATATATATATAGTATTTTCCTAAAATATAAATTAATACTGCCAGTGGGCTTCCAGTTTTCCTTTAGCGGGGGTTACTCGAGGAGTGATTTATTATGTCCATCCCAATGGGTTTTTGGTTGGCATTATTAGTCGTGATGTGTTACGAGTTGTTGAGTTATAACCTATTGGGCTGAAATTATGTTATACGTAAAAAAAATCAAATGTGTGAATTCCATATTCTTCGGGTTGTATCGGTTACGTCTTTGTTCTTATAGTAATCCGTTCCTTCTCTTTTTGTATGTATTCTCGTTTCCCCATAGGACATATGATGCTGTGACCCCTACTGAGATTTTATTATCTCACTCGTTGTTGTTTCCCCCTTTCAGGAGTAGTTCGCGAGCCGTAAATGACGTTTGAGGTATGTGAACTTCTTACAACTTGGCTCGACTATTGCACCTACATATTTTACACGGTTTTCTTTTCTGGAATTTCCTGTTTGACTCGTTTTGATGTTTTGACTCACATTATATTTTTATGCATTTATTACTCTACTGGGTACGGTTTTTATATACCGGGCTTTAAGCCCAGTTTGTGATTTTGGGCTTGTGACTGTATGGACCCCGTTTTCCGTTTTGGATGTTTTTGTCTATTCGAATAAAGTCTTCCGCTGTGGTATTTTGTTCACTCTGATTTTTATGCCAGATGTCTGTTTCTTATTTGACATGCTCCAATTCTTGAAATATTAAATACGTTTGTTTTGGGAATCGTGTTTGAAAAGTCGTCTAAGCCTTGTGGGATTCGGATTGGTCCACATGTTGGGCTTGTCCGGGTTTCACGGCTGTAAGGGCCTAATTTTTGGGTTTGGGTCCTTGCGCTAAGTGTCTCCAATTCTATCCTTAAATGCTCGGAATGCTCTTCCTCCGACTTTTAATAAATGAGGATGTCATCAATGAAGACAATCACAAACTGATCAAGGTACTCCCGGAATACTCGGTTCATCGAATCCATAAGCACTGCTGGTGTATTTGTCAACCCAAACGACATCACCAGGAACTTATAATGTCCATACTGGGACCTAAAAGCTGTCTTCGGGATATCTGACTCACGAACTCGCAATTGATGATAACCCGAACTCAAATAAATTTTTGAGATCACTGACACTACCTGAAGCTGGTCGAACAAATCATCTATTCAGGTGTTGGTAATCAATGCACAACTGCAATGAACCATCCTTTTTCTTTACGAACAATACCGGCGTTTCCCATGGTGATACACTGGGCCTAATGAACCCACGATCCACCAAATCCTCCAACTGGGTCTTCATCTCCTTCATCTCTACTGGAGCCATCCGATACAGCGGGATGGATATCAGGTTTGTTCCGGGAATCAGCTCGATCCCGAACTCCACCTCTCTCTTCGGCTGTAACCCGACCATATCATTTGGAAATACATCTGGAAACTCACTAGCAACCGAAACTTGATTCAACTCCAGTGACTCGACTGAGGTGTCTCTGAGATGGGCTAGAAATACTGTACAACCCTTACAGATCGAAAAGGTGTAGAACAGTTAAGGTTACCTTGTAAAACAAATCTTCCACTTCTCTCTCTCGAATATCGCCAGGCAAATTTCCAACATAAAGAGTCCTGCTTGCACGGCTACTCATCTTTCTAGGTCCTGAAACAATGGATCCATAGCAAAGAACCATAAACCTCAAACATAAACATCATCGCTTTGAAGCTTTATATATTACATTATTTGAACATTCAGAGGTGAGAGAGTTTACCGTTGAATGCAACTTGAGGATTCAGCGAAAGATAGAAAAGAGGTTCGAAAAAGATTAGGGTTTTGATATTGGAGGAGAGAGTGTAAGTTAATATAACCCGGAAAGTACAGGGCACGACGCAGAGTACCGGTTTCGTTGTGCTCTAGTGGCAGGATGACAATCAGGCGGCTTAGAATGTATGTCGTCTTCTATATTGATCGTTCTAGTAGCCGATCGTCACCGTAGGTTTTGTGGGGCCTTTTTAAGAACAAGGCAAGTCGGACCGCACTTGAATGGTTGGATGAGTTCCATCTTCAAATCCTATTATAGTATTCACCTTTTATTCATAAAACATATAATTACAAATTTATTTTTTTCAGATCCGTACTCTATCTAATTATACACAATAAAAATATTCTATAACATGGTTAAGATTAATTATTCTGATGTTTATGTTTTATATTTAAGATACCACATAGCTTCATATTTGACATTTTAACATATTCTATAAGAATGTTCATTTCTTTCACCAGCTTTGTCCTCTCGTCGAGAAGCTTCAATGTGACATTGTGAATATATTTTTCTTATAAGAATCAGATGGTTAGAGATTTATTCTAGGTTAACTAAATACATCAATATTAAATCTTTTAGGGAGAGTATACTATAAAAAAATCATTGTATTAATTAATTACTGAAGATATTGGATACCAAAAAATCAATAAGTCACATTGAAGCCCCAGGGTTCGGGTGAGGTGGTTTAGACCTCTTCCGACTTAAATGAGGTCACAGGTTCGATGTCCCTCACGTATGCAGCCGAGGCCGCCCGTCAGGGTCTAACACGGTACGCAGGAGATTAGTCTGGCTAGGACCCATGTGACCGACGGGGTCCGGCTGGGACACCTCTTGCTTTGTCAAAAAAGAAAAAAAAAAAAAAAACATTGAATGTTGATTTTTTACTATACTACAATGATTGGTCACTTTGGAGAGCGATATATGATATGAAATGGAATATTAACAAATATCTCATTAATATTGGAAATAAAACAAAGGAATACAATATATTAGAAGTTGACGTGTGTTCGAAGATTTTCAGAAAACAAAAAATATCTCAAAGATTTATTACAAACAATCTTATTTTAAGATTAAATACAAAGATAAAAAAAAAAGGGTGTCTTTGTCCTATGAAAAAGAAATCTCACTTCAGAATATAGACAAAACAGACAAAGCCATTCCAAAAAAAACAAGCCTTATAGATTCTTCAAGAAGAATGACAATAGTGACAATAAGGATAGTTTGAAGAACTTCCTGAACTTCAACCTATTTTATTGAATATGTCTTGAATTAGACGGCCTATTGCCATGTAAGAAGATCCACCTTTTGCCAAAGCCCTTCTGCTATTTTGGCTCGTTTCTTTCACCAGCTTTGCCCTCTCGTCAGGAAGCTTCATTAAACACCTTATTCCCCTTTCTATATATTTCCTCAGCTGGTAAAGTAATCACTTCAAATAAAGGGTTAAATTGATCACTCACGTAATCCATTTTAATCTCCACGGCCAATCCCAATTCGACCACCAACTTGAAGGCATTAAACTGCTGCTCACCATATAATCCCCACGCTGCAATTGGGACACCAAACCATAGGCTTTCTAGCGTAGAATTCCACCCACAGTGCGATACAAACCCTCCAATGGATGGGTGGGCTAGGACATCCACTTGGGGAGCCCATCCGATGACTCGTCCAACATCCAACGTTCGATCTAAGAACCCTTCAGGCAAGACATCTTGTGGACAGAAAGAGGCTGTGGACGAGTTCTCCATCTTATCCTTTGACGGAGGCTTGCGCAGAGACCACAAGAATCGACAGCCTGTGTTTTCCAAGGCATCGGCTATCTCTTTCAATTGGTCCACACGCAAACTTCCTAGACTACCGAAGCAAAGGAACACAACCGATGACGGTGGTTGGTTATCAAGCCATTGCATTATCTCCTTATTGTCTTCACGGTCATTGCGTGTGAGGTTCAAAATGGGACCAACAGCGTAGATCGGCGGGATCCTTCCATCGGCGAGTACATTAAGGGTATGGGGCTCCAACTCTGAAAATGTATTGATGATGATGCCTTTAGCTTCTTTGAACTTTCTTGTCATTTCAAGCGTGCCCGGAAGCCAGTCTTTGTGGAGCACTAAGGTAGGCAAAACTTTGGCAGGAACTGGATGCACAAGACTGGGCACTGCCAAATCACCATCAGAGCGAGTGAAGTCGGTGGAATTCAAGCCCTGCTCATCGGAAATATCCAGTATATAAAACATCAAACCAAGAAAAGCTGCACTGAAAACAGAGAAAATGTAAAAGGGGACACCAAATTCGTTGGCCACATCTATCATTGCTACGAAGGTCATGTCAAGAACAAATCCTGCAAGTTTTGGGGAGTCGTCACTTGACTGTGATCGGTAGATCAGCTCAGACACCACTTCCTTGACAAAAGGCTTAGCCTTTTCGGCAACGAATTCCATGAACTGAACAGTATCTTTTGATGGTTCCAGATCAAACTTTGGCAAATCGATGAATTTGATACGACTAGATGGGTCGACGTTAGGGGAGTATTGGAAAGATGATAACTTCATGATAAGGACAGTAACGGACAGTCTCTCATCACGGTCGACAAGGATCTTTGCTAGCTCCACAAGCGATATAATGTGACCAGCAGCACCTGGAGCGATGAAAACCAGCTCTGATTTGGCCATTCTCAGTACTCGAAAAAGCTTGCTAGATCGTTTTTTCTCAAAGGGTTCTTTTATATTTCAGCTTAGCTTCCGTTTTGCTGAAGATTCATTTTTCTAGTGGCTTGCTTTTATAGTTGCAGGATAGGATAGGTTCTACCACTTGAATGAATCCAAGATATAATACAACCTTTTTTAACTTTGGAGAAATTTTGAGTAATTTTTTAAAAATTATGACTAATATCATGATTTTAAAAAAATTGTGTTATGAGTCACCGATAAAGAGTGGTGGTCCAGGACAGAATCATCCGTAAAAGTCTTCCTGAATGCAATTATTGGACTTGTGTCAGTTCCAGCCTTTTGCCTTTTTCTATGGAGTTCTAGAAGATTATGACATCGTGAACCTTGTTTTTCTTACAACCAAAGCGGCCATGTGCAGAAATTTTGACCATACTAACATGATCGACCCCTTTGGGGGAATATGACATGAAATGGAATATTAATATATATGAGATCATTATAACGCCATTAAAAATAAAAATAATTAAGAGGATAAAATCGAAATTGTGTAGCCACGATAAAGCAAATAATTTTTTTCCTAATAAAATCCAAAAATTAATGATATGCTGGAAACTAAAAGATAACTTATTATTAGTTTTCTTAAAGAAATAATATCTCTCACCGAATTGATTTTTTTTTAGGTTTGGATTCCAAATATTCGGTGAATTATTGTGTTTTAAATTTTTTTGAAATCAAACATAATTAATGTAATATTACTGCACATCTGATAAATATATCTTTTGAATCATATAATTAAAAAATCGGTTATAATTTCCCGGGACAATTGTATATTTCTATTGCATGCTATCAGATATATCTTGAATTAAACGGCACAATGACATGTAAGAAGATCCACCTTCCGCCACAGCCTTTTTGCTATTTTTGCTCATTTCTTTCACCAATTCTATCCTCTTGTAATTGCAATTCATCAGAGACCTTATTCCCCTTTCTATGTCCTCAGCAGCCACAATAGTAGCATCTTTGGGTATTGTGGAAATTCTCACAATCCTAGAATCTAATTTAATTTCCACAGCCAATCCCAATTCGACCACCATTTCGAAGGCATTAAGCTGCTGCTCAGCATATAATGGCCACGCTGCGATTGGGACACCAAGCCATAGGCTCTCCAGTGTGGAATTCCACCCACAATGCGATACAAACCCTCCAATGGATGGGTGGGCTAAGACCTCCACTTGGGGAGCCCATCCAATGACTCGTCCGACGTCTAACGTTCGATCTAAGAACCCATCAGGCAAGACATCCTGCGGAACAGAATAATCAGTTGGTGCTTCGGTTTTGTCCGTTGGCGGAAGCTTTCGGAGAGACCATAGGAAATGATGACCACTGTTTTCCAGGGCTAAAGCTATCTCTCGAACCTGATCCTTAGGGAAACTTCCCATACTCCCGAAGCAGAGGAACACAACCGATGACGGTGGTTGGTCATCGAGCCATTGCATGATCTCCTTGAAGTAATTATCATTCTCTTGATCATGGACTTTTCCTTTAAGATTCAAAATGGGACCAACAGGATAGACTGGCGGGATCCTTCCATAGGCGAGTACATTAAGGGCACGGGGTTCCAACTCTGAGAACGTGTTGACGATGATACCTTTAGCTTCTCTGAACCTTCTTGCCATATCAAGCATGATCTGAATCCAGTTTGTTTGGAGTATTGACGCAGGCAAAAGTTTGACTGGGAAAGGATCTCGAAAACCCGGAAATTCCAGGTCACCGTCCGAGTCAGTGAGATTCACGCCTGGCTGATCGTGAATATCCTGTAGGTAGAACAACAAACCAAGAAAAGCTGCACTCGAAGGAAAAAAAATGTAAGAGGGAACACTAAATTCACTCGCTACATCTATCATTCCTGATAACATCATGTCAATGACAAATCCTGCAAGTTTGGGAGAGTCCTGACTTGAACGTGAGCTGTAGACAAGCTCAGAGACCACTTCTTTGATGTGCGGCTTAGCCTTTTCAATCTTGCAAGCTAAAATCTTCTGTTTTTCCACTGATGGGTCAATCGCATCATCTGGCAAATCGATGAATTTAATACGACTAGATTGGTCTGAGCCAGGAGAGTAATGGTAAAAAGGTATCTTCATGATGAGGATGGTAACGGAAAGTCCCTCATCACGGTCGATAAGGAGCTTTGCTAGCTCTACAGTCGATATGATATGACCAACAACAGGTAGAGGAATGAAAACAAGCTCAGCTTTGGTCATTCTCAGTACGTATTTGAGCTCTTACCCTTTTTGCCTTTAACTGGCTTTTTATCGTCCTTCTCTCGATTTACAGGGGAGCCATTTTTCAACTTTGCCGTGTTTATACTTGCAGGAGAGGATATGTGGTCACGGCCTGAGGCCATCTCGCTCTTGGCCAACAGTTGGTGCAAATGATTACTGACCACAAATAATTGGACTTTGGTCAGTTCACATCTTTTGGTTTTACTCTAGCATTTGTTCAGACAGGACATTACGATGCTCCTTTGGTTTTCTCACAGTTCTGATAATCGATTGCAGCAGATACTGACACAAGAAAACGAGATGGACATAGAGAATTGTCTATTTTTTAAGAAAGTCTTTTCGACATAAACTCTTCTATTGGTCTCATTTCCTTTCATGTGGGGCTTGGAGTTGGAGCTATGGCTGGGTTCACACAGAATTTGTGGTTGCTTTTGGTTGCTGGATGCCTCTCTTAGCTTGTCTTCGGACCACTGTCCGTGTCAGTTTGATAAGAACCCCTTTAGCAGCCTTGTTTCGTGTTCTTCTCAAACTGTAATTTATGTCTAAATCACCACGGTTCAATTTATTTTTCAATTTATCATTCTAAAAATTTCCATTTACCGAATTTATTTTTTTGAATAAATTACCCAACCATTTCTATAAAATATATTTTTACACACTCGTTTTGAACCATACATGTGTCAAAGTTACAGGATGTAAGATATTAAACAGACAAGACAGATATAGAACTGTATGACTTCTCAGTGGAGGTTGTCAAGTATATCTTGAACCAGGCGGGATATTGACATGTAAGAAGATTCACCTTCTACCAAAGCCTTTTTGCTATTTTCGCTCATCTCATTCACCAGTTTAATCCTCTTCTCGTCGAGGTTCATTAGAGACCTTATTCCCCTTTCTATCTCCTCGGCAGTGAGAATGACTTGTGTTATTGTCTTATCACTTCTGTAATCCATTTTAATTTCCACAGCTAATCCCAATTCCACCAACAACTCGAAGGCATTAAACTGCTGCTCAGAGTATAATGGCCACGTCGCAATCGGGACACCGAACCATATACTCTCCAGTAAGGAATTCCATCCACAGTGCGACACAAACCCTCCAATGGATGGGTGGCCCAAGACATCCACTTGGGGAGCCCATCCAATAACTCGTCCAACGTCGGATGTTCGATCCAGGAATCCATCAGGCAAGACTTCCTGGGGATCTGGATAATCACCTGGCGATTCAACCTTATCCTCTGGTGGAGGTTTGCGAAGAGACCACAGGAATCGACTACCGCTGTTTTCCAAGGCACGGGCTATCTCTTTCACCTGTTCTGTAGGAAAACTTCCCATACTGCCAAAGCAAAGGAACACAACTGATGATGGTGGCTGGTTATCCAGCCATTGCATGGTTTCTTTGAAGTTATTACTACCTCCATTATGGTCATGTCCTTTGAGGTTCAATAGGGGACCAACAGGGTAGACCGGAGGGTTCCTTCCATGGGCGAGCACATTAATAGCATGGGGCTCCAATTCTGAAAATGTATTAATGACGATACCCTTGGTTTCTTTGAACCTTCTTGTCATATCAAGCAAGAGTTCAAGCCACTCCTTTTGCAGAACTGGGGTAGGCAATACTTTCGTAGGCAGGGGGTGCACAAGAGTCGGCACACTCAACTCCTCATCTGAGTTAGCGAACTCAGTGGGATCCACTCCCCGCTCATCGTGAATTTCCTGTAAATAATACAGACAACCAAGAAAAGCTGCACTCGAAGTATAGAAAATATAAGAGGGAACACCAAATTCTTTGGCCACATCTATCATTGCTGTGCAGAACATGTCAAGGACAAATCCTGCCGGTTTGGGAGACTCACTGCTAGACTGTGACGGAGAGATCAACTGAGACACCGCTTCTTTGACGTGCGTCTTGGTTTTTTCAATCCTGGAAGACCAAGCACTCTTGCGGCTGGCTGCTGGCTCCGGCGGAACATCCGGCAAAGCGATGAATTTGATACGACTGTGTGAGTCAGTATAGTTGCTAGACATGAAAGGAAGCTTAATGGTGAGGACAGTAATGGAAAGTCTCTCATCACGGTCGACAAGGAGCTTTGCAAGCTCCGCAGTCGACACAATGTGCCCAGCAGAATCCATAGTGATGAAAACCAACTCTGTCCCGGTCATTCTCAGTTTCTTCTTTTCTCTTATCTCTGTACTTCTGAGGATCACCGCCTTTCTTTCTTTGCTGGAGTTATATGTGCAGGACTTAAATGTTATCTTATCTTTTGAAGGCTATCAGGCGGCCACATATGGCTAATCCTGACCAATAATATTAGAGAACGCCAAAATTAAGCAAAAAAATTAGTAATGAAAATATTTTTTCTACGGAACAGCCTAAAAATTAATAAATAATTGAAATACTCCTTTGGTTTTCTTCTCAGATGCAGTTCTGATAATTGATTACAGCTAAGGCTGACTCGTGTAAAGGAGATGGCGAGAGAGAATTGTCTATTTCTGAAGGAAGACTTTTTGGCATATACTTTTGTGTCGGTCTCATTTCCTTTCATGCGTGGGACTTGGAGCTATGCTTGGCTTCATACGGAATCTGTGGTTCTCTTTGTTGATGGATGCCTAACTAGCTTTTCTTCGGACTTCTGTCATGTTTCGGTTTGATAAGAGTCATTTTAATTATTCATTTTAACATAATTTATGGGCGAAAAACCTTGTAAAAACTGTCACCCATTGCACTACGAAAACCATTCAATGTTTTGTGGGATACTTAGCAGAATTATAATATGACTGTACTGATTCGATGAACAGTGGCAGAAAACCCTGCGTCTGATGCTTTCCTGAAGTTTGATATGATTTTTTTTGGAAAGAAACGACTTTATTGAAGAAGACCACAGGGATAGAAGATTGACAAGCAAAAAAAATAAAATTATTTGTTGTTATAATAAGAAGAATTGAGGAGAAAAGAATAAGAGAGAAAACTAAGAATAATATAGGGAATAGAATATTTTATCAAGTACTCAAGCAAGTGTGTACAAAGCAAATAATGTTACCTCATATTTATAGGAAACATGATAGGGTACATGAAGAAATATTGGAAGATAAAGAGTTTTGTAGTTACAAAATATTCATTACACAATTGAATTGACATAATAAATTTTTTGTCTTTTCAATTTCCAAACCTTTGATATTCATAACACTCCCCCTTGAATATTTTGGATATTAAGAATGTGAGTATGAAATCAGAATACTACCTCATTAAAAATCTTACCAAGAAAAACCCAATGAGAATAAAAACTTTGTGAAGGAAAAAAAGAGTGCAGTGCATACTCCCCCTGATTTAGTCATCCCTTTAAATCTTTCAAGCATTGCATTCCGATCTTTCGAACAAACTTTTCAAATGATGATGTGGGAAGAGTTTTAGTAAATAAATCGCCAGGTTATCACTTGAGCGTATTTGTTGGACACTGATTTCCCCTTTACTTTAAAGATCATGAGTAAAGAAGAATTTTGGTGAAATATGTTTTGTCTTGTCACCCTTTATGTAGCTTTCCTTCAATTGAGCTATACAAGCAGCATTATCTTCATACAGTGTAGTTGCAAGTTCTCTATCACTTGATAATCCACATGCTTCTCTTATGTGTTGTGATATTGATCGTAGCCAAACACATTCACGACTTGCTTCGTGAATTGCTAAAATCTCTGCATGGTTAGAAGAAGTAGCAACCAAAGTTTGTTTCACCGACTGCCATGAAATGACAGTATTACCTATAGTGAATAAATAACCTGTCTGCGATCTGGCTTTATGTGGATCTGACAAATATCCTGCATCTGCATAACCAACTAAATCAAAAGTGGATAAATTTGAATAATATAAACCCATATCCATTGTCCCTCGTAGATATCTAAAAATATGTTTAACTTCATTCCAATGTGTTCGAGTTGGGGAAGAACTATATCTTGCTAGTAAATTTACTGCAAATGATATGTCAGGTCGAGTATTATTAGCAATATATGTAAGTGCACCAATAGCACTAAGGTATGGAACCTCAGGACTTAAGAGTTCTTCATTTTCTTCACGAGGTCGAAAAATATCTTTTTCCACATCAAGTGACCTCACCATTATTGGTGTACTTAATGGATAAGCTTTATCCATATAAAATCTTTTAAGAACTTTATCCACATAATTTGATTGATGAATAAATATTCCTTCACTTAGATACTCAATTTGAAGACCCAAACAATATCTTGTTTTCCCAAGATCTTTTATTTCAAATTCGTTCTTTTTAAATAACTGATAGTTTTATCTATCTCTTCACGAGTTCCAATGATATTTAAATCATCAACATAAACAACTATTATAACAAAACCAGATTCATATCTTTTTATAAAGACACATGGACAAATTGGATCATTCTTGAAATCTACTTTAATTAAGCATTCACTGAGGCAATTATACCACATCCGTCCAGATTGCTTCAATCCATATAGAGCTCTATTTAACTTTATTGAATAAATTTCTCGGAAATTTGATTTATTTGCATCTGAAAATTTAAATCCTTCAGGGATTTTCATATATATATATATATATATATATATATCAGTATCCAACAAGCCATACAAATAGGCTGTAACTACATTCATTAGACGTATTTCAAGCTTTTCATGTACTGCCAAACAAAGTAAATATTGCAATGTTATTGCATCCACCACTGGAGAATATGTCTCATCATAATCAATACCCGGTTTTTGGGTAAAACCTTGTGCGACGAGTCTTGCTTTATATCTCACAACTTCATTTTTCTCATTTCTTTTTTGCACAAATACCCATTTATATCCCACCGGTTTTACACCTTTTGGTGTATGGACTACAGGTCCAAAAACTCCACATTTTTCAAATGACTTTAATTCTGATTGAATTGCGTCTTTCCACATTGGCCAATCATTTCTATTTTTACATTCCTCCACAGAGGTAGGTTCAAAATCCTCACTTTCTTCTATAATATTTAGCTCTATATTATATGCAAAAATATTGTCGACAAGTATTGAGCTTCGGTTCCATCTTGTTCCTGTAGTGACATAATTAATCGAGATCTCTTCATTCTCTTGTGTTTCTTTCGGAATTTTATTAATTATGTCAACTGGATTTTCCAAAACTATATCCTCCTCATGACCATCTTGTGTAGTTGCTCCTTTCTTTTTTCGAGGATTTTTATCTTTAGAACCGAATGGTCTTCCACGTTTCTGACATGGTCTAGAT
The DNA here is from genome assembly GCA_019739055.1 of Passiflora organensis. NCBI lineage: Eukaryota > Viridiplantae > Streptophyta > Magnoliopsida > Malpighiales > Passifloraceae > Passiflora > Passiflora organensis. Next base: position 2,704,028 of record JAEPBF010000223.1, on the reverse strand, counting down.
TCACTAGCAACTTTAGATTGTCCTTCAGGGACATCAATTCTTATCGGAGCATTTACAGCTGGAACATGAGACCTAGTTATTCTTTTAAGGTCAGTAAATGCATCTGGCAGTTGATTTGCAATCGTTTGTAAATGAATTATCTTTTGGACTTCATGTGCACATTGATTTGTTCGAGGATCAAAACTAGATAATGATAATTCATTCCAAGAGATCTTCTTTTCCAACTGTTTATTTTCTTCCCCAAGTGTTGGAAATATAGTCTCGTCAAAATGACAATCAGCGAATCTTGCCGTAAATAAATTTCTAGTTAATGGCTCAAGATATTTAATGATAGATGGAGACTCATATCCAACATATATTCCTATCCTTCTTTGAGGACCCATTTTTGTACGTTGTGGTGGAGAAATTGGAACATATACCGCACAACCAAAAATTCTTAGATGAGAAATATTTGGTTCCTGACCATGAACCAATTGCATCGGAGAGTGTTCATGATAACTTGTTGGCCTAATGCATATAATTGTTGCTGCATGTAAAATGGCATGTCCCCAAACATAACTTGGAAGTTTGGATCTCATAAGCATAGGTCTTGCAATTAATTGTAAGCGTTTTATAAATGATTCTGCAAGACCATTTTGTGTATGAACATAAGCAACAAGATGTTCAACCTTTATTCCAATAGACATGCAATAATCTATAAAGGCTTTTGATGTAAATTCACTAGCATTATCCATTCGAATAGATTTTATCGGATAATCAGGAAATTGAGCTTGCAAACGAATTATTTGTGCAAGCAATCTCGCAAATGCCATATTGCGAGATGATAATAAACATACATGTGACCATCTGGTTGATGCATCGATCAAAACCATAAAATATCGAAATGGTTCATATGGTGGATGTATAGGCCCACAAATATCTCCTTGAATTCTTTCTAAAAATTTCAGAGATTCAATTCCAATTTTTGCTAGTGATGGCCTTATTATTAATTTGCCTTGAGAACAAGCAGCACATGAGAATTCATTAGATTGAAAAATCTTATTCTTTTTCAATGGATGACCACAAGAATTCTCTATTATTTTTCGCATCATTGTTGAACCGGGATGGCCTAACCGGTCATGCCAAATTTTAAACACATCATTAAACTGATGGTTTATTATAGAATGAGATTCTATCATTATAATACTAGTGTAGTGCAATCTTGAAAAAAAATAGGTAATTTTTCTAATATATACTTTTTATCCAAAATTATAGAAGTTATGCAAAGATACTCAATGCTTCCTTCATTCATTGTCTCAATATGATATCCATTCAAACGAATATCTTTGAAACTTAACAAGTTTCTTTGAGACTTAGAAGAGTATAATGCATCTTCTATCATTATTTTGGTTCCACCAGATAGAATAATATTTGCTCTTCTGGAGCCCTCAATCAATCTTATACTACCACTTATTGTATATACATTGGTTTTTCTATTATCCAAATAAGAGAAATATCTTTTATCTCTCAATATTGTATGCGTTGTGGCACTATCAATCAAACATATTTTCTTGGCATTCATCTTAGATATATCCATGCCAATATCCATTCTCTTCATTGAATAAATAAAATTAATAAGAAAATATAATAAAATAAATTAAAATATAAAAATAAAATATGAATAAATAAAACAAAATAAATAGACTTTTATTATAATAAAACAAGAGAACATAATTGAAATTTGCATAGTGATAAAATTAAAATCATTCTTGATTTCTTGCACTTTCATCATTTGGATCATTAAGAAAATCAGAAACATCTAAGTGCGTTATATCCTCAAGGCCATTAGCAAATTCAGTGAAATCATCTTGGACAAAGTTTGTCTCCACATTCTTGCCTTTAGACTTAAAAAATTCTTGATATAGGTCGGCAAAATATTTTGGTGTACGACAAGTACGTTGCCAATGACCTTGCATTCCACATCGATGACAGTTACTAATTGTAACTTTTTTCTTTATGCCACTCATTATTTTTTCAGGTAATTCATCCTTTACAACTTTCTGATTTTGGAAGATAAATTTACTTGATTGACTACCACCATGACGAAATTTATTATAACCCCGTCCTCGTCCTCGTCCGCGGCCTCGACTATGACCACGACTATGGTTATGAGATAACATCACATTCACTTCAGGGAATAGAGCAGAACCAGTAGGACGAGATTCATGATTTCTCATCAACAGCTCATTGTTTTGTTCAGCCACCAGAAGACATGAAATCAACTCAGAATATTTTGTGAAACCTTTTTCACGATATTGCTGTTGTAAAAGCACATTTGAAGCATGAAAAGTAGAGAATATTTTTTCAAGCATATCAACATCAGTGATATTTTCTCCACATAATTTTAATTGTGAGCTGATTTTAAATAATGCCGAATTATATTCACTCACAGATTTAAAATCTTGTAAACGAAGATGCATCCAATCATAACGAGCTTTTGAAAGTATTACTGTTTTCTGGTGATCATAACTTTCGTTTAAATTTTTCCAAAGATCTGCAGGATCTTTTACTGTAAGATATTCAGATTTCAATCCCTCATGGAGATGATGGCGAAGAAAAATCATAGCCTTTGCCTTATCTTGATTCGATGTTTCATTTGATGTTTTGATTATCTCTCCAAGTCCTTTGGCATCCAAATAAATTTCAGCATCCAATATCTATGATAAATAATTTTTGCCAGTAATGTCAAGAGCTTCAAACTCAAGCTTTGCAACATTTGCCATTGTAAAACTATAAAATATTAAAAACACATAAAATTAGTCACATAATAAGATAAGAAATAAATTTTTAATTTAAACATAAGAAATAATCTGTAAGAATAATATTTAATGATGGTAATATTATGATAATATAATATTAAAAATTTAGAATTTATTATTTATTTCTTTTAAGATTGTATTAGAGTAATGATTATATTATAAAATTGACATAAATTATTTTTTTAATATAACATGTATTTAAACAAATAAAACAATCATGAACTTAAATTTCTAAAAAATATAGGAAAATAAAATTTAAGAACATGTAATATGAAACAATAATATTACAACATGATTATATTTAAATAATTATAAAAATATACTCAACCAAATATACCTTTGTAGAAATTAAGATTCTTGTTTGTTCTTTGTGAAGAATTCTTGTAAGACTCTTGATTCTCTTTTTGTTTATAAGAGTATCGTACTGATAACGTGTTATAGAATATAAAATAAGAAGAATTGATGAGAAAAGAATAAGGAAGAATTGAGGAGAAAAGAACAAGAAAGAAAACTAAGAACAATATAGGGAGTATAAGATCTTATCAAGTACTCAAGCAAGTATGTACAAAGTGAATAATGTTACTTCCTATTTGTAGGTAACATGATAAGTTACATGAAAAGACATTGGGAGATAAAGAGTTTTGTAGTTATAAAATATTCATTACACAATTAAATAGACATAATAAAGTTTTTTGTCTCTTCAATTTCCAAACCTATTATATTCATAACAAAATTTGTGATCATCAGTTAACGACGTGACAGTTCTTCCTGATCTCTCCATCTTCTTGACTTCCAAGTCCAACCTGTTAGGATCACGACTCACACACTCAATCTAGATGAAGAAATATGAAGAATAAGAGAAAGATACGTGGTAACACCAGAATGGTAACCTCCACGGCGGCTTGGCTCTTTTATTGATTATTTCAGGCTTATAGAGAATTGCCTTTCACACACCCTAAACAATTACATAGGAGAGTATTTATATAGCATTAAGAAAACTTAACTATCAGGCCTATAAGTAAACTTAAATATCAGGCCCATAAGTAAACTTAAATATCAGGCTCCACAACCTAACAATTCTCCCACTTGGAGACTGATCCAGTCTTCCAAAAAATTGCATTCTCAAACATTGATCCCTTCATCATCAATATCTTCACCACACCGCATCATCTGTAGAAACACAACTACAGAAAGCCAACCAAGGTTTTGCACAACCTCAGTTTTCCAATATCAACACATTTTGTCAACATGTCTGCTGGATTCTTTGCGCCCTCTATCTTCTCCAAGCACATATCCCCTTCTTCCACTGCCTTGCGAGTGAAATGATACCGTCTCTTGATATGCTTTGTCTTTGAATGATAGATTGGGTTCTTCACCAACTGTATGGCACTCTGGCTATCTGTGTAAAGAATCTTCTGGCATTGTTTCCTGGCCAATTCGTCCAGATAATCTGCCAGCCATATCATCTCTTTTCCAGCTTTAGCTATTGCCACATACTCAGCCTCAGTAGATGAAAGAGCAATACACTTCTGAAGTTTAGACATCCAACTCACTGCTGTTCCGCCTAAAGTGTAGATATAACCAGATGTGCTCTTGCTCGAGTCCACATCTCCACTAAGATCAGCATCCACAAAACCCTGTAGAGTCATTTTTCCATTGCCATAACAAAGTGAAGTGCTGGATGTACCTCTCAGATATCTCAGAAGCCACTTAACAGCTTCCCAGTGCTCTTTCCCTGGGTTTGCCATGTACCTGCTAACAACTCCCACTGCATGTGCTATGTCAGGTCTAGTGCAGACCATAGCATACATAAGACTTCCAACTGCAGAAGCATATGGAACAAGAGCCATGTGCTCCCGCTCCTTATCTGTCTTGGGTGACTGCTCCTTTGACAATTTTATGTGATTTGCCAATGGAGTAGTCCTGGGTTTAGCATTATTCATCCTGAATCTGGACAATACCTTCTCAATGTACTGCTCTTGGGATAGATTTAAAGTGCCGATAGATCTATCCCTAGAAATCCTCATCCCAAGAATTTGCTTTGCTGTACCCAAATCTTTCATCTCAAACACTGAAGACAGACTTGCCTTCAGACTATTTATCTCCTTCATACTGGATCCTGCAATCAGCATATCATCCACATACAATAGTAAAAAGACATAAGAATCAGTGTATTTCTTGAAGTAACAACATTGATCCTTTTCACTCCTCTTGAAACCACTCTTGCTCATAAAAGAGTCAAACTTTTTGTACCACTGTCTTGGTGCTTGCTTCAGTCCATACAAGCTCCTATTCAGCTTGCACACCATGTGTTCCTTTCCTGGAGCTACAAATCCTTCTGGTTGTTGCATATAAATCTCTTTGTCTAGATCTCCATGTAAAAATGCTGTTTTGACATCCATTTGCTCCAGATGCAAATTATCTGATGCAACAATACTCAACAGAATTCGGATAGTAGTTAATTTCACAACAGGAGAAAATATTTCAGCATAATCAATACCTTTCCTTTGTGAATAACCTTTAACCACTAACCGAGCCTTGAACCTTCTTTTGCCATCGGGTTCAGTTTTGATTCTGAACACCCACTTGTTCAACAAGGCTCTCTTCCTTGCAGGTAACTCAGTCAACACCCACGTGTTATTCTTCTCAAGTGAACTCATCTCATCATCCATGGCTTGCTCCCACTTGATTGAATCCTCCACGTGTAGGGCCTCATCAAAAGACTCTGGTTCCCCTTCATCAGTCAGCAACAAATAGTGTAATGAAGGTGAATATCTATCTGGTGCTCTGATGGTCCTGGAAGATCTTCTTAACGCCTGCTCAGGTGTTACTTGCTCCTCCTTTGGTTCTTCAGCAACAGTGTCTGGGATTAGTTGAGTTTCTATTGTAACTTCTCTTGGTGTACTCTTATGCAATTCAACCTCAACTCCCACTTGCTTTGTAGTCTCTGAAACCTTCTGCTCTCTGTCCTTGTATAAGACATTCTCATCAAAAGTCACATCACAATGTCTCAGGATCTTTCTGTTCTTATCATCCCAAAACCTATAACCAAACAAGTCAGAACCATAGCCTATGAAGTAGCACTTCGTAGCCTTAGCATCAAGCTTATCTCTTTTCTCTGGATCAACATGAACATAAGTAGTGCAACCAAAAGTTCTCAAGTGTGAGTATTTGAGTTCTTTTTCTGCCCATACGTCTTCTGGAATCTTGAACCCCAAGGGAACAGATGGCTCCCTATTGATTAAGTATGCAACTGTGCTTACAGCATCTGCCCAGAACATCTTAGGCAGCCCACAATGTATCCTCATGCTCCTTGCACGCTCATTCAACGTTCTGTTCATCCTCTCAGCAACTCCATTCTGCCTTGCCTTCCCAGGAACAGTTCTCATTAGTCTAATTCCCTTAGCTGCACAGAATGCTTTGAATTCTGACTTCTCGTACTCCCCTCCATTGTCAGACCTCAGGCATTTGATTTTCAACCCAGTCTGATTTTCCACTTCAGCTTTCCACTTCTTGAAGGTTGCAAAAACATCTGATTTGTGCTTCAAGAAGTAAACCCATACCTTCCTGCTGAAATCATCAATGAAGGTGACATAGAACCTGGATCCACCAAGTGATGATACAGGAGATGGACCCCAAACATCTGTATGGACCATTTCCAATCGTACTTTCTTCGGCTCTCTAGTAGTCTTTGTGAAGCTAACTCGTTTCTGTTTTCCCATAACACAACTCTCACAAAGACCAATATCAACAGATTTCAAACCTCCAAAACTCCCTTTGCACCCAACATCTTCATTCCTTTAGCATTCATGTGTCCAAGTCTATTGTGCCACAAACTTGAAGCACCCTCAGCAGCAACAGTCATGTTAATACACCCTGCAGTGGTGTACAAAGTTCCAGCTTTTGTGCCACGTGCTACCACCATAGCACCCTTCACAATCTTCCACGAAATTTTCCCAAACTCTGTTGCATAGCCTGTGCTATCCAACTGACCAATAGAAATCAGATTCTTCTTGAGGCCAGGAATATATCTGACATCCTGCAATGTCCATTGATTTCCTGCTGGAGTCTTTATGCAGACATCCCCCTTTCCTTCAATCTCCAAGGCTTTGTTGTCAGCAAGAAACACCTTTCCAAAGTTTCCATATTGAAAGTTTTGGAATAATTCCTTGCTAGGAGATGAATGAAAAGATGCACCAGAATCCAAAATCTAGGATTCAACTGGGCTGTCCACACTGAGGATTAGAGCATCCCTAATGTCTTCTGTTGAATTTACAGAATCATTATCATCTCCAGATTTCTGATGCTGCTTCTTCTTTGGTTTGGGACACTTCGTCCGATAGTGTCCTTTTTCTCCACAATTCCAGCATGTTATGTTTGGCCTGCTTGGAGATTTTCCTCGGTTCTGTGATTTTGATCGGCTACGTTGGTTTTGACCCCTCAAGCTACCTCTCCCCCTTCGGTCAACACTGAGAGCACTGCCCGATGAATCCCCAATTTCTCGTTTGCGAATACTTTCGCTGAGAACAACATCTCGGACTTCATCAAACTTCAGTTTCTCAGATCCACGGGAATTGCTGATCGCAGCAACAACAGTATCCCAAGACTCAGGCAGAGATGACATCAAAATCAAAGCTTTAATTTCATCTTCGAAATTAATTTGCACAGAACAGAGTTGACTAACGATCTTGTTGAAATCGTTTATATGATCAGCAATAGATCCACTTTCAGACATCTGTAAATTGAACAATCTACGCATCAAATATACCTTGTTCATTACCGATGGTTTTTCATACATATTTGATAGCGCGTTTAGGAGATCAGACGTAGTCTTCTCCTTGACGATGTTAAAAGCCACGTTTCTCGACAAAGTCAATCGAATCAACCCAAGAGCCTATCGATCTTTGAGCTTCCACTGCTCCTCTGTCAATGAATCCGGCTTCACTCCAGTCAAGGGTTCGTGAAAATCTTTCTGGTACAGATAATCTTCAATCTGCATCTTCCAGAAACTGAAATCGGATCCATCAAACTTCTCAATTGCAATCTTCGAACTGTTCATCTTTCAGATTGTGCTGAATCACTCCTAGCTCCGCTACCAGTTGTTAGGATCACGACTCACACACTCAATCTAGATGAAGAAATATGAAGAATAAGAGAAAGATACGTGGTAACACCAGAATGGTAACCTCCACGGCGGCTTGGCTCTTTTATTGATTATTTCAGGCTTATAGAGAATTGCCTTTCACACACCCTAAACAATTACATAGGAGAGTATTTATATAGCATTAAGAAAACTTAACTATCAGGCCTATAAGTAAACTTAAATATCAGGCCCATAAGTAAACTTAAATATCAGGCTCCACAACCTAACACAATCCACCCATATTTACCATTGACCGAGCAAACTGAACAAAGAAAGAGGAGGGATTTTCAAATTTATAGACTAACGAAGCCATCGTCGAGTCGGTGAGCAAAGCGGAATCTGAAATGAGGAGGCCTTGTTTCTATTTAAAGCTAGATGGTAATGGCTGTCAGGATCCATTCCAACCATAGAAGTAGCACTGGGCGGGTTGGGGCACTGTGTCTTCAAGAAATTAGTATAGTATGAATCAATTGAAGGATCTGTGTCGTTGTTTCCAGTGAAATTGTAGAGTCTTATTGCAATAAATGTGCACTGTGCTATTCCAAAGGTATGAGCCCTGCACAATATTTTTCGTCTAGTAATCTTTTAAATTTAGGAAATACTATCAAGATATAAACAAGCATCGTTGGCTTGTTTTAATATAATTTGTAATAAAAATTGGTAAAAAGGAAACTTTAACCTACCTGACAGGGCAACAAGGTCAGCAACGTCTAGCCCCTTACTTGAAAATTGCTGTTTCAGAGTAATGAAGTTGGTAGAAGAATTTGGTAAATCTCCAGCAGACAGATCGGAGGCCAATGAAATTCTTCCATCCTTCCTTCCCGTGAAAACAGGCCACAATCGCCTCTGAAGCTGTATGATTATTAACGACAAAGGACTTATTGTTATGGTTTCATTTTCCTTCTCATACAATATATTTACATGTGTATTAGTAGTTAGATGAGTACTCACTTAGTAAGAAACAACATCTCTTGCGGCCAAGGCAAGTATATCAGCACACGAGACTGTATCCAAACATTCTTCTTCTACTTTTTGTTTTATCTAATCAATAACATCGTACCCTGACAGAGAGAGGTTTATGATTGCATCTTTCTCCGCTGTATTATTAGTAGTTGAATCCAACAGTACGGATGCATCACAACCCTGCAACATAATATTGTGAGCATGGAAGTGGGTCTATCGGCTACGTACTTAGTTAGAAAAAGGAACGAATAATACCCTCACGAAACAGTCATGGTAATGCAGCCTTAGTAGCTTGGCTGCCAAGGTATGATCTGCTCTAACCCTGTTCCAATTTATATCCCTTGATATTGTTTGCAGTTGCGGGCAACCATTACAGTCATGGGGTTTACTCCAGCCATCCTGGTGAGCTTTTTCCTGATCATCATAGTGTTTATCATCCTGAGGTTTTCCGACAATGTAATGCCCATAAGAAACTCCAAGAATATCAAACAATAAAATAGAAATAAGCAGGAAAACGAGCAAAGGCCTCATGACAAGTACACGTTCTGAGAGCTAACAGATAGATATATATGTATGCCAAATGGCTCAAAATGTAGAAATGATTGGAATAATGAATCAACCAGGCAACCAGGAGCCCTCGGCCCAAAGGCCGGCAACTCTGGCCCATGACTATTTGATTCCCTGCAGTCACGATTCGAACCTCTGTCATGATACCTTTTATTCTTTCTAAGAGGCCTACACTGTCTATCACAGATTTGTGTAGCTAGGAATCTGGCAAGTATAGGACATATAACATCACAAATGAGGAATGGCACCGCAAGAAGGGCGGAAAGGTGTAGCATCGTTTTCGAGTAACGGGATGGGGGGAGACGAAGTGCAAGTGGAAGCTAGTGGTAGAGCCAAAAACGGTTTCGGGCGTTCATCTTCCTCTTCATCTCTGCCATACTAAACTTGAAATAGGAAAATTGTGACAAAAACAGTCGGTAGGACAAAAGTACATTGTAATCGTGTTCAGACAATTTCAGACAAAAGGTCGCCAGCCGGCCTGAACGTTAGTTAGCCAAAATCCGTTACGAGAAAAACACAACTATCTTCCTTCATGATTCTTTAGCCCAATTTAACAAAGTAGAGAAATTTAAATCAATTTTTCATTTTTACTGCAACCGTAAATAAAATAATTAATACTTCTTTTGTTAACCTCTTTGTTTCTTGAGGAATTATTATTTTTTACAACGAAATTAAATACAGTTTGCAGATATGCTTACTTGTAAATTACAACATGAATATGAGAAAATACGAGAACAGAATACAATTAGTAAAGGGTAATTATAATTTTGTCATCAGTTAACGACGTGGCAATTCTTCCTGATCTCTCCACCTGCTTGACTTCCAAGTCCAATCCCACCCATATTTACCATTGACCGACCAAACTGAAAAAAGAAAACTGAGGGATTTTCAAATTTACGAGCTATCAAAGCTGCCGTCGAGTCGGTGAGCAAAGCGGCATCTGAAGTAAAGAGACCCTTGTTTCTATTTAGAGCTACATAATAATGGCTGTCAAAGGAGAATTGGCTGTCAGGATCCATTCCAACTATAGAAGTAGTACTGGGCGGGTTGGGGCACTGTGTCTTCAAGAAATTAGCATAATCTGTATCAATTGAAGGATCTGTGTCGTTGTTTCCAGTAAAATTGTAGAGTCTTCTAGCAATCAGTCTGCAATGTGCTATTCCAATGGTATGAGCACCTGCGGAATATATTTTTTTCGTCTTGTAAGATTTTAAATTTTCGAAAACATTATCAAGTTATAAACGAGCATCTTTTACTTGTATTACTATAATTTGTAAGAGAAAATTGGTAAAAAGAAAACTTTAACCTACCTGACAGGGCAACAAGATCAGTAACGTGTAGCCCATTACTTGAAAATTGCTGTTTCAGAGTACTGAAGTTGGCAGATGCGGATGGTAAATCTCTTGCAGCCTCGGAGGCCACTGAAATTCTTCCATCTTTCCTTCCCATGAAAACAGGCCACAGTGGCCTCTGAAACTGGATGATAATGACAAAGAAACCATTATGCTTTTGCCTTCTCATACAATATATTTACATGTATATAGATAGAAGTTCCTAGTTAAGCACTTACTTGGTAAGAAACAGCATCTCTTGCTGCCAAGGCAACAACATCAGCACACGAGACTGTATCCGGACATTCTTCTTCTACTTTTTCTTTGATCTGATCAATAACATCGTACCCTGATATAGAGCGGTTTGGGGTGGCATCTTTCTCCGCCGTATTATTGGTAGTTGAATCCAACAGTATGGATGCATCACAGCCCTGCAACATAAATGGATTTCCAATATGAGCATGCAGGAAGTGGGTCAATCGGCCTACGTACTTTTTTAGAATCATAGGGAACAGATATTGATGGAAAAAGAAAGGAATAATACCCTCACGAAACAGTCATGGTAATGCAGCCTTAGTAGCTTGGCTCCCAAGGTTCGGTCTGCTGCAACCCTGCTCCAAGTTATATCCCTTGAAATTCTTTCGAGTTGCTGGCAACCATTCCCGTGGGGTTTACTCCTTCCATCTTGGTGACCTTTATCATGATCATTGTTGTGCTTATCATTGTGAGGTTTTCCGCCATTGTCGTGCCCATAAGAGGCTCCGAGAATATCAAACAACACAATAGAAATAAAGAGGAAAACGAAGAAAGACCTCATGATCACTGATTCTAAGAGCGAACAGATGTGTATGGCGCCAAATGGTCTAAAATGTTGTAATGATTGGAATGAAGAATCAAACCACACAAGACCCTTTTTATACCTGAACCAAACTAGAGCAATCAGATATGTTGAGTCTTTCAAACCTGCTTTATTATTCTCTTATAGATGATGGACCTCCATGTACAGCTTCTTTTATATGTATAATATAATATGGACCTCCACGTCTACTGTTGTTGCCTACTGAGACAAACTTATAGCCAACATGTAGAATATATACATCCAATTATATTATAACTAGTACTTTTATACTTAATTTTCCAAATAGTTGGAACATCGTCAGAAGAACCAATAACAAAAAATGGAGGTATGTAGTGCTGCAAGAATTGGGTTAACATCAAATTCCAAACAGTGGCTAGATCCCTGGAACCATGAACAGCTTTAGATTCTCCCAGCTTGAATATTAGGGCTATGTCGGGTTTAATGATATTAAGCCGTATGTTATAGGTTAAGTCCCCTAGAATGGTATAGTGGGAATCCATTCTTGCTAGAATGGTGCTTTGAATTGCTACTGAAATAATATAAACATCCTTGTCATAATTTTGTATTGGTGGAATTATATGTTATAAAAATACTTTTAATTGTGTAGAATTGATATATATGGTTTAATTTTGGTATTTTTTTTTAAAGTTATGCATTTTGAACAAACATCAATAGAATAAATTTACACAAAACCACATCATATGATATTTCAATCGAGTTTGTGTTTGGTCATAATCGTTCCTTGTATGTTTTTCGTGAAGGTGTTTCATTCGGACCAAGCTGAATACCCAAGTGATGCGCCGGCGTCCCGCCCGTCTCTCTAAGTGGGCTCAGCCTGGTAAATTTATGGGCTTTAACCTAATCCAAAACCAAAAGCTTTTGGTTGGTTTTGGACGGGGTTAGTAGTGTCGCACGGTGCCTGAAAGATTAGGAGGGCCGTGAAAAAGAAAATGAACCACAGTGAAAAGCGCTATAAACAAAAAGTTTCTTTTTGTAGAAAAGAGCATATATATATATATATATATATACATAAGAGTAGACTTAAAACACAAGTCTCTGATTCTTCAAATAGAAGTTAGTGACTGATTTCCCTTAAATAAAACACAAGTCAAATGATAAAGAATACTTAGGGAATAAATAAACTGATGGAAATAGCAATGTTGAGCTTTTCAAGTTAGTTTCTTTTTCCAGATTAGTCCCAAAGCGACTTCAAACCTGTTTTAATTTTTATTTAATCCGACAAATGTTTGTAAACTCGTAAGATAAAGTTTTTGATAATTTTTAACTACGCAGGTTTGAAAGTATCAACACATCTTGGTATTTTGGTTCAGGTATAAAAAAGGTATTATATGCATGGTTTGATTATCATTACAACATTTTTCTGTTTGCTTCCAGAATCAGTGATCATGAGGCCTTTCTTCGTTTTCCTCGCTATCTCTATCATGTTTTTTGATATTCTCGGAGCCTCTTATGGGCATGACAATGGCGGAAAGCCTCGCGATAGCGGACACAACAATGATCATGATAAAGGTCACCAGGATGGCAGGAGTAGACCCCATGCTAATGGTTGCCCGCAACTTGAAAGAATTTCAAGGGATATAACTTCGAGCAGGGTTAGAGCAGACCGAACCTTGGCAGCTAAGCTACTTAGGCTGCATTACCATGACTGCTTCGTGAGGGTAAAGAATGACTGTTCAGTGTTTCTTTTATGTCTATGCTGCATTTGTTTCCGATGATTCTAATTAAGTACGTAGCCGATAGACCCACTTCTTGCATGGTCAGAATGGATTAATCCATCTATATTGCAGGGCTGTGATGCATCCACACTGTTGGAATCAACTACTAACAATACGGCGGAGAAAGATGCAATCCCAAACCGCTCTGTATCAGGGTACGATGTTATTGATCAGATCAAAGAAAAAGTAGAAGCAGAATGTCCGGATACAGTCTCATGTGCTGATATACTTGCCTTGGCTGCAAGAGATGCTGTTTCTTTCCAGGTAAGTACTTAAAATAAGTACTTATATCTATATATATATATATATATATATATATATATATATATATATATACATGTAAATATATTGTATGAGGAGGCAAAAACATAATGGTTTCTTTGTCATGATCATCTAGTTTCAGAGGCCACTGTGGCTTGTTTTCATGGGAAGGAAAGATGGAAGAATTTCAATGGCCTCCGAGGCTGCAAGACAAATCCTTCTTTTCTCGTGCGTCTTGGTTTTTTCAATCATAGATATAAATAATAATAAATTAATTTTTCATAATTTTAAAAAGATGCATATAAATTATATCCTCGGCAGATTTCGTAACTTTCCAAATTACGCGGTGTGTAATAAAGATTTTAAATATATATATAATAAATCAATTAATAATAACAAATTAATTTTTTACAATTTTCGAAAAATCTCTATTACATATCTTATCTTAGTTTTTCAAGTTATTCAAGTTAGCACGGGTAAATTTGAATTCTATCGCTCTCAAAAGGTAGAATTGGAGTGCACTTATAATAACTTGAATTATGTCTCTATAATGGTCATTTCTTTTGAGGTTCAACATGGACCAATAACACCGGAGAGTTCAATATGGGACCAATATGGTACACTGACACTGTAAATACTTTGGTGGGGAGTGGATATACAAAACTCGGAAATGCCAACTCGTCATCCGAGTGAATGAACTCCGAATCCCAATCCCAACGTTTTTTTAAACTGTATATTTTTCATCTGTGTTTTCATATTGATGTATTTTAATTATTGTTGGCATGTCATATTATCAGGTGACATTGTAAGGACCCGAACCCGAACACCGGGCCCTTACCGTCGTGAAACCCGGATAGACCCAACACGTGGACCAATCCGAATCCCACTAGGCTATTTTGACTTTTCAAACACGATTCCCGAAAACCAATACATTTAATGATTACAAAATGGAGCATGACAAATTAAAAACTGACATCTGGCATAAAACGGAGTAAACGAAATATACAGCGGAAGACTTTCATGACTGCAAATGAAATACCATAAACGAAAACGGACCCAAATAGTCAAGTCCAAAATCACGAAATGGGCTTAAAGCCCGATACGTAAAAACAAAGTATACGATAACGAAAAGATGTATAAAACGTAAAGTAGGTCAAACATTCAAAACGATTCAAACCGAAAAAATGCCAGAAATGGAAATCTGTATAAAACGTGTAGGTGCGATAGTCCAGCCGAGTCGTAGGAAACAACCACACCTCAAATGCCGTCTACGGCTCTCGTACTACTCCTGGAAGGGGGAAATACAACTACGGGTGAGATTATAAAATCTCAGTAGGAGTCACAGCATCATATGTCCTACGGGCAAACTGGAATACAACAAAGGAGGACAAGGAACGGATCAGGATGCAAACAGGGGTGTAACTGAACAAACATGAGGGATATGGAATTAGCACATTCACTTTCTTAATTCACAATTCCAACCCAATATATTATCACACAACGGTTCATATCACCACACGATTAACATTATTAATCAGAAACCATCGGGGTGGACATCGTAAAACACTCCTCTAGTAACCCCCGCTAAAGGGAAACCGGGAGCCCACTGGCAGATTAATTTATTTTTAAAACAATACATAATACGTAACCCGTACTGCCAGTGTTGTCCGAGACTAGACAGAGAAAATATCACACATATCGTACCTGCCTCAATACACAATATGAACCGACCTGCGAAGACATGGCAGGTATACGTAAACATCACCCATACGACTCCCAACTGGTAAGCAACTCTCCCCTGTAACGGGATTCCGTTGACTTACCTCGCATTAGCCAAGCGAACGTTTATTTACTATAATTATCAACTGTCGCAAACATAGGTTTATTAATTAACATAAATTCCAAACACATTGGAAAACTGTTTCTTTAAAATGGCAAAACCTTGCATTTTACCCATTAAATTCCAAACGTATATTTTATTAGTTAACATAATCTGAAGATAAATTTTGGAAAGATAACTAAGCATCCTGTCAACAAAAGAGTATTTCCAGATAGCACTAACGAGAGGAGGACAAAACATCATGTTTTATTTAGTAAATTTAGTGGCGGCCATACATCTTTGTTTATTACCAGCCACTTAATCATGGTAAGGGTTTGTACATTATAGGCTTACGAGGTTCTTCAAGCCTAGTTCACAATTTTATTTACACGTTTAATTGAATAGCTGTAACGATTAATTAGGCTGAAATCCCATTCTCACTACGTTATAATATATTACCCAATTTGAGACAATTAGTTTATTACCCATCCATTACCCCTCCCTCACTTGAAAAGATACTGCTAAGAGAATCAAGCAACAACAATGCTGAAGAACACAAAACGACATGCCGGGGAACACATGGAACGACATGGCTGAAGGAATGGAGATCGGCTACGCATCACACGAGGAATTGAATACCAGGAGAAATACAGGACAGAGCATGCTCCACACGAACGAACTGTCGCATGCCTGTCTCGAAGCAAAGAACTCAGCTGCTGCGATGCGAGGCCACGGGAAGAACAAAAACGAAAATCGGCAGCAACTCGCAATCAGTGAAGGAGATGATGCCCACAACAAAAAAAAGAACCAGGAAATGAAAGAATAGCAAGCCCTTTACAAAGAGAGGCACCGAGTTCACACATCACAGGAGATTCAACAAGGCAAGCAAGGAAAGGACACACATGATTCCAGAATCGTTCACCCGAAATTGGAAATAATTAACAAGAAATGAACAAAAGATGAGAGCTTAAGTCTGGTGGCTCTCGCAGGCAACTCATGTACAAGGAACACGAATTGAGAATGGAGGCTATGAAATCGCTGGGGAAGAGAAGCCGCTGGTTGCTGAGCCGGTGAGGAGGAAACTTCGGCACAGAAGATAGTCGAAAGAAAGGAACCATCTGTAGCTCGCCCTGACAAGAAGAAACAGAGCTCCCGAAAATGGTGTGGAGCAGCCCACGGCACCGTAAGATGAAAGAAAACAAGAGGACCCAGGTGAGGAAGATAGTGGAATATCAGGGAGTACGTGAACTCAGCTCACGCGAACAGGAGGGAGAGAAACCCACAGAGCCGATGGAGAGCAAGTCACGACTCTGGATCTAGGTGACGAGCGTGAGCGTGGGTCTGGTGAGAAAAGACCCACTGTTCTGGAACTGAGTGAAGGGGAAGAAGACCCTTTACACTCGCGTTAGGCCTGGGTGGCAGACAGGGGAAAGTCGGGGAGGCTACAGGCAAATGCGCTAGGCTGAAACAGCTGGGTTTATTGAAACGCAGGGAACGCCAGCTAAATGAAAGCCAGGAATGTGTGCTTCGCACGATTCTACTGGAAGTGAAGCTACGAGATGGGTATGTGGTATAACCGAAGCAATAATTTAGGGGAAGGAGTTGTGAGCTGGGTAGAGCAGGACGAAATACCCACCATCGGAAAGGACCCAGCTTTGTAAGAGAATTTAGGGATAGTCGCTGGGTAGTCATGCAAGCAAAAACCGTGATAGAGGAGTGCCCGGGGACGGTGCACCACTATTTACCACAAAAATAGTAGGAAAGATGGTAATACATAATCTGATGGGACAAGCTTGGTTACCAAGAAAAGTAACAAGAATCCGCACTGGTTAGTAACGGAAAGGACGAATAGATTTTTAGGGTGCTGACAGACAAGAATAAGAACTGAGCGATAACAAAACAAAAGAAACAAATCAAGCCTTGACCCTGAATTGACGAGAAACCGAGGAACAAGCCATCAATTAATCAAGGACCTCATAAATCGAAGGGTGCAATTCTACTAGGCATATGAAAAGAAATCAGCCAACACAGAAACCAGCGGAACGAATTTAATCAACCAACAGCACAATCCAAGGACAAAGCGACAACCGATCAAACAGATGATACGTAGATTCCTACCTGATGTGCAGATGAACAACCGATAATCCCGTTGCCTTTATCATAATACGTAGACCCACATGATGCACCTGAATTAAACCCCAATCAGACAGAAAACTACAAACCTAATATAAGATACGAAAAAGAAATTTCTTACCGTACCCTCCCCAATCTACAGAACTGACCGAAGATCTAATAATAAGGGATAGAACGACTAAGGCAACATGTAGAAAAAGAACAGTGAAAGAATGAACGGTTATCAAGATTTGTCTGAAACGTGAACAGATACAGCGACTGGGGTAAACAACAGGCTTAAAGAGAAGAAAAGGTACTTATTGGGCTCAGGGTATTTGATCAGGCCCAAAACTACAAACAGGCTATGTAAGAGGTCCAAGGAACATAGACAGGCCCAAAACGAGCCCGGGTCCAGTAAGGGCAACATGGTAATTTTTCTTACAGTCTCGGTTTTAGTCCCGATCAATACATCAAACATACACGTGGACCACTAATACTATGCTGATTGGACACCCGATTGGGACGGGGTTTCACAGACATAATCTTTTAGTTCAAAATATAGTTTTCCCTTTTTTTATTCTATTTTTTCGGAAACACATAAATAGAAGGTCCACGAGATAAAAATTTCTCAAGATTGACAAGCATCAACATGAACGATTTATTTGTAAGAACGTAAAATAGACAAGACAGTGTCACTCCTCAGTTGATATTGTCAGTTATGTCTTGATCATAAGGGCTACAGACATGTATGAAGAAGATCCTGTTAGGATATAGGCTAATAACATGTGTTGTTTGCCATATCAACTTTATGAAATAATAATTTATTTTAATAAAGTTTTCTTAAAATGAATTATTTATTGTTTATCCTTTATCTTATTAAGTAAAATGATTTAGTGTATAAAGTTTAGTTTATACACAGAAGATTAAATCATTTAGTTCTTATAAGATATAAAGTTAGTATTCACAATCTAAAGATAAAATTGGGTATGTTATCGGTATGATTGTTGTGCAAGATTATACCTGATTTATCTTGATCATGAGAATGGTTTGATTCCAGTTTCTTGCACTAGGACATTCTATATGTATTGAATTGGACCAAGTTGAGTTTTTGTTTTATACTGGTGGTTAAGAAAAACAAAATCTCCTGCTTATAATATGACATATTAATACTCTTAATCTGAAGATAACTATTACTAGCTGTGAATATCATTTTGTTATTTTGATTTATTAAAAAGTGATTCATAATGGATAAAAAACCTGATAAATTGGATAATGACGATATCCATTATGCGAAACAATAATTGATCAACAGAATCCATGTCTCGGTAAATAGAGATTGATAAAACCCATTTGTAAAGTTTATAAGTTTTCATGTGTAAAATCTGCAGGTAGATTTTTTTTAATCTGACACGGGAAATAAGTTAAGCAGAATCTAAATATATATATATCAATCAGTAATTCTAATTTGATTGATTGGTTTTTGTAATCTTAACATGGAGAGTTTAGATATGCATTACATTTGGATTTTGAATTATCTGAGTGCAGTTGTGATTTTTTAGTGGAATAATTCATAACTGATTTTGATAAAGATATCCTATATTGGAAGATAATCTTGATCAAAATCGGGAACCTGATATAATCCAGCGGTCCCTATTGTGCCCAAGAGGATAAGAAGTCTACGTTATAAGTTAATATTTAACAGCTTGCCCACCCAAGGTGTATATGACACAGGTTATCATACGGAAAACACAATACAAGTGAAAAATAGTCAACAAGTCTCATGTTTTCTACAAAAGGTCACATTTAATATATTCTCATTTAAATTAATTGTTTATTTTGTTTGTCAGCTTTTTATATACATATGACTTTGGGGTCTTTTTATGCCTGTGTGTATAGTCCTGCAATTGGTATCAGAGCTTTATATATCTGAATCGGCAAACAAATATTAATTTAGTTTATTTTTTTTAACAGTCTTTTTGCTTAATTTGAATCGTGTCATAATAGAAAAAAACTATTTCTATTTTCCTTGTTCACGATTATTATGCGAAGAGAGTGGACTGTGAAAAAGGGTGATTATATTGTTTAAGATTCAAAGAAGTCACATCGTTTTTTTCCACATCACATCGGATGAGTTTTATTATAAAGTCAATTAGCAAATAACCAGGTCTTTTCAATAGTCACATTTTAACTAGAGGAACATTTATGGGCGAAAAACATAGCAAAAACTGTCAGCCACTTGCAATACGAAAACCATTCATTGTTTTGTGGTTTTGTGGGATAGTAAGCAGAATTATAATATGACTCTACTAATTCGATGAATAGGGGGAAGAAAATCCTGCATCTGATGCTTTCCTGAAGTTTGATATGATTTTTTTTGAAAGAAACGACTTTATTGAAGAAGACCCTGCATCTGATGCAAGTTTGATATAATGTAACAGATGGGATCAGAAGATTAACAAGCAACGAGAAGAACAATTTATTTGTAAGAAAGTAAAATAGACAGTACAGAGACAGTTGCAACGAGCACTGGAAGAGCACACAAGCTACCTACAAGCTCTGTAGGCATCTGAGTATGGTCTTCAATAGACAAGACAGATGGGATATAATATGATATGATTGACAAGCAGCAACAAGAGCGCTGAATATCAGTTCTCAGTGGATGCTGTCAGTTATGTCTTGAATCAAGCGGGTTATAGATATGTATGAAGATCCACCTTCTTTCAGTATCTTTTTGCTATTTTCGCTAATCTCATTCACCAGTTTTATCCTCTTGTCGTCGTCGCGGTCGCGGTTCATCAGACACCTTATTCCCCTTTCTATCTCCTCGGCAGTCACAATGACCTCTTTAAATGATGGGTCATAGATATTATTTATGTAATCCATTTTAATTTCCACACCTAATCCCAATTCGACCACCATTAGGAAGGCATTAAACTGTTGATCAGCATATAGTGGCCACGCTGCAATTGGGACACCAAACCATAGGCTCTCTAGTAAAGAATTCCACCCACAGTGCGATACAAACCCTCCAATGGACTGGTGGCTCAAGATATCCACTTGAGGAGCCCATCCAATAACTCGTCCAACGTCGGTCGTTCTATCCAAGAATCCATCCGGCAAGACTTCCTGGGGATCGGGATAATCAGTTGGTGGTTCGTTCTTATCCTTTGGCGGAGGCTTGCGCAGAGACCACAGGAACCGACTACCGCTGTTTTCCAAGGCACGGGCAATCTCTTTAACCTGCTCCGCGGAGAAGCGTCCCATACTGCCGAAGCAAAGGAGCACAACTGATGATAGTGGCTGCTCATCAAGCCATTGCATGGTCTCCGTGAAGTTACTATTCCCTCCATCATGGTCTTTTCTTTTGAGGTTCATTAAGGGACCAACAGGGTACACCGGCGGGTTCCTTCCATGGGCGAGCACATTAACAGCATGGGACTCCAACTCTGTAAATGTGTTGATAATGATACCCTTCGTTTCTTTAAATCTGCTTGTTTTTTCACGCAAGATTCGAAGCCAATCTCCATGCGGTACTGTGGTAGACAATATTTTGGCAGGAAGTGGGTGCACAAGATTTGGCACCCTCTACTCCTCATCTGAGTTGGCGAACTCAGAGGGATCCACACCCTGCTCGTCGTGAATTTCCTGTATATGAAACACAAAACCAAGATAAGCTGCACCCGAAGGATAGAAAATATAAGAGGGCACACCAAATTCATTAGCCACATCTATCATTTGTGTCCATAACATGTCAAGGACAATTCCTGCCAGTTTGGGAGAGTCATGGCTAGACTCTGACCGGGAGATCAACTGGGATACCGCTTCTTTGACGTTCATCTTGGATTTTTCAATCACGGAAGGCCAAGCATTCTTAGCCTCTACTGATGGCTCCAGCGGTTCTTCCGGAAAATCGATGAATTTAATACGATTGTATGAGTCAGTGTAGTTGCTACTCGTGAAGAAAGGTAGCTTATTGGTGAGGACAGTAATGGAAAGTCTCTCATCACGGTCGACAAGGAGCTTTGCTAGCTCCACCATCGGCTTAATATGCCCAGTAGCATCCATAGGGACGAAAACCAACTCTGTCCTGCTCATTCTCAGTTTCTTTTTTCTTATCTTTGTTCTTTAGATTTGCTCCGGATCACCTCCTAAATAATATAGGCAGGGCCAGAAGTAAGGTGCAAACTTACCACCATTGCACCTAATATTACCAATATGTGCAAGATGTCATGCTATCCTTTTAAGGCCATCACACAGCCACGTATCGACACATACGATTAATTCATGCAGTTAGATATGAAAGATCTCACCCCTCATTAATATGTACCGAACAATTCTAGTGGACCTTCTATCCCTCTCAAAAGGTATAATTCGAGTACATTCGTAATAACTTCGAAAATTATGTACAGAGATTCTTAAAAAAATATTTAAATTAATAAATTAATTTATTATTATTTTTGGAAAAACCTCTATTACATCTTACCACGGGTGTACTCTCTTAAATTACTCTTAAATTATATGTGCAGGGATGTCATGTTATCTTTTTAAGGCCATCACGCAGCACATATGAACACATACGATTAATCCTTATTATCAGATATCAAAGACTTTTGAATATGTAACTAGCTGGATCCAATATTAATATGTACGATACTCACAATTCTTGTTGATCCTCTTTTTTTTCTTTTTTTAAAAAATAGCATCAGGGTCATTAATATGGCTAGATGGTGGTTGCTCGTCTCCTTCAAGTTATTATTATTCTCTCCGAGGTATATTTTCAGGTTCCATATGGGACCAATAGGGTACATCTTTCCACGCACTAGTATAGTGACACCCGGGGGCTCCAGTTTTGTAAATGTATTGACAATATGATATCTTTCTTGTGTTTTTGATTTGTAAAATAATATAAATTTATGAATGAGATTAGAAATATAAATTATTTAATTGGATAATATTTTTAATCTAATTATAATATCTTATATTGGATATTTATTAGAAAATTAAAATATTTAATTTAATTTTATAATTTGGTTAATTAATGATTGAGAATAAGAATGATTTATAAATTATCAAAATAACCTAAATAAAAAATAATAAAAAAATATGAGAGATTTGAAAAAAGGGCATAATTGGTATAAAAATTAATATTAATAAAATAAAATAACCATATACTCTCCAGTATGGAATTCCATCCACAGTGCGACACAAACCCTCCAATGCATGGTGGCCCAAGACATCTACCTGGGGAGCCCATCCAATAACTCGTCCAACGTCGGATGTTCGATCCAGGAATCCATCAGGCAAGGCTTCCTGGGGATCTGGATAATCACCTGGCGATTCAATCTTATCCTCTGGTGGAGGTTTGCGAAGAGACCACAGGAATCGACTACCGCTGTTTTTCAATGCACGGGCTATCGCTTTCACCTGTTCTGTAGGAAAGCTTCCCATACTGCCAAAGCAAAGGAACACAACTGATGATAGTGGCCGGTTATCCAGCCATTGCATGGTTTCTTTGAAGTTATTACTACCTCCATTATGGTCATGTCCTTTGAGGTTCAATAGGGGACCAACAGGGTAGACCCGAGGGTTCCTTCCATGGGCGAGCACATTAATAGCATGGGGCTCCAATTCTGAAAATGTATTAATGACGATACCCTTGGTTTCTTTGAACCTTCTTGTCATATCAAGCAAGAGTTCGAGCCACTCCTTTTGCAGAACTGGGCTAGGCAATACTTTGGTAGGAAGGGGGTGCACAAGAGTCGGCACACTCAACTCCTCATCTGAGTTAGCGAACTCAGTGGGATCCACTCCCCGCACATCGTGAATTTCCTGTAAATAATACAGACAACCAAGAAAAGCTGCACTCTAAGTATAGAAAATATAAGAGGGAACACCAAATTCATTGCCCACATCTATCATTGCTGTGCAGAACATGTCAAGGACAAATCCTGCCAGTTTGGGAGACTCACTGCTAGACGGTGACGGAGAGATCAACTGAGACACCGCTTCTTTGACGTGCGTCTTGGTTTTTTCAATCCTGGAAGACCAAACACTCTTGCGGCTGGCTGCTGGCTGCTGGCTCCGGCGGAACATCCGGCAAAGCGATGAATTTGATACGACTGTATGAGTCAGTATAGTTGCTAGACATGAAAGGAAGCTTAATGGTGAGGACAGTAATGGAAAGTCTCTCATCACGGTCGACAAGGAGCTTCCTCAGTCGACACAATGTGCCCAGCAGAATCCATAGTGATGAAAACTAACACTCTTAATTATTCATTTTAACATAGATTAGGAACATTTATGGGCGAAAAACATAGCAAAAACTGTCAGCCACTTGCACTACGAAAACCATTCATTGTTTTGTGGGATAGTAAGCAGAATTATAATATTACTCTACTAAACCCTAAACCCTAAAACTTCGATGAATAGGGGAAGAAAATCCTGCATCTGATGCTTTCCTGAAGTTTGATATGATTTTTTTTGGAAAGAAACGACTTTATTGAAGAAGACCCTGCATCTGATGCAAGTTTGATATAATCTAACAGATGGGATCAGAAGATTGACAAGCAACAAGAAGAACAATTTATTTGTAAGAAAGTAAAATAGACAGTACAGAGACAGTTGCAACGAGCACTGGAAGAGCACACAAGCTACCTACAAGCTCTGTAGGCATCTGAGTATGGTCTTCAATAGACAAGACAGATGGGATATAATATGATATGATTGACAAGCAGCAACAAGAGCGCTTCACTCCTAAGAAAGTAAAATACACAAGACAATATCACTTTTCAGTGAATGCTGTCAGTTATGTCTTGAATCAGGCGGGTTATAGATATGTACGAAGATCCACCTTCTTTCAGTATCTTTTTGCTATTTTCGCTAATCTCATTCACCAGTTTTCTCCTCTTGTCGTTGTCGCGGTCGCGGTTCATCAGACACCTTATTCCCCTTTCTATCTCCTCGGCAGTCACAATGACCTCTTTAGAAGATGGGTCATAGAGATTATTTCTGTAATCTATTTTAATTTCCACACCTAATCCCAATTCGACCACCATTAGGAAGGCATTAAACTGTTGATCAGCTGCGATACAAACCATAGGCTCTCTAGTAAAGAATTCCACCCACAGTGCGATACAAACCCTCCAATGGCCTGGTGGCTCAAGATATCCACTTGAGGAGCCCATCCAATAACTCGTCCAACATCGGATGTTCGATCCAGGAATCCATCAGGCAAGACTTCCTGGGGATCTGGATAATCAGTCGGTGGTTCTATCTTATCCTTTGGCGGAGGCTTGCGCAGAGACCACAGGAACCGACTACCGCTGTTTTCCAAGGCACGGGCAATCTCTTTCACCTGCTCTGCGGGGAAGCTTTCCGTACTGCCGAAGCAAAGGAACACAACTGATGATAGTGGCTGCTCATCAAGCCATTGCATGGTCTCCTTGAAGTTATTATTCCCTGCATCATGGTCTTTTCTTTTGAGGTTCAATAAGGGACCAACAGGGTACACCGGCGGGTTCCTTCCATGGGCGAGCACATTAACAGCATGGGACTCCAACTCTGAAAATGTGTTGATGATGATACCCTTTGTTTCTTTAAATCTTCTTTTTATATCAAGTATGATTTGAAGCCATTCTCCCTGCGGTACTGTGGTAGACAATACTTTGGCAGGAAGGGGGTGCACAAGATTTGGCACCCTCAACTCCTCATCTGAGTTGGCGAACTCAGTGGGATCCACACCCTGCTCGTCGTGAATTTCCTGTATATGAAACAGAAAACCAAGATGAGCTGCACCGGAAGGATAGAAAATGTAAGAGGGTACACCAAATTCATTAGCCACATCTATCATTGCTGTGCAGAACATGTCAAGGACAAATCCTGCCAGTTTGGGAGAGTCATGGCTAGACTCTGACCCGGAGATCAACTGGGACACCGCTTCTTTGACGTGCGTCTTGGTTTTTTCAATCACGGAAGGCCAAGTATTCCTACTGTCGACTGATAGCTCCAGCGGTTCCTCCGGCAAATCGATGAATTTAATACGACTGAATGAGTTAGTATAGTTGCTACGCGTGAAGAAAGGTAGCCTAACGGTGAGGACAGTAATGGAAAATCTCTCATCACGGTCGACAAGGAGCTTTGCTAGCTCCACAATCGGCTTAATGTGCCCAGTAGCATCCATAGGGACGAAAACCAACTCTGTCCTGCTCATTCTCAGTTTCTTTTTTCTTATCTTTGTTCTATAGATTTGCTGCAGGTGAACTCATAAATTATATGTGCAGGGCCAGAATTCAGGTGCAGACTTGCCACGGTTGCAGCTGAATTTTATCCATATGTGCAAGATATCATGTTGTCCTTTCGAGGACATCACGCAGCCACGTATCGACACATACAATTAATCCATACTATACTCTGACCCTGTAGAGTAAATAAGTGAAACAATGCATGTATTACTCTATTTTATTCAGGCTTTAAATAGCCTGTTGTAAAGTAACAAAATACATGAAAGTAGCTCACAATCTAAGTTACTTTTATAACTAAAATAGAAGAATTAAAAACAGATATTTCTCTTTATGACTAGAACTTACTAAAACTTATTAAAACTTATTAAGACAGAAAACTAAAATAGATAATAAATATTTTCAGTTTCTCCCTTAAACTAGTTACAGAACGTTAGTTTATATCAGTGAAATGTCACATTCCCATCTTCTTTCCGAGTCTTTGAAAAGCCTCAAGCTTTAGTGCCTTGGTCATCACATCTGTTACTTATTATTTAGGTCCACAATAAACTAATTCAATTTCTCCATCTTTGACAAGGTCTCTCAAGAAGTAGAAATATATTTTGATGTGTTTACTTCTTCCATGTATTATTGGGTTCTTTGACAGTTTAATTTTAGAGGTATTAATCTTTAACATGACCTATATCTTTCAATACCCTTCTCATCTATACAGCCTCACATGCACAAGCAGATGCTGCCACAAACTCTGCTTCGGTGGTTGAAAGTGTAACGATATGCTGTTTTTTTTTACATCCAAGTCACAATACCTGAACTCAACAAGAAAACATAACTTGATGTGATTTTGGAATCTTCTTCATTACTAGCATAATCTGAATCTGTGAAAGCAAGCAAATCTTCATCCCCTCCCTTCCTGTAAAAAATACCATAACCAGTAGTTCCCTTCCGCATAATTCTCTTAGCAGTTTACAAATGCAATTCAGTGGGTTTTGACATGTACTTGTTGATTAAGCTCACACTAAACATGATATCTGGACGTGTAGCTGTAAGATATATTAAGCTTCCAACAATTTGCTTGTAATAGGGGTCATCCACAACAATTCCATTAACATCCCTATTTATTTTGAAACCAGGGACAATTGGACTACTTACAGGTTTGCTTTCTGACATTCCAAACCGCTTCAGCACATCATTAGCATATTTTCTTTGATATAAGAAGATCCCATCTGATTTCTGCATCACTTCAATTCCAAGAAAGAATCTCATCTTCCCTAGGTGGTTTTCATCATATAATTCTTAAAGTCAATCATCATGCATTCATCTTCACTAGTGTAAATTAAATCATCCACATAAATACTTATTAATCAACAATTTACCATCACTCCATCGTGAACAAAATTTGTTCGTTTGAACATTTCTTGAAACCTTCTTCAATGACGTGAGATTCAATCCGACTAAACCAAGCTCTTGGAGCCTGTTTCAAGCCGTAAAGGGCTTTATGCAACTTGTATACTTTGTGCTCACTACCCTTCTTTATATACCCCTTTGGTTGCATAATGTACACTTCCTCATTGAGTTCACCATGGAGAGATGCAGATTTGACATCTAATTGAAGAATGTTCCACCCTTTGCAAGTTGTAAGTGCCACAATCATCCTTACGGTGTCTATTCGAGCTACTGAAGCAAATACTTCAATAAAATCAATCCCTTTCAGTTAAGAGTACCCCTTTGCCACCAATCGGGCTTTATACTTGTCAACTTCACTATGCTCGTTTAGTTTTCATCTTAAAGATCCACTTAACACCAATGGCTTTTGATCCAACTGGTAGATCCACAAGCTTCCAAGTCTGATTCTTCTCAATAGATTTTATTTCACTATCCATAGCCTTTCTCCACTTTTCTTGTTTCACAGCATCTTCAAACATAATAGGGTCTTTAGCTACACTATCTTGTGTCATATAAACTGCTTCTTCACTGTCACTTAGCCTTTCTCCACTAACATAATCTTGCATCCATAATGGTTGTCTTTTTTCTCTACTTTGAGCTATCACATCCTGCGAACTTCCCCGATCATTTTCGTTACTGCTATTAAACTCCGTATCACTGCCAGATCCATCATGTTCTTCACCTCTGTTTTCTTCCTCACTCTCTTCATCACTAAGGTCATCATCTCCCCATACTAGTTCTGTCTCAATTTGTTTCTGAAAGTTTTGTTCCCATTCCGAGCTCCTTTCTTCCTGACATAACATCCTTACTGTAAGACCCCGAATTTTGAGTCCTAGAAGTTCAGAAGCCAGTGCAGGTGAAAAGACGATTTTACCCCTGAAACAAAAGGATGTGTGATGACCGAAATTGGTAAGATTGTTTAGTAGTTAACTTTGTTTTAAATTCCCTTTGATCTAAGTTCTTATAGATGGATAATTGCCTTAGAGATTGTCCTTATAGAGGGATAATTGCCTTACAGATTAAAGTCCTTAAAAATAGGGAAGATAATTTAGAGTTTAATTATCTGATAGATTATCTTATTATGATAAAGTGATTAAAAGTAGTAATCATAATTCTATACCCATTCATTATAAATAGGAAGCCAACCCCACAAAAAACATTCATAGAAAACTTACAATTTCGTATGTACCTAAAACCCTATACCTCCCTATAGCCACCATAATTCGCAGTAACTTCAAACCATCATAACTCACTCATCGTTCGTCGGATCTCTACGAATAATAGCTTGTTGGAAAGCTCTCTTCATCCTCTTTCCAACCATATTTTTTTTTTGTCAGGAGGTTGAAATTTTTATGTCTAAGGTTCATTTGAAAATCGGCGGCGGAATTAGGTTTTCGCCAAATCTTCTTGAACTTTAAAATAGCATAACTTTCTAATCGTTTATCAGATACTTACAAATAATAGCTTGTTGAAAAGCTCTTTTCATCCTCTTTCCAACCATATATAAATCGCAGCTTGGATGTAAATATTTCCTTGTTTAAGGTTAAGACAAAATCGTCCTATGTACTATTTTTAGCGACAAGATTTGCATAGTTAATTGGAATGTAAATTCAGGTTGAATCTTGTTAAGTTCCTGGCTATCACATCACACATCCAAGGGGGAGACACCTGCAACATCTGATCACTGGTTTTCTGATAGGTTTGGTGAGTGGTATTGGTAAGGAAATAGGGTATTCAATTGACTATTGAATATGCATGCTTAGTTTGCTTTTGTCTTTGCCTGGTGATAATTTAGGTGGTTCGGATTTACTTAATAAAGACAAAGGAGTAGCTTCTTGTTCAGAGACAAGAGAGGTAAGATCTACGCCTCATCAGTTTCTCCAGAGACCCCTGCTCTTTTCTGATGTTTTTGTTACCTGCCCTTGTTGTATTGCTTGCAATTGGATTATAGGGTGAGAGTATGAAATTCAGAATGAGATATGAATCTCATAGGCTATATCGAACCCGTGAGTTAGGAATTGAGTGCCTGGGATGCAATTGTTATGTGAATTGGATATGTTGATTGTGTTCTGACATGATTGAGGATACCCTGTTGTGGTATTATGCTTTGTACTTGCCTGTGTGTGCTTGTACGTGTCTGTGTGTCAGGATCCTGTTCCGGTGGCCATTCGGGGTAAGTGTTGATGCTCCTAGGGAGAAGAGAGGTTCTTACTGGTATGGGAGTTGTATGGGCGGCAAATCCCAGCAAGAGATCGCTGGAGGTCTGGTCCTTGTGTGGCCGGAACCTTGTCCTTGTGTGGTAGGAAGCCCTGGTAGGTATGTGACCTGGGATGCCCTAGTAGGTATGTGACTAGGGAAGACTTGTCCGTGTGGGGCTAGTCGACTTGTCTTTGCGAGGACAAGGTGATAGACTTACTGATTAGTTTGCGTGTTAACCATCTACCCTTTGTGCAGTAAGTCTTGGACAGCACAGGTGGAAGGGGATGGCCTTTCTTCTTCATTGCCGAGGGCAAATTGATGTGTTTCACCTGCCTATGTACTTCTGAGCTTTCGAAAATGTTTGCAGTCCTCCCTCAGCCATAGATTCAGCCCTAACCTCTTTTGATTGGTTTTTGAATTGCGTGATCCCCTTTAGTTGTTTAGGAATGATCTTATGTGAATTAGGAGATTTGTGTTTAGGGATTCTGTAGATCTTATGATGCTGTGACCCTACTGAGATTCTTGTAATCTCAAACCGTTGTTTTTACCCTTTTTCAGGCTTAGGTACATTCACTGTTCGTGGTACCAGTGTGTGAGATCAAGGCTGCACGGCAGGACAATATCGCATCACATATGCATACTTGTTACTTGCGCATATAACATGAATGATTGGGCAACTTTCTGGTTTATTTTAAGCACTCTTCTTTACTTGCTATTTCCGAATCTTGATGAAGAATTTCTTGCTGGTTATGCGGATCCCTATGGGACTTGTGTGTTATGAACCCAAAGATTTAATTTAAGATTTCCGCTGATGTTTTATTTACTCCGTATGATACCAGAACATGTGTCCAATGTCATGCTCCAATTGTTGATAAGCAATAAAACTGACAAGTTAAAAATCGATAGTTCATGATAAGCCTGGTGGGATTCAAGTAGGCCTTAGGTGTCATTTAGGCTTATTTGGGTTTCACGGAGATAATGACCTTAATCGGAGCAATTATTAATAGTTAGGAATTGGGGTCGTTACACTTACTAACTACAATTCTTTTAGTCTTAGGATTAAATAATCTATATCCTTTTAACTCTTCACTAACACCTAGAAGAATACAAGGAAAATTTTTATCATCTAATTTACCTCGTTTTGTTTTTGGAAAGTGCACATATGCCGCACAACCCCATACTCGAAAGTCATCAATTGATGGTTTCACTCCATCCCATGCTTCCTGAGAAGTAATATTTTTTACCGCAACAGTAGGACACCGATTCAGTAAGTAGAATGTCCCTATTTACAGTTTCAGTCCAAAAAGATTTAGGCATCTTCTTGGCTATTAGCATGCTACGCACCATGTTCATCACGATTCTGTTCTTTCTCTCTGCAACACCATTTTGATGGGGTGTGTAGGCTTTAGTAAGTTGTCGCTTGATCCCTTGTTCTTTACAGAAAGCCTTGAAATTGAATGAGTTGAACACACCACCTCTGTCTGTCCTTAAACATTTGATGCACTTTTCTACATCTTTTTCCACCATCTTCTTGAAGTTCTTAAAATATTCCAAGGCTTCTGATTTCTGTACCAACAAATACCCCCATGCTTTGCGACTATAATCATCAATGAAGCATAAAACATACCATTTTTCATTGTTAGAAACATGATCAATAGATCCACAAATGTCTGCATGAATACGCTCCAACACCTTGCTCTCCATTTACTCTTTTTAGGAATTGCATGTCGATGCTGTTTGCCGGTGAAACAATCGGTGCATATAGTCTTTGAATCTTCTAATTGTGGCAGCCCACATACCATCTTCTTAGATTGCAAAGTTCTCAGCCCCTTGTAACTTAAATGTTCGTATCGTTGGTGCCGAAGATATGTGAGGTCTAAGGACCCTGTGAATAAGCACTCTTCTGATTGTGGCTTAGTGATTGAAGAGCTCTTATTCAGGAGTATAAACATTCGATTTGCACTCATCCTTGTATGTGCAATTAGTCCTTTGTCAGGATGATATATGCTGTATGCCCCATTTTTTATGAAAATAGCAAGACCCTTCTCCTGTAGTTGTCCCACACTTAACAAGTTGTTTCGAATTTCATGAACATAATAAACATCCCTAATAACAAGGATAGTGCTATTAAATACCAGCTTCACATTACCCTTTCTGGCCACTGTCATTTTAGTGTTATTGCCACACTTCACTGAATGTTTAATTTCATCTACGAAGTTAGAGAATATACCTTTATCTCCACACATATGATTCGAACAACCTGAGTCAATATACCAAGCATCATTCCTCTTTGCATCATATTTTTCAATATGTGCCATTAACATGAGCTCTTCATCTGCATCCAACTGAATATAATTGTCTTCCTTATACCATTTTGGACACTCGTACTCAAAGTGTCCCATATTATGTGATGACTGTCGTGCGTTCACCAAAATAATCTTCCTCTTTTTGGACAAGTAGCTAGCAGCAAGGAAGGTCGAATCCTCAGGGAGATGGCTAAAATTTGGAAGTCTTAATGTAGAATCGGCCGTGGTCACGGTGTGCCCACGGTCGATAAGATCGACGGGTTATGGGTTCACAGTGATAGGTAGAGATTGAGTAAATAAGTGTAACGAATGGAAAATGAGAAATAAAGTTCTGACTCAAATGCTTTTGATATTCCTCGATTCAATCCATACCTAGACCGCCCATGATCACAGGCCTTCTGAAGATGTATTCGCGTCTTTTCTGTTGGATTCCGGTTAGTAGACTGCTCAATACGACTGAGCACTCCAGGGGGGTGGAACGTCCTCCGCCCTTTTGGGTTTAACTTCCCAGAAGACCTCACCCTCAGATTTGCTACGTAGTTAATCTAAGTGTGCTCTCTCGCCTTTAGTGTTTCACTCACCACCCACGGTTATCAGTGTTTGGTTTCTACTTTGTTGTGGAGTTGATCAGGCATCATAACATCATTATGCACAAAGAATGACGAGAAATAATAGAAGACATTGGATAACAGATGAAACGAGGCCTCACAAGGGTCCGACCTGGTTAATGAACTAAATCAAGGAAAAAGAAGTTCTAGCCCTCCATTGAGTTCTGGAGTAAAATCTATAAAGCTGTCTAAAACAAAGAGAAATCCCCAAAACTCTCCCTCTGGCCACAGGCGGCCAGGGTCTATATATACTATCTACCAAGATCTCGCAGGATCTGAATCAGATTACTGCCATATCAGTTAGGATCTCCCGCGATACCAGGCAGATTCTCGGTCCGTGATCACGGTCAGACCTCCGATCTTCCAGGCCAGCAGCTGTCGAATCGTGGCTTCTGATTCTCCTTCAGAAAATCCGCCTTTAAATCTTCAAAATATCCTGTGAATTCCTGCTTTCAGAGAAATCTTGTAAGATATCAGTAATAACTCCATAAACGTATATATTAGGAAATAGAAAGTGCTAACCGGCCGGTTTTTACGTAATGTAAAACCGCATTTTATCATACTGTCATTATGACACTTGAAGCACTCCACCATTGCTCTGTTGAAGATTTGGTGACCTCTTCCACATCCTCTCTCTCTTGGTGGTGCTCTTCCACGACCTCTACTTCCTCTACCTTCTACTCGATCTTCCACCTTGAGAGCTTGATCATATTCATGACTAATCACTCTCTTGAGTTTTTGCTCATGAATAACAAGAGAGCTTTGTAGTTGATCAACTGAGAGTGATTCAGTATTTTTGGACTCCTCGATTGACACTACCACGTAGGTAAACCTCTTTGTCAATGTTCGGAGAATTTTCTGAATTACTTTAGAATCAGGCATATCTTCTCCATTGCTTCTCATCTTGTTTGCTACTGCCATGACCTTGGCAAAATACTTTATAATCATCTCACCTTCTGTCATCCCTAGTACTTCAAAATCTCTTCTTAATGAGTTTAGAATGGATCTTTTCACTCGATCAATGGCTCTGAAGAGGTAGTGTTTCACTCTATGATCTTTCATCCTTTCATTCTCTAATTGCTCTTGTTCTGCATTCGTGAGCACTGTTCCTGGCTGAGGCTCCTCAACTCCATATTCAACCAATCTCCATAATCCTTTGGCTCGAAAGTAAATTCTCCATTAATTCACTCCAATGGTCATAATGAAGACCATCAAAGTGTGGAATCTTTGAAGAACTCTTCTCTTCACTCATCTTACAGTGTTTATATTCCTCTAGGTTATTCCCATTGGGGGCTCCGTTACCAATTTGTAGAATAAATAAGTGAAACAATGCACACCTTACTGTATCTTATTCAGGCTTTAAATAGCCTTTTCAGACCCATCATTAATATTCCAGTGGATCTTTTTTAAAAAAAAAAATAATAAATACAAAAAATGACCATTGGCAGAATGGTCGACAGCACTCCTAGTTTCATCATCCATGCCATGATAGAAAGCCTGAAGCAATTGGAAATTAGTATAGCCATGTCGTGGGCATGATGAGCAGAGTTTCTTAAATCTTCTCCAGTAGTCGTACAAGGTTTTAGCGTCATCCTGTCGTACCACAGCTATTTGCCGTCTGAGGTCATCTTCGACAGAAGGTGGGAAATATTCGTATAAGAACGCGTCTACCATTTCGTCCCACGTCCTGATGCATCCAGGGGGCATCTCACTAAGCCAGTCCTCGGCCTCTCCCTTTAAAGAGAAAGGGAACGAACGAAGCAGTACCTGATCCATTACCAAACCTTTTGGTTTAAAACTCGTACATTGATAGAGTTGTCGCAAGCTCACCAAAATAATCTTCCTCTTCTGAATAGGTAGCTAGTGGTAAGGAAGGTCGAATCCTCAGGGAGATGGTTTTAAGAGTTGGAAGTCTTTGAATTGGCCGTGGTCACGGTGTGCCCACGGTCAGTGAGAATGATGGGTTGTAAGATCTTGGAGGTGAGTAGAGGTTGTGTAACAAATGTAATGTGAGAAATAAAAGTGTAATACAGTTGCTTGTGATGTTCCTTGATTCAATTCACACCGAGACCTCCCCGTGATCACAGGTCTTCTAGGGATGTACTCACGTCTTTTCTGCTGGATTCCCGTGAGTGGGTTGCTCAGTACGACTGAGCACTCCAGAGGGCAGGAACGTCCTTCGCTCTTTCGTGTCCTACTTTCCAGAAAACCTCACCTCTGGATTAACAACGTAGTTAATCTGAGTATGCCCTCCGTCACTCTGGTTTCACTCACCACCCACGATTACAGTGTTTGGCTTCTAATTGTTATGGAGTTGATCATTCACCATGACATCAGTATGCTCAAGAATAACGAGGGATAACAAAAGAAACTGAGTAATATATTGAAAGGGACCTCACAAGGGTTAGTCCGGTAAATGAACTAAATCAAGGAAAGAATAAGTTTAGCCCTCCATTCGGTTCTGGATTAAACTTTTGAACAATTCTAAAACAAAGTGAAATCTCCTAATTTCTGTCTCCCCAACCACAGGCGGTCGGGGTCTCTATATACTATCTCTCAAGATCTCGCAGGATCAGAAACAGATTACTGCCATATTAGTTAGGATCTCCCGAGATATCAGGTCAGATTCTCGGTCCGTGGTCACGGTAAGATCTCCGATCTTCCAGGCAGCAGCTATCAAATCGCGGCTCCTGATTCTCTTTCGCGAAATCTGCCTTTAAATCTCCAAAATATCCTGTGAATTCCTGCTTTCAGAGAAATCTTGTAAGATACTAGTAATTAACTCCATAACCGCATATATTAGGGAAAAAAGTGCTAACCAGCCGATTATTACGTAACATGGAACCGCATATAATCATACTATCAAATATCCTCATACTTAAGTCATGCTTGTCCCTAAGCATGCATTCTAATCCAAAGAACGTGATGATCCACCTCAAGTAGCCTATCAGAGATATATTAAGCAGATAGAGAATTTCTCAAAACGGGTACATGCGAGAATTTAAACACACACAACTATGCGCTTGATCAAACCACACAGAAATTTCAGAACTATACTACCAAGGACCTCTCCTCGTTCATACCAGGTGTTAAATACCATAAGCTTGCCAAGCTTTCCAAACTCCCCTGCGGGGCTTTAATATATCTAAAAATCAATGGGGCTTTGTTCAGGGACTGAACCGTGGCCTTGGACAGGGGTATGATGGAAGAAGGCTATTTTGGCTTAGAGGGTGCCAACCAACCACTAGCTGTTTTGTTATCTTCCCTGACCCCTTTCTCTTGCCCAAGCACTTCCCGTGGGCTGTTTGCAGGGGATAGTTCTGCTTTCTGTTGCTTTTGTTTTCTTTTAGGTTGATCGTTGTTTCTGATTGCATCCTTTGTCTCCTTCTCTTTGGATTGTAATTCGTCATATATCAGGGGTAATGTCATTCCCCTTTTTCTTTGGCTTGCTTTTACTCATGGTGGAGGGAGGACATGCATATCAACCGTGATCACGGGGTGGTCATGGTGTGTCTTACTGGCACAGGTCAGGATTTCTTTCTTTGCTCGTTAGTAGTGGCTGGCCCTCAGGTTCTTTAGAGGCAGGAAAGAAAGTTGTTGCTTGGGTAAGAACAAGAATAGGCTTAGTCTCAAGCATGGCTCCTAATGAAATTGTGCAAAGGTCGGTTTTAACAAACAAAGGTCTATGTACGCAAGGTGTTATTCTAAATGCCCAAATCACATTTCTAGACATACTTACCATGTAGGTTTGTGAGGCAAAACTTGGCAAGTTCTAGATTTGTCCCCAAAGTATGAACCACTCAAAACAAATGCATTCCCAAAGTCTCCCATGTTATGCTATGTGGTTTTATCTCAAGCTAGCATAGTGAGTGTGCCTAAGTCAGGCCGTGACCCTGGTGAGGAAACTCAACATCTGAGCCTACACTCTGTAGAATCCAAGTGGTGGCAGGTCTAGTTCCTATGGCGTTGAACACATAAATAAGTACAGGGCATGAAAGAGCTAGAGGGTAATTATCAAGTATGACAAATGCAAGGGAACATGATGCGAAAATCGAAAAAAAACAAGCAATAAAAGCAATAAAAAAAAATTGAAATAAGCAATAATGAAAAATAATGAAATAAGCAATGGTACCCATATCCTCATACTTAAGTCATGCTTGCCCCTAAGCATAAAATAAGCACAAGGAATTGAAATACTGTGATAGTGGAACCTGGTCTGGGTGGCTAGACCCCTTAGTCACTCCCAGCATCCTCACTGGCTGCCAAGTCGTCAGCTGAGTCATCCGTGGGTAGCCCGAGGGCATGATTGATACTGGTACGGATTCGCAGCATCTGCGTTGTCAGCACCTTGATTCTTTTGTCCACGGATTGCATCCACGCAAGAATGTCCGGGTGGATCATGGCAGGGGTGGATGATGATGGTGGTAGATTGGAGGGTGATGGGGCTGATGGCTGTTGTTTTCGTGCACCTCCACCCACCGTGGGCTTACCGGGGGCACGGAATTGGTATCTCCCCTGTTCTGTTTGCATAAGCAGTCCCATATTGAGAAGACTGGCGGTATTCAGGGGAGCCATCTCATGCAGCCGCCTTAGGTTACCCGGGAGTGTAACCTTGAGTGCCTTCGCCAGATGCGTAATGATGCTCCCGAGGATCATTGGCTGACCCTTCTTTTGATGTTTTTCAAATTGTCTGGTCAGGAATACAGCCAAGTTGAGCTTGGTGGAAGTCTGCATGCACCATAAAATCAGGAGCTCCATTCGATTCAACGTGGTAGCCGCGTTTGGTCTACCTGAAAAACTGTAGGACAGGAATCGATGGATGTACAGGTAGGCAGGGCGGAGCAGATAATAATCTTTAGACCTCCCAGGATCATAGGCCGTGGGGCAGTTGGACCATTTCTTGTATAAGTCTGCCGGGTTGAAGTCCTGAGGTTCCTGTGTCCTCGCAGTGCGGGACTGAGCAAAACCCAGCAGAGAGTTGAATTGGGCGTACGACAAGCTAAAGGGCTGCCCGAGCAGTTGAAACTGGATGAGATCAGGAGTCCTCATACTGAATTCTGACGGCCGGTGGCACTGGAAGGTCGCATAGAAATCCAACATCAGCTCCATATAGGCTGGTTCATTGATATAGAAATAGGTTCGCCAGCCTATGTTATCGATCAATTCATCAATCTCCGCGGACAGGTTCAGTTCCGCCATCGTGTCGGGGCATAGGCACTTGCATTGGTATACTGCACGATGTCGGAACTCCTCATACTTGTCCTGTACACCTCGGGCGGATATTGGTGTTGAACGGCTCGTGGCCACGGCTTTCTCTTTTGCCTTTTTGCTGAGCCGTGGGGTAGGTGCAGCAGCCTTTCGTTTCCGAAATCGGCGGCTAGTTCTGGACGATGGTCCTGCTAAGTCAGCCAGAGGAACATCAGAGTCCTCTAGCTCATAATCACTGCCTGATAGTGATTGGGCAGGAGCAGGGTGTGTAGGAGCAGCAGCTGGAACTCGGGACGCATCGTCTCCTGTGGGCGCGGACGACTCAGATGACCAAGTAACGTCCTCGTCATCATGTACGGGAACTTGAGGCGCAGCCCCGCCCGTGGTCTCGGAGGACCAATCAACATCATTATCAGAAATTTGAATTGAAGGACGAGTTTCCAGCTCTGTTACCTCGGCCATTGGACATGGTATGTCCTCCGCATTTGTCTGTACTGGAGGAGCGACATCCTGGGAGGTTGATGGGGGCTCTGGCTCCATAGTCTCTGGCATGGGTCGAAGTTCCCCACGATCCTCCAAGAAATCAGGGTATATCTCCTCTAGGGCCGCCATATCAGCCGCGTCCTGGGCCGAACCGTCTGGAGTGGAAAGCACAGGAGTGCTCGGCTGGCTCCCTGCTGGGCTCAGTGGCGGGGTAATGAGTATCGGGTTTGTGGTGGTGCTACCCTCGACAGGAGAGGGGTCTCCACGACCACGTGGCGTCGGCTGATCAGGTAGAATCGGCCGTGGGTTCGCCGTGGGTACGTCCTTCATGGGTGAGTCGGGCAGGACTGTAGAAGTTGCAATGGGGACGGATGCCTCTGCTGTTGTCTCCATTGACAATGTGTCTAACGGAGGGATATCGAGAACCATTGCATCAGGGACGAGGCCTTGCGCAATACGGTCGATCACCGTCCTTTGAATCACAATGGCACGGGTTAGGGCGTGGCGCCGTTGTAATTCGTCCATCGCTGTTTGCACAGAGCCGAATGTCGGAACCCTGGGTGCGGGCCGAGAGGATCGCCGGGTGTAGGTGCGCCGTCCGGTTGGTGTGGTGTCTGGTAGTGAGCCTTTGCGTGGAGGTGCCATGGCGTGAGTGCAGAGAGGACGTTAGGGCTAATCGCTGAGGTTTTTGGGGGTTTTGGTAGGGGTTTGGGTGCCTTCGTCTTTAATTCCGCCTGGGGCATTAAGTAGTGCTCGGTTATACCCCTCCCTCTTGTGTCTAAGTGTGTGACTGGCTCCCAAATTCCTGAAATAAAACATAAACAACAAACAAAATTAAAACTGCTGGGTTGCCTCCCAGGAGCGCCTTTGGTTAATGTCGTTTGGCCCGACTTATTGATGATACTGTAGTATCATTGGTAACCTGGAAGAGTCTCTGCAGGTAATTCATAGAAAGGTTTAAGTCTGTTAGCATTGACTTTAAAAACCTTTCCAGTGTCCTGGCTTTTAATTTCAACAGCACCGTGGGGATAGACCGTGGTCACGGTGAAGGGTCCTATCCACTTTGAGCGTAATTTTCCTGAAAAGATTTTAAATTTGGAATGGTATAGCAATACCTGTTGCCTTTCAATAAAATGCTTGCGCCGAATGCTCTTGTCATGGTAGTGCTTGACCTTTTCCTTGTATATTTTTGAACTGTCGTAAGCATTAAGTCTCAGCTCCTCAAGCTCTCCTAATTGTAACAGCCTCTCCTCCCCAGCTTGTGAAAATTCCTGGTTGCACTGGCGGATAGCCCAGTAAGCTCGGTGTTCAATCTCTACTGGAAGGTGACAGGCTTTTCCAAATACGAGGCGGAAGGGGGTAGTTCCAATTGGAGTTTTGTATGCGGTCCGGTATGCCCAAAGTGCATCATCAAGCCTGAGGCTCCAGTCCTTCCGGTTAGGATTGACTGTTTTCTGGAGTATAGACTTGACTTCCCTGTTCGTGACCTCCGCCTGTCCATTGGTTTGTGGATGATAGGCTGTGGAAGTTTTGTGCACCACACCATATTTCTTCATTAGATTCCGGAAAAGTTGATTGCAAAAGTGTGTGCCACGATCACTAATGATGGCCCTTGGCACTCCATATCGACAGAGGATGTTCTTACGGATAAATTCTACCGTGGTCTTGGCACTATTGTCTCTTGTGGCTTTTGCCTCTGCCCATTTTGAAACATAGTCCACAGCAAGAATGATGTATTGGAAGCCAGATGAGGTTGGAAAAGGACCCATAAAGTCGATTCCCCATACATCAAAAACTTCACATA
The DNA here is from genome assembly GCA_019739055.1 of Passiflora organensis. Taxonomy (NCBI): domain Eukaryota; kingdom Viridiplantae; phylum Streptophyta; class Magnoliopsida; order Malpighiales; family Passifloraceae; genus Passiflora; species Passiflora organensis. The sequence goes on along the minus strand of JAEPBF010000223.1, from coordinate 2,664,151 downwards.
CAAGGATAGGCTGTAGGGGGGCTGCATCTCGATGGCTCAAAGTACCCTCTCGTTGGCATCTGGGACAAGCCTTGCAAAACCTGTAAGAATCATTGAACAAGGTGGGCCAAAAGAACCCGCTTTCCAGAATTTTCCTAGCGGTTCTCCGGGGTCCGAAATGTCCCCCACATGCTTCATCATGGCAGGCACGTATGATTGCATTATGTTCTTCCTTGGGTACACATCTCCTGATTATTTGGTCATTGCAAAAGCGCCATAGGTATGGATCATCCCATACGTATAATCGTGACTCCCTCACTATCTTGGCAGCTTCGTTTCTTGTCAAGTGATCAGGCAGCTTGTTAGTAACAATAAAATTGACAATGTCAGCATACCAGGGAATGGATATGGCTACAGCAAGCATGAGATGCTCATCTGGAAAGGTCTCTTGAATTGGCCGTGGTCACGAGCCTGCTAAGATGATCGGCAACGTAGTTTTCAGCGCCCTTCTTATCCTTGATGGTGATGTCAAATTCTTGCAAGAGTAGTATCCATCTGATCAACCGCGGTTTGGACTCCTTTTTAGCCATCAAGTATCTGAGAGCAGAATGGTCCGAATAGACCGTGACCTTGGTCCCTAACAGGTAGGGTCGAAACTTCTCTAAAGCAAAAACTATTGCTAGGAGCTCCTTTTCCGTAGTGGTATAATTTACTTGAGCAGCGTCCAGCATTCTGGAGGCATAATAGATCACGTGGGGGTCACGGCTTATTCTTTGCCCAAGTACTGCACCTATCGCGTAGTTACTGGCGTCACACATTAACTCAAAGGGCAGTGACCAATCTGGGGGTTGTATGATTGGGGCAGAGATTAGCAACCTTTTAATCTTGTCAAAAGCCTGTCTGCATTCTTCATTGAAATCAAAGTCCATATCCTGCTGGAGCAATCGGCACATTGGCTGAGTTATTTTGGAGAAATCTTTGATGAATCGTCGGTAAAAGCCTGCATGACCCACGAACGACCTGATTTCTCTGGTTGTTGTGGGGTAGGGTAGGGCCTTGATGACTTCTATCTTGGCTTGATCAACTTGGATACCCTCTGATGAGACAATGTGTCCCAAGATCAACCCCTTGTCTACCATAAAATGGCATTTCTCATAATTGAGGACTAGGTCCTTTTCTATGCATCGCTGTAAAATCTTCGTGAGGTTGGCTAAACAGGCTTGGAAGGAATCTCCATATACAGTAAAGTCATCCATGAACACCTCGATTATGTCCTCAACATATTCCGAAAAAATGCTGACCATACATCGTTGAAAAGTTGCCGGTGCGTTGCATAGACCGAAAGGCATTCGTCTGTAAGCAAATGTGCCGAATGGACAAGTAAATGTTGTCTTTTCCTGATCCTCTGGAGCTACTGGAATTTGGTGGAAACCTGAGTAACCATCGAGACAGCAGTAGTGACTTTTTCCAGCTAACCTTTCAAGCATCTGGTCGATGAAGGGAAGTGGGAAATGGTCCTTCCGTGTAGCCTTGTTTAACCTTCTGTAATCGATGCAGACTCGCCACCCATTTTGAACTCTCGTGGGCACGGCTTGCCCACGGTCATTTTGAACTACCGTGACCCCGGTCTTTTTAGGCACCACTTGCACTGGACTGACCCATTTGCTATCGGAAATCGGGTATATCATACCCGCATCTAGTAATCTCAACACCTCTTTCTTTACTACCTCCATCATTGGTGGATTGAGCCTTCTCTGTGCATCTCGGGTAGGTCGTGCTTCATCTTCCAGTAGGATTCGGTGCATACAAACAGCGGGATTGATTCCTTTCAGGTCCGCCAAAGTCCACCCAATGGCTTGTTTGTAGGCTTTAAGCACGGTTGTCAATTGCACATGTTCTTCCATTGATAGCTTGCTGGATACTATTACTGGAAGGGTGTTGTTTTCGCCTAGGTAGGCATACTGCAAATGTGATGGTAGTGGCTTCAGGTCCAGGGTTGGTGGTTGCTCTATGCTTTGGCGTAACTTCTCGTGCTCGTCTGGGAGGTTGACATACTTCACGTGTGGTAGATCTACCGTGGTCATGGTAAGGTCACGGAGAGCGTCGATCAGTAGGTCGTCCATTTCAGTGCTTGCCTCTTCGAAACCTTCGATCTCTATGCTGTCTTCCAGAGCAATCTGTAACTTTTCCGCGTTGCATGTTCTGGAGGCTGTTTGAACTAGTTCGTCGATAGCGTCTAGGGCAAATAGAGAGGCTCCAGGATCCGGATGTCTCATAGCTTCAGATATACTGAAGGTCACGGTATCCTCATCAAATTCCATTGACAGAGTACCTTGATGGACATCAATCTTCGTCCTAGCTGTCTTCAGAAAAGGACGTCCGAGTAGTATCAACTGTTGTCCAACATTTTCCATCTCCAGTACAAAGAAATCCGCTGGGAATACCAATCCCTTAATCTGTACTAACAAGTCTTCAACTACTCCGGCTGGATGAACCACTGATCGGTCAGCGAGCTGAATTATCACGCCAGTTTTCTTCAATGTTCCAAGGTTGAGAGTCTTATACACAGACATTGGCATTACGTTGATTGATGCACCCAGGTCGCACATAGCTTGTGCTATTTGGACCCCTCCAATCTTCAGTGGAACAGAAAACATTCTCGGGTCGTTGCATTTTTGGGGTATGTTTTTCTGAAGGACTGCTGACACAACTTCTCCCACCGTGATCTTGGCATGATCAGACAATCGCCTTTTGTTGGTGCATAGTTCCTTCAAGAATTTAGCAAATTTTGGAATTTGCTTTATCGTCTCTAGAAGTGGAATATTGACTTCCACTTTTCGGAAGATGTCTAGGATGGCCTGCTCCTCTTGATTCTTTTTATTCTTTGCTAACCTGGCAGGGAATGGTGGAGGTATCGTGATCACGGGCCTAGGCTGCACTTCGAGTTCGTTTTCAACTTCCGCTTCACCGTCCTGTGGCACCGTCCTTGGTCGAGACAAGGGTGTCTCCGACGTGTCAATTCTTACTGAGGTAGGTTGTGGGGCGTTCATCGCTTTTGGTTGTCTGACCTGCACCTGTGGTGGCTCCGGAAGCTCTTTTCCAGACCTGAGAGTAATAGCGCTAACATTATGTTTGGGGTTAGTTTCAGGTTGCGCAGGTAACTTACCTTCCCGTGCGTTCTGAGCGTTTTGGCTGGCCAGCTGTTGTTGCGCAAATAATTGCTGGTTCAGTGTCACTTGCTTCAGGGCCTCCCATATTTTGTCCAACTCCTCCTGATGGTTACGGCTTGACGAACCCTTCTCGTAGGTGGCTCCGGATCTGTGGTCAGGTCCTCGGTGGTTGGTCTGTTGCTCTTGTGCTCCGCCATCATAAGGCGGGTTTGGATAGGCCTTCCTTGGTTCGTAAAACCCACCTGGTTTGCCGGAAAATTCTGGGTTCCTACGGTACGGAGGGACATACTGATTGTATGCGTTTGCATCTTGAATCTCATTGTTGAGGACTTTGGGGCACTGGTCTGTACCGTGATCACGGTTCCCACAGAACTCACATGGCCTTGCTTGAAGTTGTGAAACATACTTATGGAATGCGTTGCCCACGGTTTTGTCGATTATCTTCTGTAGGTCTGCTTCTGCTATGACCGTGGTGGCTGCTGCAGCTGTTCTCGTGGATGATTTTGGAGGTGATCTCCCCCGCCTTACACGGTGCTTGGCTCCCTTTATCATGTTGAGAATAAGATCTTTAGCTCTTCGGGAGTCAAGGGAGAGTAAGTAGCCATTAGCAGAATGGTCTACAGCACTCCTAGTTTCGTCGTCCATGCCATGATAGAAAGCTTGAAGCAACTGGAAATTAGTGTAGCCATGCCGTGGGCATGCTGAGCAGAGTTTCTTAAATCGTCGCCAGTAATCATACAAAGTTTCTGCGTCATCCTGTCGCACCACAGCTATTTGCCGTCTGAGGTCATCTTCGACAGAAGGTGGGAAATATTCGTATAGGAATGCATCTACCATTTCATCCCATGTCCTGATGCATCCAGGGGGCATCTCGCTAAGCCATTCTTCAGCCTCTCCTTTTAAGGAGAAAGGAAACGATCGGAGCAGTACCTGATCCATGACCAAACCTTTTGGCTTAAAACTTGTACATGCCATCTCAAACTTTCTCAAGTGTTCGTTTGGGTCTTCACGGGCTCGTCCATGGAAGAAAGGCAACGTTTGCAGAAGTCCAGGCTTCATTTCATAATTAACATCTCTATCATTCTCGTGGATAATACACATTGGTCTTCTAAATCTACCGGTCCCCCCCATTTCTTCCATTGGGATGAGTTGAGCGTCATCCTCTTCTTCGTCAGCTAGAAAGGCATCGAGTACCTTGTAAGGTCGTCTTCTTTCCACCTCATCATTTACCTGAGGAGGATCCTCATGTCCTACTGGTGGGTCCTCATGATTCCCTGCTCTATTCTGGTTATCCGCCATTGGTGGAGCCGGTATATGAACTGGAGAAGGAGGATTGCTTGAGGACGAGTCGACCGTGATCTCAGTATGGTCACGGTCACCTGCTTGATGAGAACTTGATGCCGTAGAACTGGATGCGGCTGACGCGAACCAGTTTTGTCTTCTTCTAGAGTTGTTCAGCCGACAGGTTGATTCAATTTCTGGGTCGAAGGGAAGTAAGGGTCCTGTCCGGCCCGAACGGGTCATATACTGTTAAGAATTCCAAATCTTGATTTGCCGTCTCCCCGGCAACGGCGCCAATTTGATAGAGTTGTCGCAAGCTCACCAAAATAATCTTCCTCTTCTGAATAGGTAGCTAGTGGTAAGGAAGGTCGAATCCTCAGGGAGATGGTTTTAAGAGTTGGAAGTCTTTGAATTGGCCGTGGTCACGGTGTGCCCACGGTCAGTGAGAATGATGGGTTGTAAGATCTTGGAGGTGAGTAGAGGTTGTGTAACAAATGTAATGTGAGAAATAAAAGTGTAATACAGTTGCTTGTGATGTTCCTTGATTCAATTCACACCGAGACCTCCCCGTGATCACAGGTCTTCTAGGGATGTACTCACGTCTTTTCTGCTGGATTCCCGTGAGTGGGTTGCTCAGTACGACTGAGCACTCCAGAGGGCAGGAACGTCCTTCGCTCTTTCGTGTCCTACTTTCTAGATATCCTCACCTCTGGATTAACTAACGTAGTTAATCTGAGTATGCCCTCCGTCACTCTGGTTTCACTCACCACCCACGATTACAGTGTTTGGCTTCTAATTGTTATGGAGTTGATCATTCACCATGACATCAGTATGCTCAAGAATAACGAGGGATAACAAAAGGAACTGAGTAATATATTGAACAGGACCTCACAAGAGTTGGCCCGGTAAATGAACTAAATCAAGGAAAGAATAAGTTTAGCCCTCCATTCGGTTCTGGAGTAAACTTTTGAACAATTCTAAAACAAAGTAAAATCTCCTAATTTTTGTCTCCCCCAACCACAGGCGGTCGGGGTCTCTATATACTATCTCTCAAGATCTCGCAGGATCAGAAACAGATTACTGCCATATTAGTTAGGATCTCCCGAGATATCAGGTCAGATTCTCGGTCCGTGGTCACGGTAAGATCTCCGATCTTCCAGGCAGCAGCTATCAAATCGCGGCTCCTGATTCTCTTTCGCGAAATCTGCCTTTAAATCTCCAAAATATCCTGTGAATTCCTGCTTTCAGAGAAATCTTGTAAGATACCAGTAATAACTCCATAACCGCATATATTAGGAAATAAAAAGTGCTAACCAGCCGATTATTACGTAACGTAGAACCGCATATAATCATACTATCATACATGCCATCTCAAATTTCCTCAGGTGCTTGTTTGGGTCTTCACGGGCTCGTCCATGGAAGAAAAGCAAAGTTTGAAGGAGCCCGGGCTTCATTTCATAATTAACATCTCGATCATTCTCGTGAATGATGCACATTGGTCTTCTAAATCTACCGGTTCCCCCCATTTCTTCCATTGGAATGAGTTGGGCTTCATCCTCTTCTTCATCAGCGAGAAAGGCATCTAGTACCTTGTAAGGTCTTCTTCTTTCGACCTCATTATTCACTGGAGGAGGATCCTCTAGTGGAGGATCTCCTATTGGTGCTGGTGAATCCCCATGGTTCCTTGCTCTGTTTGGGTCTTCAGCCATTGGACAGGTCGGTATATGAATTGGAGAAGCTGGATTGTTTGGTGATGAGCTGACCGTGATATCGGGCTGGTCACGGTAACTTGTTTGATTAGAACTTGACGCTGCAGCAGATGTAGACGGGTCTCGTCTTCGTCTAGAGTTATTCAGCCGACAGGTCGACTCAATTTCTAGGTCTAGAGGCAACAAAGGTCCTGTTCGGCTTGAATAGGTCATATACTGTAAGAATTCCAAACTTTTATCTGCCGTCTCCCCGGCAACGGCGCCAATTTGATGACTATCGTGCGTTCACCAAAATAATCTTCCTCTTTTTGGACAGGTAGCTAGCAGAAAGGAAGGTCGAATCCTCAGGGAGATGGCTAAAATTTGGAAGTCTTAATGTAGAATCGGCCGTGGCCACGGTGTGCCCACGGTCGATAAGATCGACGGGTTATGGGTTCACAGTGATAGGTATAGATTGAGTAAATAAGTGTAACGAATGGAAAATGAGAAATAAAGTTCTGACTCAAATGCTTTTGATATTCCTCGATTCAATCCATACCTAGACCGCCCATGATCACAGGCCTTCTGAAGATGTATTCGCGTCTTTTCTGTTGGATTCCGGTTAGTAGATTGCTCAGTACGACTGAGCACTCCAGGGGGGTGGAACGTCCTCCGCCCTTTCGGGTTTAACTTCCCAGAAGACCTCACCCTCAGATTTGCTACGTAGTTAATCTGAGTGTGCTCTCTCGTTTTTAGTGTTTCACTCACCACCCACGGTTATCAGTGTTTGGTTTCTACTTTGTTGTGGAGTTGATCAGGCACCATAACATCATTATGCACAAAGTATGACGAGAAATAACAGAAGATATTGGATAACAGATGAAACAAGGCCTCACAAGGGTCCGGCCTGGTTAATGAACTAAATCAAGGAAAAAGAAGTTCTAGCCCTCCATTGAGTTCTGGAGTAAAATCTATAAAGCTGTCTAAAACAAAGAGAAATCCCCAAAACTCTCCCTCTGGCCACAGGCGGCCAGGGTCTATATATACTATCTACCAAGATCTCGCAGGATCTGAATCAGATTACTGCCATATCAGTTAGGATCTCCCGCGATACCAGGCAGATTCTCGGTCCGTGATCACGGTCAGACCTCCGATCTTCCAGGCCAGCAGTTGTCGAATCGTGGCTTTTGATTCTCCTTCAGAAAATCCGCCTTTAAATCTTCAAAATATCCTGTGAATTCCTGCTTTCAGAGAAATCTTGTAAGATATCAGTAATAACTCCATAAACGTATATATTAGGAAATAGAAAGTGCTAACCGGCCGGTTTTTACGTAATGTAAAACCGCATTTTAGCATACTGTCAAATATCCTCATACTTAAATCATGCTTGTCCCTAAACATGCATTCTAGTCCAAAGAAACTTGATCATTCACCTTAAGTAGCCTATCAGAGATATATTAATCAGAAAGAGAATTCCTCAAAACGGGTGCATGCGAGAATTAAAACACACACAACCATGCGCTTGATCAAACCACACAGAAATTTCAGAACTACACTACCAAGGACCTCTCCTCATTCACACCAGGTTCTAAATACCATAAGCTTGCCAAGCTTTCCAAACTCCCCTGCTTGCCTAAGTAAGCCTAAAGATCAATGGAGCTTTGGTCAGGGACTGAACCGTGGCCTTGGACAGGGGTGTGATGAAAAAGGCTATTTGGCTGAGAGAGTTGCAACCAACCACTAACCGTTTTGTTACCTTTCCTGGCCTGTTTCTCTTGCCCAAGCACTTCCCGCGAGCTTTTTGCAGAGATAGTTCTGCATTCTTCTGTTTTTCTCTTAGGTTGAGCATTATTTCTGATTGTACCCTTCATCTCCCTCTCTTCGTGTTTTAATTCGTCAGATGTCTGGGGTAATGTCATTCCCCTTGTTCGTCCGCTTTCTTGTTCACATGGTGGAGGAGGGCCTGTATATCAACCGTGGTCACGGTGCGGTCATGGTGCATATTTCTGGGGCCGGTCAGGATTTCTTTCTTTGTTGGTTGGTGAATGGCTGGCCACCCTCAGGTTTTCTAGGAGTGGGAGAGAGAGCTGTTTCCTGGGTTACAACAAAAATAGGCTTAGGCTCAAGGATGGCTCCTAATGGTATTGTTCAAGGGTCGGTTTCAACAAACAAAGGTCTATGTATGCAAAGGTTTTCATCTAAGTGCCCAAATCACGTCTCTAGGCATGCTTACGATGTAGGTTTATGAGGCAAACTTGGCAAGTTCTAGATTTGTTCCCTGAGTATGAACCACTCATAAAAATTTGTTCAAGTCTCCCATGTTATGCTATGTGGTCTTATTGCAAGCTAGCATAGTGAGTGTGCCTAAGTCAGGCAGTGACCCCGGTGAGAAGAAATTCAACATCTGAACCTACACCTCTGTGGTGTCCAAGTGGTGGCTGTAAGTTCCTACGGCTTTGAACACATAAATAAGTATATGGCATGAAATAGCTAGAGGATAATTATCAAGTATGGCAAATGCAAAGGAACATGAGACGAAAACTGGAAAAACAAACATGAAAGATAACAAACAAAAAAAAATATAAGCACAAAAATAAGCAAATAAGCACAGTGGTTATGGGTACCCATATCCTCATACTTAAGTCATGCTTGCCTCTAAGCATGCATAAGAGAAGTACAAGGAATAGAAATACTGCAGTAGTGGAACCTAGCCTGGGTTTGCTAGACCCTTTAGGCAGCCCCAGCATCCTCGGAGTCGTCAAGGTCTTCAGTTGAATCATCCGTGGGTAGTCCGAGGGCACGGTTGACACTTGTGCGGAGTGCCTGCATGTGGCGTGTCAGCGATGTTAGTCTCTGGTCCATAGATCGCATCCACGCCAGAAGGTCTGGATACAGCATGGCTGAGGCGGATGGTGATGGTGGCAGGTTTGAAGTGGACGGAGCCGAGGTCGTCCTGGAACGTGGTCCTCCTCCCACTGCAGGCTTACCGGGGGCACGGAATTGGTACCCCCCTTGATCGGATTGCAGCAGCAGTCCCATGTTCAGGAGACTGGCTATGTTCAGGGGCACCATCTCGTGGACCAACCGCAGATTACTCGGGAGCTTAACCTTCAGTGCTTTCGCCAAATGGGTGATGATGCTCCCGAGGATCAATGGCTGAGCCTTCTTCTGATGTTTCTGAAATTGTCAGGTCAGGAACACAGCCAGGTTCGGCTTTGTGTTCATCTGCATGCACCAGAGGATGAGAAGCTCCAGTCTATTTAGTGTGGCAGCTGCATTTGGTCTGCCGGAGAAGCTGTAGGCCAGGAATCTGTGGAGGTATAGGTATGCGGGACAGAGCAGGTAGTAGTCTTTTGACCTGTCAGGGTCATAGGCTGTGGGGCAGTTGTACCACTCCTTGTACAACTCTGCTGGATTGAAGTCCTGAGGTTCCTGTGTGATTGCAGTTCTAGTTTTTAAGTATGCTTCTGGTTTCCAAAATCAGCAATGAGGTACCTGAATAATTACATAAACAACAAGCGAAATTAAAACAAAAACTGCTAGGTTGCCTCCCAGAAGCGCCTCTGTTTAGTGTCGTTTGGCTCGACTTATTGTTGATACTTTTGTATCACTGGTACTCTGGAACCGCAAGATCTTGTCTTGCGTCCTCAGCAGGTAGTTCATAGAATGGTTTGAGCCTGTGAGCGTTGACTTTAAAAATCTTCCCTGTTTCGTGGCTCACAATTTCAACAGCACCGTGAGGGTAGACCGTGATGACGGTGAAGGGTCCTATCCATTTAGAGCGCAATTTTCCTGCAAAAATTTTGAATTTCGAATGGTATAGCAAAACTTGTTGTCCCATAGCAAAGTGCTTACTTCGGATGTTCTTGTCATGGAAATGTTTAACCTTCTCCTTGTATATCTTCGAACTATCGTAGGCGTGAAGTCTCAGCTCCTCAAGTTCTCCTAACTGCAACAGCCTCTCCTCCCCAGCTCTTGAGAACTCCTGGTTGCATTGTCGGATAGCCCAGTAAGCTTTGTGTTCGATTTCTACCGGAAGGTGACAAGCTTTCCCAAAGATGAGGCGAAAAGGAGTAGTTCCGATTGGGGTTTTATACGCAGTCCTGTATGCCCAAAGCGCGTCATCAAGCCTGAGGCTCCAGTCTTTCCGGTTAGGATTGACTGTTTTCTGGAGTATGGATTTAACTTCCCTGTTGGTGACCTCAGCTTGACCATTGGTTTGTGGATGGTAGGCTGTGGAAGTTTTGTGTACCACACCATATTTCTTCAGTAGATTCCGGAAGAGCTGATTGCAAAAAGTGCTTACCGCGATCACTGATGATGGCTCTAGGCACTCCATATCGGCAGAAGATTCTCTTGCGGATGAATTCCACCGTGGTCTTGGCACAATTGGTTCTGGTGGCTTTCGCCTCTGCCCATTTTGAAACATAATCCACAGCAAGAATGATGTATGTGAAGCCAGAGGAGGATGGAAAAGGGCCCATAAAGTCGATTCCCCACACATCAAAAACTTCACACACAAGAATGGGCTGTAGGGGTGCTGCATCTCGATGGCTTAAAGTACCTTCTCGTTGGCATCTGGGACACGCTTTGCAGAACCTGTAGGAATCATAGAATAAAGTGGGCCAAAAGAACCCACTTTCCAGGATCTTCCTAGCGGTTCTTCGTGGTCCGAAATGTCCTCCACATGCCTCATCATGGCAGAAGCGTATGATTGATTGATGCTCTTCCTTGGGTACACATCGCCTGATCATCTGGTCATTGAAAAAATGCCATAGGTAGGGATCATCCCATATGTATAATCGTGACTCCCTCATGATCTTGGCAGCTTCATTTCGTGTCAAGTGGTCGGGTAACTCATTAGTAACAAGAAAATTGACAATGTCAGCATACCAGGGGATGGATATGGCTTCTGTAAGCATGAGATGCTCGTCTGGAAAAGTCTCTTGAATTGGTCGGGGTTCGGCCGTGGTCACGAGCCTGCTAAGGTGATCTGCAACATAGTTTTCAGCTCCCTTCTTATCTTTGATGGTGATGTCGAATTCTTGTAAGAGCAATACCCATCGGATTAGCCGTGGTTTAGACTCCTTTTTGGCCATCAGGTATCTGAGAGCGGAGTGGTCTGAGTAGACCGTGACCTTGGTCCCTAGTAGGTAAGGTCGGAATTTCTCCAGGGAAAAGACTATTGCCAGGAGCTCTTTTTCCGTGGTTGTGTAGTTTACTTGAGCAGTGTCCAGCATCCTGGAGGCATAATAGATCACGTGGGGGTCGCGGCCTATTCTTTGCCCAAGCACTGCGCCTATGGCATAATTACTGGAGTCACACATCAGTTCAAATGGCAGTGACCAGTCTGGGGGTTGTATGATTGGGGCAGAGATCAGCAATCTTTTAATTTTGTCGAAGGCCTGCCTACATTCTTCGTTGAAATCAAATTCTTCATCCTGTTGTAATAATCGGCACATTGGCTGAGTTATCTTGGAGAAGTCTTTTATGAATCGTCGGTAAAAGCCTGCATGGCCTACGAATGACCTGATTTCCCTGGTTGTTGTGGGGTAAGGTAAGGTCTTGATGACTTCTATCTTGGCCTGATCAACTTGGATTCCTTCTGATGAGACAATGTGTCCCAAAATCAGCCCTTTGTCGACCATAAAATGACATTTCTCGTAGTTGAGGACGAGATCCTTTTCTATGCACCGCTGCAGAATTTTCGTGAGGTTGGTTAGACAGACTTGGAAGGAGTCCCCATATACAGTAAAGTCGTCCATGAACACCTCGATTATGTTTTCTACGTACTCCGAAAAAATGCTGACCATGCATCGTTGGAAAGTTGCCGGTGCATTGCATAGACCGAAGGGCATATGTCTGTAAGCAAATGTGCCAAATGGACATGTGAACGTTGTCTTCTCCTGATCCTCTGGAGCTACGGGAATCTGATGAAAGCCTGAGTAACCATCTAGACAACAGTAGTGACTCTTTCCAGCTAACCTTTCGAGCATCTGATCGATGAAAGGAAGTGGAAAATGGTCCTTCCTAGTTGCCTTGTTTAACCTCCTGTAATCTATGCAGACTCGCCATCCATTTTGGACTCTCGTGGGCACAGCTTGCCCACGGTCATTCTGGACTACCGTGACTCCGGTCTTCTTAGGCACCACTTGTACTGGGCTTACCCATTTACTATCGGAAATCGGATATATCATACCTGCATCTAGTAATCTCAGTACTTCTTTCTTCACCACCTCCATCATTGGCGGGTTTAGTCTTCTCTGTGCATCTCGGGTGGGTTGCGCGTCATCCTCTAGCAAGATTCTGTGCATACAAACAGCGGGGTTGATTCCTTTAAGATCTGCTAAAGTCCATCCGATGGCTTGTTTGTATGCCTTGAGTACTGCTGTTAACTGCGCATGTTCTTCCATAGATAGCTTGCTGGAGACTATTACTGGAAGGGTGTTGTTCTCACCTAGGTAGGTATATTGCAGATATGACGGTAGTGGCTTCAGGTCCAAAGCTGGCGAGTAAACTATGCTCAGTTGTAACTTCTCGTGCAAAACTGGGAGCTGAACATAATTCGCATGAGGTGGCTCTACCGTGGTCGTGGTAAGGTCACGAAGAGCGTCGATCATCAGGTCATCTACTTCGGTGCTTGCATCCTCAAAACCTTCGATCACTATACTGTCTTCCAGAGCAACTTGCAATCTGTCAGTATCGTATGTCCTGGAAGCAGTCTGAACAAGTTCGTCTATGGTGTCCATGGCATATATAGTGATTCCAGGATCTGGGTGTCTCATGGCTTCAGATATACTGAAGGTCACGGTATCCTCATCAAACTCCATTGACAGAGTACCTCGATGGACATCAATTTTTATTCTTGCTGTCTTTAGAAAAGGCCTTCCGAGTATAATCAATTGTTGTCCATCGTTTTCCATCTCTAGTACAAAGAAGTCTGCTGGGAATACCAATCCTTTTATCTGTACTAACAAGTCTTCAACCATTCCAGTTGGATGCACCACTGATCTGTCAGCTAGCTGAATTACAACTCTAGTTTTCTTCAATCTCCCGAGGTTGAGAGTCTTGTACACAGACAGAGGCATCACATTGATTGATGCGCCCAAGTCGCACATAGCTTGTGCTATGTGGACGCCTCCAATTTTTAGTGGGACTGAAAACATTCCCGGATCGTTGCATTTCTGGGGCATGTTTTTCTGGAGGACTGCAGACACAACCTCTCCCACCGTGACCTTGGCATGATCAGACAGTTGTCTTTTGTTGGTGCACAGCTCTTTCAGGAATTTAGCAAATTTTGGAATTTGCTTTATTGTCTCCAGAAGCGGTATTGACTTCCACTTTCCGAAAAATATTTAGAATGGCTTGCTCTTCTTGATTCCTTTTGTTCTTTGCTAATCTGGCAGGGAACGGTGGTGGTACCGTGATCACGGGCTTGGGCCGCACTTCAATTTCTTTTTCAACTTCTGCTTCGTTGTCTTGCGGTATTGTTTTCGGCTGAGACGAGGGTATCTCCGAAGTGCCAGCTCCTTCTTGAGTAGGTTATGGTTCCTCCGGAATCTTAGTTTGTCTGACCTGCACCTGTGGTGGCTCCTGAAGCTCTTTTCCAGACTTGAGAATGATAGCACTAACATTATGCTTGGGGTTAGTTTCAGGTTGTGCAGGTAACTTACCTTCCCTCGCATTCTGAGCATTTTGGTTGGCCAGTTGTTGTTGTATGAGTAATTGTTGGTTCAGTGTCACTTGCTTCAGGGCATCCCATACTTTGTCTAATTCCTCCTGATGGTTGCGGCTGGAAGATCCCCTCTCGTAAGTGGCTTCTGATCTGTGCTCTGGATACGGTCTCACGTCAGATCCTCAGTGGTTGGTTTGTCGCTCTTGTGCTCCATCATCATAGGGCGGATTTGGATAAGCTTTTCTCGGTTCATAAAACCCACCTTGTTTGCCAGTAAACTCTGGGTTCCTGCGGTATGGAGGGACATACTGATTGTATACGTTTGCATCTTGGATTTCATTGTTGAGGACTTTGGGGCACTGGTCTGTGCTGTGGTCACGGTGTCCGCAGAACTCACATGGCTTTGCTTGAAGTTGTGAAGCATATTTCTGGAATGCATTGCCCACGGTTTTGTCGATCATTTGCTGGAGGTCTGCTTCTGCGATGACCATGGAGGTTGCCGCAACTGTCCTTGTGGTTGGTTTTGGAGCTTGTCTCCCTCGCTTTACACGGTGCTTGGCTCCCTTTATCATGTTGAGAATGAGATCTTTAGCTCTCCGGGAGTCAAGGGAAAGAAGATATCCATTGGCAGAATGGTCGACAGCACTCCTAGTTTCATCATCCATGCCATGATAGAAAGCCTGAAGCAACTGGAAATTAGTATAGCCATGTCGTGGGCATGATGAGCAGAGTTTCTTAAATCGTCTCCAGTAGTCGTACAAGGTTTCGGCGTCATCCTGTCGTACCACAGCTATTTGCCGTCTGAGGTCATCTTCGACAGAAGGTGGGAAATATTCGTATAAGAACGCGTCTACCATTTCGTCCCACGTCCTGATGCATCCAGGGGCATCTCACTAAGCCAGTCCTCGGCCTCTCCCTTTAATGAGAAAGGGAACGAACGAAGCAGTACCTGATCCATTACCAAACCTTTTGGTTTAAAACTCGTACATGCCATCTCAAATTTCCTCAGGTGCTCGTTTGGGTCTTCACGGGCTCGTCCATGGAAGAAAGGCAAAGTTTGAATGGAGCCCGGGCTTCATTTCATAATTAACATCTCGATCATTCTCGTGAATGATACACATTGGTCTTCTAAATCTACCGGTTCCCCCCATTTCTTCCATTGGAATGAGTTGGGCTTCATCCTCTTCTTCATCAGCGAGAAAGGCATCTAGTACCTTGTAAGGTCTTCTTCTTTCGACCTCATTATTCACTGGAGGAGCATCCTCTGGTGGAGGATCTCCTATTGGTGCTGGTGGATCCCCATGGTTCCTTGCTCTGTTTGGGTCCTCAGCCATTGGAGAGGTCGGTGTATGAATTGGAGAAGCTGGATTGCTTGGTGATGAGCTGACCGTGATATCGGCCTGGTCACGGTAACTTGTTTGATTAGAACTTGACGCTGCAGCAGATGTAGACGGATCTCGTCTTCGTCTAGAGTTATTCAGCCGACAGGTCGACTCAATTTCTGGGTCTAGAGGCAACAAAGGTCCTGTTCGGCTTGAACGGGTCATATACTGTAAGAATTCCAAACTTTTATCTGCCGTCTCCCCGGCAACGGCGCCAATTTGATGACTGTCGTGCGTTCACCAAAATAATCTTCCTCTTTTTGGACAGGTAGCTAGCAGCAAGGAAGGTCGAATCCTCAGGGAGATGGCTAAAATTTGGATGTCTTAATGTAGAATCGGCCGTGGTCACGGTGTGCCCACGGTCGATAAGATCGATGGGTTATGGGTTCACAGTGATAGGTATAGATTGAGTAAATAAGTGTAACGAATGGAAAATGAGAAATAAAGTTCTGACTCAAATGCTTTTGATATTCCTCGATTCAATCCATACCTAGACCGCCCATGATCACAGGCCTTCTGAAGATGTATTCGCGTCTTTTCTGTTGGATTCCGGTTAGTAGATTGCTCAGTACGACTGAGCACTCCAGGGGGGTGGAACGTCCTCCGCCCTTTCGGGTTTAACTTCCCAGAAGACCTCACCCTCAGATTTGCTACGTAGTTAATCTGTGTGTGCTCTCTCGCCTTTAGTGTTTCACTCACCACCCACGGTTATCAGTGTTTGGTTTCTACTTTGTTGTGGAGTTGATCAGGCATCATAACATCATTATGCACAAAGAATGACGAGAAATAACAGAAGACATTGGATAACAGATGAAACGAGGCCTCACAAGGGTCCGACCTGGTTAATGAACTAAATCAAGGAAAAAGAAGTTCTAGCCCTCCATTGAGTTCTGGAGTAAAATCTATAAAGCTATCTAAAACAAAGAGAAATCCCCAAAACTCTCCCTCTGGCCACAGGCGGCCAGGGTCTATATATACTATCTACCAAGATCTCGCAGGATCTGAATCAGATTACTGCCATATCAGTTAGGATCTCCCGCGATACCAGGCAGATTCTCGGTCCGTGATCACGGTCAGACTTCCGATCTTCCAGGTCAGCAGCTGTCGAATCGTGGCTTCTGATTCTCCTTCAGAAAATCCGCCTTTAAATCTTCAAAATATCCTGTGAATTCCTGCTTTCAGAGAAATCTTGTAAGATATCAGTAATAACTCCATAAACGTATATATTAGGAAATAGAAAGTGCTAACCGGCCGGTTTTTACGTAATGTAAAACCGCATTTTATCATACTATCATTATGACACTTGAAGCACTCCACCATTGCTCTGTTGAAGATTTGGTGACCTCTTCCACATCCTCTCTCTCTTGGTGGTGCTCTTCCACGACCTCTACTTCCTCTACCTTCTACTCGATCTTCCACCTTGAGAGCTTGATCATATTCATGACTAATGACTAATCACTCTCTTGAGTTTTTGCTCATGAATAACAAGAGAGCTGTGTAGTTGATCAACTGAGAGTGATTCAGTATTTTTGGACTCCTCGATTGACACTACCATGTAGGTAAACCTTTTTGTCAATGTTCGGAGAATTTTCTGAATTACTTTAGAATCAGGCATATCTTCTCCATTGCTTCTCATCTTGTTTGCTACTGCCATGACCTTGGCAAAATACTTTATAATCATCTCACCTTCTGTCATCCCTAGTACTTCAAAATCTCTTCTTAATGAGTTTAGAATGGATCTTTTCACTCGATCATTCCCTCCAAACTTATTTTTCAATGAATCCCAAACAATATTGGATGTGCGCCTATCCAAAACTTGTATCCAAAATTTGTTCGAAAATTACTCGATCAACGGCTCTGAAGAGGTAGTGTTTCACTCTATGATCTTTCATCCTTTCATTCTCTAATTGCTCTTGTTCTGCATTCGTGAGCACTGTTCCTGGCTGAGGCTCCTGAACTCCATATTCAACCAATCTCCATAATCCTTTGGCTCGAAAGTAAATTCTCCATTAATTCACTCCAATGGTCATAATGAAGACCATCAAAGTGTGGAATCTTTGAAGAACTCTTCTCTTCACTCATCTTACAGTGTTTATATTTTTCTAGGTTATTCCCAATGGGGGCTCCGTTACCAATTTGTAAAGTAAATAAGTGAAACAATGCACATCTTACTGTATCTTATTCAGGCTTTAAATAGCCTTTTCAGACCCATCATTAATATTCCAGTGGATTTTTTTTATTTTTTTTTAAAAATGAGTACAAACAAATGACCAAAGAAAATCCCTATGCCCTTTATAATAAGCAAGGAACATATTTCTCGTTGTATGCTGTCAGTTATTTCTTGAATCAGGCGGTTGATGGACATCTAAGAAGATCCACCTTTTGTGAAAGCTTTTCTGCTATTTTTGCTCATTTCTTTCACTAGATTCCTCCTCTCGTTATTGCCATTCATCAGACACCTTATATCAAAGTGATCACTTCAATTTGTGGGTTAAATAGAACACTCAGATAATCCATTTTAATCTCCACAGTTTATCATAACTCCACCACCAATCCGTCCAAGAGAGAAGATATGTCATCAAAAAGTTTTACATGTGAAATTATGAGACTCTTTAATTAAAATTCAAATAAAATTTTAATATTTACTTTATTTTATTCAGAATATATCCTAATATTATCGAAATATATCTTAACACTTATAGCTGGCTCCACACCGAA
The DNA here is from genome assembly GCA_019739055.1 of Passiflora organensis. NCBI lineage: Eukaryota > Viridiplantae > Streptophyta > Magnoliopsida > Malpighiales > Passifloraceae > Passiflora > Passiflora organensis. The sequence goes on along the minus strand of JAEPBF010000223.1, from coordinate 2,646,258 downwards.
TTTGTTGCTGCTTTCAGTAGCTGGATTCCTCTCTTAGCTTGTCTTTGGGCCACTATCCTGTGTCGGTTTGATAAAAACTCTTTGGGCAGCCTTGTTACGTGTTCTTCTCAAACTGTAATTTAGGTAGATGACGGCTCTGTTACCTTTTACTTTTCATCAGCCGATTTTATAGTTCCGAATAAATTTCTAAACATTTTATATAAAATAATATTATCTTAACATTTATTTAAATAGAAAATATACTTTTATGTATACGTAATGGTATCGCACACTCGTTTTGAATCGTATATGTATTCAAAGTTACACGACGGAAAGGATTAAGAACATAAGTATTAGACTGTACTAAACAGACAATGCAGATACAGAACTGTGTGAATTCTCACTGGAGATTGTCAAGTATATCTTTGACCAGGCAGGAAATTGACATGCAAGAAGATTCAATTTCTACTAAAGCCTTTGTGCTATTGTCACTCGTCGCATTCACTAGTTTTAATCTCTTGTCGTCGCGGTTGATCAAGAATAGGAATAAGGGGTCAGATGAACCGACAAGAGGATAAAACTAGTGAATGAGATGAACGAAAATAGCAAAAAGATAATAGAAGAAGGTGGATCTTCATACATGTCTATAGCCCTTCTAATTAAAGACATAAGTGACAACATCAATTAAGGAACATAACAGAATATATGTTTTATAAAATTCACAACTAAAATATCATACGAAATACTAGATTAAATAGATAGATGGATTTTTTTAATGAAACAATTTTTTAAACTGATTTTTTATTGAATCCATTTATATTTAAGAAATAAATTATAAAAGAGAAGAAGTTAAGGAAACAAAAGAAAAGCATATGAAGGAATAGAATGATAAGGAATTAAGTAGATGATGAATTTTATTCAAAAATTTTTTAGTATGGTAATTTAGAAAAATGACATATGGGGATGATAGGTAGATAAATTTAATGTCTTTTGAGCCAGTGTCATATGACTATCGGTTTAGAGGGTATATTAAAATACGTATAATATATTATAATAATTTAATTTTTTTTTTGAATGAATTCGATATTGTATTAAAAAGAACTGTATTACATATGCGACAGACAAAGAAACATTGCCGTGACGCTATAGACCAGATGAAACCTCAGCCGTAAATAACTACCATACTCCTACATAGCCCTTAAGGATAGGAAATCCCCTAAAGGCAGTAAAGTCAAGCAATCAGGACAACCCCCCTTCAGATTATATTTCGCCCAGCAAAAACCATGCCGAATGGCATTGTAAAATAATCCTCCGCACTGCAAACCACACGCCTGAAGACTCGGGCATTTCTTCCCAACCAAATGCTCCACGTACACGCAAAGAGTATCACATACCAAAGACCCTGCCATCGAGATGGGATGGAGAAACCTGCCCACTGCACAAACAATTCTGCTACAGACCTTGGTTGAACCCAACTTAAACCCCAATGTTGGAATAATAGTGACCAGCACTTCCATGCCAGATCACAATCCAATAAAATATGATTAGAGTTACCTTCCACCAAACCACAAGCTTCACATGCCCCTGCAGACTCTGGTAAGATCCCTGATAGTATGATTAAATGCGGTTCTATGTTACGTAATAATCGGCTGGTTAGCACTTTTTATTTCCTAATATATGCGGTTATGGAGTTATTACTGGTATCTTACAAGATTTCTCTGAAAGCAGGAATTCACAGGATATTTTGGAGATTTAAAGGCAGATTTCGCGAAGAAGAATCAGGAGCCGCGATTTGATAGCTGCTGCCTGGAAGATCGGAGATCTTACCGTGACCACGGACCGAGAATCTGACCTGATATCTCGGGAGATCCTAACTAATATGGCAGTAATCTGTTTCTGATCCTGCGAGATCTTGATAGATAGTATATAGAGACCCCGACCACCTGTGGTTGAGGGAGAGACACAAAATTTAGGAGATTTCACTTTGTTTTAGAATTGTTCTAAAGTTTACTCCAGAACCGAATGGAGGGCTAAACTTATTCTTTCCTTGATTTAGTTCATTTACCGGACCAACCCTTGTGAGGTCTCGTTCAATATATTACTCAGTTTCTTTTGTTATCTCTCGTCATTCTTGAGCATACTGATGTCATGGTGAATGATCAACTCCATAACAAATTAGAAGCCAAACACTGTAATCGTGGGTGGTGAGTGAAACCAGAGTGACGGAGGGCATACTCAGATTAACTACGTTGTTAATCCAGAGGTGAGGATTTCTGGAAAGTAGGACACGAAAGGGCGAAGGACGTTCCTTCCCTCTGGAGTGCTCAGTCGTACTGAGCAACCCACTAACTGGAATCCAGCAGGAAAGACGTGAGTACATCCCTAGAAGACCCGTGATCACGGGGAGGTCTCGGTGTGAATTGAATCAAGGATCATCAAAAGCATCTGAATTACACTTTTATTTCTCACCTACGAACCATCACATTTGTTACACAACCTCTATTCATCACTAAGAGCTTATAACCCTTCATCCTCATCGACCGTGGGCACACCGTGACCACGGCCGATTCAAAGATTTCCAACTCTTAAAACCATCTCCCTGAGGATTCGACCTTCCTTATCACTAGCTACCTATTCAGAAGAGGAAGATTATTTTGGTGAGCTTGCGACACTCTATCAAAATTGGCGCCGTTGCCGGGGAGACGGCAAATCAAGATTTGGAACTCTTAACAGTATATGACCCGTTCGAGCCGGACAGGACCCTTACTGCCTTTCGATCCAGAAATTGAATCAACCTGTCGGCTGAACAATTCTAGGAAAAGACGAGACTGGTTCGCATCTGCCGCATCCAGTTCTACTGCATCAAGTTCTCTGCAAGCAAGTAACCGTGACCATACCGAGGTCACGGACAACTCCTCATCAAGCAGCCCCCCTTCTCCAATTCATATACCGGCTCCACCAATGGCGGATAACCAGAATAGAGCAAGGAATCTTGGGGACCCACAAGCACCAATAGGAAATCCTCCACATGAGGATCCTCCTCAGGCGAATGATGAGGTGGAAAGAAGACGACCTTACAAGGTACTCGATGCCTTTCTAGCTGACGAAGAAGAGGATGACGCTCAACTCATCCCAATGGAAGAAATGGGAGGCACCGGTAGATTTAGAAGACCGATGTGCATCATCCACGAGAATGATAGAGATGTTAATTATGAAATGAAGCCTGGACTTCTTCAAACGTTGCCTTTCTTCCATGGACGAGCCCGTGAAGACCCAAACGAACACCTGAGAAAGTTTGAGATGGCATGTACAAGTTTTAAGCCAAAAGGTTTGGTCATGGATCAGGTACTGCTCCGATCGTTTCCTTTCTCCTTGAAGGGAGAGGCTGAAGAATGGCTTAGTGAGATGCCCCCTGGATGCATCAGGACATGGGATGAAATGGTAGATGCATTCTTATACGAATATTTCCCACCTTCTGTCGAAGACGACCTTAGACGGCAAATAGCTGTGGTTCGACAGGATGACGCAGAAACTTTGTATGATTACTGGCGACGATTTAAGAAACTCTGCTCAGCATGCCCACGGCATGGCTACACTAATTTCCAGTCGCTTCAAGCTTTCTATCATGGTATGGACGACGAAACTAGGAGTGCTGTAGACCATTCTGCTAATGGCTACCTGCTCTCCCTTGACTCCCGTAGAGCTAAAGATCTTATTCTCAACATGATAAAGGGAGCCAAGCATCGTGTAAGGCGAGGGATATCACCTCCAAAATCATCCACGAGAACAGCTGCAGCAGCCACCACGGTCATAGCAGAAGCAGACCTACAGAAGATAATCGACAAAACCGTGGGCAACGCATTCCATAAATATGTTTCACAACTTCAAGCAAGGCCATGTGAGTTCTGTGGGAACCGTGATCACGGTACAGACCAGTGCCCCAAAGTCCTCAACAATGAGATTCAAGATGCAAACGCATACAATCAGTATGTCCCTCCTTACCGCAGGAACCCAGAATTTGCCGGCAAACCAGGTGGGTTTTACGAACCAAGGAAGGCCTATCCAAACCCGCCTTATGATGGCGGAGCGCAAGAGCAACAGACCAACCACCGAGGACCTGACCACAGATCAGGAGCCACCTACGAGAGGGGTTCTTCAAGCCGTAACCATCAGGAGGAGTTGGACAAAATATGGGAAGCCCTGAAGCAAGTGACACTGAACCAGCAATTATTTGCGCAACAACAGTTGGCCAGCCAAAACGCTCAGAATGCACGGGAAGGTAAGTTACCTGCACAACCTGAAACTAACCCCAAACACAATGTTAGTGCTATTACTCTCAGGTCTGGAAAAGAACTTCAGGAGCCACCACAGGCGCAGGTCAGACAAACTAAGGCTACGAAGGAACCACAACCTACTTCCGTAGGAACTGATAATTCGGAGACGCCATTGTCTCAGCCAAAGACGGTGCCACAAGACGGTGAAGAGGAAGTTGAAAAAGAACTCGAAGTGCAGCCCAGGCCCGTGATCACGATACCTTCCCCGTTCCCTGCCAGATTAGCAAAGAACAAAAAGAATCAAGAGGAGCAGGCCATCCTAGACATCTTCCGAAAAGTGGAAGTCAATATACCACTTCTGGAGACAATAAAGCAAATTCCAAAATTTGCTAAATTCCTAAAGGAATTATGCACCAATAAAAGACGACTGTTCGATCATGCCAAGATCACGGTGGGCGAAGTTGTGTCAGCAGTCCTCCAGAAAAATATACCCCAAAAATGCAACGACCCGGGAATGTTTTCTGTTCCACTGAAGATTGGAGGAGCCAAATAGCACAAGCTATGTGCGACTTGGGTGCATCAATCAACGTAATGCCAATGTCTGTGTATAAAACTCTCAACCTTGGGAAATTGAAGAAAACAGGAGTGATAATTCAGCTCGCTGGCAGATCAGTAGTTCATCCAGCCGGAGTAGTTGAAGACTTGTTAGTACAGATAAAAGGATTGGTATTCCCAGCGGATTTCTTTGTCCTAGAGATGGAGAACGATGGACAGCAATTGATACTACTCGGACGCCCTTTTCTAAAGACAGCTAGAACGAAGATCGATGTCCACCAAGGTACTCTGTCGATGGAATTTGATGAGGATACCGTGACCTTCAGTATATCCGAAGCTATGAGACATCCGGATCCTGGAGCCTCTCTATTCGCCCTAGACGCTATTGACGAACTTGTTCAAACAACCTCCAGGACATGCAACGCGGAAAAATTACAGATCGCTCTGGAAGACAGCATAGAAATCGAAGGTTTCGAGGAGGCAAGCACTGAAATGGACGACCTACTGATCGACGCTCTCCGTGACCTTACCGTGACCACGGTTGATCTACCACAGATGAAGTATGTCAACCTCCCAGACGAGCACGAGAAGTTACGACAAAGCATAGAGCAACCACCAGCCCTGGACCTGAAGCCACTACCATCACATCTGCAGTATGCCTACCTAGGCGAAAACAACACCCTTCCAGTAATAGTATCTAGCAAGCTATCAATGGAAGAACTTGTGCAATTGACAACCGTGCTTAAAGCCTACAAACAAGCCATTGGGTGGACTTTGGCGGACCTGAAAGGAATCAATCCCGCTGTTTGTATGCACCGAATCCTACTGGAAGATGAAGCACGACCTACCCGAGATGCACAGAGAAGGCTCAATCCACCAATGATGGAGGTAGTAAAGAAAGAGGTGTTGAGATTACTAGATGCGGGTATGATATACCCGATTTCCGATAGCAAATGGGTCAGTCCAGTGCAAGTAGTGCCTAAGAAGACCGGGGTCACGGTACTCCAAAATGACCGTGGGCAAGCCGTGCCCACGAGAGTTCAAAATGGATGGCGAGTCTGCATAGATTACAGAAGGTTAAACAAGGCTACACGGAAGGACCATTTCCCACTTCCCTTCATCGACCAAATGCTTGAAAGGCTAGCTGGAAAAAGTCACTACTGCTGTCTTGATGGTTACTCAGGTTTCCATCAAATTCCAGTAGCTCCAGAGGATCAGGAAAAGACAACATTCACTTGTCCATTTGACACATTTGCTTACAGACGAATGCCCTTCGGTCTATGCAATGCACCGACAACCTTTCAAAGATGCATGGTCAACATTTTTTCGGAATATGTTGAGAACATAATCGAGGTGTTCATGGATGACTTTACTGTATATGGAGATTCCTTCCAAGTCTATTTAGCCAACCTCACAAAGATTTTACAGCGGTGCATAGAAAAGGACCTAGTCCTCAATTACGAGAAATGCCATTTCATGGTAGACAAGGGGTTGATCTTGGGACACATCGTCTCATCAGAGGGTATCCAAGTTGATCAAGCCAAGATAGAAGTCATCAAGGCCCTACCCTACCCCACAACAACCAGAGAAATCAGGTCGTTCGTGGGGCATGCAGGCTTTTACCGACGATTCATCAAAGATTTCTCCAAAATAACTCAGCCAATGTGCCGATTGCTCCAGCAGGATATGGAATTTGATTTCAACGAAGAGTGCAGACAGGTTTTTGACAAGATTAAAAGGTTGCTAATCTCTGCCCCAATCATACAACCTCCAGATTGGTCACTGCCCTTTGAATTAATGTGTGACGCCAGTAACTACGCGATAGGTGCAGTACTTGGGCAAAGAATAAGCCGTGACCCCCACGTGATCTATTATGCCTCTAGGATGTTGGACGCTGCTCAAATGAATTATACAACCACAGAAAAAGAGCTCCTGGCGATAGTCTTTGCCTTGGAGAAGTTTCGACCCTACCTAATAGGGACCAAGGTCACGGTCTACTCAGACCATTCTGCTCTTAGATACCTGATGGCCAAAAAGGAGTCCAAACCGCGGTTGATCAGATGGGTATTACTCTTACAAGAATTTGACATCACCATCAAGGATAAGAAGGGCGCTGAAAACTACGTTGCCGATCATCTCAGCAGGCTCGTAACCACGGCCGAACCACGACCGATTCAAGAGACCTTTCCAGATGAGCATCTCATGCTTACTGTAGCCATATATATTCCTTGGTATGCTGATATTGTCAATTATCTTGTTACTAACAAGCTTCCTGATCACCTAACAAGAAACGAAGCTGCCAAGATCGTGAGGGAGTCACGATTATACGTATGGGATGATCCATACCTATGGCGTTTTTGCAATGACCAGATAATCAGGAGATGTGTGCCCAAGGAAGAACATCGAGCAATCATACGCTTCTGCCATGATGAGGCATGTGGAGGACATTTTGGACCCCGGAGAACCGCTAGGAAAATTCTGGAGAGCGGGTTCTTTTGGCCCACCTTGTTCAATGACTCCTACAGGTTTTGCAAGGCTTGTATGTGAAGTTTTTGATGTATGGGGAATCGACTTTATGGGCCCTTTCCCAACCTCATCTGGCTTCCAATACATCATACTTGCTGTGGACTATGTTTCAAAATGGGCAGAGGCGAAAGCTACCAGAGACAATGGTGCCAAGAACACGGTCGAATTTATCCGTAAGAACATCCTCTGCCGATATGGAATCCCAAGGGCCATCATCAGTGATCGTGGTACACACTTTTGCAATCAGCTCTTCCGGAACCTATTGAAGAAATATGGTGTGGTGCACAAAACTTCCACAGCCTATCATCCACAAACCAATGGACAGGCCGAGGTCACGAACAGGGAAGTCAAGTCTATACTCCAGAAAACAGTCAATCCTAACCGGAAGGACTGGAGCCTCAGGCTTGATGATGCACTTTGGGCATACCGGACCGCATACAAAACTCCAATTGGAACTACCCCCTTCCGCCTCGTATTTGGGAAAGCCTGTCACCTTCCAGTAGAGATTGAACACCGAGCTTACTGGGCTATCCGCCAGTGCAACCAGGAATTTTCACAAGCTGGGGAGGAGAGGCTGTTGCAATTAGGAGAGCTTGAGGAGCTGAGACTTAACGCATACGATAGTTCGAAAATATACAAGGAGAAGGTCAAACACTACCATGACAAGAGTATCCGACGCAAGCACTTCGAATGAAGGGCAACAGGTATTGCTATACCATTCAAAATTTAAAATCTTTGCAGTGAAATTACGCTCGAAGTGGATAGGACCCTTCACCGTGACCACGGTCTATCCCCACGGCGCTGTGGAAATCAAGAGCCATGACACTGGGAAGGATTTTAAAGTAAATGCTCACAGACTTAAACCTTTCTATGCATTACCTGCAGAGACTCTTCCAGGTTACCAATGATACTATAGTATCATCAATAAGTCGGGCCAAACGACATTAACCAAAGGCGCTCCTGGGAGGCAACCCAGCAGTTTTAATTTTGCTTGTTGTTTATGTTTTATTTCAGGAATATCAATGTTGATTTTGGAGCCAGTCACACACTTAGACACACGGGGGGGGGTATAACCAAGCACTACTTAATGCCCCAGACGGAAATAAAGACGAACACACCTAAACCCCTACCAAAATCCCAAACACTCCAGCGATTAACCCTAGCACCCGTCCTCTCTGTACTCACGCCATGGCACCTCCACGCAAAGGCCAACTCTCGGAAGCCACGCCAACTGGGCAGCGCACCTATGCCCGGCGATCCTCTCGGCCCGCACCCAGGGTTCCCACATTCGGCTCCGTACAAACGGCGATGGACGAATTGCAACAGCGTCACGCCCAAACCCGTGCCATTGTGATCCAAAGAACGATGGCCACTCGCATTGCGCAAGGCTTCGTCCCGGACGCGATGGTCCTCGATGTCCCTCCGTTAGACACCATGCCAATGGAGGAGACAGTAGAGCCATCCGCCACCATGGCAGCTTCAACAATCCTGAACCACTCATCCATGGAGGACGTACCCACGGCGAACCCACGGTCGATTCAACCTGAGAATCTGACGCAACGTGGTCGTGAAGATCCCTCTCCTGCCGAGGGCAGCACCACGACGAACCCCATAATCATAACTCCTCCACTGAGCCCAGCGGGGAGCCATCCAAGCACTCCTGTGCTTTCCACGCCAGACAGTTCGGCCCAGGAGGCGGCTGATATGGCGGCCCTAGAGGAGCTGTACCCTGATTTCTTGGAAAATTGTGGGGAATTTCGACCCATGCCAGCGACTATGGAACCCCCGTCAACCTCCCAGGATGTCACTCCTCCAGCACAGACAGATGCGGAGGACATACCATGTCCAATGCCCGAGGTAACAGAGCTGGACACTCATCCTTCAATTAAAATTTCTGATAATGATGTTGATTGGTCCTCCGAGACCACGGGCGGGGCTGCGCCTCAAGTTCCCGTAGATGATGACGAGGATGTTGCTTGGTCATCCGAGTCGTCCGCGCCCACAGGAGACGGTGCGTCCCGAGTTCCAGCTGCTGCTCCTACAAACCCTGTTCCTGCCCAATCACTATCAGGAAGTGATTATGAGCTAGAGGACTCTGATGTTCCCCTGGCTGACTTAGCAGGACCATCGTCCAGAACTAGCCGCCGATTTCGAAAACGAAAGGCTGCTGCACCTACCCCACGGCTCAGCAAAAAGGCAAAAGGGAAAGCCGTGGCCACAAGTAGTTCAATACCAATCTCCGCCCGTGGTTTGCAGGGCAAGTATGAGGAGCTCCGACAGCGTTCGATATACCAATGCAAATGCCAATGTCCTGACACGATGGCAGAGCTGGACTTATCCGCGGAGATTGAAGAACTAATTGATAATATAGGCTGGAGAACCTATTTCTATATCAATGAACCTGCCTATATGGAGCTGATGCTGGAATTCTATGCCACCTTCCAGTGCCGCCGACCAGCTGAATTCACTATGAGGACACCTGATCTCATCCAATTTCAGCTGCTCGGGCAGACCTTTAGCTTGTCATATGCCCGATTCAACTCTCTGCTGGGCTTTGCTCATTCCCGCACTGCGAGGGCACAAGAACCACAGGACTTCAACCCTGCAGCATTATACAAGAAGTGGTCCAATTGCCCCACGGCATATGATCCAGGGAGGTCTAAGGATTACTATCTGCTCCGACCTGCCTACCTATACCTCCATCGATTCCTGTCATATAGTTTCTCAGGTAGACCAAACGCGGCTACCACGTTGAATCGAATGGAGCTCCTGATTTTATGGTGCATGCAGACCTCCACCAAGCTCAACTTGGCTGTATTCCTGACCAGACAATTTGAAAAACATCAAAAGAAGGGTCAGCCATTGATCCTCGGGAGCATCATTACGCATCTGGCGAAGGCACTCAAGGTTACACTCCCGCATAACCTACGGAGGCTGCATGAGATGGCTCCCCTGAATACAGCCAGCCTTCTCAATATGGGACTGCTCATGCAGTCAGAACAGGGGAGATACCAATTCCGTGCACCCGGCAAGCCCACGGTGGGTGGAGGTGCACGAACACAACAGCCATCAGCCCCATCAACTTCTGGTCAACAACCATCAGCATCCACTCCTGCCATGATTCACCCGGACATTCTTGCGTGGATGCAATCCGTGGACAAAAGAATCAAGGCGCTGACAACGCAGATGCTGCGAATCCGTATCAGTATCAATCATGCCCTAGGGCTACCCACAGATGACTCTGCTGATGACTTAGCAGCCAGCGAGGATGATGGGAGTGACTAAGGGGTCTAGCCACCCAGACCAGGTTCCACTATCGCCGTATTTCATTTCCTTGTGCTTATCTTATGCATGCTTAGGGGCAAGCATGACTTAAGTATGAGGATATGGGTACCATTGCTTATTTCATTTTTTTTGCTTTTACTGCTTGTTTTCATGTTTATTTTTTCTGATTTTCGCTGATTTTCGCATCATGTTCCCTTGCATTTGTCATACTTGATAATTACCCTCTAGCTCTTTCATGCCCTGTACTTATTTATGTGTTCAACGCCATAGGAACTAGACCTGCCACCACTTGGATTCTACAGAGTGTAGGCTCAGATGTTGAGTTTCCTCACCAGGGTCACGGCCTGACTTAGGCACACTCACTATGCTAGCATGAGATAAAACCACATAGCATAACATGGGAGACTTTGGGAACGCATTTGTTTTGAGTGGTTCATACTTTGGGAACAAATCTAGAACTTGCCAAGTTTTGCCTCACAAACCTACATAGTAAGTATGTCTAGAGACGTGATTTGGGCATTTAGAATAACACCTTTGCATATATAGACCTTTGTTTGTTAAAGCCAACCCTTGCACAATTTCATTAGGAGCCATTCTTGAGCCTAAACCTATTTTGTTGCTACCTATGAAACAGCTCTCTTTCCTGCTCCTAGAAAACCTGGGGGCCGGCCACTACTAACCAGCAAAGAAAGAAAACCTGACCTGTGCTAGTAAGACACACCATGACCACCCCGTGATCACGGTTGATATGCATGTCCTCCCTCCACCATGTGTAAAAGCAAGCCAAAGAAGAAGGGGAATGACATTACCCCTGATATATGACGAATTATAATCCAAAGAGAAGGAGACGAAGGATGCAATCAGAAACAATGATCAACCTAAAAGAAAACAAAAGCAACAGAAAGCAGAACTATCTCCTGCAAACAGCCCGCGGGAAGTGCTTGGGCAAGAGAAATGGGTCAGGGAAGATAACAAAACAGCTAGTGGTTGGTTGGCACCCTCTAAACCAAAATAGCCCTTTTCCATCATACCCCTGTCCAAGGCCACGGTTCAGTCCCTGAACAAAGCCCCATTGATTTTTAGATGTACTAAAGCCCGCAGGGGAGTTTGGAAAGCTTGGCAAGCTTATGGTATTTAACACCTGGTATGAACGAGGAGAGGTCCTTGGTAGTATAGTTCTGAAATTTCTGTGTGGTTTGATCAAGCGCATGGTTGTGTGTGTTTAAATTCTCGCATGTACCCGTTTTGAGAAATTCTCTATCTGATTAATATATCTCTGATAGGCTACTTGAGGTGAATGATCAAGTTCTTTGGATTAGAATGCATGCTTAGGGACAAGCATGACTTAAGTATGAGGATATTTGATAGTATGATTATATGCGGTTCTATGTTACGTAATAATCGGCTGGTTAGCACTTTTTATTTCCTAATATATGCGGTTATGGAGTTATTACTGGTATCTTACAAGATTTCTCTGAAAGCAGGAATTCACAGGATATTTTGGAGATTTAAAGGCAGATTTCGCGAAGAAGAATCAGGAGCCGCGATTTGATAGCTGCTGCCTGGAAGATCGGAGATCTTACCGTGACCACGGACCGAGAATCTGACCTGATATCTCGGGAGATCCTAACTAATATGGCAGTAATCTGTTTCTGATCCTGCGAGATCTTGATAGATAGTATATAGAGACCCCGACCACCTGTGGTTGAGGGAGAGACACAAAATTTAGGAGATTTCACTTTGTTTTAGAATTGTTCTAAAGTTTACTCCAGAACCGAATGGAGGGCTAAACTTATTCTTTCCTTGATTTAGTTCATTTACCGGACCAACCCTTGTGAGGTCTCGTTCAATATATTACTCAGTTTCTTTTGTTATCTCTCGTCATTCTTGAGCATACTGATGTCATGGTGAATGATCAACTCCATAACAAATTAGAAGCCAAACACTGTAATCGTGGGTGGTGAGTGAAACCAGAGTGACGGAGGGCATACTCAGATTAACTACGTTGTTAATCCAGAGGATGAGGATTTCTGGAAAGTAGGACACGAAAGGGCGAAGGACGTTCCTTCCCTCTGGAGTGCTCAGTCGTACTGAGCAACCCACTAACTGGAATCCAGCAGGAAAGACGTGAGTACATCCCTAGAAGACCCGTGATCACGGGGAGGTCTCGGTGTGAATTGAATCAAGGATCATCAAAAGCATCTGAATTACACTTTTATTTCTCACCTACGAACCATCACATTTGTTACACAACCTCTATTCATCACTAAGAGCTTATAACCCTTCATCCTCATCGACCGTGGGCACACCGTGACCACGGCCGATTCAAAGATTTCCAACTCTTAAAACCATCTCCCTGAGGATTCGACCTTCCTTATCACTAGCTACCTATTCAGAAGAGGAAGATTATTTTGGTGAGCTTGCGACACTCTATCAATCCCCATGCGAATAAGCTGTGTTTTGGCTTGAACCTTCTCCCGACAGGCCAGCCACATGAAAGCTTGCCACTTGGGTGCCCCTTGTTTGCACCAAACATTGGGAACCCGCTGCTCATCAACTGGGAACATATGTGCTTCCAGGGTTGTATAACAGTGGTGGACTGTAAATGGTGTCAGCTGATCATCCCACAGCAACTCATCATCCTGCCCCACCCGCGGCATAGCAGGGGTCAACACAGAGAGTAACCGAATAACCTCCTCCTCCTCCCACACAAACAGTCCTCGCCGCCATAACAGACGCCATTCCCACACCTGATCCACTAGTACCCCAAACTGTTCCAAGGAGCCTTCTTTCGCCAACGATAGATCATATAATCTAGGAAACAACAGCAAGAGAGGCCGAGTGGAACACCAAATATCCTGCCAAAAAGTAATAGAATTACCTTGACCCACTCGCCAGCGATGAAACTCAGAGAGGCACTGACCGTTAGGCAAGAGGCTGCGACTGGTCTTCACTATCCCTTGCCAAATCGCAGAAACATTCGTCGCTGTGCAATCCATCCCATCATGGTTCAGACGAGGATGATATTTCTGATGGATCACCTGTTTCCACAAGGAGCAGGTGTCAGTAGCAATTCTGGCACACCACTTGGTAAGTAAGGCCTGGTTCCGCAATTGTAAGAAACCAATCCCAGTACCGCCTCTATTCTTTGCACGAACCACCACCGACCAGCGCACTTTGCACAAACAACTCTTCTCTATTTTCCCAGCCCACAGGAAACGGCGCATCCATTTCTCCAACTCCTTGCGTACGCCGACGGGCATCTGAAAAAAAGTCATATAGTAAATAGGAATACTATTCAATACCGAATTAATCAAAATCAATCTTCCTCCCATTGATAACAAGGACCCCTTCCAAGAACTCAATTTGCTTTTGAATCTGTCCAACACCGTTTTCCACGTGCTACGACGACGAGGATTCGCTCCAAGGGGGATTCCAAGGTAAGAAAATGGCATAGCCTGCAACCTACAATGGATCTTAGAAGCCAGGGCCGCTGCCTCACCATGGGATACGTTAATACCAACTAAACCAGATTTATAAAAGTTGATCTTCAACCCGGAAAGTAATTCGTAACATCTCAGTATTTGTTGTAAGCAAATCACACCCTGCGGATCACCATTACTGAATAAAATTACATCGTCAGCGTACTGTAAGTGTGATAAGACAAAACTGCCAATGGGAATGCCCTGAAATAAATTACACTCCGCCGCTCTGATCAATAGCCTTGACAACACCTCTGCCACAAGATTGAACAGCAAAGGCGATAGCGGATCTCCTTGACGTAGACCACGGCCAACTGAAAACTCAGTGGTTGGCGCCCCATTGATGAGAATGGCGCAGCGAGCCGATGAAACGCAACCATGCACCCATTTCTGCCATTGCACTCCAAAACCCATACATTCCATAACTTCAATGAGGAAAGCCCAATTAACCGAGTCGTAGGCCTTCTGAAAATCTAATTTCAGGCACCAACCCTGCCGCTGAGATTAATGAGGCTAATAGGTCTGTACGAATTGAAATCAGCCGCACCAGCTGTTTTTGGCAGCAGCGTGATGAAGCTATTGTTGATCCCCTTAGGAAGCACCCCGCTGCCATGAAAATCATTCACCAGCGCAACAATGTCCCTACCAATTACAAACCAAGCTTGCTTGATAAAATGGAAATTGAAACCATCCGGTCCAGGTGCTTTGTGGCTGCCACAATCCCATACTGCACTCTTAATCTCCTCCGCAAGAAAAGGAGCCTGCAACTGATTCGCCGAGGCAGCGGATAGACGGGGTAAATTAAGACTACCCAAACCCAACCATCGAACACCTTCATCCGCAAACAGCCGCTGAAAATGATCCACAGCAGCTCCTCGAATTTCCGCAGGCGTTGTGAGCTCTCTTTCCTGCACACGGATGGAACCAATAAAATTATATGCACGCCTCAGGTTAGCACTCAGATGGAAGAATTTGCTGTTCTTGTCACCCAACTGTAACCACTGTTGCCTAGACTTCTGTCTCCACATTGACTCAAGTTTCTGCTTTATATCCCACTTCTGAGTTTGTAACTGGTGGTATCTATCATTCGAGCCAGCTCCCAGCTCCCCTCTATGCTGATCAACAGAATCAATTTCAGCAAGTAAGGCTGTCAGCTTATTCTCCAATGCACCGAAATGATTCAGATGCCACTCCCGTAATTTTTTTCTCAGAAAAGAAAATTTCTTCACCACGCAAAAATCTCCAGGAAAGCGAACTCCAGCTTCCCCCCAAAAACTTTCCACTGTCGGCAAAAACTGAGGATCCTCCCACCAGATATCCCATGATCGAAACGGTTTGCTACCCCATTGAAAAGTATCAGCCTTCACTATTAAAGGCACATGATCTGAGAACCCTTTAGCGCCTGCATAAAGTCTATGACAACTAAACTGGGAACACCAGTGAGGGGATGCCAATACTCTGTCTATCCGCGAAGCACAACGAGAAGTAAACCAAGTGTAATCCTTACCAATGAGAGGTAAATCAACCAAACCATTCCTGTGAATAAATGTCAGCAGACGAGATGCCGCTAATTGATTAAAGGACGTACCCAGCCTTTCCGCCGCCACAATGGATTCATTGAAATCGCCGAGAATCAGCCACGGAGCGGTATCCGCTTCCTTCTTTCGTTCCATTTCATCCCAGAGTATTCGTCGATCCGTCACTGTATTAGGTGCATGCAACCCCACACATACAAATATGAACCCAGTATCCCGAATTTGCAGCTTAAGTAGCATCCAACGCTCAAATTTTTCCACTCCGATAACTTGCACAACTGACTCATTCCATAAGCATGCAATACCCCCAGCACTCCCATAAGCATCGATGGTGTCCCATTTAATGTTAGGACCAGCCCAAAATCGGGCCACCAATCTATCAGAAAATATCTCCCTCTTGGTCTCACATAAAAATAGAATGCTAAACTGTTCTTGCCTGATAAGAGAACAAACTTGACTCTCCTTCATCTTCCCCCTACATCCTCTGATATTCCAGAAAGCTATATTAACCATATGATGGATATACCCCAAACCAGCAGCCAAGATAACCTTAGGTAGCACAATGACCTTGCCATTCCTTTTCGTCCGCCACTATCTTTGCCTTCAATTTCTTTCTGATCGCTGCTTTCGTGGTCTTCCTACTGAGACCCAACTGATCCGCAATTGCCAAGGTCTGCTGAACCTCGGCCTCCACTCGACACACTGCATTAACTGTCTGCCGTGAACAATCAGGACCTGATACTCCTTCACCCGGCTCTGATGGGATGACCAGGAATGAAGGATCCTCCACCAATGCGGGTACAGCACCCATGACTGGCTGACTGGTTTTCTCTGAGGACAAACTCCCCGTGGGTTTGAGGTGTTTGAGTTTTTTGTTTTTGCCAAGTCTACGAGCTCCAGCCCTTCCTTTAGCACTCACCCGTGATGCTTTATCACCCTCCTGTCTCATTCTAGTGAAAGCCATGACTTCAGAAGAGGACATAAACCCAGAATCTGCAACTGAGTAGTCTCCTGGCACACCTTCTGAGCATGTTTTACGGGAGACCTGGAGCTGGCATTCGGCAAAGAGAGCACCAGGGGTGTATACAGGGGCTGTGAAATGGCTAAGAAGCCCTTCAATATTCGTAAAAGGTCTGCGATACCCTTCCTCATTTGGAATCTTAGTGGCAGACATATGAGGTGGGGAAGGTAACGTGGATAATTGTATAGGAAGTGGCTGTGTTAGGACCCACTGCATCAGCTTGTGTTGTACTAGTATTGGCTAGAAAAACCTTTTCCTGTACCCTCTTGTCCAGATGACATGCTGCCTTTTGTCCACCTACCAAAGGAGTAACCCTCTTACCAACGAAACTAGCGTGCTGTTCCTTTGCTAGTGGGGACTTGGGTGAAACAAAGAAACTGTTACTCCCACCTGACATTGTCCCCTTGGTACCAACCTCAGGCTCCACAATTACCTTTGCCTTGTCTTCCATAATCTGTACTGTACACGCCCTGCCATCTATCAATAACTTCATCCTTCTCTGAATAGCCTTTGAACTAGCTGTTGCTATTTGCAGAACCGCCACCTGAAGAGATTTCCAAGTAGCAGTGATAGGATGGATCTGGACCAGTGTACCGATTGGGCTTACTAATTTCCTGAAAGCATCTTCGAACCATGCATTTAGAGGGAGACCCGCAACCTCTATCCAACACAGCCTTCTGAGTGCAGTGTCCTCTGCACTCCATGGATGAAGATCGAAAAACCTATCGTTCCAAAAGCCAGGATTGTGCATAAGCTCATATCTCATTTTCTCAGCTGTTGCAAAAATGAGTAGTTTCATTTGCTGCCCCATATCAATGCATTCAACCTCAGCTGGTAAACCCAATGTGTTGATATATGTATTACGTATAATCCCAACAGCACTTCTTTGTAAATGGTTCCTGATATTTGGGTCTGAAAAAAGTTCCACTGTCACTTCCTCAGCCTCCGTTACAACCTGCCTAGTGGTGACTTCTGCATAAGTTCGATCATCTCTCTCTCGCAAAAGGTCACAACTCACAGCTGGTTGCTGCGGAGCTGCTGGTAAGGGTGCTTGCTGACGAGCGTTAGTCCCATGCAGTTCTCTCCTGCGCCTTGTATCCACTGCATACCTAGCCACATTAATACTCGCCCAAGCATATCCACCCAAGCATGAATGTAACCTTCTGTGGCGCGCTTCTTCCTGTACCCCGCATCTAACGAACTTAACAAAACCAAAGCGTAAACCCCTCTGTGATTTACGACCAGAGATGAAGACATCCACTACCGGCTCCACATTCGCAATCGTTTTGAATAAATGACCGGACGTCCAGGCCTCAGGGATCCCTTCCATGAAATAAGAAATGTATCTATCCTCACGAAATACCTGGGTTGGTAGCCATTTGGTTGGGGTAGAGCTAATATTGACAGGAGATGGCAAAGGTTGACGATTGGGGTCTGAAGAAGGATCCCCATGCTGAGCAGCAGCTCGTGTGGGTTGAGGGGTTGGATTGGGGACTGTGTTTGGAATGGTGTTTGAAAGTGGAGTAGAGAGTAGCGGGAGGTTTGGGGAGCTGAGAGAAGCCATTTTGCATCTAAAAGTTTTCGACCACTGCATTATTATAATAATTTATATATATATATATTTATATGAGTGATGAAAACCATATAAAACCAACTCTTGTGCCCAGCAGTCGACATAATGTGCCCAGCAGAATCCATAGTGATGAAAACCAACTCTGTCCCGGTCATTCTCAGCTTCTTCTTTTCTCTTATCTCTGTACTTCTGAGGATCACCGCCTTTCTTTCTTTGCTGGAGTTATATGTGCAGGACTTAAATGTTATCTTATCTTTTAAAGGCTATCAGGCGGCCACATATGGCTAATCCTGACCAATAATATTAGAGAACGCCAAAATTAAGCAAAAAAATTAGTAATGAAAATATTTTTTCTAAGGAACAGCCTAAAAATTAGGAAATAATTGAAGTACTCCTTTGGTTTTCTTCTCAGATGCAGTTCTGATAATTGATTACAGCTAAGGCTGACTCGTGTAAAGGAGATGGCGAGAGAGAATTGTCTATTTCTGAAGGAAGACTTTTTGGCATAAGAGTCCTTTTAGCAGTACTGTTTCGGGTGCTTATCAATAAACTAACACTCTTAATTATTCATTTTAACATAGATTAGGAACATTTATGGGCGAAAAACATAGCAAAGACATGTCAGCCGCTTGCACTACGAAAACCATTCATTGTTTTGTGGGATAGTAAGCAGAATTATAATATTACTCTACTAAACCCTAAACCCTAAAACTTCGATGAATAGGGGAAGAAAATCCTGCATCTGATGCTTTCCTGAAGTTTGATATGATTTATTTTGGAAAGAAACGACTTTATTGAACAAGACCCTGCATCTGATGCAAGTTTGATATAATCTAACAGATGGGATCAGAAGATTGGAGCTATGCTTGGCTTCATACGGAATCTGTGGTTCTCTTTGTTGATGGATGCCTAACTAGCTTTTCTTCGGACTTCTGTCATGTTTCGGTTTGATAAGAGTCATTTTAATTATTAATTTTAACATAATTTATGACGAAAAACCTTGTAAAAACTGTCACCCATTGCACTACGAAAACCATTCAATTTTTTGTGGGATACTTAGCAGAATTATAATATGACTGTACTGATTCGATGAACAGTGGCAGAAAACCCTGCGTCTGATGCTTTCCTGAAGTTTGATAGGATTTTTTTTTGGAAAGAAACGACTTTATTGAAGAAGACCACAGGGATCAGAAGATTGACAAGCAACAAGAAGAACAATTTATTTGTAAGAAAGTAAAATAAACATGACAGAGGCAGTTGCAAGGAGCACTGGAAGAGCACGCAAGCTACCTACAAGCTCTGTAGGCATCTGAGTATGGTCTTCAATAGACAAGACAGATGGGATATAATATGACATGATTGACAAGCAGCAACAAGAGCGTTTCACTCCTAAGAAAGTAAAATACACAAGACAATATCACTTTTCAGTGAATGCTGTCAGTTATGTCTTGAATCAGGCGGGTTATAGATATGTACGAAGATCCACCTTCTTTCAGTATCTTTTTGCTATTTTCGCTAATCTCATTCACCAGTTTTCTCCTATTCTCGTTGTCGCGGTTCATCAGACACCTTATTCCCCTTTCTATCTCCTCGGCAGTCACAATGACCTCTTTAGACGATGGGTTAAAGAGATTATTTCTGTAATCTATTTTAATTTCCACACCTAATCCCAATTCGACCACCATTAGGAAGGCATTAAACTGTTGATCAGCTACTAGTGGCCACGCTGCAATTGGGACACCAAACCATAGACTCTCTAGTAAAGAATTCCACCCACAGTGCGATACAAACCCTCCAATGGCCTGGTGGCTCAAGATATCCACTTGAGGAGCCCATCCAATAACTCGTCCAACATCGGATGTTCGATCCAGGAATCCATCAGGCAAGACTTCCTGGGGATCAGGATAATCAGTTGGTGGTTCTATCTTATCCTTTGGGGGAGGCTTGCGCATAGACCACAGGAACCGACTACCACTGTTTTCCAAGGCACGGGCAATCTCTTTCACCTGCTCTGCGGGGAAGCTTCCCGTACTGCCGAAGCAAAGGAGCACAACTGATGATAGTGGCTGCTCATCAAGCCATTGCATGGTCTCCCTGAAGTTATTATTCCCTCCATCATGGTCTTTTCTTTTGAGGTTCAATAAGGGACCAACAGGGTACACCGGCGGGTTCCTTCCATGGGCGAGCACATTAACAGCATGGGACTCCAACTCTGTAAATGTGTTGATGATGATACCCTTAGTTTCTTTAAATCTTCTTTTCATATCAAGCATGATTTGAAGCCATTCTCCTTGCGGTACTGTGGTAGACAATACTTTGGCAGGAAGGGGGTGCACAAGATTTGGCACCCTCAATTCCTCATCTGAATTGGCGAACTCAGTGGGATCCACACCCTGCTCGTCGTGAATTTCCTGTATATGAAACAGAAAACCAAGATGAGCTGCACCGGAAGGATAGAAAATGTAAGAGGGTACACCAAATTCATTGGCCACATCTATCATTGCTGTGCATAACATGTCAAGGACAAATCCTGCCAGTTTGGGAGAGTCATGGCTAGACTCTGACCCGGAGATCAACTGGGACACCGCTTCTTTGACGTGCGTCTTGGTTTTTTCAATCACGGAAGGCCAAGTATTCCTTCTGCCGACTGATAGCTCCAGCGGTTCCTCCGGCAAATCCATGAATTTAATACGACTGAATGAGTTAGTATAGTTGCTACGCGTGAAGAAAGGTAGCCTAACGGTGAGGACAGTAATGGAAAATCTCTCATCACGGTCGACAAGGAGCTTTGCTAGCTCCACAATCGGCTTAATGTGCCCAGTAGCATCCATAGGGACGAAAACCAACTCTGTCCTGCTCATTCTCAGTTTCTTTTTTCTTATCTTTGTTCTTTAGATTTGCTGCAGATCAACTCTTAAATTATATGTGCAGGGCCAGAATTTAAGGACATCACGCAGCCACGTATCGACACATACAATTAATCCACGCTATAATCTGACCCTGTAGAGTAAATAAGTGAATGACTTACTCTATTTTATTCAGGCTTTAAATAATCTTTTGTAAAGTAACAAAATACATGAAAGTAGCTACGATCTAAGTTACTTTATAACTAGAATAGAAGAATTCAAAACTTACTAAAACTTACTAAAACTTATTAAAACAGAAAACTAAATAGATAATAAATCTTTTCAATCTCTCCTTTAAACTACTTACAGAATGCTAGTTTATATCAGTGAAATGTCACATTCCCATCTTCTTTCCGAGTCTTTGAAAAACCTCAAGCTTTAATGCCTTAGTCATTATATCTGTTACTTGTTCTTTAGTTTCACAATGAACTAATTCAATTTTTCCATCTTTGACAAGGTCTCTCAAGAAGTAGAAACATATTTTGATGTGTTTACTTCTTCCATGCATTATTGGGTTCTTTGACAGTTTAATTTTAGAGGTATTGTCACACATGATAGTAATACTTCCATCTTTAACATGACCTATATTTTTCAATACCCTTCTCATCCATACAGCCTAACATGCACAAGCAGATGCTGCCACAAACTCTGCTTCGGTGGTTGAAAGTGTAACGATATGCTGTTTTATTTTACATCCAAGACACAATACTTTAACTCAACAAGAAAACATAACTTGATGTGATTTTGGAATCTTCTTCATCACCAGCATAATCTAAATCTGTGAAAGCAAGCAAATCTTCATCCCCTCCCTTCCTGTAAAAAATACCATAACCAGTAGTTCCCTTCCGCATAATTCTCTTAGCAGTTTACAAATGCAATTCAGTGGGTTTTGACATGTACTTGTTGATTAAGCTCACACTAAACATGATATCTGGACGTGTAGCTGTAAGATATATTAAGCTTCCAACAATTTGCTTGTAATAGGGGTCATCCACAACAATTCCATTAACATCCCTATTTATTTTGAAACCAGGGACAATTGGACTACTTACAGGTTTGCTTTCTGACATTCCAAACCGCTTCAGCACATCATTAGCATATTTTCTTTGATATAAGAAGATCCCATCTGATTTCTGAATCACTTCAATTCCAAGAAAGAATCTCATCTTCCCTAGGTGGTTTTCATCATATAATTCTTAAAGTCAATCATCATGCATTCATCTTCACTAGTGTAAATTAAATCATCCACATAAATACTAATAATCAACAATTTACCATCACTGTTTTCCTTCATGAACAAAGTTTGTTCATTTGAACATTTCTTGAAACCTTCTTCAATGAAGTGAGATTCAATCCGACTAAACCAAGCTCTTGGAGCCTGTTTCAAGCCGTAAAGGGCTTTATGCAACTTGTATACTTTGTGCTCACTACCCTTCTTTATATACCCCTTTGGTTGCATAATGTACACTTCCTCATTGAGTTCACCATGGAGAAATGCAGATTTGACATCTAATTGAAGAATGTTCCAAGCTCTGCAAGTTGTAAGTGCCACAATCATCCTTACAGTGTCTATTCGAGCTACTGAAGCAAATACTTCAATAAAATCAATCCCTTTCAGTTAAGAGTACCCCTTTGCCACCAATCGGGCTTTATACTTGTCAACTTCACTATGTTCGTTTAGTTTCGTCTTAAAGATCCACTTAACACCAATGGTTTTTGATTCAACTGGTAGATTCACAAGCTTCCAAATCTGATTCTTCTCAATAGATTTTATTTCACTATCCATAGCCTTTCTCCACTTTTCTTGTTTCACAGCATCTTCAAACATAATAGGGCCTTCAGCTACACTATCTTGTGTCATATAAACTGCTTCTTCATTGTCACTTAGCCTTTCTCCACTAACATAATCTTGCATCCATAATGGTTGTCTTTTTTCTCTACTTTGAGCTATCACATCCTGCGAACTTCCCCGATCATTTTCGTTACTGCTATTAAACTCCGTATCACTGCCAGATCCATCATGTTCTTCACCTCTGTTTTCTTCCTCACTCTCTTCATCACTAAGGTCATCATCTCCCCATACTAGTTCTCTCTCAATTTGTTTCTGAAAGTTTTGTTCCCATTCCGAGCTCCTTTCTTCCTGACATAACATCCTTACTGTAAGACCCCGAATTTTGAGTCCTAGAAGTCCAGAAACTAGTGCAGGTGAAAAGACAATTTTGCCCCTGAAAGAAAGGATGTGTGATGGCCGAAATTGGTAAGATTGTTTAGTAGTTAACTTTGTTTTAAATTCCCTTTGATCTAAGTTCTTATAGATGGATAATTTCCTTAGAGATTGTTCTTATAGAGGGATAATTGCCTTACAGATTAAAGTCCTTAAAAATAGGGAAGATAATTTAGAGTTTAATTATCTGATAGATTATCTTATTATGATAAAGTGATTAAAAGTAGTAATCATAATTCTATACCCATTCATTATAAATAGGAATCCAACCCCACAAAAAACATTCATAGAAAACTTACAATTTCGTATGTACCTAAAACCCTATACCTCCCTATAGCCACCATAATTCGCAGTAACTTCAAACCATCATAACTCACTCATCGTTCGTCGGATCTCTGCGAATAATAGCTTGTTGGAAAGCTCTCTTCATCCTCTTTACAACCATAGTTTTTTTTTCGTCAGGAGGTTAGCATTTTTTTGTCTAAGGTTCATTTGAAAATCGGCGGCGGAATTAGGTTTTCGCCAAATCTTCTTGAACTTCAAAATAGCATAACTTTCTAATCGTTTATCAGATACTTACAAATAATAGCTTGTTGGAAAGATCTTTTCATCCTCTTTCCAACCATATATAAATCGCAGCTTGGATGTAAATATTTCCTTGTTTAAGGTTAAGACGAAATCGTCCTATGCACTACTTTTAGCGACAAGATTTGCATAGTTAATTGGAATGGTAAATTCAGGTTGAATCTTGTTAAGTTCCTGGCTATCACATCACACATCCAAGGGGGAGGCACCTGCAACATCTGATCACTGGTTTTCTGATAGGTTTGGTGAGTGGTATTGGTAAGGAAATAGGGTATTCAATTGACTATTGAATATGCATGCTTAGTTTGTTTTGTCTTTGCCTGGTGATAATTTAGGTGGTTCGGATTTACTTAATAAAAGAAAAGGAGTAGCTTCTTGTTCAGAGACAAGAGAGGTAGGATCTACGCCTCATCAGTTTCTCCAGAGACCTCTGCTCTTTTCTGATGTTTTTCTTACCTGCCCTTGTTATATTGTTTGTGATTGGATTATAGGATGAGAATATGAAATTCATAATGAGATATCTATATCGAACCCCTGAGTTAGGAATTGAGTGCCTGGGATGCAATTGTTATGTGAATTGGATATGTTGATTGTGTTCTGACATGATTGAGGATACCCTGTTGTGGTATTATGCTTTGTACTTGCCTGTGTGTGCTTGTATGTGTCTGTGTGTCAGGATCCTGTTCCGGTGGCCATTCGGGGTAAGTGTTGATGCTCCTAGGGAGAGGAGAGGTTCTTACTGGTATGGGAGTTGTATGGGCGGCAAATCCCAGCAAGAGCTCGCTGGAGGTCTGGTCCTTGTGTGGCCGGAACCCTGTCCTTGTGTGGCAGGAAGCCCTGGTAGGTATGTGACCTGGGATGCCCTAGTAGGTATGTGACTAGGGAAGACTTGTCTGTGTGGGGCTAGTCGACTTGTCTTTGCGAGGACAAGGTGATAGACTTACTGATTAGTTTGCGTGTTAACCATCTACCCTTTGTGCAGTAAGTTTTGGACAACACAGGTGGAAGGGGATGGCCTTTCTTCTTCATTGCCGAGGGAAAATTGATGTGTTTCACCTGCCTGTGTACTTCTGAGCTTTCGAAAATGTTTGCAGTCCTCCCTCAGCCATAGATTCAGCCCTAACCTCTTTTGATTGGTTTTTGAATTGCGTGATCCCCTTTAGTTGTTTAGGAATGATCTTATGTGAATTGGAAGATTTGTGTTTAGGGATTCTGTAGATCTTATGATGCTGTGACCCTACTGAGATTCTTGTAATCTCAAACCGTTGTTTTTACCCTTTTTCATACTTAGGTACATTCACTGTCCATGGTACCAGTGTGTGAGATCAAGGCTGCATGGCAGGACGATATCGCATCACATATACATACTTGTTACTTGCGCATATAACATGAATAATTGGGCAACTTTCTGGTTTATTTTAAGCACTCTTCTTTACTTGCTATTTCCGAATCTTGATGAAGAATTTCTTGCTGGTTATGCGGATCCCTATGGGACTTGTGTGTTATGAACCCAAAGATTTAATTTAAGATTTCCGCTGATGTTTTATTTACTCTGTATGATACCAGAACATGTGTCCAATGTCATGCTCCAATTATTGATAAGCAATAAAACTGACAAGTTAAAAATCGATAGTTCATGATAAGCCTGATGGGATTCAAGTAGGCCTTATGTGTCATTTAGGCTTATTTGGGTTTCACGGCGGTAATGACCTTAATCGGAGCAATTTTTAATAGTTAGGAATTGGGATCGTTACACTTACTAACTATAATTCTTTTAGTCTTAGGAGTAAATAATCTATATCCTTTTAACTCTTCACTAACACCTAGAAGAATACAAGGAAAACTTTTATCATCTAATTTACCTCGTTTTGTTTTTGGAATGTGCACATATGCCGCACAGCCCCATACTCGAAAGTCATCAATTGATGGTTTCACTCCACTCCATGCTTCCTGAGAAGTAATATTTTTTACCGCAACAGTAGGACACCGATTCAATAAGTAGAATGTCCCTGTTTACAGTTTCAGTCCAAAAATATTTAGGCATCTTCTTGGCTATTAGCATGCTACGCACCATGTTCATCACGATTCTGTTCTTTCTCTCTGCAACACCATTTTGATGGGGTGTGTAGGCTTTAGTAAGTTGTCGCTTGATCCCTTGTTCTTTACAGAAAGCCTTGAAATTGAATGAGTTGAACACACCACCTCTGTCTGTCCTTAAACATTTGATGCACTCTTCTACATCTTTTTCCACCATCTTCTTGAAGTTCTTAAAATATTCCAAGGCTTCTGATTTCTGTACCAACAAATACCCCCATGCTTTGCGACTATAATCATCAATGAAGCATAAAACATACCTTTTTTCATTGTTAGAAACAGGATCAATAGGTCCACAAATGTCTGCATGAATAAGCTCCAACACCTTACTTGCTCTCCATTTACTCTTTTTAGGAATTGCATGTCGATGCTGTTTGCCGGTGAAATAATTGGTGCATATAGCCTTTGAATCTTCTAATTGTGGCAGCCCACATACCATTTTCTTAGATTGCAAAGTTCTCAGCCCCATGTAACTTAAATGTTCGTATCGTTGGTGCCAAAGATATGTGAGGTCTAAGGACCCTGTGAATAAGCACTCTTTTGATTGTGGCTTAGTGATTGAAGAGCTATTATTCAGGAGTATAAACATTCGATTTGCACTCATCTTTGTGTGTGCAATTAGTCCTTTGTCAGGATGATATATGCTCTATGCCCCATTTTTTATGAAAATAGCAAGACCCTTCTCCTGTAGTTGTCCCACACTTAACAAGTTGTTTCGAATTTCAGGAATATAATAAACATCCCTAATAACAAGGATAGTGCTATTAAATACCAGCTTCACATTACCCTTTCTGGCCACTGTCATTTTAGTGTTGTTGCCACACTTCACTGAATGTTTAATTTCATCTACGAAGTTGGAGAACATACTTCTATCTCCACACATATGATTCGAACAGCCTGAGTCAATATACCAAGCATCATTCCTCTTTGCATCATATTTTTCAATATGTTCCATTAACAGGAGCTCTTCATCTGCATCCAATTGAATATAATTGGCTTCCTTATACCATTTTGGACACTCGTACTCAAAGTGTCCCATATTATGACACTTGAAGCACTCCACCATTGCTCTGTTGAAGATTTGGTGACCTCTTCCACATCCTCTCTCTCTTGGTGGTGCTCTTCCACGACCTCTACTTCCTCTACCTTCTACTCGATCTTCCACCTTGAGAGCTTGATCATATTCATGACTAATGACTAATCACTCTCTTGAGTTTTTGCTCATGAATAACAAGAGAGCTTTGTAGTTCATCAACTGAGAGTGATTCAGTATTTTTGGACTCCTCGATTGACACTACCACGTAGGTAAACCTCTTTGTCAATGTTCGGAAAATTTTCTGAATTACTTTAGAATCAGGCATATCTTCTCCATTGTTTCTCATCTTGTTTGCTACTGCCATGACCTTGGCAAAATACTTTATAATCGTCTCACCTTCTGTCATCCCTAGTACTTCAAAATCTCTTCTTAATGAGTTTAGAATGGATCTTTTCACTCGATCATTCCCTCCAAACTTGCTTTTCAATGAATCCCAAACAATATTGGATGTGCGCCTATCCAAAACTTGTATCCAAAATTTGTTCGAAAACTACTCGATCAATGGCTCTGAAGAGGTAGTGTTTCACTCTATGATCTTTCATCCTTTCATTCTCTAATTGCTCTTGTTCTGCATTCGTGAGCACTGTTCCTGGCTGAGGCTCCTCAACTCCATATTCAACCAATCTCCATAATCCTTTGGCTCGAAGTAAATTCTCCATTAATTCACTCCAATGGTCATAATGAAGACCATCAAAGTGTGGAATCTTTGAAGAACTCTTCTCTTCACTCATCTTAGAGTGTTTATATTTCTCTAAGTTATTACCAATGGGGGCTCCGTTACCAATTTGTAGAGTAAATAAGTGAAACAATGCACATCTTATTGTATCTTATTCAGGCTTTAAATAGCCTTTTTGTTTGTAAACAAAAAATGAGTACAAGCAAGTGACCAAAGAAAATCCCTATGCCCTTAATAATAAGCAAGGAATATATTTCTCGTTGTATGCTGTCAGTTATTTCTTGAAACAGGCGGTTGATGGACATCTAAGAAGATCCACCTTCTGTGAAAGCTTTTCTGCTATTTTTGCTCGTTTCTTTCACTAGATTCCTCCTCTCGTTATTGTCATTCATCAGACACCTTATATCAAAGTGATCACTTCAATTTGTGGGTTAAATAGAACACTCAAATAATCCATTTTAGTCTCCACAATTAATCCTAACTCCACCACCAATCTGTCCAAGAGAGAAGATATGTCATCAAAAAGTTTTACATGTGAAATTATGAGACTCTTTAATTAAAATTCAAATAAAATTTTAATATTTACTTTATTTTATTCAGAATATATCCTAATATTATCGAAATATATCTTAACACTTATAGCTGGCTCCACACCGAATTTGTTGCTGCTTTCAGTAGCTGGATTCCTCTCTTAGCTTGTCTTTGGGCCACTATCCTGTGTCAGTTTGATAAAAACTCTTTGGGCAGCCTTGTTACGTGTTCTTCTCAAACTGTAAATTAGGTAGATGACGGCTCTGTTACCTTTTACTTTTCTTCAGCCGAATTTATAGTTCCGAATAAATTACTAAACATTTTTTATAAAATAATATTATCTTAACATTTATTTAAATAGAAAATATACTTTTATGTATACGTAATGGTATCGCACACTCGTTTTGAATCGTATATGTATTCAAAGTTACACGACGGAAAGGATTAAGAACATAAGTATTAAACTGTACTAAACAGACAATGCTGGGTGCATAGATTGTATGGATGGTGAAAATTTTAGATGCTGTACGTTAGACACGGTATCTACAAATTTCAATTATTTTTAATTTTAATACAATGAATTCTTAAAAAAAAAAAACAGACAATGTAGATACAGAACTGTGTGAATTCTCACTGGAGATTGTCAAGTATATCTTTGACCAGGCAGGAAATTGACATGCAAGAAGATTCAATTTCTACTAAAGCCTTTGTGCTATTGTCACTCGTCGCATTCACTAGTTTTAATCTCTTGTCGTCGCGGTTGATCAAGAATAGGAATAAGGGGTCTGATGAACCGACAAGAGGATAAAACTAGCGAATGAGATGAACGAAAATAGTAAAAAGATAATAGAAGAAGGTGGATCTTCATACATGTCTATAGCCCTTCTAATTAAAGACATAAGTGACAACATCAATTAAGAAACATATCAGAATATATGTTTTATAAAATTCACAACTAAAATATCATACGAAATACTTGATTAAATAGATTGATGGATTTTTTTAATGAAACAATTTTTTAAACTGATTTTTTATTGAATCCATTTATATTTAAGAAATAAATTATAAAAGAGAAGAAGTTGAGGAAACAAAAGAAAAGCATATGAAGGAATAGAATGATAAGGAATTAAGTAGATGATGAATTTTATTCAAAAATTTTGAAAATTTATGTGAGGATTTGATTTTTTAGTATGGTAATTTAGAAAAATGACATATGGGGATGATAGGTAGATAAATTTAATGTCTTTTGAGCCAGTGTCATATGATTATCGGTTTAGAGGGTATATTAAAATACGTATAATATATTATAATAATTTATATATATATATATTTATATGAGTGATGAAAACCATATAAAACCAACTCTTGTGCCCAGCAGTCGACATAATGTGCCCAGCAGAATCCATAGTGATGAAAACCAACTCTGTCCCGGTCATTCTCAGTTTCTTCTTTTCTCTTATCTCTGTACTTCTGAGGATCACCGACTTTCTTTCTTTGCTGGAGTTATATGTGCAGGACTTAAATGTTATCTTATCTTTTAAAGGCTATCAGGCGGCCACATATGGCTAATCCTGACCAATAATATTAGAGAACGCCAAAATTAAGCAGAAAAATTAGTAATGAAAATATTTTTTCTAAGGAACAGCCTAAAAATTAGGAAATAATTGAAGTACTCCTTTGGTTTTCTTCTCAGATGCAGTTCTGATAATTGATTACAGCTAAGGCTGACTCGTGTAAAGGAGATGGCGAGAGAGANATTTTTGTGTGGCTGACTTCCTATTTATATAAGGTGGTTATGAGATTTAAATCCCTACCTTAAAGGATTAATTAAAATAAGATAATTATTAGGATTAAATTCTATAATTATCCTCCCTTAAACTTAAGATTTTTATTTCCTAAGATAATTATCAACCATTAAAGAATCAATTTAAAGGAAATTAATACCAGAAATAATTAGTAGACATCCCTTATTAACTTCGGCCATCACACATCCTTTTCTTTAGGAGCAAAATGGTCTTTTTCTTCTGCACTAGCTTCTGGATTTTTAGGACTCAAAATTCAGGGTCTGATATCCTTCCCTCTTTATAAGAATTTCGTCCTTGAAATTTTAGCCCAAGTACCTAAGCAAACAGATATGAAAATTTTGCACACATAGATTCCTCAGTCTCCCAAGACTATTCCTCAATTTTGCCATTACGCCAAACAACTCGTACCATAGACACGTTTTGACTGCGAAGTTGACGAATTGACTGATCTAGTATGGAAACTGGTTGTACGGGATAGGATAGGTCTTCAGCGATTACAACTAGGGGTTCTTCGAGCACGTGAGCAGGGTCTTGCATATTCTTTCTCAATATTGAAACGTGAAAAATGTTGTGAATTCTTTCTATATTTGGAGATAAGGCAAGTCGGTATACAACAGGGCCGATCCTCTCGACGATGTCATACGGACTAATGTAACGAGGTGCTAGCTTACTGCGTTGCTGAAAACGAAGAAATCTTTTTCATTGGGCAACCTTCAGAAACACTTTATCACCTACCACAAATTCCAGCTCCCTTCGTCGATTATCGGAGTAGTTTTTCTGCCGATTTTGGGCTGTTTTTAGCCATTGTTGAATCAAGTTCAACTGCTCCGTTGCTTGATCAATCAATTCCGAATTGTCTAAACGTCTCTCGCCTACTTCATTCCAGCAAAATGGGAGTTCTGCAACGTCTCCCATATAATGCTTCGTAAGGTTTCATACCGATGCTTACATGAAAACTATTGTTGTAAGAAAATTCTGCCAGTGGTAGGCATCAATCCCAACTAGTTTGCTGGTCCAACACACTCGCACATAACATGTCTTCGAGTTTCTGAATCATCCTTTCTGATTAGCCATCGGTCTGGGGATAAAATCCAGTACTGAAATTCAATATCGAACCCAGCGCATTCTAGAATTTCTCCCAAAATAATGAGCTGAAATAGGGGTCACGATCTAAACGATGGAAATTGACACTCCATGAAATCGAACAATCTCGTCCAAGTAACGAACAACCAATTTCTCAGGTGTATCCGTCACAAGTATAGGAAGGAAGTGTGCAGATTTCATCAATCGATCCACAATCACCCAAATGGCATCGTATCCTCGCTGTGATTTAGGCAAGCCGGTCACAAAATCCATTATGACATGCTCCCACATCCATTCTGGAATCGGGAGTGACTGAAGTAGACCAGCGAGTCGTTGATGTTCGAACTTTACTTGCTGACATATGAGGCATCGGGCAACAAACTCAGCGATGTGGCGTTTCATGTTTGCCTCCAATACTGCTCCTTTAAATCTCGGTACATCTTAGTGCTTCTGGGATGGATAGCGAACTTTGAACTATGCATCTTCGATAGAATAAGGTTACAAATATCAACATCTTGTGGAACACATACCCAGTTTCTGAAGACAAGCACTTCGTCATCTCGTATTCTGAAATAACGAACTATGGCATGAACCTCATGAGAAAGTTGCTTCCGAATTTCAATCAGTTTTGGATCCTTTAATTGCTGATTCTGGATTTCCTCAATCAAGGTAGGTGTGACTTCGATTCGTTCCAATAACGATCCAAACAAATCAGTGCCAAGATGCACACGATTAGTTTTCAAATCTAGCAACATAGGCATGTAATGCGTATGTAAGCCAAAACCGATGGGGAAGGAGGATGAAACTTTCGGCTCTAGGCATCAACAACAACAATTGTCTTTCCAAGATGATATTCGATGATCAAATCGTAGTCATTAATCAACTCCACCTATCTTCGTTGTCTCATAGTTAATTCTTTTTGCGTGAGGAGGTACTTCAGGCTTTTGTGGTCAGTGAAGATACGGCACGTCTCGCCGTATAAGTAATGTTGCCATATTTTGAACACAAACACCACGACTGCAAGCTCCAAATCATACGTATGGTAGTTGCTTTTGTGCGGTCGTAACTGTCGGGAAGCATAAGCAATGACTTTCCCATCATGCATCAATATGCATCCAAGTCCGGATTTCGACGTATCACTATAAACCACATACTCCTTTCCGTAAATAGGAAAGTTAAGGATAGGTGCGGAAACTAACCCGTTTTTCAGTTCTTCGAAACTTCACTGGCATTTCTCATTCCACACGAATAGCTCACCCTTGCACGTCAGTTTTGACAGTGGTGCGGCAAGTGATGAAAAATTCTTCACAAAGGGATGGTAGTATCCTGCTAAGCAAAGGAAACTACGAACTTCGAACATAATTCGCAGAGGTTCCCAAGCAATTACGACTTCAATCTTCTTTGGATCAACTAACACACCTTGGGCGGAAACAATATGGCCAAGGAAACCAACTTAGCGTAACCAGAATTCGCATTTGGAGTACTTTGCAAACAACTTCCGATCCTATCACCACATCAGGACTAGCCTGGCATCAGTTAGGGTGAATAGCCTTGTTGGTCTTGGTTCCGCCTCTCTTGTGGATCCTTTGGGTGGTCCTCCTGGAGTGTGTGTTGGCAATTTGGTAGGGTTGGCATGCCCACCTCGGCTTGCACTAGGTACGCCAGTGATACGTCTCGGCTTCTGGCATTCCCGCTGAATATGTCCCATTTCGCCACAATTGTAACATCGACGCTGCTGAGAATTCTACATAGATCCATTGGGATTTGAACCAGAAAAGTTCTTTTTGTTGTTACTTTCATTGCCATTAATTTTCTGAGGATAGGACTTTAAAGGATAGGGTCCTATACGCCCATTAAATTTTGATTCTCGCCTGGAGGATCCACCACTAGTGGTCGCGGATAGCTTCTTGGTTTGCACGATCTTTTTGGCTTCAGTTGCAGCAACAATTAGTTCTTGCAAATTCTGTACCGGTTTCGTACCAATGATGATTTTGAGTTCGATACTCAGCCTATCCTGAAATCGTCTTGCAAACTGGTATGGTGAGCGATCCTCTTCAGGTGCAAATTGGGACAGTTTCCTTAATGCCTTTTCATATTCCACAACCGAACGGGTGCTCTGTTCTAGCTTGTAAAAAGCTTGTCGCTGCTCGATTTTATGGAATCTCGTATAGAATCTTTTGTCAATTCATACCGAATTTCCTCCCATGTAGGCAGATGATCACCAAATCACAAGCTCACAGCTGTCCACCATGCGAGGGCTTCTCCCTCAAGTAGGAAAGTGGCAATGGCAAGCTTGTCATCATCTGAGATACGTATGAACAAGGACACTCGGCTTAAGGTGTCGATCCATTCACGAACGGCAGTGGCTCCAGCTGAACCATTGAAATCTTTACATCCCAATTGTCGAGCTTCCTTCAATAATTTTGTAATGATGATGGGAAGTCTCTTAGTTTCCTTAGGATGCACCGGCTGTACAGGTTCAAGTGAAGGAATAGGTTCTTCCACGGGTGTGGGTGCAGGAGCATTCTGAAATTTCGTCTCCATGCGTTGCTGATTTGCAGCAATTCCTTGCAATACGTTTAGGATTTGTGCCATCACATGATCGACGGCTGGTGCTTCAGGTTGGTTTTCGGGCTCAGCTTTCCCTCCCTACTCAGTTTGTGCATTCGGCTCCTCTTGCTCAACGGGTTGCTGTTTGGCATGAACCTCATACCTACCTCATCGATCCCTGTAGCGTTTAACCTTGCCATACTATACAAACATACGATCGTTACTTAACACTTAACTAAATACGGTACTAGGAAAAGAAGTGGTGCCTGGTGGAGAGGCATGCACCGGACGATACACATATGCTGGAAAACAAAATACACTTGCACACAAATACTCATAATTTTTGGAAATCATATGTACACATGTGATGCACACTCGGAAATTACACCAACACTCCCATAAGCATTCTGCAACAATACTATTATACAAACCATTCTCGGAAATCATTGCAACAAACTCTAAAGACAATGATAAGAAGTCACATAGGGCCACTCGACATTGTGGCAAAACACACAGTCGGCAATGACATGAAATACATTAAGATTTATCAGAACACATCAAGTCATACCAGGCAAAAAAACATTCATAAACACACAGTAAATCAAATTATCATTCTCATTATTTAAATCAATACAAATCAATCCCTTTTTAGCATTAGTTTAGTTTTGGTATTAGTCCCTAAGTGAGTGAGTGTGTGCGCATGCTCTTACCTATAAACACAAAATCAACAAACAAGTTAGCATATAACCAATTATATTCCTTAAACCATCCTCCGCTACCAATTCTGTATTGACTCCAATTCGTAACCTATTATTAATTACCCTGATTAGGGCCATTATCGCCTTGAAACTCAGACAAGCCCAAAAACAATGACGTATCTGAATTCCACAAAACTTACTTATCAAATTCTCGATTTTTAGCATGTACATTCATTATGTTCATTAGTTATTGGAGCATGATTTTGGACATGTACTTTGGTATCATATAGAGTGAATAAAATATCAGCGGAAGTCTTTAAATAAAATCAATGAATCCACAACTCAGAAGTCCCATAAGGATCCAAACATCCAGTAAGTTAATTCCCAAAATAAAAGGGAAACAAGTAAACAAGGAACCTTGAAAACAAAAAAAAATAGTCCAATCATAATTCATGTTATATGCGCAAGCAATCAAGGAACATGTATGCTAATGTAATGCGATATGGCCCTACCTTGCACCCTTGATCTCACATACTGGTACCATGGCCATTAGATGTACCTAAGCCTGAAAAATGGTGAATACAATAGGAAGAGATTATAAGAATCTCAGTAGGGTCACAATATCATAAGATCTACAAAAATTTTAAACACAAATCTCTCAAACAATATTAGATCATTCCTACACATCTATAGGTATCACGCAATTCAAAAATTAAACAAAGGGATAGAGCTGAAACTAAGATTGAGGGTGGACTTCAAACACTTCCGAAAAGTAGAAGTACACAGGCAGGTAAAACTCATCAGATTGCTCTCGGGCAATAGGAAAAAGAAAGGTCGTCCCCTTCCACCTGTGTTGTCCAAGACTTACTGCATAAAGAGTAAAAGGTTAGCACACAAACTAATCAGTAAGCTTATTCATCCTACCACACAAGGACAAGACATCCCAAGCCACAAAAGGACAAGGGCATCCCAAACCACACAAGGATAAGGACATCCTGCCACACAAGGGCAAGATTTCTAGCCACACAAGGACTAGATATCCAGCGCTTGCATGCTAAGGTTTGCCTCCTATCAACTCCCATACTAGTACGAGCCTCCCCTCTCCTAAGGAACATCAGCGATTACCACAAATGGCCATCGAAACAGGATCCTGACACACAAACATATACACAAGCACACACACCGCAAATTCCAGCTCTCATCGGCGATTATCGGCGTAGTTTTTCTTCCGATTTTGGGCTGGTTTTAGCCATTGTCGAATCAAGTTCAACTACTTTGTTGCTTGATCAATCAATTCTGAACTGTCTAGGCATCTCTCGCCTACTTCATTCCAGCAAATGGGTCTTCTGCAATGTCTCCCATATAATGCTTCATAAGGTTTGAGACCGATGCTTACATGAAAATTATTAATGTAAGCATATTCTGCCAATGGCAGGCATCAATCCCAACTGGTTTGCTCGTCCAACACACTCGCACGTAACATGTCTTCGAATGTCTGAATCGTTCTTTCTGATTGTGTGAGACCCCAAATTTTGAGTCCTAGAAGTCCAGAAGCCAGTGCGGTGAAAAAACGATTTTATCCCTGAAGAAAAGGATGTGTGGCCGAAATTGGTAAGAGTGGTATGGTAGTTAATTTTGGTATAAATTACCTTTAATCTAAGTCCTTATAGATGGATAATTGTTTTAGAGATTAAAATCCCTAAGAATAGGGGAAGATAATTAAACAATTTAATTATCTGGCAATTATCTTATTTTTAATAAAATCTTAAAAGTAGCAATCATAATTCTATACCCATTCATTTTAAATAGGAAGCCAACCTCACTAAAATCATTCAGAGAAAACATACAAAATTTGTATAAGCCTAAAACCCCATACCTCCCAATAGTCGTTAAAATTTGCTGAAAATTTTAACCAGCATAACTCTCTTATCGTTCATCGGATCCCTGCAAATAATAGCTTGTTGGAAATCTCTCTTCATCCTCTTTCCAACCATCTTTTTTTTTCATCAGGAGGTTAGTATTTCTTTCTCTAAAGATAAGTTGAAAATCGGTGGTGGAATTAGGTTTTTGCCAAATCTTCTTAAACTTCAGAATAGCATAACTTTCTCAGTTTTTGTCGGATCCCTACAAATAATAGCTTGTTGGAAATATTTTTTCATCCTCTTTCTAACCATATATGTTTTTTTATTTTTACATAAATATTTTCTTGTCTAAGATTAAGTCGACAATTCTGTTGATTTCTGTTGTCGTAAATATTAGGTCTTTTTTTTTAGATTTCTACAGTTTTTGTCTTCGGTTGATTTCTGTTGTCATTTCATGTGTTCTTATGATTGCTAAGAATCTTTTCAAGATGTATGATCATGAATTTTTTTCTTTTAAACTTTTCTTTACTTAAAGTCGAAATTGTTCTATGCCCTACTTTTAGCGACAAAATTTGCATAGTTGATTGGAATGGTAATTCAGGTTAAATCTTGTTAAGTTCCTGGCAATCACATCACACATTCAAGGGGAGAGGCAGCTACAGCATCTGATCACTGGTTTCTGATAGGTTTGGTGAGTGGAATTGGTAAGGAAATAGGGTATTCAATTGATTATTAAATATGCATGCTTAGTTTGTTTTCGTCTTTGCCTGGTGATAATATAGGTGGTTCAAAATTACCTAATAAAGGCAAAGGAGTAGCTTCTTGTTCATAGACAAGAGAGGTAGAAACTACGCCTCATCGGTTTCTCCAGAGACCCCTGTTATTTTCTTAATGTTTTTGTTACCTGCCCTTGTTGTAATGCATACGATTGGATTATAGGGTGAGAGTATGAAATTCGGAGTGAGATATGGATCTCATGGGCTATATCCTTGAGTTAGGTATTGAGTGTCTGGCTTGCATATGTTATATGAATTGAATATACTGATTGTGTTCTGACATGATTGAGGATACCCTGTTGTGGTATTATGCTTTGTACTTGCCTGTGTGTGCTTGTACGTGTTTGTGTGTCAGGATCCTTTTCCGGTGGTCATTCGGGGTAAACGCTGATGCTTCTAGGGAGAGGAGAGGTTCTTACTGTTATGGGAGTTGTATGGGTGGCAAAACCCAGCATGTGCGCGCTGGATATCTGTCCTTGCGAGGCGGGAAACTCTTATCCTTGCGAGGTTTGGGATGCCCTATTCCGTGTATGGCTTGGGAAGACTTGTCCTTGTGTGGCAAGATGACTTGTCCTTGCAAGGCTAGATAAATAGGCTTACTGATTAGTTTGTGTGTTAACCATCTACCATTTGTGCAGTAAGCCGTGGACAACACAGGTGGAAGGGGATGACTTTTCTTCTTCATTGCTGAGAGTAATCTGATGAGTTCCACCTGCCTGTGTACTTTTGATTTTTCGGAAGTGTTTGTAGTCCTCCCTCAACAATAGATTCGGCCCTAACCTCTTTTTAATTGATTATTGAATTGATTGATCCCCTTTAGTTGTTTAGGAATCATCTAATGTGAATTGTGAGATTTGTGTTTAGGATTTCTGCAGATCTTATGATGCTGTGATCCTACTGAGATTCTTATAATCTCATACCGTTGTATTTACCATTTTACAGGTTTAGGTACATCCACTGTTCATGGTACCAGTGTGTGAGATCAAGGCTGCACGGCGGGGCGATATCGTATCACATTTACATACTTGTTTACTTGTGCATATAACATGAATGATTGGGCTACTTTCTAGTTTATTTTAAGAACCCTCCTTTTGCTTACTATTTCTGAAATATGTTGGAGGATTTTTTGCTGGTTAATTGGATCCCTATGGGACTTGTTTGTTATGAACTCAATGATTTAATCTAAAGACTTTCGTTGATGTTTTATTTACTCTGTATGCTACCAGAATATTTGTCCAATATCATGCTCCAATTGTTGCTAAAAATTGAAATAAACATGCTATAAAAATCGGAAGTTAATGGTAAGCCTGGTGAGATTCAGATAGGTCCTAGGTGTCATTTGGGCGTATTTGGGTTTCACGGCGGTGATGACCTTAATCGAATCAAATAGTAATAGTTAGGAATTGGGGTCTTCACAGGTTTGGTAGCGGAGCATGGTTTAGGGAATATAATTTGTTATATGCTAACTTATTTGTTAATTTTGGTGTTTGTAGGTAAGGACATGTGCACACACTCACTCACTTAGAGACTAATACCGAGAGTGAACTAATGCTAAAATGGGATTGATTTGTAAGATTTAAATGATGAGAATGATAATCTGATGTGATGTTTGTTTGTGTATGTTCTTATGCCTGGTATGCCTTGATGTGTTTTGGTGAGTGTTTGTTGTGTTTCTTATCATTGCTGAGAATGTGTGTGTTGATTTATGCATGCTGCCGAGTGTCCCTATTTGACTCCTGTATTGCTTAATGTATATGTATGTGATTGCTGGTGTGTATTTCCGAATATGGATGTTGTGTGAAACTATGCTTGCTTAATGTTTGATGATGATTTCTAAGAGTATATATATATGAGTGTTGATGTAATTGCTAAGAATACCTTTGCATGTGTACATGAGATTTTCGAAAATTTGTATGTTGCTTTCCAGCATATGCGTATCGTCCGGTGCACGCCTCTCCACCAGGTACCACTTATTTTCCTAATATCTTATTTGGTTGTGTGATGAGTAACAATCGTATGTTTGTATAGTATGGCAATGCCGAGTGTACAAAGGGATCGACAGGGTAGGTATGGGGTTCAGGCTGAAAAGCAACCCATAGGGCAGAATGAACCTGATGCACATATTGAGCAAGGAGAGCAACTGATTTGTAATCTAGTCTACATCGGCTATGCTGTATGTATGGGTTCGAATGTACTTGAAGTGGATCTGATTCCATTAGACATCCGAGAGCTGGATATGATCTTAGTCATGGACTGTCTGGCGAAATATCAAGCCTGTATGGAGTGTTTCACCAAGCGTCTGTGGTTCACTTTTCCTGATGGTACCGAATACTGTTTTGAAGATGATAGGCGAGTTGTTCCAACTTGCATGATTTCCTGGCTTAAGGCGAAGCGATTAATCAACAAATGATGTACAGCATACCTCGCGCACGTACATGATATTTCTAAAGAATCCTGGGATCTGGATTCTGTTCCAGTGGATTGCGAATTTCCAGAAATATTTCCCGAAGACATAGCCGGTCTACCACCAGCAAGGGAAGTGGAATTCGGTATTGAGCTAGTGCCTGGTACGAATCTGATTTCCATTCCTCCGTATCGTATGGCTCCTGCGGAAATGAAGGAACTAAAAATGCAATTGGATGATTTGCTGGATTGTGGTTTTATCCGACCTAGTGTGTCACCTTGGGGAGCACCTGTTCTGTTCGTGAAAAAGAAAGACGGTTCGCTGTGATTGTGCATTGATTATCGACAGCTGAATCGTGTGACTGTGAAAAATAAATACCCTTTGCCGCACATCGACGATTTGTTCAACCAACTCCAGGGTGCAGCCGTATTCTCTAAGATCGATCTCAGATCTGGATACCATCAATTGAGAGTTCGTGATGCTGATATTCCAAAGACAGCATTCT
Organism: Passiflora organensis; assembly: GCA_019739055.1. Classification (NCBI taxonomy): domain Eukaryota; kingdom Viridiplantae; phylum Streptophyta; class Magnoliopsida; order Malpighiales; family Passifloraceae; genus Passiflora; species Passiflora organensis. Next base: position 2,606,233 of record JAEPBF010000223.1, on the reverse strand, counting down.
GATCACGATACGGCCACTACGAATTTCTGGTTATGCCATTCGGCTTGACCAATGCACCAGCTATGTTTATAGACTTGATGAATCGTGTGTTCCGCGAATTCTTGGATAAATTTGTGATAGTCTTCATCGACGACATTCTGATTTACTCAAAATCGGAAGAGGATCATGCTATGCACTTGCTGATTGTGCTTAAAATCCTGAAAGATCGACAGTTGTTCGAAAAGTACTCCAAATGCGAATTCTGGTTATGCGAAGTTGGTTTCCTTGGCCATATTGTTTCCGCCCAATGTGTGTTAGTTGATCCAAAGAAGATAGAAGCTGTGATTGTTTGGGAACCTCCATGAAGTGTGTTTGAAGTTCGTAGTTTCCTTGGCTTAGCAGGATACTACCGTCGCTTTGTGGAGGATTTTTCATCGCTTGTCGGACCATTGACAAAACTGACACGCAAGGGTGAGCGGTTTGTATGGAACGAGAAATGCCAGCAAAGTTTCGAAGAGCTAAAGAATCGGTTAGTTTCCGTACCTATCCTTACCCTACCTATTTGCAGGAAGGAGTATGTGGTTTACAGCGACGAGTCAAAATCTGGACTTGGATGCGTATTGATGCAAGATGGGAAAGTCAACGCCTACGCTTCCCAGCAATTGCGACCGCACGAGAGCAATTACCCTCTAAGCATGTTTTGGAACTTGCAGCCGTGGTGTTTGCCTTAAAATTATAGCGACATTACTTATATGGCGAGACATGCCGAATCTTCACTGACGACAAAAGCCTGAAGTACCTTCTCACGCAAAAAGAATTGAATATCAGACAACGAATTTCTGGTTATGCCATTCGGTAGTGGAGCTGATTAAAGATTATGATTTAATCATCGAATATCATTCTGGAAAGGCGAATGTTGTTGCTGATGCCCTGAGCCGAAAGTATCATTCTCCTTCCCCATCAGTTTTTCCCTATATGCAAACCCACTACCTGCCAATGATGTTGGAACTGAAAGCTAACCGTGTGCATCTTGGCACCAATTTTTCTGGTTCGTTGTTGGCACGAATCCAAGTCGCACCACCATAATTGAAGAAATCGGGAATCAACAATTAGAGGATCCAAAATTTACTGATGGTGTTGATGCCATAGTTCATGATTTCAGAATACGAGATAACGAAGTACTAGTCTTCAGAAACTAGGTATGTGTCCCATAAAATGTTTATATTCATAACCTTATTCTATCAGAGGCGCATAGTTTGAAGTTCGCTATTCATCCTGGAAGCACTAAGATGTACCGAGATTTCAAAGAGCAGTATTGGTGGCAAAATATGAAACGTCGTATTGCTGAATTCGTTGCCTGATGCCTCATATGTCAACAAGTAAAGATCAAACATCAAAGACTTGCTGGTCTACTTCAGTCACTTCTGATTCCAGAATGGAAGTGGGAGCACGTCATAATGGATTTTGTGACTGGTTTGCCTAGATCGAAGCGAGGATACAATGCCATTTGGGGATCGTGGATCGACTAACGAAATCTACACACTTTCTTCCTATACGTGTGACAGATACACCAAAAAGATTGGCAGTTCGTTACTTGGATGAGACTGTTCGATTGCATGGAGTACCAGTTTCTATTGTTTCAGATCTTGACCCTCGTTTCACCTCACGATTTTGGGAAAAATTCCAGAATGGGCTGGGTTCAAGATTGAATTTCAGTACAGCATTTCATCCCCAGACCGATGGTCAATTAGGAAGAACGATTCAGACACTCTAAGACATGCTACGAGCGAGTGTGTTGGATCAGCAAACCGGTTGGGATCGATGCCTGCCATTGGCAGAATTTGTTTACAACAATAATTTTTATGCAATCATCAGTACGGTACCCTATGAAGCACTATATGGAAGACGTTGCAGAACTCCCATTTGCTGGAATGAAGTAGGTGAAAGACGCCTAGACAATCCGGAATTGATTGATCAAGCAACAGAGCAGTTGAACTTGATCTGACAATGGCTAAAAACAGCCCAGGATCGGCAGAAAAGCTACGCCGACAATCGAGGAAGGAAGCTGGAATTTGCGGTAGGTGACAAAGTATTTTTGAAGGTCGCCCCGTGGAAAGGAGTTCTTCGTTTTCAGCAGCGAGGTAAGCTAGCACCTCGCTACCTTGGTCCATATGACATTGTCGAAAGAATCGACCCTGTTGCATACTGACTTGCCCTACCTTCAAATATGGAAAGAATTCACAATGTATTTCACATTTCAATGCTAAGAAAGTATATACGAGACCCTGCTCATGAGCTTAAAGAACGGCCAGTTGAAGTGGCTGAAGATCTATCCCATCCCGTACAGCCAGTTGCCATACTATATCGGTCAGTTTGACAGGTTCGCAGTTGAAGCGTGCCTATGGTACGAATTGTTTGGCGTAATGACCAAATTGAGGAACAGTCTTGGGAGACTGAGGAATCTATGATTGTGTGAGACCCTAAATTCTGAGTCCTAGAAGTCCAGAAGCCAGTGCAAGTGAAAAGACGATTTTGCCTCTGAAAGAAAGGATGTGTGATGACCGAAATTGGTAAGAGTGGTATGGTAGTTAATTTTGGTATAAATTCCCTTTAATCTAATTCCTTATATATAGATAATTTGCCTTAGAGATTAAAATCCTTAAGAATAAGGGAAGATAATTAAAGAATTTAATTATCTGGTAATTATCTTATTTTTAATAAAATATTAAAAGTAGTAATTATAATTATATACCTATTCATTATAAATAGGAAGCCAACCTCACAAAAATCATTCAGAGAAAACATACAAAATTCGTATAAGCCTAAAACCCTACACCTCCCTATAGCCGTCAAAATTCGCTGAAACTTTAAACAAGTATAACTCTCTTATCGTTCATCAGATCCCTGCAAATAATAGCTTTTTAGAAATCTCTCTTCATCCTCTTTCCAAAACTCTTTGGTTTTTTGTCAGGAGGTTAGTATTTTTTTCATTAAAGATAAGTTAAAAAGCGGCAGCTGAATTAGGTTTTTGCCAAATCTTCTTGAACTTCAGAATAGCATAACTCTCTCATCGTTTATTGGGTCCCTACAAATGATATCTTGTTGGAAATTCCTTTTCATTCTCTTTCCAACCATATATGTTTTGTTATTTTTACGTAAATATTTTTATTTCTAAGGTTAAGTTAAAAATTGGCGACGGAATTAGGTCTTTTTTTTTATATTTCTACAGTTTTTGTCTTCGGTTGATTTCTGTTGTCGTTTCACGTGTTCTTATGATTTCTTAAAATCTATTCATAATGTATGATCATGAATTTTTTCCTTTTAAACTTCTCCTTTCTTAAAGTCGAATTTGTCCTATGCTTTACTTTTAACGACAAAATTTGCATAGTTGATTGGAATGGTAATTCAAGTTGAATCTTGTTAAGTTTCTGGCTATCACATCACACATCCAAGGGGAGAGGCACCTAAAGCATCCGATCACTGGTTTCTGATAGGTTTGGTGAGTGGAATTGTTAAGGAAATAGGGTATTCAATTGATTATTGAATATGCATGCTTAGTTTGTTTTCGTCTTTGCTTGGTGAATAGGTGGTTCGAAATTACCTAATAAAGGCAAAGGATAGCTTCTTGTTCAGAGACAAGAGAGGTAGGATCTACGCCTCATCGGTTTCTTCAGAGACCCCTCTTATTTTCTTGATATTTTTGTTACCTGTCCTCGTTGTATTGCATACGATTGGATTATAGGGTGAGAGTATGAAATTTGGAGTGAGATATGGATCTCATAGGTTATAACAAATCCCTGAGTTAGGTATTGAGTGCCTCGCTTGCATATGTTATATGAATTGAATATGTTGATTGTGTTCTGACATGATTGAGGATACCCTGTTGTGGTATTATGCTTTGTACTTGTCTGTGTGTGCTTGTACGTGTTTGTGTTTGTATGTGTTTGTGTGACAGGATTTTTTTTCGGTGGCCATTCGGGGTAAACGTTGATGCTCCTAGGGAGAGGAGAGGTTCTTACTGGTATAAGAGTTGTATAGGTCGCAAAACATAGCATGCACGCACGCACTGGATATCTGACCTTGCGAGGCCGGAACCCTATCCTTGCGATGCAGAAAGCCCTTATCCTTGCGAGGTTTGGGATGCCCTAGTCCATGTGTGGCTTGGGAAAACTTGTCCGTGTGTGGCAAGATGACTTGTCCTTGCGAGGCAAGATGAATAGGCTTACTGATTAGTTTGTGTGTTAACCATCTACCCTTTGTATAGAAAGCCTTGGACAACACAGGTGGAAGGGGATGGCCTTTCTTCTTTTTGCTGAGAGTAATCTGATGAGTTCCACCTGCCTGTGTGTTTTTGATTTTTTGGAAGTGTTTGTAGTCCTCCCTCAACCATAGATTCGGTCCTAACCTATTTTTAATTGATTCTTGAATTGCGTGATTCCCTTTAGTTGTTTAGGAATAATCTAATGTGAATTGGGAGATTTGTGTTTAGGATTTCTGTAGATCTTATAATGTTGTGACTCTACTGAGATTCTTGTAATCTCTTACCGTTGTATTTACCATTTTACAGGCTTAGGTACATCCACTGTCCGTGGTACCAGTGTGTGAGATCAAGGCTACACGGCGGGGCGACATCGCATCACATTTACATTCTTGTTTACTTGTGCATAGAACGTGAATGATTGGGCTACTTTCTTGTTAATTTTAAGAACCCTCTTTTTGCTTACTATTTCTGAAATATGTTGGAGGATTTCTTGCTGGTTAATTCGATCCCTATAGGACTTGTGTGTTATGAACCCAATGATTTAATCTAAAGACTTCTGCTGATGTTTTATTTACTCCGTATGTTACGAGAATATTTGTCCAATATCATGCTCCAAATATTGTTAAAAATTGAAATAAACATGCTATAAAAATCAGAAATTAATGGTAAGCCTGGTGAGATTCAGATAGTTCCTAGGTGTCATTTGGGCATACTTGGGGTCTTCACAGATTGGCCATCGGTCTGGGGATGAAATGCTATACTGAAATTCAATCTCGAACCCAGCGCATTATGAAAATTCTCCCAAAATCATGAGGTGAAACGGGGGTCACGATCTGAAACGATGGAAATTGACACTCCTTACAATCGAACAATCTCATCCAAGTAATGAACAACCAATTTCTCAGGTCTATCTGTCACAAGTATAGGAAGGAAGTGTGCAGATTTTGTCAATCGATCCACAATCAAGGCATCGTATCCTTGCTGTGATTTAAGCAAGCCTGTCACAAAATCCATTGTGACATGCTCCCACTTCCATTCTGGAATCGGGAGTGACTGAAGTAGACTAGCGGGTCGTTGATGTTCGATCTTTACTTGTTGACATATGAGGCATCGGGCAAGAAACTCAGTAATGTGGCGTTTCATGTTTGGCCACCAATACTGCTCCTTTAAATCTCGGTACATCTTAGTGCTTCCGGGATGGATAGCGAACTTTGAACTTTGAGCCTCCGATAGAATAAGGTTACGAATATCAACATCTCTTGGAACACATACCCGGTTCCTGAAGACAAGCACTTCGTCATCTCATATTCTGAAATCATGAACTATGGCATCAACCTCATGAGAAAGTTGCTTCTGAATTTCAATCAGTTTTGGATCCTCTAATTGTTGATTCCGGATTTCCTCTATCAAGGTAGGCGTGACTTCGATTCGTGCAAACAACAATCCAGAAAAATCAGTGCCAAGATGCACACGATAAGCTTTCAAATCCAGCAACATAGGCATGTAATGGGTGCGTATGTAAGCCAAAACCGATGGGGAAGGAGGATGAAACTTTCGGCTCAAGGCATTAACAACAACATTTGCCTTTCCAGGATGATATTCGATGATCAAATCGTAGTCATTAATTACCTCCACCCATCTTTGTTGCCTCATATTCAATTCTTTTTGCGTGAGGAGATACTTTAGGCTTTTGTGGTCGGTGAAGATACGACATGTCTAGCCGTATAAGTAATGTCGCCATATTTTCAACGCAAACACCACGGCTGTAAGCTCTAAATCATGAATATGGTAGTTGCTTTCGTGCGGTCGTAACTGTCCGGAAGCATAAGTAATGACTTTCCCATCTTGCATCAATATGCATCCAAGTCCGGATTTTGACGCATCACTGTAAACCACATACTCATTTCCGCAAATAGGAAAGTTAAGGATAGGTGCGGAAACTAACCGGTTTTTCAGTTCTTTGAAACTTCACTGGCATTTCTCGTTCCACACGAATGGCTCACCCTTGCACGTCAGTTTTGTCAATGGTGCAGCAAGCGATGAAAAATTCTTCACAAAACGACGGTAGTATCCTGCTAAGCCAAGGAAACTACGAACTTCGAACACAGTTCGCAAGGGTTCCCAAGCAACTACAACTTCAATCTTCTTTGGATTAACTAACACACCTTGGGAGGAAACAATATGGCCAAGGAAACCAACTTAACGTAACCAAAATTCGCATTTGGAGTACTTTGCAAACAACTGCCGATCCTATCACCACATCAGGACTAGCCTGGCATCAGTTAGGGTGAATAGCCTTGTTGGTCTTGGTTGCGCCTCTTTTGTGGATCCGTTGGGCGGGGTCCTCCTGGTGCGCGTGTTGACGGTTTGGTAGGGTTGGCATACCCACATCGGCCCGCACTAGGTGTGCCAGTGATACATCTCGGCTTCTGGCATTCCCGCTGAATGTGTCCCATTTTGCCACAATTGTAACATCGACGTTGCTGAGAATTCCACGTAGATCCATTGGGATTTGAACCAGAAAAGTTCTTTTTGTTGTTACTTCCATTGCCATTAATTTTTTGAGGATAGGACCTTAAAGGATAGGGTCATGTACGCCGATTAAATTTTGAATCTAGCATGAAGGATCCACGACTAGTGGCTGCCGATAGCTTCTTGGTTTGCACGATCTTTTCGGCTTCAATCGCGGAAACAATTAGTTCTTGAAAATTCTGTACTGGTGTCGTACCAACGATGGTTTTGTGTTTGGTACTCAGCCCATCCTGAAATCGTCTCACAAGTTGGTATGATGAGCGATCCTCTTCAGGTGCAAATCGGGACAGTTCCCTTAATGCCTTTTCATAATCAACCACCGAACGGGTTCTTTGTTCCAGTTTGTAAAAATCTTGTCGCTGCTCGATTTTATGGAAACTTGTATAAAATTTTTTGTTGAATTCATATCGAAATTCCTCCCATGTAGGCAGATGATCACCAAATCGCAAGCTCACAACTGTCCACCATGCGAGGGCTTCTCCCTCAAGTAGGAAAGTGGAAATGGCAAGCTTGTCATCATCTGAGATACGTATGAACAAGGACACTCAGCTTAAGGTGTCGATCCATTCACGAACGGCAGTGGCTCCAGCTGAACCATTGAAATCTTTACATCCCAATTGTCGAGCTTCCTTCAATAATTTTGTAATGACGATGGGAAGTCTCTTAGTTTCCTTAGGATGCGCCGGCTGTACAGGTTCAAGTGGAGGAATAGGTTATTCCACGGGTGTGGGTGCAGGAGCATTCTGAAATTTCGTCTCCATACGCTGCTGATTTGCAGCAAATCCTTGCAATACGTTTAGGATTTGTTCCATCACATGATCGATGGCTGGTGCTTCCGGTTAGTTTTCGGGCTCAGTTTTCCCTCATAATTCATGTTATATGCGCAAGCAATTAAGAAACATGTATGCTAATGTAATGCGATATCGCCCTGCCTTGCACCCTTGATCTCACACACTCGTACCATGGACAGTGGATGTACCTAAACCTGAAAAATGGTGAATACAATAGAATGAGATTACAAGAATTTCAGTAATCAAACAAAGGGATAGGTCCTAAACTAAGAGTCAGGGTGGACTTCAAACACTTCCAAAAATCAGAAGTACACAGACAGGTAAAACTCATCAGATTGGTCTCGACAATAGGAAAAAGAAAGGTCGTCCCATTCCACCTGTGTTGTCCAAGACTTACTGCACAAAGGGTAAAAGGTTAGCACACAAACTAATCAGTAAGCCTATTCACCCTGCAACACAAGGACAAGACATCCCAAGCCACACAAGGACAAGAGTATCCGAAACCACACAAGGATAAGAGCATCCTACCACACAAGGACAAGATTTCTAGCCACAGAAAGACAAGATTTCTAGGCACACAAGGACTAGACATCTAGCGCGCGCATGCTGGGGTTTGCCACCTATACAACTCCCATACCAGTAAGAGTCTCACCTCTCCTAAGGAGCATTAGCGCTTACTCCGAATGGCCATCGGAACAGGATCCTGACACACAGACATATACAAGAACACACAGGAAAGCACAAGCACACACAGGCAAGCACAAGCACAATACCATAACAGGGTATCCTCAATCATGTCAGAACACAATTAGTTTATTCAATTCACATATCATACGCAATTTGGGCACTCCAAACCTAACTCAAGGGTTTGGTACAGCCTATAAGATTCATATCTCAATCTGTAATTCTTTCACATATCCTACAATCAATTCGCATGCAATAATAACAAGGGCATGCATCGAAAACAACAAACAAACAACAGGGATCTATGGAGAAACCGATGAGGCATAGATCATATCTCTCTTGTCTCTGAACAAGAAGCTATACCTTTGCCTTTATTTAATAATTCCGAACCACCTATAGTATCACAAAGCAAAGACAAAACCAAACTAAGCAAGCATACTCAAAACCAATTGAATACCCTATTTCCTTACTAATTCCACTCACCAAACCTATCAGAAATCAGTGGTCAGATGCCTCCCCTTTTGATGTGTGATGTGATAGCCAAGAACTTAACAAGATTCAACCTGAATTACCACCCAATTTATCTACGTATATTTTGGCACAAAGCATAGGACACAAGATAGTTTCTGATTTCATGTTAGCAAGGTGTAAGAGTTCTGATTTATTGCTAATAAAGAGGGATTAAATGTTTATAACTTTACAGTAAAAAAAACAGTATCGGAATCCAATAGGTTCATCAATTAATCAAGATAGGCAACAAGAGGGAAAGGGTAGGGCATACTGATTTCATGTATAGAAATGACTGAAAGGATTAATTCATGATTTTATAACATGAATAGATGCCAAACAATCATACGAATAAGAGAAACAACAATACAAATGAACTAAAGAGAGAATCACACAATCTTAAACCCAAATCCCATCAAAATTTGACTTATCTTACGAAATGAAAAAATAACGTGCTAAAAAAAAATAATGGCTGAAAAGAGGATGAAGAGAGCTTTTCAACAAGCAATTATCCGCAAGAATCCGACAAAGGATAAGAGAGTTATGCTATTTTGAAGTTCATGCATATTTTGGCAATTCTGCCAAAATTCAATTTAAATTTTAACAAAGAAAAAGCTAACCTCCAATATAAAAAACAAAGATGGTTGGAAAGAAGACGAAGAGAGCTTTCCAACAAGCTATTATTTACAAGAATTCGACAAAGCATGAGAGAGTTATGTTATTTAGAAGTTCAAGAAGATTTTGGCACTTCCACTGAAGTTTAATTTAACTTTTAAGAAAGAAAAAACTAACCTATAAAAAAAAAAATAGCGATGGTTTGAAAGAAGATGAAGCGAGCTTTCCAACAAGCTATTATTCGCAGGAATCCGATAAACGATGAGAGAGTTATGCTTGTTTAAATTTCCATCGGATTTCAGCAGAAATAGGGAGTTGTAGGGTTTTTAGTTCTTACGAATTTTATGTGTTTTCTGTATAAGATTTTTGTTTGGCTGACTTCCTATTTATATAAAGTGGTTGTGGGAATAAAATCCATACCTTAAAGGCTTAATTAAAATAAGATAATTATCAGAATTAAATTCTGTAATTATCCCTCTTAAACATTGAGTTTTTATTTTCTATGGTAATTATGAACCATTAAAGAGAAATAAAATAAATTTAAAGGAATTTATGATTTTGTAACATGAATAGATGCCAAACAATCCTACGAACAAAAAAAAAACAACAGAAATCAATTGAAGACAGAATCACACAATCTTGAACCCTAATCCCATCGAAATTTGACTTATTTTACGAAAAAAAACTAATGTCCTGACAAAAAACGAATGAAGATGGAAAGAGAATGAAGAGAGCTTTCCAGTAAGCTATTATTCGCAAGAATACGACAAAGGATGAGAGAATTATGCTATTTTGAAGTTCATGTATATTTTGGCATTTCTGCCGAAATTCGATATAAATTTTAACAAAGAAAAAGCTAACCTCCAAAATAAAAACCAAAGATGGTTGGATAGAAGATGAAGAGAGCTTTCCAACAAGCTATTATTCGTAAAAATTCGACAAAGGATGTGAGAGTTATGCTATTTAGAAATTCAAGCAGATTTTGGCAATTCCCCGAAGTTCGATTTAACTTTTAACAAAGAAACAACTAATCTTCAAATAAAAAACTAAAAATGGTTGGAAATAATATGAAGAGAGCTTTCCAACAAGTTATTATTCGCTGGAATCCGATAAACGATGAGAGTATTATGATTGTTTGAAGTTCCATCGGATTCCATCAGAAATTGGGAGGTGTAGGGTTTTTAGGTCTTACGAATTTTGTGTGTTTTCTGTATAAGATTTTTATGTAGCTGACTTCCTATTTATATAAGATGGTTATGAGATTAAAATCCCTACCTTGAAAACTTAATTAAAATAAAATAATTATCAGAATTAAATTCTGTAATTACCCCTCTTAAACTTAGGGTTTTTATTTCCTAAGGTAATTATCAACCAATAAAGAGAATTAAAATCAATTTAAGGGAATTCATGATTTTGTAACATTAATAGATGCCAAAGAGTCATACAAACAAGAGAAACAACAACAGAAATCAATTGAAGACAAAATCACACAATTTTGAACCCTATTCCCGGCAAAATTTGACTTATCTTACGATAAAGAAAAACTAATTTCCTGAAAAAAACTAAATAATAGCTGGAAATAGGATGAAGAGAGCTTTCCAGCAAGTTATTATTCGCAAAAATCTGACAAATGATGAGAGAGTTATGCTATTTTGAAGTTCAAGCATATTTTGGCAATTTCGTCTGAATTTGATTTAAATTTTAATGAAGAAAAAGCTAACCTCCAAACAAAAAATGAATGATTGTTGTAAAGAAGATGAAGACAGCTTTCCAACAAGTTATTATTTGCAAGAATCTGACAAAGTATGAGAGAGTTATGCTATTTTGAAATTCAAACAGATTTTGGCAATTCCGCTGAAATTCGATTTTAATTTTAACAAAGAAAAAACTAACCATCAAATGAAAACCCAGAGATGGTTGGAAAGAATATGAAGAGTGCTTTCCAACAAGCTATTATTTGCAGGAATCCGATAAACGATGAGAGAGTTATGCTTGTTTGAAGTTCCATCGGATTTCAACAGAAATTTAGAGACGTAGGGTTTTAGGACATACTAATTTTATGTGTTTTCTGTATAATATTTTTGTGTGGCTGACTTCTATTTTATATAAGGTGGTTATGTGATTAAAATCCCTACCTTAAAATCTTAATTAAAATAAGATAATTATCAGAATTAAATTCTGTAATTACCTCCCTTAAACTTAGGTTATTATTTCCTAAAATAATTATCAACCAATAAAGAATCAATTTAAAGGAAATTAATACCTGAAATGATTACTAGACATCCCTTACCAATTTCAGTCATCACATATCCTTTTCTTCAGAGGAAAAATAGTCTTTTTCACCTGCACTGGCTTCTTGACTTCTATGACTAAAAATTCAGGGTCTCACAATAATTACCTTAGAAAATAAAATCCCTAAAATTAAGGAAGGATGATTATAGAATTTAATTCTGATAATTATTTTACTTTAATCCAATCTTTAAATTGGGGAAATTCATCCCATAACCACCCTATATAAAGAGGAAGCTGGCCACACTTAAACCTTATACAGAAAATACACAAAATTCGTTTATTCTAAAACCCTATAGCTCACTATTGTTGTCGAGATCTGGTTGAACTTCAAAATAGCATAACTCTCTAATCGTTTTTCAAATTCTTGTAAATAATAGCTTATTGCAAAGCTCTTTCCATCCTCTATCCAACATCTTAGGTTTTTCATCTGAAGGTTATCTAGGCTATCCCGAATCCCTTAAGATACATTAAGAGTGCCTACCTTGCATGTGTTATGCATATTGAACATGTTGATTGCGTTCTTACATGATTAAGAATATCTTATTGTGGTATTGTTCTATATGCTTACCTGTCTGTGCTTGTACGTGTTTGTGTATCTGGATCCTTTTCCGGTGGCCATTCGGGGTAAACGCTGAGGCTCATAAGGAGAGGAGAAGTTCTTGCTAGTATGGGAGTCGTATGGGTGGCAATCCCCAGCCTGCATGCGTTATATGCCTAGTCCTTGTGTGGCATTAATCCTTGTGTGGTTTGGATGTTCTTATCTTTGTGTGATTTGGATGGCCTTGTCCTTGTGTGACTTGGATGCCTTGTCCTTGTGTGACAGGATGAATAGACTTGCTGATTAGCTTGTGTGCTAACCCATTTACCCTTTGTTTAACGAAGCCTTAGACAACACAAGTGGAAGGGGATGGCCTTTTCTATTAATGCAATTGATTGATGATTTACCTGCCTGTGTACTTTTGATTTTTGGAAGTGTTTGAAATCCACTCTCAGCCTTAGCTTTCAGCCCTAACCTTATTGTTTGATTCTTGAATTAAGTGATCCCTTTTAGTTGTATAGGCTGATCTGATGTTGTTTGGCAGATGTTTGTTTAAGAATTCTTTAGATCTTATGATGTTGTGATCCTACTGAGATTCTTGTAATCTCATCCTATTGTTTTCACCACTTTTCGGGCTTAGGTACATTCGCTGTTCATGGTACCAATGTGTGAGATCAAGGCTGCATGGTAGGGCGATATTGCATCGTATTTTCATTCCTATTACCTTGATTGCTTGCGTATACAACATGAATTTTGATTGGACTATTTCCTGGTTTTTCAAGTCCTTTGTTTGCTTGTTTGTTTATGGATTGTATTGGAAATTTAGTTGCTGGATTTTTAGATCCCTATGGGACTTGTGTGTTGTGGTTCCAATGATTCAATTTAAAGACATTCGTTGATGTTTTATTCACTCCGTATGATACCAGAATGCTTGTCCAATATCATTCTCCAATTACTATAAGTACAAAGAATAAATATACTAAAATTGGGAATTTAGATGGGTAAGCCTTGTGGGATTAAAATACATGTTTCTGGGCTCGTTTGAGTTTCAAGGTGGTAAGGGTCATAATAGGAAAAAATAATAATAAATTAGGATTTGGGGACCTTTCAGTCCCACTCGGGGGCATATCAAACTTTTTAAAATAATCCAATCGGATTTTTTTCGAGATTTTGGGCTCGGAGTATAAATCCCTAGCTAGACCCAACACTGAGAATATTTCTAAATGTTTGATGTTCAGCACGCCATTTCTCTCCCCATCTCTCCCTTTTCTCTCATGCCACACCCACCAAATGTGAACCTAATCGGTTCTTTGATTTTGATTTGATGAAACCACCAAATTTCATCCTAAAACATATCCCTAACCTTTCTTGACCAGTTTCCACTGTTAGTTTCCAATCGAGGAGCTGAAATCTGTATGATCCTTGCATTAGGGAATTTTTGGGGATTTCATGGTAAATGCTCTAATTCTCTACTTTCATTATCGAGTTTTGGTACCGTTAGCTTGCTGTCGATATTCCTAAGCATGTTTGGTGGTTAGGATCGTTTGAAAACACCCCTTGATTCATGGGTGCTCGTTTTCGATTTTAGTGGCATTTTCGATAATTTCGAACGATTTGAGATTTTGATTGAATTGTTGATTTTGGTTGTTCCTATTGCTTGGGATTGTTGATTTGAAAGCTGCAAACTATGCTTGCGGACTGAGAAGCCCAATTGTGTGATGAGATGAGCTTGGGTGTCGATTTGGAGCATTGAGTGGCTTGCGTGAGTTTTGGGTGTTTCGCCCGTTGGTTGGATTTTTGAAATTTTGAGCTACGAATATTATGTTAAGGTGAGATGTAAGTTAGTGTGAGTCTCGATGGGGTCTCTTAGGTTACGTTTTCAGTTTTGAGTAATTTAGTTGATTTTGTCGATTTTGGTGCTTATATGTGTTTTGGTTTAGATTGTGTGTTTAGGCTATACTGGAGTAGTTGATAAGGCCAATGGTATTTCCATTGAGTTTTTTGTGCGACAAGAGGTGGGAATTTATAATTCATTTGCTTATATGGAAATATTTTGTGTCAATAAATTAAAATACGGTGAATGATTGGTTTTGAATAGAGGTTGTACGTGCATTGTGTATGACATTCATTTTAGCTTCATGAACTTTGCTTGCCATGTTTTGGATGCATGAATAGTGAGGACCAATTCCCGGTAAATGAGATCCTTATCGTCGTATAACCTCGATTGACCCAACACATGGATCAATCAAAACCACAGAAGGCTCTCATTAACTTTTCAAAACAGATTTTTTGAAAATTCGTATAAATTTAAATTTTCCTTTTAAGGAAGCATGACACATCACAAATCATACCCGGAATTAAAAAACATCTGAGTACGCACAAACAATCAGTGAAATACTTAAAATCACACTCAATAGGCCACATGGTCCCAAACATGCCACACACAAGTCCATAAATATAAGTCCCATAAGGATCCATATGAAAAATGCCCAAGGCACACATCACATATGAAAGGAGCATGTTAGTATTGGACAAACAATCTGAATTCATACTGAGTGAATAAATTATCAGTATAAGACTTTATGATTAATCAAAGGAACCACAACACACAAGTCCCATAAGGATATAAAAATCCAGTAAGTAAATTCCCAGTAAGTTTTCAAAATAATCAAACAAAGGAGACATTCTAAAAACTAGAAAGTGGTCTAATCAATCTTCATGTTATATGCGCAAGTAATTAAGAAACAGGTATGCAAATGTGATGCGATATCGCCTTGCCGTGCAGCCTTGATCTCACACACTAGTACCACGAATAGTGAATGTATCTGACCTGAAAAATGATGAAAATAATGGGATGTGATTATAAGAATCTCAGTAGGGTCATAGCATTATAAGATTTACATAAATCTTAAGCAAACATCTCCCAAACATCATTAGATTAACCTATACAACTAAAAGGTATCATGCAAGCATTCAAACATTCAAAGGGGTGTAGAGCCGAAACTAAGGCTGAGAGTGGACTACAAACACTTTTGAAAATTAGAAATATACAGGCAGGAAAATTGATCAGTCACTCTCAGCCATAGGAAAAGGTCATCCCCTTCCACCTGTGTTGTCCAAGGCTTTGCTGCACAAAGGATAAAGGGTTAGCACACAAACTAATCAGCAAGCTTATAAATCTCACTAGCACATGAGACAAGGCATCTAGCCAGCACATAGGACTAGGCATCCAAACTAGCACACAATATTAGGGCATCCAAACCACACAAGGATAAGGGCATCCAGCGTGCACAAGCTAGGGATTGTCACCCATACGATTCCCATACCAGTAAGAACCTCTCCTCTCCCAAGGAGAATCAGTGCTCACCCCGAATGGCCACCGGAAAAGGATAGTGATAGAAAAACAGGTACAAGTATACACAAGCAAGTATATAGCACAACACCACAACAGAGTATCCTCAATCATGTCAGAACACAATCAACATATTCAATGCACACAAAAAATGCAATTTAGGCACTCATAACCTGTCTTAAAGGTTTAGTATAGCCTAAGTGAGCCTCAAATCAATCCGCAACTTATGCATACATTATCTCACACATGTGCATACAACATCACAAAGGTATGCATCGAAAATAACAACCAACAACAAGGATTTCTGGAGAAACTGATGAGGTATAGATCCTACCTCTCTTGTCTCTGAGCAAGAAGCTATTTCTTTTCCTTTATTCAAAGGATCCGACCTGAATTACCATCCCAATTGACTATATAAATTTCAGCACTAAGGATAAGGCAATAGTGCAAATTGCGATTTCATGCATACAAGGAATAGAGGTTACGATTTCATGATTACAAAGAAGGATTAGGTGTTAATAGCATATACAACCAAAAGGAACAAGATTAGAAACCAATAGGTTAATCAATTTGATCGAAAGTGGCAACAATAGAGCAAAAGAGTAGAGCATGCTGATTTCATGTATAGGGAAGATTGAAAGGATGAATTCATGATTTTACAACATGAATGGATGCCAAACAATCATATGAACAAAAGGAACAACAGCAGAAACAAATTGAAGGAAGAATGAGATAATTTCGGCACCAAAACCTATGAATTATGACTAAGATTTTGATAGGGAAGAACTAATTTTCTTATGATCAAGCCAAAATAGCTAGATAGAGGATGGAAAGAGTTTTTCAACAATCTATTATTTGTAGAAATCTGACAAAGGATGAAAGAGTTATGCTAGGATGAAGGTCAAGGAATTTCGGCAGCAATAGGGTATAATGTAGGGTTTGATCACTTGATAATTTTGTGTATTTTTGGTGTAAGAACTATGTGTGGCCAGCTATTTCCTTATATAGAGTATTTATGGGATTATTTTCCCTACTTTAAAGGCTAGATAAGGGAAGATAATTATCTCAATTAAATTCTGGAATTATTCTTCTTTAATTTTAGGAATTTTATCTCCTAAGTTAAGATTGAACTAGTAAGAATCAATCAAACAGAAATGAAACAAGAAATGATTACTAGACCTTCCATACTATTTTCGGCCATCACACATCCATTTCTTTAGGAGAAAAATGGTCATTTCATCTGCACTAGCTTCTAGATTTCTACGACTCAAAATTTGTTGTCTCACATCCTCCCCTCCTTATAATACTTTCGTCCTCAAAATTTCAGCCCAAAGTACCAAAGCAAACAGATAAAGAAATTTTGAACGCATAGATTCCTCAGTCTCCCAAAACTGTTCCTGAATTTGGAAATTATTCCAAACAACTCGTACCATAGGCAAGCTTCAACTATGAAGCAAACAAACTGACTGATCTAGTATGACAACTGGTTGTATGGGATAAGATAGGACTTTAGCAACCTCAACTGGTTGTTCTTCGAGTACATGAGTAAGGTCTCGCACATACTTTCTTATTACTAAAATGTGAAACACATTGTGTATTCTTTTCGTATTCAGAGGCAGTGTAAGTCGATATGCAATAGGGCCGATCCTTTCCACAATGTCATATGGACTAATGTAATGACGTACTAGCTTACCTAGCCGCTGAAAATGAAGGACTCCTTTCTGAGAGGCAACTTTCAGGAACACTTTGTCACCTACCGCAAATTTTAGCTCCCTTCGTCGATTATCGACATAATATTTCTACAGATCTTGCGCTGTCTTTGGCCGTTGTCAAATCCAATTCAGCTACTACATTGCTTGGTCAATCAATTCCAAATTTTCTAGGCGTCTCTCGCCTACTTTATTCCAGCAAAACGGGAGTTCTACAACGTCTCTCATGTAACGCTTCATAAGGAGCCATATCGATGCTTACATAGAAACTATTGTTGTAAGAAAACTCCCCCAATGGTAGATGTTGATCCCAACTGGTATGTTGGTCTAGTACACTCGCACAAAGCATGCCTTTCAATGTCTGAATCGTCCTCTCAGATTGGCCGTCAATCTGAGGATGAAATGTTGTACTGAAATTCAATCTCGAATCTAGTGCATTCTGGAATTTCTCCCAAAATCATGATGTGAATCAAGGGTCGTGATCTGAAATGATAGAAACTGACACTCCTTGCAGTCGAACAATCTCATCCAAGTAACGAATAGCCAATTTCTCAGGGGTGTTTATCACACGAATAGGTATGAAGTCTATAGATTTTGTCAATCGATTCATGATCACCAAATGGCGTTGAATTCTAGCTCAAATCTAGGCAAACCGGTCACAAAATCCATTATGACATGCTCCCACTTTTATTCAGGAACCGGAAGTGACTGAAGTAGATCAGCAAGTCTTTGATGCTTGATATTCACTTGTAGACATACGAGGCATTGGGCAATGAACTCAGCAAACTGACAGTTCATGCTCGGCCACCAATATTGCTCCTTCAAGTCTCGGTACGTCTTAGTACTACAAGGATGGATAGCGAACTTTGAACTATATGTCTCAGATAAAATCAGATTACGAATATCAACATCTTGTAGCACACATATTCGGTTTTTGAAGACAAGAACTCCATCATCTTGCACTCTGAAGTCGCGAGCTATGTCATCAACACCTTTAGATAATTGCTTCCTAATTTCAGCCAACCTTAGATCTTCTGATTGCTGATTCCAGATTTCCTCAATCATGGTAGGCGTGACTTCGATTCGTGCCAACAACAAACCAAAACAATCAGTGCCAAGAGCACATACTTAGCTTTCAAATCCAGCAACATTAACATGTATTGGGTGCGCATGTTAGCCAAAACCCATATGGAAGGAGGATGAATCTTTCAGATCAAGGCATCAGCGACAACATTCATTTTTCCAGAATGGTATTCGATGATCAGATCATTTTTCCAGGGTATCCTCAATTTTGTCAGAACACAATCAGCATGTTCAATGCACATAATACATACAAATTAGGCATTCATAACCTATCTCAAGGGTTCGGTAAAGCCTAAGTGATCCTCAAACCAATCCTCAAACCAATCCTCAACTCATGCATATACTATCTCACATATGCACATACAAACAATAAGTACATGCACTGAGAAATCAACAAGGATCTCTGGAGAAACCGATAAGGCATAGATCCTATCTCTCTTGTCTCTAAACAAGAACCTATTCCTTTGCCTTTATTCAGGGGATCCGAACTATCGATAACATCATAAGGCAAAGACAAAACCATACTAAGCATGCATACTTAATAATCAAGTAGATATCTTATTTCTTTACCAATTTTACTCACCGAATCTATCAAAAACAAGTGATCAGATGCTGCAGAAGCCTCCCCCTCGGATGTGTGATGTAAAAGCCAAGAACTTAACAAGATTCAATGTAAGGACCTAAAACCCATATTTCATAATTTGCTTCTATTAGGACCCTTACTGCTATGAAACCTAAACAAGCCCAATACCAGGACCTATCTGAATCCCACAAGACATAACCATCTAATTTCTGATTTTAGTATGTTCATTCTTTAAGTTTATAAAGTTTGGAGCATGATAGTATTGGACAAACAATCTGGATTCAAACAGAGTGAATAAATTATCAGCGGAAGACTTTATGATTAATCAAGGGAACCACAACACACAAGTCCTATAGGGATCTAAAAATTCAGCAAATAAATCCCTAGTAAGCTTTCAAAACAATCAAAAAAAGGAGTTATTCTAAAACCCAAAAGGTGGTCCAAACAATCTTCATGTTATATGCGCAAGTAATCAAGGAACAGGTATATAAATGTGATACGATATCGCCCCATCATGCAACCTTGATTCTCACACACTAATACCACAAATAGCGAATGTACCTAAGCCTGAAAATTGGTGAAAACAACAGGATGAGATAACAAGCACCTCAATAGGGTCACTACATCATAAGATCTACAGAAATTTTAAACAAACATCTCCCAAGCACCATCCGATCAGACTATACAATTAAAGGGAATCACGCATTCATCATTCAACCAAAAAGGGATAGGGCTGAAAGCTAAAACTAAGAGTGGACTACAAACACTTACAAAATTTAAAATTATACATGCAGGGAAACATATCAATTACTCTCTGCAAAAGGAAAAGGTCATCCTCTTTCACCTGTGTTGTTCAAAGCATTGCTGCACAAGGGGATAAATTGTCACAATCCGGCCCCCGGATCCTCGTCCGAGCGAGCCTAGACGTGTATGTGCACGTGATGGATCACAACTGCAACACTGAGTTGGGTTTCTAACCACATGGCCCAAAAGATGCATCTTGTTACAAATGATCCACTCACACAACACATTTAAGCCTAAGACCTCCCTCGTTCCTTTCCGATGTGGGATTGGGTAACCTGACCCCCTATACGGGTTGGGTGGGTCTCATAATCTCCCCTCCTTATAGACATCGTGTCCTCACGAGAGGAGCCCAAATGTAACTGACTTGGGCCCAAACGTAAACACATAACACGGCCCAAGCCCACCCGGAAGAGGGAACTAGATCGGCTCCGCTACCATTTGTCACGACTCGGCCTCCAGACCCTCGGCTCAACGGGCCAGGACGTGTTTGGGTGCGTGATGGATCACAACTGCAATGCTCGGTTGGGCTTCTAACCACATGGCCCAAAAGATGCATCTTGCTATAAATGATCCACTCACACAACACATATAAGCACAAGACCTCCCCCGCTCCTTTCCGATGTAGGTTTGGGTAACCTGACCCCCCTTACGGGTTGGGTGGGTCTCACATAAATGGTTAGCATAATATCTAATCAGCAAGCCTATTCTTCTTGCCATACAAGGACAAGGCATCCAAGCAATACAAGGTTAAGAGCATCCAAATCACACAAGGATAAGGGCATCCAAACCACACAAGGATAAAGGCATCTTTCCATACAAGGACAATGCATCTAGCCACACAAAGACTAGGCATCCAGCACGCAAGATGGGAATTGCCACCCATATAACTCTCATACAAGTAAGAACCTCTCCTCTCCCAAGGAGCATCAACGTTTACCTCGAATGGCCACCTGAAAAGGATCGTCACACACAAACATGTACAAGCACACACAAGAAAGTATATAGCACGATACCACAAGAGGGTATCATCAATCAAGTCAAAACACAATCATCATGTTCAATGCACACAGTGCATGAAATTTAGGCACTCATAACCTATATAAATGGTTCAGTTTAACCTAAGTGAGTCTCAAATTAGTCTGTAACTCGTGCATACACTATCTCACATATACGCATACAACATCACAAAGTCATGCATCGAAAATAACAACCAACAATAAGGATCTCTGGAGAAACCGATGAGGCATAAAGCCTACCTCTCTTGTCTTTGAACAAGAAGTTACTCGTTTGCCTTTATTCAAGAGATCCGAACCACTTATAATATCATAAGGCAAAGACAAAACAAAACTAATCATGCATACTCAATAATCAAGTAGATATCCTATTTCCTTACCAATTCTACTCACCAAACCTACTAGAAACTAGTGATCAGATATCGCAGGTGCCTCCCCCTTAGATGTGTGATGTGATAGCCAAGAGCTTAACAAGTTTTAACCTGAATTACCATCCCATTCAACCTTACAAATTTTGGCACTACGGATAAGGCAATAAGGAAAATTGTGATTTCATGCATATAAGGTATAGGGGTTGCGATTTTATGATTACAAGAAGGATTAGGTTTTATTAACACATACAATCGAAAGGAACAAGATCAGAAACCAACAAGTCAATCAATTTGTTCAAAATCGGCAACAACAATGAAAAAAAGTAGGGCAAGCCGATTTCATGCATAAGGAAGATTCAAAGGTTGAATTCATGATCTTACAACATGAGTAGATGCCAAACAATCATACGAACAAACGGAACAACAACAAAAATCAAATGAAGGAAGAATCAGACAATTTCAGCACCGAAACCTATATATTACGACTAGAATTTTGACAAGGAAGAACTAACCTTCTAATGATCAAACCAAGATAGCTAGATAGAGGATGTAATGAGCTTTCCAAAAGCTATTATTTGCAGAAATATGACAATGGATAAATGAGTTATGCTAAGATGAAGGTCAAGGAATTTTAGTAGCAATAGGGTATAGTGTAGGGTTTGATCATTTGATAATTTTGTGTATTTTTGGTGTAAGAACTATGTGTGACCAGCTACTTCTTTATATAGTGTGTTTATGGGATGAATTTCTCTACTTTAAAGGCTAGATAAAGGAAGATAATCATTATGCAATTTTTGTATGTGTTAATAAAACCTAATCCTCCAAGATTGGGTAATAAAACCTGAATTGTTACCCCAATTAACTATGCAATTTTTGGCACTTAAGATTGGGTAATAGAGCAATTGTGATTTCCTGCATACAAGGTGTAGGGGTTGCGATTTCATTTTAACTATGAAGGATTAGGTGTTAATAACGTACACAATTAAAAGGAACAAGATCAGAAATCAATAAATTAGTCAATTGATTAAATTCGGTAACAATAGGACAAAGTGTAGGGCATTCTAATTTTGTGAGACCACGAATTTTGAGTCCGAGAAGTCCAGAAGCCAGTGCAAATGAAAAGACCATTTTTCCCCTGAAGAAAAGGATGTGTGATGGCCGAAATTGGTAAGGAATGTCTAGTGATTGTTTCTGGTTTTTATTTTTTTTGATTTGGTTCTTTATTGGTTGATAATTACCTTAGAAAATAAAATCTCTAAAATTAAAAGAAGATAATTACTGAATTTAATTCTGATAATTATCTTACCTTAATCTAACCCTAAAACTAGGGAAATTAATCCCATAACCACCTTATATAAAGAGGCAGCCGGCCACACTTAAACCTTAAATAGAAAATATACAAAATTCGTCCAATCAAAAACCCTACACCTCCTTATTGCTGCCGAAATCTGTTTGAACTTCAAAATAGCATAACTCTCTCATTGCTTGTCGGATTCTTGCAAAATAGCTTGTTAGAAAACTCTTTCTGTCCTCTATCCAAAATCTTGGAATTTTTTCTAGAGGTTAGTTTTTCTTTTTTGTATTTTAGGTCATAATTCGGTGGGATTAAGTTTCAAAGTTTTGTGATTTTGCCTTCAATTGATTTCTGTTGTTGTTCCTATTGTTCGTATGACTGTTTAGCATCCATTCGTGTTCTAAAATCATGAATTCATTATTTGAATATTCCCTGTAGATGAATTCGGTATGCCTTACCTTTGCCTTATTTGTTACCTATCTTGATCAATTGATTAACCTGTTGGATTTTGATCTTGATCTTGTTTCCTTTGGTTGTACATGTTACAAACATATAATCCTTCCTTGTTAACATGTAATCGCAACCCTATTACCTTGTTTGCATGAAATCGTAATTTGTCTTGTGTCTTATTCTTATTCCCGAAATTTGCATAGTTAATTGGGATGGTAATTCAGGTTGAATCTTGTTAAGTTCTTGGCTATCACATCACACATCCAAAGGGGAGGCACCTGCGGCATTTGATCACTGGTTTCTGATAGGTATGGTGAGTGGAATTAGTAAGGAAATAGGGTATTCAATTGGTTATTGAGTATGCATGCTTATTTTGGTTTTATCTTTCCCTTATGATGTTATAGGTGGTTTCGGATCTCTTGAATAAAGGCAAAGGAATGGCTTCTTGTTCAGAAAAAGAGAGGTAGGATCTATGCCTCATCGGTTTCGTCAAAGATCCTTGTTGTTTGCTTGTTGATTTCGGTACCTACTTGTATGATAAGTGTATATGCATATGTTATAGTGAGTATGCTTAAATTGCAGATCATGATGTGATTCTCTAGGCTATACCGACCTTAAGATACGTTATGAGTGCCTAGCTTGCATATGTTGTGTGTATTGAACATGCTAATTGAGTTCTGACATGATTGAGAATACTCTGTTCTTGTATTGTGCTATGTGCTTGCCTCTGTGTGCTTGTACGTGTTTGTGTGTCAGGATCCTTTTCAGGTGGCCATTCGGGCTAAGTGCTGATGCTCATGGGGAGAGGGGAGGTTCTTACTGGTATGGGAGTCGTATGGGTGGCAATCCACAGCATGTGCATGCTGAAAGCCTGGTCCTTGTGTGGTTAGACGCCTTGTCCCTGCGTGGCAAGATGTCTTTCTCCTTGTGTTGTTTGGATGCCCTTATCCTTGTGTGGTATGAATGCCCTTGTCCTTGTGTTGCTTGGATGTCTTTTCCTTGTGTGGCAGGATGAATAGGCTTGTTGATTAGCTTGTATGCTAACCTTTTAATCCTTTGTGCACTTTGAGCAGCGAAGCCTTGGATAGCACAAGTGAAAGGGGATGGCCTTTCTTGTTGATGAGATTGATTGATAATTTACCTTCCTGTGTACTTCTGATTTTCAGAAGTGTTTGTAGTCCACCCTCAGCCTTAGCTTTCGGTTGTATCCCATTATTGTCGAATGATGATTGCGGGATTCCCTTTAGATGTATAGTCTGATCTGATGTTGTATATGAGATTTTTGTTTAAGATTTCTGTAGATCTTATGATGTTGTGACTCTACTAAGATTCTTGTAATCTCATCCTGTTGTTTTCATCATTTTTCAAGCTTAGGTACATTCATGGTTTGTGGTACCAGTGTGTGACATCAAGGTTGCACGGCGGGGCGATATCTGATCACATTTCCATTACTGTTTCCTTGATTGCTTGCGCATATTACAAGAACTATGGTTGGACTATTTTCTGGTTTTTCAAGATTCTTTATTTTCTTGTTGTTTCCGGATTATGTTGGAGGTTTCTTTGCTGGATATTTTGATCCCTATGGGACTTGTGTGTTGTGAATTCATTGATTAAATTTAAAGACTTCCGCTGATGTTTTATTAAGTCCGTATGATACCAGAATTCTTGTCCAGTGTCATGCTCCAATTATTATGAATTCAAAGAATAAACATGCTAAAAATTGGAAATTAGATAGGTAAGCCTTGTGGGATTCTAATAGGTCTTGGTTTTTGAGCTTATTTGGGTTTCATGGCGGTAAGGGTCCTAATAGGAGCAAAAATAGTAGGTTAGGATTTGGGGTATTTAAAAAATTCATATATAGGAAAGATTCAAAAGATGAATTCATGATATTACAACATGAATGGATGTCAAACAATCGTACAAACAAAAGGAATATCAATAGAAACCAGTTGAAGGAAGAATCACACAATTTTGACACAAATACCCTTCAAATTGGGATAAGCATTTAAACAAGGAAAGGACTGACTTTCTGATTATCAAACCAAGATAACTTGGTAGAGGATGGAAAGAGCTTTACAACAAGCTATTACTCGCAGAAATCTGACAAAGAATGAATGAATTCGGCTATAGTGAAAGCTAGGTAATTTTCAGCAGCAATAGGTTAGGGTGTAGGGTTTGATCGCTTTATAATTTTATGTGTTTCTAGTATAGGGATTAACTGTGGCCGGCTACTCCTTATGTTGAGTGCAATATGATTAATTTTCCCTACTTTTAGGGTTAGATAAGGAAAGAGAATCATTAAAATTAATTTCTATAATTATCTCCTTAATTTTTGGAAATTACCATCTAAGATAGCAATGAACCAATAAGCAAATAAATCGAAGAGAAATGAAATAAAAAATGAATATTAAACATTTAATACCATTTTCGGAAATCATACATCCATTTACTTAGGGACAAAATAGTCATTTCACCTGTACTGGCTTCTGAACTTCTAAGACTAAAAATTTGACATCCTCCCCTCCTTATAAAAATTTCGTCCTTGAAATTTCAGCACAAGTACCTAAACAAATAGGTAAGGAAATTTTGCACCCATAGATTTCTTAGTCTCCCAAAATTGTTCCTCGATTTGGCTATTATGCCAAACAACTCGTACAATAGACACGTTTTGACTATGAAGTTGACGAACTGACTAATCTAGTATGGCAATTGGCTGTACGGGATAGGGTAGGTCTTCAATAATCTCGACTTGTGGTTTCTTCAATCATATGAGCAATGTCTCGCACATACTTTCTCAACACTAAAACGTGAAACATGTTGTGAATTCTCTCCATATTCAGCGGCAGTGCAAGTCAGTATGTGTAACGATCCCAATTCCTACCTACTAAAATTTGCTCCGATTAAGGCCATTACCGCCGTGAAATCCAAACAAGCCCAAAGACATCTAGAACCTATCTGAATCCCACCAGGCTTACCCATTAATTTTTTTTGACTTTTATCATGATCGTTCTATATGTTTAATAACAAATAGAGCATGATATTGGACAATCATTTTGGTATCATACAGAGTGAATAAAACATCAGCGGAAGTCTTTAAATTAATAATTGGAATCAAAACACACAAGTCCCATAGGGATCCAAATAACCAGCAAGAAATCCTCCAAGACATTCCAAAATATAACAAGCAAAAGAGGGATTTTGAAAAAAAACCAGAAAAGTAGTCCAATCTATGATCATCATGTATGCACAAGCAACCAAGAAAATATGAATGCAAAGGTGATGCAATATCGCCCCGCCGTGCTGCCTTGATCTCACACACTGGTACCACGAACAGTGAATGTACCTGAGCCTGAAAAATGATGGAAACAACAGAATGAGATTACAAGAATCTCAGTAGGGTCACAACATCATAAGATCTGCAGAAACCATAAACACAAATCTCCCCAAACAACATCAGATCATTCCTAGCAACTAAAGGGGATCACACAATTCAAGAATTCAGTTAGAAAGGTTAGGGCCGAATCTAAGGCTGAGGGAGGATTACAAATACTTCTGAAAACTTAGAAGTACACAGGCAGGTAGAACTCATTAGATTGCTCTCAACAATGAAGAAGAAAGGCCATCCCCTTCCACTTGTGTTGTCCAAGACGTACTGCACAAAAGATAAATGGTTAACACACAAGCTATTCAGTAAGCTTATTCATCTTGCCACACAAGGACAAGTCATCCCAAGCCACACAAGGACCAGACATCCAACGAGCTGGGGATTGTCACCCATACGACTCCCATACTAGTAAGAACCTCCCCTCTCACAAAAAGCATCAGCGCTTACCCCGAATGGCCACCGAAAAAAGATCCTGACACACAACATGTACCAGCACACAGAAGTTCAAGAAGATTTTGGTAGAAATTGGGAGGTGTAAGGTTTTTAGGTCCTCTGAACTTTGTGTGTTTCTGTATAAGATTTTTGTGTGTCTGACTTCCTATAAGATGGTTATGGGATTAAAATCCCTATCTTCAAGGCTTAATTAAAGTAAGATAATTATCAAAATTAAATTCTATAATTAGTCCTCCTTAAACTTAGGGTTTTTATTTCCTAAGGTAATTATCAGCCAATAAATAATCAATTTAAAGGGAATTAATACCAGATATAATTACTAGGCATCCCTTATCAATTTTGGCCATCACACATCCTTTTTTCAGGGGCAAAATGGTCTTTTTCACCATCACTGGCTTCTGGACTTCCAGGACTCAAAATTCAGGGTCTCACAGTATGAAACAGGGTCGATCCTCTCAACAATGTCATAGGGACCAATGTAACGAGGTGCTAGCTTACCTGATTGCTGAGAATGAGGGATATCTTCCCATGAGGCATCCTTTAGAAACACTTTGTCACCTACTGCAAACTCCAGCTCCTTTCATTGATTATCGACGTAGTTTTTCTGCCATTCTTACACTGTCTTCAGCCTTTGCTGAATCAAATTCAGCTACTCCGTTGCTTATCAATCAATTTCAGATTGTCCAGGCATCTCTTGCCTTCTTTATTCTAGCAAATGGAAGTTCTGCAATGTGTCCTATATAACGCTTCATAAGGAGCCATACTGATGCTTACATGGAAATTATTGTTGTAAGGGAACTCTGCCAATGATAGACATCAATCCCAACTGGTATGTTGGTTCAGTACACTCGCACACAGCATGTCTTCAATTGTCTGAATCGTCCTTTTAGATTGACCATTAGTCGAAGGATGAAATGCGGTACTGAAATTCAATCTCGAACCCAATGTATTATGGAATTTGTGAGACCTCACCCTTCTGAGAGTAGCGTACGATAGAGTGCAGATTCGATTCGTAAATTTTTAGGTTGGGTGCCTCAGCCTTAGGAAGTCCTTAGCGTGTTTGAGTGTTTTAGGGTGTCTAGATGGGATCGAGAGTACGATAGAATGCGAGATTGAGGATTGAGTCAGTGGAATTTGACAGATTATGACCCGTTTTGAGTGACCATGAATTTTTGGGTCGATTACTATTCATCAATCCCAAATACTGTTCATCGAGCCCAAACACTATTCGTAAGCCCAATTGCTTAACCGAAATTCCAGACACCCGTATTGTCACACAAAATTTTATTCGGGTCATTTGGGGTGATACGGGCTGTGAAATTAACATTTCTGTACTTGGTAGACCTTGGGATTTAGCCCAATTCAGTCTCAGCCCCAATCCATTGTGTCAGCCCATGTACTAACCCATTAGTTACACTTAAGTCTTGCCATTTGTGCATTAAACCCAGCCCATGTACTAGCTAACCCATTAGTTACACTTAAGTCTTGCCATTTGTGCATTAAACCTAGCAGACCATTCATTTCATCTGCCCTAAATGCCTTTCCCGTTTTTCTTTTCTCTTCACCATCCAAGAGTACCAACATTCACCTTCAACTCAGTTTTCCCTCAGAAATCATTAGGGGATCATACCCTAACACTCCCCTAGTGTTTTCCACACATTTCCACTGGTAGTTTGGTGGGTGGGGGTGATTTCTAAAGCTGTTTTCATTCTGGACGAAAATTGAGATTTTACTGGTAAGTGGTTTAATTCTTGTTTCCATGCTTCTAAGATAGTTCCTTTAGGTTGCTAGTAATGTTGCTGAGTTAATTTAGTGAGTGATTGTGGCTGGAAACACCCTGAAAGTTTTGTGTAATTCTCGGGTGAACAGTGTCAGAGGGTGGAATTTGAATGTTCTTGATGAATTAGGTGTATTGGTTACTTGAGATAAGTTCTGTATGTATGGAATGTGAGTTGAGGGATACAGGTTTTGTCATTAAGTGTTATTATGATGTGTGAATGCTTACTGGTCAGAGTTGTGATTAAGGGGGAATGGTTGTGAGTTTATGGAGTGGTATGAGTTTGAGCAGTGACATTAAATTGTTCAATTGCAGAGGAGTGTTGAGTGGTAATTGTGAGAGGGTCCTTTAGGTTTCAATTTCAGTTGTAGTTTCTGATCACTTGAACTCAGGGTAGCTTACGGTTCTCTGACTGCCTTATGTGTATAGGTGGTATTGCGGCAGCTGAGAAAGGCAAAGGTATCGCTGGTACGTCGTCAGCGCGACAAGAGGTGGGAGTTTAAGTTTCATCTGCATATGCGTACTGGTTTGTTTAATTAAAATTGGATTGCATGGTTTGATTTGAATAGAGGCATTGCTGGTACTCTGATAATTAATCATGTTAGACTCATATGAATGCTTGTCATACTTTGGAACGCATTAAATGTATGTTCAAAACTAAGCATGATGGTTGTGTGATGTGCATTGTGTTGCCTTGAGTGAATTGCTGCTTGTAACTGAGTGTGTGGCAACACAAGGGAGACTTGTTAAAAATGTGAGATTGGCCTAATGTGGAATTGTATAAATACATAGCATGCATTACAAGTTTTTCCTAAACGATGTGGTATAAGCATTTTCTTAGGAATTTACTGGAATTGACGAACTATGCTTGATCAAGCTAGGTAAGTATATGGGGATCCCAGCTGAGGGGACAGTTGCTTACCTTGGAGGGTTATGGAGGATATATCTGTATGAATGGTTACTCGAGTGCACTATAAACTATCAGTCCTCATGATGCTATATGCATACATCTACGAAACTGAGATGGAATCTGATAAATTGATTTCTCCATTCAGTTTCGGACAACCTTGATGGTAGGGGTTTTGAACTGCTAAATTAAAACCATCAATGGGCTTCCAGGTGATCCTTTAGCGGGGATTATTCGGGAGTGGTTTGTGTCCACCCTGGTAGATTTTGGGCATACTAGCCGTGTATCAGAAAGATGATTTTCTGCAATTGCATAATGTTTTGGTCATTGTGCATTGTGCATTGTGCATTGTGCATTGAGAATTTCGTTATGTGCATATATGAGCATGAGACTCAATTGTGTTACGTACTTGCTTACAAACTGATTTAGGAACTGCCTCTATTCCAACGTTTGTGCTTATGACGCGGTACTCCCACTGAGGTCCTTTGATCTCACCCCCCCCTTGCTTTATTTTCCTCAGGGCTAAATTGAGAGACTAGCAGTTCAGCTCCCAGGTTACGATTCCATTGTTGGTCGTGTAGGGCTGGATTATGATGTGTGAATGCTTACTGGTCAGAGTTGTGATTAAGGGGGAATGGTTGTGAGTTTATGGAGTGGTATGAGTTTGAGCAGTGACATTAAATTGTTCAATTGCAGAGGAGTGTTGAGTGGTAATTGTGAGAGGGTCCTTTAGGTTTCAATTTCAGTTGTAGTTTCTGATCACTTGAACTCAGGGTAGCTTACGGTTCTCTGACTGCCTTATGTGTATAGGTGGTATTGCGGCAGCTGAGAAAGGCAAAGGTATCGCTGGTACGTCGTCAGCGCGACAAGAGGTGGGAGTTTAAGTTTCATCTGCATATGCGTACTGGTTTGTTTAATTAAAATTGGATTGCATGGTTTGATTTGAATAGAGGCATTGCTGGTACTCTGATAATTAATCATGTTAGACTCATATGAATGCTTGTCATACTTTGGAACGCATTAAATGTATGTTCAAAACTAAGCATGATGGTTGTGTGATGTGCATTGTGTTGCCTTGAGTGAATTGCTGCTTGTAACTGAGTGTGTGGCAACACAAGGGAGACTTGTTAAAAATGTGAGATTGGCCTAATGTGGAATTGTATAAATACATAGCATGCATTACAAGTTTTTCCTAAACGATGTGGTATAAGCATTTTCTTAGGAATTTACTGGAATTGACGAACTATGCTTGATCAAGCTAGGTAAGTATATGGGGATCCCAGCTGAGGGGACAGTTGCTTACCTTGGAGGGTTATGGAGGATATATCTGTATGAATGGTTACTCGAGTGCACTATAAACTATCAGTCCTCATGATGCTATATGCATACATCTACGAAACTGAGATGGAATCTGATAAATTGATTTCTCCATTCAGTTTCGGACAACCTTGATGGTAGGGGTTTTGAACTGCTAAATTAAAACCATCAATGGGCTTCCAGGTGATCCTTTAGCGGGGATTATTCGGGAGTGGTTTGTGTCCACCCTGGTAGATTTTGGGCATACTAGCCGTGTATCAGAAAGATGATTTTCTGCAATTGCATAATGTTTTGGTCATTGTGCATTGTGCATTGTGCATTGTGCATTGAGAATTTCGTTATGTGCATATATGAGCATGAGACTCAATTGTGTTACGTACTTGCTTACAAACTGATTTAGTAACTGCCTCTATTCCAACGTTTGTGCTTATGACGCGGTACTCCCACTGAGGTCCTTTGATCTCACCCCCCCTTGCTTTATTTTCCTCAGGGCTAAATTGAGAGACTAGCAGTTCAGCTCCCAGGTTACGATTCCATTGTTGGTCGTGTAGGGCTGGACATTGTACTCCACACATTTTGGACACTCGGCATTATTTGTGTTGTAGGTATACATTTGACGTGTGCATATGTATGCTAAGCGTGCGAATCTGGAATTTAAATTTTATACTGCAAAGTTTGTATGACAGTGAAATATTATGTGAAATGTGTGACAGAATTATATTGTGGGTTGATATATGTAAAAGACTTCCGCTGACGGTTAATAATTCCGTTGTTGATTTTGCCGAGTTTTTATTATAACGTGCCATGCTTCAATTTCAAAGAAAAGTTTCAAGAATGGAAAATGATTTTTACAGTAAGCCTTGTGTGGTTCCGATTGATCCACCCGTTGGGTCGATCGGGGTTGCACGGCGGTGAGGTTCCCATTTACCGAGAACGGGTCCTCACAGAATTTCTCCCCAAATAGTGATGTGAAATGAGGGTTACGATCTGAAACGATGGAAACTGGGACTCCACGTAATTGAACAATCTCGTCCAAGTAACAAACAACCAATTTCTCAGGTGTGTCTATCTCATGAACAGGTAGGAAGTGTGCAGATTTTGTCAGACGATCCACGATCACCCAAGTGGCATCGAATCCTTGCTGAAATCTAGGAAAACTGCTCACAAAATCCATTGTGACATGCTCCCACTTCCATTATGGAATCGGAAGTGACTAAAGTAGACCAGCAGTGTTTGATGCTCGATTTTCACTTGTTGGCGTATGAGGCATCGGGCAATGAACTCAGAAAAGCGACACTTCATGATCGGCCACCAATATTGCTCCTTAAAGCCTTGGTACATCTTAGTACTACCAGGATGGTTAGCAAACTTTAAACTATGCACCTCAGACAAAATCAGATTGCGAATATCGATATCTTGTGGTACACATACCCGGTTTCTGAAGACAAGAATTCCATCATCTCGCACTCTGAAATCACGAGCTATGGCATCTACCTTGGATCTTCTGTTTGCTGATTCCGGATTTCCTCAATGAAGGTCGGCGTGACTTCGATCAGTGCCAAGATGTGCACGTGTAACGTTCAAATCCAGCAACATTGGCATGTATTGGAAGTGCATGTAAGCCAAAACCGATGGGGAAGGAGGTTGACTCTTTCGGCTTAAGGCATCAACGATAACATTCATTTTTCCAAGATGATATTTGATGATCAAATTGTAGTCTTTAATCAGCTTCACCCGTCTTTGTTGTCTCATATTCAACTCCTTTTGCGTAAGGAGATACTTCAAGCTTTTGGGGTCGGTGAAGATTCAGCACATCTCACCGTACAATAGTGGCGCTATATTTTCAACGCAAACACCATGGCTGCAAGCTCCAAATCTTGCATAGGATAGCTTCTTTCATGCGGTTGCAACTGTCAGGAAGCATAGACAACGACTTTCCCATCTTGCATCAACACGCATCCGAGTCTGGATTTCGATGCATCACTATACACCATGTATTCTTTTCTGCTGATTGGTAAGGTAAGAATAGGTGTGGAAACTAACCAGTTTTTCAGTTCTTCAAAACCTCATTGACATTTCTCATTCCACACGAATGGTTCTCCTTTTCATGTCAACTTCGTCAATGGTCCAGCAAGTGATGAAAAATTTTCCACAAAGTGCTGGTAGTATCTGGCTAAGTCAAGGAAACTACGAACTTTGAACACAATTCACAGAGGTTCCCAAGCAACTACAGCTTCAATCTTCTTCAGATCAACTAACACACCTTGGGTGGAAACAACATGGCCAAGGAAACCATCTTCGCGTAACTAGAATTCTCATTTGGAGTACTTTGCAAATAGGTGTAGATCCCTCAAAATTTTCAGCAAGTGCTCAGCGTGTCCTTCTTTTGATTTTGAATGAATCAGAATATTGTCGACAAAAACTATCACATATTTGTCTAGGAATTCAAGGAATACACGATTCATCAGGTTCATGAACACAACTGATACATTGATCAAACCGAATGGCATAACCAGAAATTTGTAGTGGCCATTTCGCAATCTAAATGAAGGCTTTGGAATATCAGTATCGCTAGCTCGCAATTAATGGTATCCTGATCTGAAATTGATCTTGGAGAACATGGTTGCACCTTGGAGTTGGTTGAATAAGTCATCAATACGTGACAAAGGGTATTTATTCTTCACGGTCACACGATTTAGCTGCTGATAGTCGATGCACAATCGCAGTGAACCATCTTTCTTCCTCATGAACAAGACAAGTGCTCCTCAAGGTGACACATTGGGTCAGGTGAAACCACGATCTAGCAAATCTTCCAATTGCGTTTTTAGTTCCTTCATTTTCATACGAATGGAAATCATATTCGTACCTTGCACTAGCTTAATGCCGAATTCTACTTCTATTGCTGGTGGAAAACCGGCTATGTCTTCTGGATATACATCCGGAAATTCAAGAATCACTGCAACAGAATCCAGATCCAAGGATTCTTTTAAAACATCACGCACATGCACGAGAAAAGCAGTACATCCTTTGCTGATCAATCGCTTCGCATCAAGCCAGGAAATCATGTAAGTTGGAACAACTCATCTATCACCTTCAAAGCAGTACTTGGCACCATCAGGAAATGTGAACCACACACGTTTGGTGAAACACTCCATTCAGGCTTGATACTTCGCCAAACAGTCCATGTCTAAGATCACATCCATCTCTTGGATGTCCAATAAAATCAAATCCACTTCAAGTACATTCGGACCCATACGTACAGCACAACCGATGTAGACTACATCACAAGTCAGTTGCCCTCCCAAAGGGATCAGAACCGTAATAAGAGAAGATAGGGGAGACAGAGGCCGAACTGAACTAAGTTCTATCCTTCTCACAAATAATCTATTGCTCCGGCATCAAATAATACTTTAGTATTTTGAGAAAAGAATGAAATAGTACCTGCCACCACATCAGGGCTAGCATCGATATCAGCTAGGGTGAATAATCTCATTGGCCTAGGCTATGCCTCACTTGTAGATCCATTGGGTGGTCCTCCCGGTACGCGTGCTGGTGGTATAGTGGGATTGGGATACCCACCTCGGCCTGCATTGTGAGGACCCGTACCCAGTAATTGGGAGCCTCACCGTCGTGCAGCCCCGGTTGTCCCAACTGGTGGACCAAGCGGAACTACACAAGGCTTAACCGTAAAACTCTGTTACGCTAATCGTAATAAATACACAACATATGAATTTTTTTTTCAAAACATGGCATACATCAAATTGTACTCGGCATAACCAACAAACAATGGAGTATCAAACACATGTAGCGAAGATAACAAATCACATACAACGGGCCATTTGGCCTTAAACATGTAACACCTCGAGTCCACACTAAAAGATTCCCAGAAACTCAAAATAACATTACTTCCTATATATATCAGCACAATGCACAAGTATCCAAATATACAAGAAGATGTGAAAAATGCCGAGTAAAAAAACAACATGCATGTGCATTTGTCCAGCCCTACGACCAATACCGGGATAGCAACCTCGAAGATGAATAGCTATCTCTCACAACTTAGTCCTGAAACAAAACAATAGATAGGGGGGGTGAGATCAAGGACCTCAGTGGAAGTTACCGCGTCATAAGCATAAACGGTGGAATGGAGACAAAACCAAATCATAGTATCAAACATTATTCAAACCATTACAATCCATGTTCTTCTACGTATCCATCCTAAGTGCACACAACAAACGGCATAAGGAAAATAAATACAAGAGATCCATAAATCACAGCTTTGATATTTGGCTACTATGCCCAAAACATAACGGGGTGGACACAAACCACTTTCATGTAACCCCCGCTAAAGGGTTACCTAAAAGCCTACCGATGGTTTTCAGTTGTAGCATATATATAAACAAAACCCCACCATCAGTATTGTCCAAAATTGAATGGAGAAACACAAGCTATCACATTCAATTTTGAGCACACGTAGATATAACGTTGTAAGATATATATGAAGCATTTGTAAGGCCTTTCCCTTCATAGTGCACACAGCACTCAATATACATACATATATCCAACCATACCTCTGCAAGGTAAGCAATTGTCCTCTCTATAAGGACTCCATATACTTACCTGACTTGATCAAGCTTTTACCGTCAATTCCAATCGGTACAGTGCCTAGAAAATATTTATATTTGGTATTCTTGTTTTTCTTTTTTTTTCGAAAACATATTGCACAACACATAGCACAATTCATCACACTCAAAAGAAGACTTTCCGGGGTTAAAAACACTCATTCAGGGGTTACAAAAGGGTGTGAACATCATCGGGATCCTTACTGGAAATCGGGAGGTCTGATCGGTTAGTGACCAAATAGTGAATTTATCATGTATGGGTTATTAAATCAAAAAAAATTCATCATATATTCTATGCATGCAATTAAACATTTCTAGCTTGTAAAACAGGTGCCAAACATCTCAAAATAATATTCAAAGTATTCGGCCACAATGAGAATCATGTATATGGAAATGAAAAATCACATCGTATAGTAGGTCACAAAACACGTATGAAAATTCGTATACTTTTAATCTATTTCTCGAAGTAGGCTGGAACAATATATTTTCTTTTAAAATCTCTTCTCACTTCTCATGTCCAATAACACATGTATCATCATAATATTATCACAACAAATCACCCACAAGGGACTGCTCACCAAGGGTAACAATGAACACAACTCTCACAAGGGAAGTATACACCAAACAAGTCAGCATGCTTCAGCTTTGAATATACAGTTGATGCATTCACACATGGCAAACATATTATGATTCTAATATAAATGTTAAACACAGGTCAAGTTACGCCTCCATTCAAACCAAAAATATTTGATTATATTTAATTCTGAAAACAAAACATTTTGCGTATGCAAATGAAACATAAACTCCCACCTTTCATCGCGTCGACAGTTCTCCAACAATATCCTTGCCTCTACTGCTCGATCTGGTACCGCCTAAACAAGTACAAACCATACAGCCATACTAAGCATAACCAATCAAGGAATCAAATGGAAAATAATTGAAAATAATCCTATGGATCCTCTCACGCTGCACACACATATACATTCAAATACTCTCATTACCAGCTCAACATCAATTCCTTACATAATCAACACGTTTCCTCTCAATATTGACTACAACCACTCAATTAACATGAATAAACAAACCAACATGATCAATAACATGAAGAAACAACCCTCTGATACTGTTCATCCGGAATTCATACAAGAATCATAGATTGTTTTCATGCATTTCCATCCATCAAAAACACTTAATCACATCACTAGCAATCTAATAAACTAACCAATCCAAAAAGAAAACCAAAGATTAAGCATTTACCATCAACTCTGAAATTTTTGGCTAAAATGATGAACACCTCAAAATCAGACCTTAGGCCCCAATCTTACAGTGGAAAAGTGTTTTGAGACAATCCCCCACAAGTTTTTGGGGTCAAATTGAATAAAATTTGGATTTTGGTAGGTTGGAAGGGTGAAGGAAGGAGAAAAAACGGGTTAGGACTGGTGATGAGTGTGTGTTCTGCTGGTCACTTATGGAAGAGGAGTGTTTAAAGGATGAAGTGTGGGCTTGGGCTGATGGGTTTCGGGCCCAAAAGTTCAACAAGGTTGAAACGTGAAATCAACGGCCCGTTTCATCACAAATGAGCCCAAGTGAGACTTGAAATGTCAACCAAGTGGCCCAACAACTTCTTTGAGTATATAAAGCCATAACATAAGGGCTGAGAATGGAAAAAAAATGGCAACAACCCAATACACAAAATTTTGGCCCAAACGGCTCGTGGTTGCTCAAAACGGACCAAAATCAACCTAGTTTGTTTTCCACTGACTCAACCTCGATTGTCTAACCTATCTCACTCACAATCATACTTAAACTCTCTCAGATTTTGTGAGGATCCGATCCCGGATACCGGACCTCACCGCTGTAGGACTCGAATTGACCCCACCGAGGGACCAACCAGAACCCTACAAGGCTTCTCTTACAAAATCCATAAAGTTATAAAATTCTGGTTGCCGTTTATCAGCAATACAACCAAGTTTATTGGATTCTCATATATTCAAGGAAACCCTTACACTCACGAAAAATTGTTTGAGCATGGTTCTAAAATCTTTGTATTTGTAAGGGGTTTGAAAATATTTATTAAAAGAACAACTTAGATTATTTCAAACACCAAGTTGCGAAGTTGTTTAGCGGAAGGCTTTGTAAAAGAGAGAAAAAAAAAACATTTATTTTGAAAACACACAATCCGGGAAAACATTTCAACAAAAAAATAAAACAATGGAAAACCAAATCAACCCAAAAAGGATGAAAGTCCAGTCCAAAGTATTTATTACAGTCCGAAATATAAATATCAAAGAAATGTAAAATGCATGCAAACCACAAACACAACTGCATAGCCATAGTTCAGCACCTACTGTTCGATGTTCTAGGGGAGGCTAGGCTTCTCCTCAGCTGAACCTGAAAGGGATAACAAAAGGGGGTGAGATCACTAGAACCTCCGTGAGAGACACAGCATCATAAGCGTTCACGGGGAGTGAGTAGAGGCAATACGAAAACCTTTTCTTTTAAAATGCAAGTATAAAACCGGTGTAAGTAACATGAATAGTGAAAGTTCAAAAATCAGACTCAACGGTCTAAAATGAGTGGTTACGGTAAACGCATCATATCGTATCGAGAAATCCCACGGGACAGACATAAAACACCACACGAATCGGTTCGGCGCGTAGAACCGTCGGAGGCCCAATGGCAGTAAAGTTTGAGTTATTACAAGTTATGTTTAAATGTCCCACCGCCATTGTTGTCTGTGGAGCGGAGGGAATACACACGTCCTCCACACTCCATACTCACGACTTGTGATCAAAGGTCACATAACGCAACCATACAACTCCCTACGGTAAGAATCGCTCCCCTACTACGGGACGTCCGAATACTTACCTCGCATTGGCCAAGCGCATCGTGTAATTCACGGTGTCATATCTCTCATATATATACCCACCAATGTAATGACCCTAATTCCTAAACCATTATTAATTGCTCCTATTAAGGTCATTACCGCCGTGAAACCCAAATAAGTCTCAGCGACACCTAAGACCTATTAGAATTTCACAAGGCTACTCATATGATACCGATTTTAAGCTTATTTATTTTGTTGCTTATCAATCAATTGGAGCATGCTATTGGACACATATTCTGGTAACATACGGAGTAAATAAAATCATCAGCGGAAGTCTTAAATCTATCCATTGGATTCATAACACACAAGTCCCATAGGGATCCAAATAACCAGTAAGAAATTCATCAACAAATTTCCGGAAATAGCAAGCCAAACGAATGCTTAAAAATAAACCAGAACATCATCCAATCCTTCAAGTTATTTGCGCATGTAACAAGTAAGTTTTTATGATGCGATATCGCCCCGCCGTGCAGCCTTGATCTCACACACTGGTACCACGAACAGAGGATGTACCTAAGCCTGAAAAATGGTAAAAACAACGGTATGAGATTACAAGAATCTCAGTAGGGTCGCAGCATCATAAGATCTACAAAATCCCTAAACACAAATCTCCCAAATTCACGTAAGATCATTCCCTAAACAACTAAAGGGATCACGCAATTCAACAATAAACAAAAAAGAGGTTAAGGCCGAGATTATGGCTGAGGGAGGACCACACTTCCGAAAGTTCAGAAGTACACAGGCAGGTGAAATACAACAAAATCACACACAATGATGAAGAAAGGCCATCCCCTTCCACCTGTGTTGTCCAAGACTTACTGCACAAAGGGTAGATGGTTAACACACAAACTAATCAGTAAGCCTTTCACCTTATCCTCGCAAGGATAAGTCGACTAGCCCCACATGGACAAGTCTTCCCTTAGTCGCAACCAGGGCATCCCCAAATCTCGCAAGGATATGGGCTTCCTGTCTCGCAAGACAGGGATCCGGCCACCAAGGACAGATATCCAGCGTGCACTTGCTGGTTCAACACCCATACACCTCCCATAAATCGATAAGAACCTCTCCTCTCCCTAGGAGCATCAGTTCTTACCCTGCGTGGCCACCGGAACAGGATCCTGACACACAAACACGTACAAGCACACACAGGCAAGTACAAAGCACAATACCACAATAGGGTATTCTCAATCACGTCAGGAAATAATCAACACATCCAATTCATATAACAATAGCATCCCAGGCACTCAATCCCTAACTCAGGGGTTCTATACAGCCTAGGAGATTCATATCTCATTCCGGATTTCATATTCTCACCACATAATCCAATCACAAACAATACAACAAAGACAGGTAACAAAAACATCAAATAAGAACGGGGGTTTCTGGAGAAACCGATGAGGCATAGATCCTACCTCTCTTGTCTCTGAACAAGAAGCTACTCCTTTGCCTTTATTAAGTAAATCTGAACCACCTAAATCATCACCAGACAAAGACAAAACAAACTAAGCATGCATATCCAAAAATAAATTGCATACTCTATTCCTTACCAGTACCACTCACCAAACCTATCAGAAAACCAGTGATCAGATGTTGCAGGTGCCTCCCCCTTGGATGTGTGATGTGATAGCCATGAACTTATCAAGATTCAACCTGAATTTACCATTCCAATTAACTATGCAAAACCTATTGCTAAAAGTAGGGCATAAGACGATTTCGTCTTAACCTAAAACAACGAAGTATTTACATCCAAGCTGCGATTAACATAGTTTTGGAAAGAGAATGAAAAGAGCTTTCCAACGACATATTATTTGAAAGATTCCAACAAACGAGTAAAAAGTTATGCTATTTTGAAATTCAAGAAGATTTGGCGGAAACCTAACGCGGCCGCCGATTTTCAAAGTAACATTAGACAACGAAATACTAACCTCCCGAAGAAAATCAAAAGATGGTTGGAAAGAGGATGAAGAGAGCTTTCCAACAAGCTATTATTCGCAGAGATCCAATGAACGATGAGGGAGTTATGCTAGTTTAAATTTTCTGCAAATTCTGACGGCTAATGGGAGGTATAGGGTTTTAAAGCCTATACGAATTCTGTAAGGTTTTAGGAGAAACTTTTGTGGGGTTGGCTTCCTATTTATATTGAATGAGTGTAGAATTAGGTCTACTACTTTTAATCAATCTATCAATTCAATACAATCTACCAAATATTCAAAACTCTTAAATTACCTTCCTTAATTTTTTTAAGGTAACTATCTACCTTAAAGGATGTTTTCCTAAAACGATTACCCATCTACAAGATCCTAAATCAAAAGGAATTAGAAGAAAATTAGTTTACTGAACAATCTTACCAATTTCGGCTATCACACATCATTCTCTTCAGGGGCAAAAATGTCTTTCCACCTGCACTGGCTTCTGGACTTCTAGGACTCAAAATTCGGGGTCTTACAACCAACATGCCCAAAATTCATAAAATCATTTCAATGGGATAATTTACACATGTTCAAAACATCATACAACACATGTGTATAGAAATGGTAAAGTAACCAAAAATCATGCTAAATCATCTTTCATAAATTTTTTTTTTCAAACATGCATCCTTGTAAGTTCTTAACACCCAAATCATGCCAAAACAAAAAGGAAAAACACTTAGAAAATGGCATGTGATACTCGACAACATCAAGTGTAAACATCACCCATCCAAGTTTCTATTCTTCATCTTAAACACATTTAAACATGTGGGTAGTTTTCACGCATATTTCACAAAACCAAAAACACATTCATAAATATTAATTTTCAAACACATACCGAGTACATCAGTAGTCGCAATTAAACCATTTCAAGCATGCCTCATACTCAAAACCAAAACAAAAATCATTTATGTAAACTATATTAAAGGTGAGTAGCCGATCAAACCGATGATACGAAGTCTCCCACCTTTTGTCTCTGATCACGGAGTCCTTTCCTACAAGCCCTGCTATGCCTACCATTAAGATCGTAACATACTCATGGTTAGGATCCATCAGCTCCATACTCAAATCCAAAGAACACTTATGGATCTAATTGACCCAAGTATATATATATATATACTCACTAATCAACAACTCACCTTGATGTATCTTGTTTGATTGTGATACTTGTGGGTCTAAGGGTACTTCCGATAGGTTAAACTTAACGATTTCTCATGACATTTTTATCGTAGATTCCTGACATTCTAAGAAGAACGTGGATATGAAGAATGAAAAATTTGGCCGAGTAGAAAAAAAGATAGAAAATCTACAAGTTGCGGAAACTGTAGGGTGACGAGTTTGCTTTATGAACTTGGGGAATGAATTTATGGATTCAGTCTTGAGTTTCTTGGCAGGTTGGTTCAAAAAAGAGTTCAAGGTATCAGAGAGGGTGTTCAGATAGGCTTAGAGAAGGAAGTAAAATTGAAGAAGATAGATACCAAGATCAAGAACAGATTAGTTCCAAAAGATAGAAGAAAAGGTCTGGTTGCAGCAGCACAAGTTTTGGTTGGTATTTCAGGTGAGACTTCTGGTGACTTAGGTGTACATTCAGGCAAGCAAGAATAGACCAGAAAGTGAAAGAAAATGCATGCCAAAGATAGGGAAAATCGGACTCAAGAGGGGACACACAAGAGAAACCAGAATTTGCAAGATGGTGAGTGATCTAGGGGTTCCCAAACCAATGGCAATCAGATGAAAGTGAGTGGGAATCTTGCAATGGCAGACAAGGGTAAGTGGAGAGGTGTGTTTTAGCTGGAAAAGGAGAGAAAAATTCTGGTGGGAGGGCCAGGACATGATGCTTAATCAAGTGTGTTAGGGGAAGGTTGAAGTTTGAATTAATCATGTGTGTAATGTCTAGTTAGGTGGGTTATTAACCAATATAAAACAAAGAAAAATTCAAAAGAATCACCACCAGGAGAGGAATTCCGACTTTAACTTGAAAGGAAAAGCATCAGGTATGAAAATGGCAGACAACTTTGATTTAGAATGTGGCCTACACTAAAGGTTAAGCATGTGAAGGCAGATTTGAACAATAATGGCACAACTAGACACTCAACTTGTATAAACACATAAGGGACCCAAATTATGGCTGTATGTGATGTGGATCCTGAGGTAAGTATGGTAAAGTAATGTAGGTTTAATCCAGGTGAAAATCTTATGTAATTACCCACTGTAATTGCTGAGTTACGGTACGGTAAAAAAATCAGGGATTTACGGTGATCAATTGTTTTTGTGACTGGTGTAATGTGATTTTACTCTATGATGATTGTTTAATTACATGGCCAATTTAATCAATGTAGAATGAGTACATTGGGCCTTAGGAAATTTCCGAATGGACTTGGGCCTTGGGAATGGTAATTGGACCGAAAATATGAAGATACGAATCAATTACGGTCAACAGCAGTTTTACGATCGGACAATTAGTAAAACTGCGTCATATAAGTAGTTTATATTTATGTTAACTGAGAAGTTACATTGCCAAGAATCTAATTACTCACTTTTACCTTTCATAGGGTTACTCAAGTGTCTAAGGTTCACTCAGGTCCATCTAAATCGTAAAATGTTAACGTCACACGGTAAACAAAACTCATCCGGAGTCCTCGACGGGATAAAACTCGGGGACTTACCAAACTAATACGGTAGAAATGGATACAGTAAAAATTTAGGCATTGCCGAAATGACTCGTACGGGCGTCGAAGTCATTAGCTAATAGGTCTAGTACATATCTAACACTCAAAAATGCTGAAAAATAACTTATACGATAAAAATAAAAAGGAAGAATAACTGATGAAAACCTCTAAAAGAGCGAGGTCTCACAACCTCCCCTCCTTACAAGAATTTCGTCCCCGAAATTCACATATCTGATTTGAACAAGTTTGGGTAACGTCGTCGTATTGACTCCTCCGTCTCCCAGCTTTCCTCCTGAAAAGAACCGTTATGCCAAGTCACACGAACCATTGGAACGGTTCGTCGGCGTAACTGCTTCTCCATACGATCCACAATTGCCACAGGCTGAACGGGAAATGACAAGTCACTAGTGACCTCTACTGGCGGCTGCGCCAACACATGCGAAGGATCGGGAACATATTTCCGTAGCATAGATACGTGAAACACACTGTGGATCCTCTCCATATCCGGCGGCAACTCT
Organism: Passiflora organensis; assembly: GCA_019739055.1. Taxonomy (NCBI): domain Eukaryota; kingdom Viridiplantae; phylum Streptophyta; class Magnoliopsida; order Malpighiales; family Passifloraceae; genus Passiflora; species Passiflora organensis. The sequence goes on along the minus strand of JAEPBF010000223.1, from coordinate 2,562,873 downwards.
AGTCGGTACGCCACTGGTCCCACCCGCTCGATGATAAGGAACGGGCCAATGTACCTCGGTGTTAACTTGCCTCGTTGCTGAAAACGAAGCACACCACGCCACGGAGCAACTTTGAGAAAGACTCGGTCTCCAACCTCGAACTCAAGCTCACGTCGTCGATGATCGGCATAACTCTTCTGCCTATCCTGAGCTGCTCTCAGCCTCTGACGAATCTGTACGAGCTGCTCGGTTGCCTGGTCAATCAACTCGGGATTATCAAGGCGCCTCTCACCGACTTCATCCCAGCATAATGGTGTCCGACATCGCCTCCCGTACAAAGCCTCATACGGTGCCATACCGATACTAACCTGGAAATTGTTGTAGTATGCAAACTCCGCCAATGGAAGACAACGGTCCCAAGTAGTCTCTCGGTCTAAGGCACAAGCTCGTAACATATCCTCCAATGTCTGGATCGTGCGTTCAGATTGACCATCCGTCTGAGGGTGAAAAGCTGTACTGAAATTCAGCTTTGTACCCAAGGCACTATGTAATTTCCCCCAAAAACGGGACGTAAATCTTGGATCACGATCGGAGACAATCGACACCGGCACTCCATGCAATCGGATAATCTCGTCCATGTATCTTGATGCCAGACGCTCGGGTGTATCTGTCACTCGAATCGGTAGAAAATGGGCAGACTTGGTTAATCTGTCCACGATCACCCAAACAGCATCAAAACCTCACGGTGTCCTAACTGAATCTTCAGCTCTCTCATCTCTGCTGGTGCCATACGATATGGGGGAATAGAAATCGGAGTTGTACCCGGCAATAACTCAATCTCACGAACGGGTGGCAAACCGGTAATATCATCGGGAAACACGTCTGGAAAATCATGAACAACAGGAACTTCCTCCAACTTTGGCGGTTCAGCCTGCATCTCATGAACATGGGCTAGAAAGGCAACACAACCCTTGCTGATCATCTTTTGTGCGCTAAGACACAAAATAAGGCAGTTCAAAATGACTTGTCGATCGCTCTCGAAACAGAATTCAGTTCTGTCGGGAAGACTGAACCACACCTTCTTCGAATGGCACTCCATCCGTGCTCGATATCGAGATAAGCAATCCATGCCGAGGATAATATCAAGCTCCAGCATGTCGAGCAGAATCAAATCAACCTCGATCGCGATCGTCCCCATACGTAGTTCACAAGCAAGCAATACATGATCACACGTCAACTGCTGTCCTAGTGGTGTCCAGACTACCATCGGGGGCTCAAGTAATGATAATTCCCTATCCGCATACTCAACTATACTTGTGCTAACAAATGAACGATTTGCTCCGGGATCAAGTAAAACACGAGCGGTACGAGAGAAAGCAATAAGGGTACCTGTCACCACATCAGGGTTGACGCATGCCTCTGTGTTAGTCAAAGTGAATAGTCGAGTGTGAGTTGGCTGTGTCTATGGTGCTCCAGGTGCCTGACTGGTGGAAGGGCGGCCAGGTGCTCTCGTTGGTCTCGATGAACTCTGAGTAGGTCCACGGCTAGGTCCGGCTCTAACGGCTGGTGCGACAATCTGACTCGAAGCACCTCTCGGACAATCTCTGGCAATATGACCCATATGGTTGCAAGTAAAACACCTTACTGGGTGAGGACATGGTGGTGGGTGGCTCTGCCTACAGTTGGCACACCACGGTGCTGATGCAGATGCTATGGAATAGACTGGTCGGCTTGCAGAGAAAGACCTCTGTGGGAATGATCGGAAATAGCCAGTCGGGGTAGAACGATTAGGTCAGCTCAATCGCTGATCAGGTCTTCGTCCGTGTCGGATAGGTCCACCGCTACGAGAAGGTTGTAGGTGTCCTAGCCTGTGACCCCTTTGTCGGAGTATGATCCTCTCTGCTCGCGTCGCAGCTACAAGTAATGCCTGAAAGTCAGTCGTCGGTATGGTACCGATGACTCGTTGAATCTCGTCACTGAAGCGCTCTTGGAAACGGTGGGCTAGCTTGGCAGGTGTACGGTCCTCTGCTGGGGCATAGACAGCTAACTGACGTAACTCCTTCTCGTACTCAAGAACAGTCCGAGTTCCCTGGCGAAGCTGATAGAATGCAGTACGCCTCTGTTCATGGTGGTACACAGTATTGAAGCGTTCATCAAACTCAGCTACGAATTGCTCCCATGTTGGCTCGTGGTCGTATCGAAGACCTACAGAGTCCCACCAGACAAGAGCCTCCTCCTCAAGCAGAAATGTCGCCAGGTTCACCTTGTCAATGTTGGAAAGTCTCATGGCTCGCGCTGCATGGCAAACCATGTCCATCCAACTCCGAGCAATGGATACATCACTGGTACCTGAGAAACTTTGACATCCCAACTCCCGTGCCTCACGAAGTAGCTTTGAAATTTCAACAGGTAACGGTCTACCAATGGGTCGGCGGTCATGTTCAACAGGTGCAGGCCGCACAGGTGGACGAATAGGATCCACTACAGGTGGTGGAGGTGGGGGCTGATACTGATGAACAAGCTGATGTAATGTAGCCTGCATGGTGGTCATGGTGGTAAGTAGCTGGAGTAGAATAGGGTCAAGTCCTACATGTGCTGCAGGTGCTACGGGCTCGGGCTCAGCCTGGGGATTTACTGCTGCCTCTACTTGCACCTCAGGTGCATTAGGTCCATCAACAGACTAAGCACTAGCGGACCTCTCTGGGTCAGCCTCAACTCGGTGAGCAGCATTCTTTCCTTTCTTTGCCATCTCTAAGGCATAAAAATATGTTCAGTCTAATCCACTATCAATACCACTCGACTATAGCTGAACTATGATCATGCTATGCAATACTAAAAAAAAGAAAAGAACTAGTTGTACAAAACTATTTTTTAAACCAACATGTGAAAACCATGCTCCGCTACCAACCTTGTGAGGACCCAATCCAGGATACCGGACCTCACCGCCGTAGGACTCGAATTGACCCCACCGAGGGACCAACCAGAACCCTACAAGGCTTCTCTTACAAAATCCATAAAGTTATAAAATTCTGGTTGCCGTTTATCAGCAATACAACCAAGTTTATTGGATTCTCATATAAGTTTATTGGATTCTCATATATTCAAGGAAACCCTTACACTCATGAAAAATTGTTTGAGCATGGTTCTAAAATCTTTGTATTTGTAAGGGGTTTGAAAATATTTATTAAAAGAACAACTTAGATTATTTCAAACACCAATTTGCGAAGTTGTTTAGCGGAAGGCTTTGTAAAAGAGAAAAAAAAAACATTTATTTTGAAAATAGACAATCCGGGAAAACATTTCAACAAAAAAATAAAACAATGGAAAACCAAATCAACCCAAAAAAGATGAAAGTCCAGTCCAAAGTATTTATTACAGTCCGAAATATAAATATCAAAGAAATGTAAAATGCATGCAAACCACAAACACAACTGCATAGCCATAGTTCAGCACCTACTGTTCGATGTTCTAGGGGAGGCTAGGCTTCTCCTCAGCTGAACCTGAAAGGGATAACAAATGGGGGTGAGATCACTAGGACCTCCGTGAGAGACACAGCATCATAAGCGTTCACGGGGAGTGAGTAGAGGCAATACGAAAAACCTTTTCTTTTAAAATACAAGTATAAAACCGGTGTAAGTAACATGAATAGTGAAAGTTCAAAAATCAGACTCAACGGTCTAAAATGAGTGGTTACGGTAAACGCATCATATCGTATCGAGAAATCCCACGGGACAGACATAAAACACCACACGAATCGGTTCGGCGCGTAGAACCGTTGGAGGCCCAATGGCAGTAAAGTTTGAGTTATTACAAGTTATGTTTAAATGTCCCACCGTCATTGTTGTCTGTGGAGCGGAGGGAATACACACGTCCTCCACACTCCATACTCACGACCTGTTATCAAAGGTCACATAACGCAACCATACAACTCCCTACGGTAAGAATCGCTCCCCTACTACGGGACGTCCGAATACTTACCTCGCATTGGCCAAGCGCTTCGTGTAATTCACGGTATCATATCTCTCATATATATACCCACCAACATGCCCCAAAATTCGTAAAATCATTTCAATGGGATAATTTACACATGTTCAAAACATCATACAACACATGTGTATAGAAATGGTAAAGTAACCAAAAATCATGCTAAATCATCTTTCATAAATTTTTTTTTTCAAACATGCATCCTTGTAAGTTCTTAACACCCAAATCATGCCAAAACAAAAAGGAAAAACATTTAGAAAACGGCATGTGATACTCGACAACATCAAGTGTAAACATCACCCATCCAAGTTTCTATTCTTCATCTTAAACACATTTAAACATGTGGGTAGTTTTCACGCATATTTCACAAAACCAAAAACACATACATAAATATTAATTTTCAAACACATGCCGAGTACATCACGAGTCGCAATTAAACCATTTCAAGCATGCCTCATACTCAAAACCAAAACAAAAATCATTTATGTAAACTATATTAAAGGTGAGTAGCCGATCAAACCGATGATACGAAGTCTCCCACCTTTTGTCTCTGATCACGGAGTCCTTTCCTACAAGCCCTGCTATGCCTACCATTAAGATCGTAACATACTCATGGTTAGGATCCATCAGCTCCATACTCAAATCCAAAGAACACTTATGGATCTAATTGACCCAAGTATATATATATATATATATACTCACTAATCAACAACTCACCTTGATGTATCTTGTTTGATTGTGATACTTGTGGGTCTAAGGGTACTTCCGATAGGTTAAACTTAACGATTTCTCATGAAATTTTTATCGTAGATTCCTGACATTCTAAGAAGAACGTGGATATGAAGAATGCAAAATTTAACCGAGTAGAAAAAAAGATAGAAAATCTACAAGTTGCGGAAACTGTAGGGTGACGAGTTTGCTTTATGAACTTGGGGAATGAGTTTCTGGATTCAGTCTTGAGTTTCTTGGCAGGTTGGTTCAAAGAAGAGTTCAAGGTATCAGAGAGGGTGTTCAGATAGGCTTAGAGAAGGAAGAAAAATTGAAGAAGATAGATACCAAGATCAAGAACAGATTAGTTCCAAAAGATAGAAGAAAAGGTCTGGTTGCAGCAACACAAGTTTTGGTTGGTATTTCAGGTGAGACTTCTGGTGACTTAGGTGTACATTCAGGCAAGCAAGAATAGACCAGAAAGTGAAAGAAAATGCATGCCAAAGATAGGGAAAATCGGACTCAAGAGGGGACACACAAGAGAAACCAGAATTTGCAAGATGGTGAGTGATCTAGGGGTTCCCAAACCAATGGCAATCAGATGAAAGTGAGTGGGAATCTTGCAATGGCAGACAAGGGTAAGTGGAGAGGTGTGTTTTAGCTGGAAAAGGAGAGAAAAATTCTGGTGGGAGGGCCAGGACATGATGCTTAATCAAGTGTGTTAGGGGAAGGTTGAAGTTTGAATTAATCATGTGTAATGTCTAGTTAGGTGGGTTATTAACCAATATAAAACAAAGAAAAATTCAAAAGAATCACCACCAGGAGAAGAATTCCGACTTTAACTTGAAAGGAAAAGCATCAGGTATGAAAATGGCAGACAACTTTGATTTAGAATGTGGCCTACACAAAAGATTAAGCATGTGAAGGCAGATTTGAACAATAATGGCACAACTAGACACTCAACTTGTATAAACACATAAAGGACCCAAATTATGGCTGTATGTGATGTGGATCCTGAGGTAAGTATGGTAAGGTAATGTAGGTTTAATCCAGGTGAAAATCTTATGTAATTACCCACTGTAATTGCTGAGTTACGGTACGGTAAAAAAATCAGGGATTTACGGTGATCAATTGTTTTTGTGACTGGTGTAATCTGATTTTACTCTATGATGATTGTCTAATTACATGGCCAATTTAATCAATGTAGAATGAGTACATTGGGCCTTAGGAAATTTCCGAATGGACTTGGGCCTTGGGAATGGTAATTGGACCGAAAATATGAAGATACGAATCAATTACGGTCAACAGCAGTTTTACGATCGGACAATTAGTAAAACTGCGTCATATAAGTAGTTTATATTTATGTTAACTGAGAAGTTACATTGCCAAGAATCTAATTACTCACTTTTACCTTTCATAGGGTTACTCAGGTGTCTAAGGTTCACTCAGGTCCATCTAAATCGTAAAATGTTACCGTCACATGGTAAACAAAACTCATCCGGAGTCCTCGACGGGGTAAAACTCGGGGACTTACCAAACTAATACGGTAGAAATGGATACAGTAAAAATTTAGGCATTGCCGAAATGACTCGTACGGGCGTCAAAGTCATTAGCTAATAGGTCTAGTACATATCTAACACTCAAAATGCTGAAAAATAACTTATACGATAAAAATAAAAAGGAAGAATAACTGATGGAAACCTCTAAAAGAGTGAGGTCTCACAGATTTACTATGGGTTACTTAAAGGTTTCCTACGTTTGTGTTCAAACCAACCACTTAGCATCGGCGCGCTGCTGCCGGCACTAACGCTACTGTTAATGCTGGCACTGACCGGCACTACAATAGACAGAATCTCACATGCATTTTGTGCGCCCTGTGATACACCTTGGTTTGGGACAGTCTCTCTGAACATGGACCATCTTGCCACAGTTATAACATCGACGTGGCTGCGAACTCTACGTAAAACCTTAGGATTTGGACCAGAATAGTTCTTCTTATTGTTACCCCCTTTGCCAATGTTTTTTCGAAGGGTAGAACCTCAAAGGATATGGCCCCGTACGACGATTGAACTTCTAATCTAAAATTTCAGAATACTATTTAAGCACATGAAATTACTCAACACATAACCAAAGTATAAAACTAGGAAAAGAGGTGGTACCTAGTGGACAGGCGTACATCGGGCGATATCCATATACTGGAAAACAAAACACACATGTACAAAAATATACAAGTTTTGGAAATCACATACATACATGCAAATACACACTAAGCAATTACTTTAACACAAACAAGCACTCGGCAACAATCATCAAAGCATTCGGCAAGCATACTTTCACACAAATCATACTTGACCACACTCTTAGGGATCAAAATTATCATGCAAAAAAGCACACATAAGCATTTGATATTAGCAAAGAAAACACAGCAAACATTTTTCAGAACACAACAAAACATATCAATTCGTATAAGGCATAAAAACACACATAAACACTGTGAAACCCCGAATTTTGAGTCCTAGAAGTCCAAAAGCCAGTGTAGGTGAAAAGATAATTTTTTCCCTGAAGGAAAGGATGTGTGATGACCGAAATTGGTAAGAGTGGTATGGTAGTTAATTCTGGTATAAATTCCCTTTAATCTAAGTCTTTATAGATAGGTAATTGCCTTAGAGATTAAAATCCCTAAAAATAGGGGAAGATAATTACAGAATTTAATTATGATTATTATCTTACTTTAATTAAGCCTTGAAGATAGGGATTATAATCTCATAACCATCTTATACAAATAGAAGCCAATCCCCACAAAACTTATTCATAGAAAACACACAAAAATCGTACAGCCTAATACCCTAACACCTTCCTATATCTGTTAAAATTTGTTAAAATTTTAAACCAGCATAACTCACTCATCACTTGTCGGATTCCTGAAAATAATAGCTTGTTGGAAATCTCTCTTCATTCTCTTTCCAACCATCTTTATTTTTTTGACAGGAGATTAGTATTTCTTTCTCATAAGACAAGTCGAAAATCGGCGACAGAATTAGGTTTTCGTCAAATCTTCTTGAACTTCAAAATAGCATAACTCCATCATCGTTGGTTGTAATCCTGGAAATAATAGCATTTTAGAAAGCTCTCTTTATCCAATTTCCAACCATCTTTTGTTTTTGTCAGAGATTAATATTTCTTTCTCATAAGATAAGTTGATAATCAGCGACGGAATTAGGTTTTCGCCAAATCTTCTTGAACTTTAAAGTAGCATAACTCTTTCGCGTTTGTTGTATCTCTAAAAATAATAGCTCGTTGGAAAGCTATTTTCATCCTCTTTCCAACCATATATGTTTTTTTGTTTGAACATAAATATTTCCTTGTCTAAAGTTAAGTCAAAAACCGGCGACGGAATTAGTTTTTTTTAAAAAAAAATTCTACATTTTTTGTCTTCAGTTGATTTCTGTTGTCGTTTCGAGTGTTCTTATGATTGGTTAACATCTATCCATGATGGATGATCATGAATTTCCTTCTTTTAAACTTCTCTATGCTTAAATTCGAAATTATCCTATGCCCTACTTTTTTGCGACGAAATTTGCATAGTTAATTGGAATGGTAATTCAGGTTCAATCTTGTTAAGTTCCTGGCTATCACATCACACATCCAAGGGGGAGGCACCTTGAGCATCTGATCACTGGTTTCTGATAGGTTTGGTGAGTGGAATTGGTAAGGAAATAGGGTATTCAATTGATTATTGAATATGCATGTTTAGTTTGTTTTCGTCTTTGCCTGGTGATAATATAGGTGGTTTGGAATTACCTAATAAAGGCAAAGGAGTAGCTTCTTGTTCAGAGACAAGAGAGGTAGGATCTACGCCTCATCGGTTTCTCCAGAGACCCCTATTATTTTCTTGATATTTTTTATACCTGCCCTTGTTGTATTGCATGCGATTGATTATAGGGTGAGAGTATGAATTTTGAATTGAGATATGGACCTCATAGGCTATATAGTACCCGTGAGTTAGGTATTGAGTGCCTGGGTTGCATATGTTATGTGAATTGAATATGTTGATTGTGTTCTGACATGATTGATGATACCCTGTTGTGGTATTATACTTTGTACTTTCCTATGTGTGCTTGTACATGTTTGTGTGTCAAGATTCTTTTTCGATGGCCATTCGGGGTAAGCGCTGATGCTCCTAGGGAGAGGACAGGTTCTTACTGGTATGGGAGTTGTCCCTGTTTGGCCAGAACCCTATCCTTGTGTGGTAGGAAGCCCTTATCCTTGTGTGGTTTGGGATGCCCAAGTCCGTGTGTGGCTTGGGAAGACTTGTCTATGTGTGGCAAGACGACTGAACCCTGTCCTTGTTTGGCAGGAAGCCCTTATCCTTGTATGGTTTGGGATGCCCAAGTCCGTGTGTGGCAAGACGACTTACTAGGCTTACTGATTAGCTTGTGTTTTAACCATTTACCTTTTGTGCAGTAAGCCTTGGACAACACAAGTGGAAGGGGATGGCCTTTCTTCTTCATTGCCGAGAGCAATTTGATGAGTTCTACCTGCTTGTGTACTTCTGATACTTTTTGAAGTGTTTGCAGTCCTCCCTCAACCATAGATTCGGCCCTAACCCCTTTTTGAATGATTCTTGAATTGCATGATCCCCTTTAAATGTTTATGAATTATCTAATTCGAATTGAGAGATTTATGTTTAGGGTTTCTGCAGATCTTATGATGCTGCGACCCTACTGAGATTCTTTTAATCTCATACCGTTATTTTTACCATTTTTCAGGCTTAGGTACGTCCACTGTCTGTGGTACTAGTGTTTGAGATCAAGGCTGCACGGCGGGGGCGATATCGCATCAGTTTTGCATACTTAATCCTTGTTTACTTGCGCATATAACATGAATCATTGGGTTACTTTCTGGTTTATTTTCAGATCCCGTCTTTGCTTGCTATTTCCGAAATATGTTGGAGGATTTCTTGCTGATTGTTTGGATCTTTATGGGACTTGTGTGTTATGAACCCAATGATTTAATCTAAAGACTTCCACTGATATTTTATTTACTCCGTATGTTACTAGAATATTTATCCAATATCATGCTCCAATTGTTGTTATACTTGGGAAATAAACATGCCATAAAAATCAGAAGTTAATGGTAAGCCTGGTGAGATTCAGATAAGTCCTAGGTGTCATTTGGGCTTATTTGGGTTTCACGGTGGGGATGACCTTAATCAGAGCAAATAGTAATAGTTAGGAATTGGGGTCGTCACAGGTTTGGTAGCGGAGCATGGTTTAGGGAAAATAATTTGTTATATGCGTTATTTGTTGATTTTGATGTTTGTAGGTAAGGACATAGGCACACACACACTCACTTAGGGGCTAATACCGAAAGTGAACTATTGCTAAAATGGGATTGATTTGTAAGATTTAAATGATGAGAATGATAGTCTGATGTGATGTTTGTTCGTGTATGTTCTTATGCCTGGTATGCCATGATATGTTTCGGTGAGTGTTTGCTATGTTTCTTATTATAGCTGAGAATGTGTGTGTTGATTTATGCATGCTGCCGAGTGTCCCTTTTTGACTCCTATATTGCTGAATGTATATGTATGTGATTGCTGGTGTGTATTGCCGAATATGGATGTTGTGTGAATCCTTGCTTGCTTAATGTTTGATGATGATTTCTGAGAGTATATATGAGTGTTGATGAAATTTCTGAGAATACCTTTGCATGTACGCATGTGATTTCCGAAAATTTGTATGTTGCTTTCTAGCCTATGAGTATTTTCCGGTGTATGCCTCTCCACCAGGTACCACTTCTGTTTATCATATTTAGTTGTATGTTGAGTAATAATGGTGAATTCGTAGTATGGCATGCTCGAGGCTACAAAGGGATCAACAGGGTAGGTTCGAGATTTAGGCTGAACAGCAACCTGTTGAGCAAGAGGAGCCCAATGCACAAAATGAGCATGAAGGGCAAACTGAGCCTGAAAACCAACCTAAGGCACCTGCCGCATCAGTCATTGATCCTGTCATGGCACAAATCTTAAATGTATTAAATTTGCTACAAATCAGCAGCATATGGAGGCGCAATTTCCGAATGCTGCTGCACCTGCACCAGTGAAAGAACCTAATCCTCCACTTGAACTTATACAGCCGACACATCATAAGGAGGCTGAGAGATTTCCTGTCATGATTATGAAATTGATGAAGGAAGCTCGACAATTGGGATGTAAAGATTTCAGTGGTTTAGCCGGAGCTGCTGCCGCTCGTGAGTGGATAGACACCATATGCTGAGTATCCTTGTTCTTGCATATCTCGAATGATGACAAGGTTGCCATTGCTACATTCCTACTTGAGGGAGAAGCCCTCGTATGGTGGACATCTTCTAGCTTGCGATTCGGCGATAGTTTACCAACTTGGGAAGAATTCCGGTACGAATTCGACGAAAGATTTTATACGAGATTCCATAAAATCGAGCAGAGACAAGCTTTTTACAAACTTGAACAAGGCACCCGTTCGGTGCTGGAATATGAGAAAGTGTTAAGGGAGTTGTCCCGATTTGCACCAGAAGAAGATCATACAACGTACTAGCCTGCGAGACGATTTCAGGATGGGTTGAGTACCGAACACAAAACCATCGTTCGTGGAATTCTCAGCAACGTCGATGTTACAATTGTGGCGAGATGGGACATGTTCAGAGGGAATGCCCGAAACCAAGGTGAATCACAGGTGTACCAAACGCAGGCCGTGGTGGGAATGCCAACCCTGCTAGATCACCAACACGCGCACCAGGGGGACCACCTAACAGATCCACAAGCGAGGCACAACCAAAACCAACAAAGCTCTTCACCCTAACTGATGCCGAGGTTAGTCTTGATTGGGTGACAGGTACTATTTATTTCTCAAAATTGTAAAGTATTATTAGATCACGGAGCAAATAGATCATTTGTAAGTTCAAGGATAGCACTTAGCATGGATCAGCCTCTGTCTCTCTTGACTCCTCCTATAGCGGTTCTAACTCCATTTAGAGAGCAACTGATTTGTAATCTAGTCTACATCAGCTGTGCTGTACGTATGGGTTCGAATGTACTTGAAGTGGATCTGATTCCATTAGACATCCGAGAGCTGGATGTGATCTTAGGCAAGGACTGTCTGGCAAAATATCAAGCCCATATGGAGTGTTTCACAAAGCGTGTGTGGTTCACTTTTCCTGATGGTGCCGAATACTGTTTTGAAGGTGATAGGCAAGTTGTTCCAACTTGCATTCCTGGCCTAAGGCAAAGCAATTAATCAACAAAGGATGTACAATGTACCTCGCGCACGTACATGATATTTCTAAAGAATCCTCGGATCTGGATTCTGTTCCAGTGGTTTGCGAATTTCCAGAAGTATTTCCAGAAGACATAGCCGGTCTACCACCAGCAAGGGAAGTGGAATTCGGTATTGAGCTAGTGCCTGGTATGAATCTGATTTCCATTCCTCTGTATCATATGGCTCCTGCAGAAATGAAGGAACTAAAAACGCAATTGGAAGATTTGCTAGATCATGATTTCATCCAACCTAGTGTGTCACCTTGGGGAGCATCTATTCTGTTCGTGAAGAAGAAAGACGGTTCGATGTGATTGTGCATCGATTATCGGCAGCTGAATCGAGTGACTGGGAAAAACAAATACCCTTTTCCGCGAATCGACGATTTGTTCGACCAACTCTAGGGTGCAGCCGTATTCTCTAAGATCGATCTCAGATCTGGATACCACCAATCGATCTCAGCCGTATTGGTGGCCAAGCATGAAACATCACATTGCTGAATTCGTTGCCTGATGCCTTGTATGTCAACAAGTAAAGATAGAACATTAAAGACCCGCTGGTCTACTTCAGTCACTACTGATTCCAGAATGGAAGTGGGAGCACGTCACAATGGATTTTGTGACCGGTTTGCCTAGATTGCAGCTAGGATACAATGCCATTTGGGTGACTGGTTTGACGAAATCTGCACCCTTCCTTCTTATACGTGTGATAGATACACCAGAAAAATTGGCAATTCGTTACTTGGACGAGATTGTTCGATTGCATGCACTACCAGTTTCTATTGTTTCAGATCGTGACCCTCATTTCACCTCACGATTTTTGGAGAAATTCTAGAATGTGCTGGGTTCAAGATTGAATTTCTGTATAGCATTTCATCCCCAAACCGATGGTCAATCAGAAATAAATTCTATAATTATCCTCCCTTAATTTTAGAGATTTTATTTTCTAAGATAATTATCAACGAATAAAAAACCAAATCAAAGGGAATTAAAACCAGAAACAATCACTAGAAATTCCTTACCAATTTCGGCCATCACACATCCTTATCTTTAGGAGTAAAATGGTCTTTTCACCTACACTAGCTTTTGGACTTCTAGGACTCAAAATTCGGGGTGTCACATCCTCCCCTCCTTATAAAAATTTCATTCTCAAAATTTTGGCACAAGTACCTACGCAAAAAGATAAGGAAATTTTGCACACATATATTCCTCAATCTCCCAAGACTATTCTTCGATTTGGCCGTTACGCCAAACAACTCATACCACAGTTTGGCAGCTAGCTATACGGAATAGGATAGGTCTTCAGCAACCTCGACTGGTGGTTCTTTGAGCACATGAGCAAGATCTCTCACATACTTTCTCAACATTGAAATGTGAAACATGCTGTGAATTTTTTCCATGTTTGGAGTTTAAGGAAAGTCGGTATGCAACAGGACCAATCCTCTCGACAATGTCATACAAACCAATGTAACGAGGTACTAGCTTACCTTGCTGCTGAAAATGAAGGACACCTTTCCACTGCCGACCTTCAAAAACACTTTCTCACCTAACGCAAATTCCAGCTCCCTTCGTTGATTATCGGCATAGTTTTTCTGCCGATCCTAGGCTGTCTTTAGTAATGGTCAAATCAAGTTCAACTACTCTGTTGCTAGATCAATCAGTTCCGGACTGTCTACGCATCTTTCGCCTACTTCATTCCAGCAAATAGGTGTTCTGCAGCGCCTTCCATATAGTGCTTCATAGGGTGCCATACCGATGCTTGCATAAAAGTTATTATTGTAAGAAAATTCCGCCAACGGCAGGCATCGATCCTAACTGGTATGCTGGTCTAGTACACTTGCACGTAGCATGTCTTCAAGTGTCTGAATTGTCCTTTCTGATTGGCCATCAGTTTGAGGATGAAATGCTGTACTGAAATTCTATCTCCAACCCATTGCATTCTTGAATTTCTCCCAAAATCATGTTGTGAAATGAGGGTCGCGATCTTAAATGATGGAAACTGGCACTCCATGCAACTGAACAATCTCGTCCAAGTAATAAATAGTAAATTTCTCAGGTGTATCTGTCACACGTACAGGAAGAAAGTGTGTAGATTTTGTCAATCGATCCACGATCACCCATATGGCATCATCTCCTCGCTGAGATCTAGGCAATCCAGTCACAAAATTAATCGTTACATGCTCCCACTTCCATTCTGGAATCAAAAGTGACTGAAGTTGACCTGCAGGTCTTTGATGCTCGATCTTTATTTGTTGACATACAAAACATCGGGCAACAAACTCAGCAATGTGGCCCTTCATGTTCAGCCACCAATACGGTTCTTTTAAATCTCGGTACATCTTTGTACTACCAGGATGGATAGAAAACTTCTAACTGTGAGCCTCTGATAAAATAAAATTACGAATATCAACTCTGAAGACAAGGAAGTCTTCATCTCGTAGTCTGAAATTGCGAGCTATAGCATCAACACCATCAGATAATTGCTTCCGAATTTCAACAAATTTTGGATCTTTTGATTGCTGATTCCAGATCTCCTCAATCAAGGTTGGTATGACTTCGATTAGCGCTAACAATGAACTAGAAAAATCAGTGCCAAGATGCACACGGGTAGCTTTCAAATCCATCAACATTGGCATTTATTGGGTGATAATGTAAGCTAAAACTGTTAAAGAAGAGGAATGAAAATTTCGGCTTAAGGCATCAGCAACTACATTTGCTTTTCCAAGACGATATTCGATGATCACGTTGTAGTCCTTAATCTGCTCCACCCATCTTCGTTGTCTCATATTCAACTCTTTCTGCATAAGGAGATACTTCAGCCTTTTGTGATTGGTGAAGATTCGGCACGTCTCACCGTATAAGGATGTACCATATCTTCAATGCAAAAACCACGTCTGCAAGCTCCAAGTCATATGTAGGATAGTTTCCTTCGTGCGGCCGCAATTGTTGGGAAGCATAGGCAATGACTTTCCCGTCTTACATCTGGTGATATGCCTGGGTTTCGGGCATTCCCTCTGAATATGTCCCATCTCGCCACAGATATAACATTGATGTTGCTGAGAATTCCATATAGATCCATTGGAATTCAAACCAGAAAAGTTCTTCTTGTTGTTACCTCCATTGCCATTATTTTTCAGAGAATAAGACCTCAAAGGATAGGGTCCCGTATGCCAATTGAACTTCAAATCTCACCTGAAGGATCCGTCACCAGTTGCTGTGGATGGATTTCTGCTTTGCATGATTTTCTCGGCTTCAGTCACAGCAACAATTAGTTGTTGGAAATTCTGCACCGGTGTCGTAGCAATGATGGTTTTGAGTTCGGTACTCAGCCCATCCTGAAATCGTCTCGCAAGCTGGTATGGTGAACGATCTTCCTCAAGTGAAAATCGGGACAACTCCCTTAATGCCTTCTCATATTCCAGCATAGAATAGGTGCCCTGCTCAATCTTGTAGAAAGCTTGTCACTGCTCGCTTTTATGGAATCTTGTATAGAACCTTTTGTCAAACTCATACCAAAATTCTTACCAAGTTGGAAAACGATCGTCGAATCATAAGCTAACAAATGTCCACCATGCGAGGGCTTCTCCCTTCAGTAAAAATGGAACAATGGCAACTCTGTCATCATCAGAGATACGTAAAATCAAGGACACATGACATATGGTGTCAATCCATTAACGAGCTGCTGCAGCTCCGGCTGAACTAC
Organism: Passiflora organensis; assembly: GCA_019739055.1. Lineage (NCBI taxonomy): Eukaryota > Viridiplantae > Streptophyta > Magnoliopsida > Malpighiales > Passifloraceae > Passiflora > Passiflora organensis. Next base: position 2,547,208 of record JAEPBF010000223.1, on the reverse strand, counting down.
TGAAATCTTTACATCCTAGTTGACGAGCTTCCTTCAACAACTTCATAATAACGATAGGAAGTCCCTCTGCTTCCTTAGGGTGAGCTGGCTATACAGGCTCAAGTTGAGGAATAGGTTCTTCCATGGGCACGGGTGTAGGAGCATTCTGAAATTGCACCTCTATACGCTGCTAGTTCGCAATGATCCCATGTAATACATTTAGAATTTGTGCCATTACAGGATCGATAGCTGGTGCGGCTGGTGCCTCAGGTTAGTTTTCGTGCTCAGCTTGCCCTCCCTGCTCAATTTGTGCATTCAGCTCCTCTTGCTGTTTGGCCTGAAACCCATACCTACCCCGTCGATCCCTTTGAACACTCGGCCTTGCCGTACTATACAAGCACATGATCGTTACTCAATACATAACCAAATACAAACACTAGAAAAAGAATTGGTTCCTAGTGGAGAGGCGTGCACCGAACTATATGCATATGCTGGAAAAACAAAATTCACATGCTCACAAGTATGCAAATTTCGGAAAACATATGCATACATGCAAATGCACACCCGGTAACATTCATCAAGCACTCGACAATCATCATCAAGCATTCGGCAATCATGGATGCACACAACTTATAATCGGCAATCATGCAAAACCACATAAGGATATACTTCGATATGCTTACAAACCAATCACATTCTGTGAGGACCCGTTCCCGGTAAATGGGAGCCTCACCGCCGTGCAACCCCGATCGACCCAACGGGTGGATCAATCGGAACCACACAAGGCTTACTGTAAAAATCATTTCCCATTCTTGAAACTTTTCTTTGAAATTGAAGCATGGCACGTTATAATAAAAACTCGGCAAAATCAACAACGGAATTATTAACCGTCAGCGGAAGTCTTTTACACATATCAACCCACAATATAATTCTGTCACACATTTCACATAATATCTCACTGTCATATAAACTTTGCAGCATAAAATTTAAATTCCAGATTCACACGTTTAGCATACATATGCACACGTCAAATGTATACCTACAACACAAATAATGCCGAGTGTCCAAAATGTGTGGAGTACAATGTCCAGCCCTACGACCAACAATGGAATCGTAACCTGGGAGCTGAACTGCTAGTCTCTCAATTTAGCCCTGAGGAAAATAAAGCAAGGGGGGGTGAGATCAAAGGACCTCAGTGGGAGTACCGCGTCATAAGCACAAACGTTGGAATAGAGGCAGTTACTAAATCAGTTTGTAAAGCAAGTACGTAACACAATTGAGTCTCATGCTCATATATGCACATAACGAAATTCACAATGCACAATGCACAATGCACAATGCACGATGCGCGATGACCAAAACATTATGCAATTGCAGAAAATCATCTTTCTGATACACGGCTAGTATGCCCAAAATCTACCGGGGCGGACACAAACCACTCCCGAATAATCCCCGCTAAAGGATCACCTGGAAGCCCATTGATGGTTTTAATTTAGCAGTTCAAAACCCCTACCATCAAGGTTGTCCGAAACTGAATGGAGGAAATCAAATTATCAGATTCCATCTCAGTTTCGTAGATGTGTATGCATACAGCATCATGAGGACTGATAGTTTATAGTGCACTTGAGTAACCATTCATACAGATATATCCTCCATAACCCTCCAAGGTAAGCAACTGTCCCCTCAGCTGGGATCCCCATATACTTACCTAGCTTGATCAAGCATAGTTCGTCAATTCCAGTAAATTCCTAAGAAAATACTTATACCACATTGTTTAGGAAAAACTTGTAATGCATGCTATGTATTTATACAATTCCACATTAGGCCAATCTCACATTTTTAACAAGTCTCCCTTGTGTTGCCACACACTCAGTTACAAGCAGCAATTCACTCAAGGCAACACAATGCACATCACACAACCATCATGCTTAGTTTTGAACATACATTTAATGCGTTCCAAAGTATGACAAGCATTCATATGAGTCTAACATGATTAGTTATCAGAGTACCAGCAATGCCTCTATTCAAATCAAACCATGCAATCCAATTTTAATTAAACAAATCAACCAGTACGCATGTGCAGATGAAACTTAAACTCCCACCTCTTGTCGCGCTGACGACGTACCAGCGATACCTTTGCCTTTCTCAGCTGCCGCAATACCACCTNTTTAAAAGTAAGAATCTATTCTATCGAGTTGATCAGAAATATAGAAATAGTCTATGGATTTTATGCAAAGGAAAGGTAGATTGAAAATAGAAATTCATTAATTATAAACCGAAGACTCACAAGGGGCACGAGACTAGCAATAAGACAAGACTGGAATAAAAGTAATTTAGCCTAACATAATATGGCTAACATATAACTAGACAAGATGGAGCTCCTGATAAAATTCTTAATGCCAGATCACAGAAGGTCTAGACAACATATATACTCAAAATTGGATCTCGTAGGATTCCTTAATAAATTCTAAATCAATATTTTATTTTCTAAGAATAGAAAAATCAAAGGCAACAACATTACATATTAGGTGTTTATGTAGCCCGACCTTGAAACCCTAGTGGCTCGGCTCGGAAAAATGGACACTCCCTAGAAAATAAATGAATGAGCTCAGGAAGAAACGAACATAGCCCAATATCAACTATAAGACCCAAATGAAAGCAAACTGGCCCAATAGCCTGTAGAACAACCTGAAAACACCTGACTACTCCAAACAAGCCAAAAAATACGTTCGGGTCTAACAGTGGTAAAAAGTAATTTCAACTGCCTCGATTTCTGATACGGTCAAAGTATCAAACGGACAAGTGGACTGCTAAAAGGGTGCTGATTAGGAAAAAATGAGCTGACTGGACAAATGAAAAGGACAAGGTTTCATATTTTTATTTGGGAAGGACCTGATCTTATTTCCTTACTATAATAGATTTGATTGATTAACGTTAATGATTTTGATGTCTCTAGTCTCAGTGTGTTGAGGGTTTTCTTCTAGCACAAGTATCATAATATATTGATGTAAGATTTGGAGGATTGAACTTTTAGGATTTTGTACAAATTGGGCTTGCTAGAGGTTGAAGATGACCTTGGACAATATATCGTCGGAAGCATCTTTGTATGACGAGTTGTTTGGAGGCCCAAGTGAACGACTTGTTGCTTGAAGGAACAGGTGATATGTCATCTAAAGGTGAGGGCAGATATGGCCCAGAACCTTAGGCTCGGGTGATGTGGCACATCTCAATTAGGCTGCATGTCAGCAATATGGAGGCTTGGATGATGGTCTGGCAGTTCTTGGAGCTGCTAGGTGGTGTATGTTGACTGGCTGAAGGTAATAAAAAAAGATAAAAAATAAAAAAAAAAATAATAGAAAATTAAAAAAAAATATAAAAATTACAGAAAATACTAGAGTCAATTATGAATCTAGTACGAGTCTAGTGATATCAAGAATTTCTTAATTTGAAGTTGGCTTGATGATTCAAATAATTAGAACAAGATTCAGAAAAGTAAAAGAAAATAGAAAAAATTTCTGAATTGGTTCTAAGTTAGTTATCAAGTAAAAACGCATCAGATTAAGGTTATAGATGCATGATTTTAAGTGTTCTTATGCAAATTAGCATACAATATTAAGGAGTTGGTTATCATTGTATGCACGATCTCGAGAAATAGGTCTAGGAAAAAACTGTGGGCTCTTCGAATATCAGAAACTAGTGAATGGATGGATTTTTTTTTATATATCATGTCCCCGACGTACCCTCCAAGTCTCAAAACAAATGGACTACAAACATTAACTATCTTCACCTTTCTCTCATGTTTCACTCACCAAGTGTGTTTCTCTTATTAATCCCACCAACTGTGTCAATCACGACATGGACTACTCTCATTGTCTTTGAAGAAAAAGAATATATTGTATAGAGTTGATCAGCAAAGGTAAGGTGAACTGAAACTAGATATTCACTAATGGTAAACTGAGGGGGCTCGCTACAAGTCAAGACTGGAATAAAGTATTTTAGATTAACATAATTTGGCAACTAAACAAGATGGAGGAACCAGCATGGGAGACTTATCCTTGTTTTAATCAAGATAATGGCAGTCGCAATTCTCTTATTCAGCAAGAAAGGATCTCGCCACTTATCTCCAATTCAAATAAGGAATTAAATGCTGCTTATGTTGATAGGATTTGTGATAATCACGTGCCAGGCAACCAAGATCAATAGCTGATAGTCACGGCATTAATTAATGAGAATAATTCAGGATATCTTCCTGATATTGCAGATATTAATAAAGATAATTCAGGATATATTCCCGATCTTGCAGATATTAGTGAAGATAATTCAGGATATCTTCCTGATGTTGCAGTTATCAATGAAGATAACTCAGGATATTTTCATGATCCTGACATTAATCTTCCACGAATTTAATGGGAATAGATCCTCGCAGGCCACGCTTCATCAAGACCAGATTTCCAGTCCTCTTCAAGGAAGCAGAATATCGAGCGACCGCTCATCAGCAGAAGCAAAATATCGAGCGAGTGCCACATTGTACAGGATTGCAAATCAGCTTTCCAAATTTCTCCAAATAGTAGTCAATTCCATATTTCATGAAAGAACAAAGCATATAGAGGTTGATTCTCATTTTGTAAGAGAGAAGACACAAAAGGAGGAAATTCAAACGCAGCACATGCCCACTCAAGAACAAATAGCCTGTATCTTCACAAAGGCCCTTGGATATCAACAGTTTCGTCATCTATCAAACACGTTGGGTGTCTACGACCCACACCTTCCAACTTAAAGGGAAGTATTAAAGAAAAAAGAATATTATATTAAGGTTTTCTTGATTTTTTGATCTATTACTAGATATATAGGTATTTAAATTGTGTGCCTATATATAGTAGTGATCCTGTAAAGATTAACAAATTATATTTCTCCATGGCAGATCTTCTTTACAAATTCCTCTTGAAAAAACAGCAGCCTCCACCTTATATGAGAGCGGTCAAAAGATATTGAATTAATAATCTATTCAACTTTCCTTCTAACTGATTCTTGGTTCCAAAAATACAAGGATCATAGGTCATATTTGATGTTTGTTGTGGACAACATAAATTCCAAAACTAAGAGAAGCAATATATAGTGTGCTTCAAAACCCATTAACCTATTGGACATCCAGGTTACCTTTCTTTGGTAAAAGGTCATCATATTTCTAAATATTAGAGTCCTGCAAAATTTCTATTTAAGTCCAACGATGATAGCAAATTTATCTATTAGACTTAAATTTTTCAAATTGATCATCTTAGATGGATCACTGGGCAAAATTATCTGTGAAACAACTTCAAAAATTTCCTAAGTGTGGAGCGATGACCACCCTCCAAGTTAACAACTATTGACTCTGAATGAACCTTTGAAGTTCCTGAGTCTGCCTCCTTTGATGAATTTTATTTCCTTGCCGGTACCTTCCTGACAAGATTATTTCCTTGCTCTAAATTCCTCGTATTCAGATCTGATTTTTTTCCATCTACACCAAATTCTTTCTTCTGAATATCTGTTAAAATATCAAACTGTGAATCACTAATAATCTCCTGACAAGAATGATTATCATTACTACTCCCACCCAATTACGGGTATCCTTAATTTGTCGCCTTCTTCCTCTCTTTGGTGCTTAACATTTATGACCGCAGATCCGACTGAATTTCAGCTAAAATCGAGTTCTCTGTTGATAAGGGGTCAACTCCAGTATGTTCTTATATATTGGCATTGCAAGCCTCAGCAGATATTTGAAGAGGACAATGATCCTTGTCATGGTCATAAAGATCACAAGAAAGTAGATAAGAAAAATACTCTCATATTGGATTACGTATTTTCGGCCCTCAACCAAAATATGAGACACGAATTGTTTATCCAGGTCATTTTCAACCACAACTCTAGCAAATCATCCACTATTAGCTTTCTCAGTGTTAAAATCAACCTTAATGATTCTACCAACACTCTCGATTGGTACATCTTGGTGCTGCCAGGATGAATTGAAAATGTCAAATTATAGACCTTAGTCAATATTAGCTGATGCAACTCCTCGTCTCATGGTACACAAACTCTGCCTTGGAATGTTAGAATTCAGTTTTTTCCTACTCTATAGTTTTTAACGATGTCTCCTCCATCAACACTATCTAACTACTGCCTCAATTAAACAAGAATTGGATGTTCTGACTGCTTTGTCTGGATCTCCTTAAGCAACGACGGCCTAACTACGATCTGTGCTAACAACGCTCATGAACCATCACTGCCAAGCTGAATTAAGGATTCTCTCAGTCACATGTGAGACTCTAATCCTTTCACTATTAGATGTCCCGAAAGTCCAGGTACCAGTGAAGCTGAAATGACCATTTTACTCCTAGAGAAATGGATGTGTGGTAGCCAAAAATGGTATTTAAGGTTCTTTCCTCTGTTGGATTATTTCATTTCCTTCCTGTTTCATTTCTTCCCTGCTTCATTTTTTATCTTAAATGATATATCTTCTATTCTTAAGGGATAATTTCAAAATTAAATCCTAAGCATTATCTCTTATTATCTAGCCCTAAAAGTATAGGAAAATTAATCCCATTAATCCTATAAATATACCAGCCAGCCATAGACATGTCTTCACAACAAAAACACCCAAAATTATCACGTGATAACCTCTATTCCTTAACCCTTGCTGCTGAAACTACAGTAACTATAGCATAAATCTTTCATCCTTCATCCGATTTTTGCAAATAATATCTCGTTGGAAACCTCTTTCAATCCTTCATCTTGTTATCTTGGTTTCATCATCAGAAGGTTAGTTCTTATCTATATTTATGGCTATCACAATTCCCTAGGTATTGGTGCCAAAATTTCTTAATTCTTCCTTCAATTGGTTTTAGTTTTTGTTCTTTTTTTTCATATGATAGTTTGGCAGTATTCTCTCTACGTGTGAAATCGGCATACCCTACTCCTTTTCCCTATTGTTGTCAAAATTTGTCAATTGGTTTTTCTGTTCATTTTTTATCATGTTCTTTTTAATCATATGGGTAATTGACACTAATGATTCCTTGTTATCATGAAATTGCAACCCTTAACCTACTTATATATGAAATCGCAATTTGACCTATTGCCCTAACTTAGTGCCGAAATTTATAAAGTGAATTGGGTTGAAAAATCAGGTTGATTCTTATTGTGTTCTTGGCTATCACATCACACATCGAAGGTAGTGATTCCAGCAACTTCTAATCACTGGTTTCTGATAGGTTTGGTGAGGAAAATTGGTTAAAAACTAGGATTTTTATTTAATTTCTGAATATTCATGCTTAGTATGGTATTGTCTTTGTCTTTTGTGTGTTTAGGTGGATTAGATCCTCTTGATAAAGAAAAAAGATTAGGTACTTGTTAAGAGACAAAAGAGGTAGGATCTATACCTCATCGGTTTCTCTAGAGATCCTTTTTGCTTGATTGATTTTTCGGTTCATGTTCTTTGTGTATGCACATGCTTAGAGTATGTTGTGCATGATTGCAGATTGGTTTGAGAATCCCTAGGCAATTACAAATCCCTAGGTAATTGCAAATTCTTATGCTAGGATGTGTCTGTCTATGTCAGTTGTTTTAAATGAAATTGACTTGCTGGTTGTGTTGTGATGTGATTTTGATGCCTTGTGGTGGTATTATGTCGTGTACTTGATTGTGTCAGAATCCTTTTTCGGTGGTCATTCGGGGTAAGCAGTGATGCTCCTGTTGAGAGGAGAGGTACTTACTAGTATGGGAGTCGTATGGGTGGCAATCCCTAGCAAGAGCTTGCTGGATGTCTGGTCTTTGTATGGCTAGATGCCTTGTCCTTGTATGGTAAGATGCCCTTATCCTTATGTGGTTTGGATGTCCTTGTCCATTTGTGGCTTGGATGCCTTATCCTTGTGTGGCTAGATGAGTAGGCTTGCTGATTAGATTGTTTGCTAACAATTTACCCTTTGTGTAGCTAAGCCTTGGAAACACAGGTGGAAGGAGATAGCCTTTCAATTGTTTGGTTCAGATGATGTATTACGTGCCTGTATACTTCTATTTTCAAAATTTTTTTTAGTCTGCCCGAAGTTTTGTTACTTTCAGCTCTATCCATGTTGTGATTGTTTGATGATTGTTTGATATCCCTTTAGTAGTATAGATGAATCTGATGTTGATTAGGAGATATTTGTTTAGATTTCTATAGAACTTATGATGTTGTGACCCTACTGAGATTCTTGTAATCTCACCCTATTGTTTTCCCCCTTTCTTAGGCTTAGGAACATATTCTGCCAATGGTACTGGGTGTGAGATCAATGCTGCACGGTGGGACGATATTGAATCATATTTTCATACATCCATTCTTGCTGACTGCTTGCGTATATACCCCTGAATATGCAATTTGATTGGACTGCTTTCTGGTTCTTTGGATCCCTCTTATTCTTGTTTATTTCCGAAATATATTTAAGGGCATCTTGCTGGATTTTTTAAATCTTTTGGGACTTGTGTGTTATGGTTCCTTTGGATAATTATAAAGAATTCTACTCATATTTTTATTCATTTCGTTTGATATTAGATTGCAAGTCTAAATGATAAACATGCTCCAACCTTTAAAAATCATAAGAAAAGAATCTAATAAAACATATTTAGTGTGACTTAAGCTTTGTGGGATTCAGATAGGTCCTTGGAATGACTTGTTTGGGTTTTACGGCCATAAGCATCCTTATAGGTTTGGTAGCATAGCATGGTTTAGGAAATATAACTGATTATATGCTAACATATTTTCTGGTTTTGTTCTTATAGGAAAGTACATGTGTAAACACCCACACCTCTAGATGTCAGTACTAAGATTTCTTGATATTAAAGTGCTTGGTTTGTAGTGTTTAAATGCTATGATTGATTGTGTCCCCTGCTGTGTGTTTTTGTGTGTACTTGTATATAATTGTATGTTGTATGATTTGTTGTGTTTTAATATGTTTTGCTGAATGTTTCATTTTGATTCTTTGATATATGGTATGTATGTTGCCGAATGCTCCTATATGCAAGTATGTGTGCCGAATACATGTGTGTGATTTATATGAATGTCGAATGTGTCTGTAAGTGTATATATACATGCCGAGACTTGTATGTACTTGTGTGCATGTAAGGACCCCAAATCCTAACCTATTATTATTTGCTCCTATTAGGATCGGTACCACCATGAAACCTAATTAAGTCCAAAATCCAGGACCCCATTTGAATCCCACAAGGCTTATCCATCTTATTTCCGATTTTTAGCATGTTCATTCATAACAATTGGAGCATGATATTGGACGAACATTCTAGCATAATACAGACTAAATAAAACATCAGCGGAAGTCTCTTTATTCAATCATTGGAACTCATAAGTCCCATAAAGATCTAAAAATTCAGCATGTAAACCTCCTAAAGTAATCCGGAAACAAACCATCAAAGGAGGGACTTAAATAGCCAGAAAATAGTCCAATCAAAGTTCATGTTATATGCGCAATCAATCAAGGACACAGGAATGAAAATTGAATGCGATATCACCCCGTCATGTAGCCTTGTTCTCACATGCTGGTACCACGAACAGTGAATGTACCTAAGTCTAAAAAAAATGGTGATATTACAAGAATCTCAGTAGGGTTACAATATCATAAGATCTATAAAAATCTTAAACAAACATTTGATCATCCTTACATAACTATAGGTATCACGCAATACAATAATCAATCAATGGGTTAAGGCCGAAACTAAGATTGAGGGTGGACTACAACACTTATGAAAATCAGAAGTACACTTATGAAAACATTTATGGCAAGGTTGAACGCTACAAGGGATCGACGGGGTAGGTATGAGGTTCAGGCCAAATAGCAACCTGTTGAGAAAAAGGAACCGAACGCACAAACTGAGCAGGGAGGCAAGCTGAGCCCAAAAACCAACCTGAGGCACCAACCGCACCAGCTATCGATCATGTGATGACACAAATCCTAAATGTATTGCAAGGAATTGCTGAAAATCAGCAACATATGGAGGTACAATTTCAGAATGCTCCTGCACCAGCGCTCGTGGAAGAACCTATTCCTCCACTTGAACCTGTATAGCTGGTGCATCCTAAGGAAGCCGAGAGACTTCCCGTCGTGATTACAAAATTGTTGAAGGAAGCTCGACTACTGGAATGTAAAGATTTCAATGGTTCAGCCGGAGCTGCTGCAGCTCGTGAATGGATTGACACCTTATGCCGAGTGTCCTAGTTCTTACGTATCTCGGATGATGACAAGGTTTCTGTTGCCACTTTCCTACTTGAGGGAGAAGCCCTTGTTTGGTGGAAAACTTTGAGTTTGCGATTTGGCGATCATCTTCCTACACGGGAGGAATTTTCGTATGAATTTGTCGAAAAGTTCTACAAAAGTTTCCATAAAAACGAGCAACGACAAGCTTTCTACAAGCTTGAATAGGAAACCCGTTCGGTGCTGGAATATGAGAAGGCATTAAGGGAGTTGTTCCAATTTGCACCTGAAGAGGATCACTCACCATATCAACTTGTGAGACGATTTCAGGGCAGGCTGAGTACCGAACTCAAAACTATCGTCGGTACAAACTCGGTATAGAATTTGCAAGAACTAATTGTTGTTGCAACTGAAACCAAAAAGATTGTGCAAACCAAGAAGCTAGCCAAAGCCATTAGTGGTGGATCCTTCAGGTGAAATTCAAAATTTAATAGACGTACTGGACACTATCCTTTAAAGTCCTATCCCACGAAAATTAATGACAATGGAAGTAACAACAATAAGAACTTTTCTGGTTCAAATCCCAATGGATCTATATAGAATTCTCAGCAACATCGATGTTACAATTGTGGAAAAATGGGGCATATTCAGCAGGAATGCCAGAAACCAAGACATATCACAGGTGGACCTAGTACGGGCCTAGGTAGGTATGCTAACCCCACCAAACCGCCAACACGCGCACCAGGAGGATCACCCAACGGATCTATAAGTGAGGTTCAACCAAGACCAACAAGGCTATTCACCATAACTGATATTGAAGCTATCCCTGATGTGATGACAGATTTGCGATAGTCTTCATCGACAACATTCTGATTTATTCAAAATCAGAAGAGGGGCATGTTGAGCACATGCAGATTGTGCTGAATGTTTTAAAGGATCAATGGTTGTTCGCAAAATACTCCAAATACGAATTCTGGTTACACAAAATTGGTTTCTTTGGCCATATTGTTTCCGCCCAAGATGTGTTAGTTGATCCATAGTAGATTGAAGCCATAGTTTCTTGGGAATCCCCGTGAACTGTGTTCGAAGTTCATAGTTTCCTTGGCTTAGCAGGGTACTATCTCGCTTTGTGGAGAATTTTTCATTGCTTGTCGGACCATTGACAAAGCTGAAGCGCAAGTGTGAGTCGTTCATGTGGAATTGGAAATGCCAGCGAAGTTTCGAAGAACTGAAAAATTGGTTAGTTTCCGCACCTATCCTTACCTTACCTATTTGAAGAAAGGAGTATGTGGTTTACAGCGACGTGTTGAAATCCGGACTTGGATGCGTATTAATGCAACATGGGAAAGTCATTGCTTATGTTTCCCAACAGTTACGACCGCAAAGTAACTATCCTACGCATGATTTGGAGCTTGCAGCTGTGGTGTTTGCGTTGAAAATATGGCGACATTACTTATACGATGACATGTGCCGAATCTTCACCGACCACAAAAGCCTAAAATACCGCCTTAGTAAAAAAGAATTGAATATGAGACAGTGAAGATGGGTGGAGCTGATTAAAGACTATGATTTGATCATCGAATATCATCCTGGAAAGGCCAACATTGTTGCTTATGCCTTGAGCTGAAAGTTTCATCCTCCTTCCCCATCAGTTTTGGCTTACATGCGTCCCCAATACATGCCCATGTTGCTGGATTTGAAAGCTAATCATGTACATCTTGGCACTGATTTTTCTGATTCATTGTTAGCACGAGTCGAAGTCACGCCTACCTTGATTGAGGAAATCAGGAATCAACAATTAGAGGATCTGAAACTAATTGAAATTCGAAAGCAACTCTCTGATGGTGTTGATGCCATAGTTTGTGATTTCAGAAAACGAGATGACGAAGTGCTTGTCTTCAGAAACCAGGTATGTATGACATTGTCGAGAGGAACAGCCCTATTGCATACCGACTTGCCTTACCTTCAAGTATGGAAAGAATTCACAACGTGTTTCATGCTTCAATGTCGAGAAAGTATGTGCAAAACCATACTCACGTGCTCGAACAACCCCTAGTTGAAATTACTGAAGACCTATCCTATCCAGAAGCCAGTGCAAGTGAAAAGACCATTTTATCCCTGAAGAAAAGAATGTGTGATGGCCAAAATCGGTTAGGGATGTCTAGTAATTATTTCTGTTATTAATTCCCTTTAATTTGATTATCTATTTGTTGATAATTACCTTAGGAAATAAAAATCCTAAGTTTAAAGGGAGGATAGTTACAGAATTTAATTGTGATAATTATCTTACTTTAATTAAGCCTTTAAGGTAGGGATTTCAATCCCATAACCACCTTATATAAATAGGGAAGCCATCAACACAAAGTTCTTAATACAAAACACACAAAATTCATAAGACTTAAAAACCCTACAACTCCAAATATTTGCTGAAATCTGCTGAAACTTCAAACAAGCATAACTCTCTCATCCTTTGTCGGACTCCAGCGAATAATACTGTGTTAGAAAGATCTTTTCATTCTCTTTCTAACCATCTTTCGTTTTTCATCTGGAGGTTAGTTTTTCTTTGTTAAAAGTAAAATCGAATTTCGGCAGAAATTGCCAAAATTTGCTTGAACTTCAAAAAAAACATAACTCTCTCATTCTTTGTTGGATTCTTGTGAATAATAACTTGTAGGAAAGCTCTCTTCATACTCTTTCCAACCATTTTTTTTCCTGGAGGTTAGCTTTTCTTTGTTAAAAGTTAAATCGAATTTTGGTAGAAATTGCCAATATCTAATTGAATTTCAAAATAGCATAACTCTCTCATCCTTTGTCGGATTCCTACGAATAATAGCTTGTTGAAAAGATCTCTTTATCTTCTTTCCAACCATCTATGATTTTTTTTTCTGGAGGTTAGTTTTCCTTTGTCGTAAGAAAAGTCGAATTTCGACGGGATTAGGTTTCAAGATTGTGTGATTCTGCCTTAATTTGATGTCTATTGTTGTTCTTCTTGTTCGTATGATTGTTTGGCATCCACTCATGTTATAAAATCATGAATTCATCTTTTCAATCTTTTCTATACATGAGATCAGTATGCCCTACCCTTACCCTATTGCTTTATTCTTGAATGCCGAAAGTTGTATGTTGATTAGGGATGGTAATTCAGGTTAAATCTTGTTAAGTTCTTGGCCATCACATCACACATAAAAAAGGGAGGCACCTGTGGCATCTGACCACTGATTTCTGATAGGTTTGGTGAGTAGAATTGGTAAGGAAATAGGGTATTCAATTGGTTATTGAGTATACATGCTTAGTTTGGTTTTGTCTTTGCCTTGGGATACTATAGATGATTCAGAATTATTAAATAAAGGCAAAACAAATAGCTTATTGTTCATAGACAAGAGAGATAGGATCTATGCCTCATCGGTTTCTCTAGAGATCCCTACTGTTTGTTTGTTGTTTATGATGCATGCCCTTGTTATTATTGCATGCAATTTGATTGTAAGATATGTGCAAGAATTGCGGATTGAGATATGAATCCTATAGGCTATACTGAACCTTTGAGTTAAGTTTTGAGTGCCCGAATTGCATACGATATGTGAATTGAATAAGCTAATTGTGTTCTCTCATGATTGAGGATACCCTGTTATGGTATTGTACTTGTGGTTGCCTATGTGTGCTTGTATATGTTTGTATGTCAGGATCCTGTTCCAATAGCCATTCGGGGTAAACGCTTTTGCTCCTTGGGAGAGGGGAGGTTTTTACTGGTATGAGAGTTGTATGTGTAGCAAACCCCAGCATGTGCATACTGGATGTTTGGTTCCTGTGTGGTTAGAAGTCTTGTCCTTGTGTTGCAGGATGCCTTTATCTTTATGTGGTTTGGGATGCCCTTATCCTTGTGTGGTTTGGGATGCCCTTGTCCTTGTGTGGCAGGATGAATAGACTTATTGATTAGCTTGTGTGCTAACCTTTTACCCTTTGTGCAGTAAGCCTTGGACAACACAAGTAAAAGGGGACGACCTTTCTTTTTCCTATTGCTGAGAGCGATCTAATGAGTTTTACCTGCCTGTGTACTTTTAATTTTCAAAAGTGTTTGTAGTCCACCCTAAACCTTAGTTTCAGCCCTATCCCTTTAATTGATTTTTGAATTGTGTGATACCCATAGATGAGTAGGAATGATCTAACGTTGTTTGGGAGATTTGTGTTAAGGTTTCTGTATATCTTATGATGTTGAGACCCTACTGAGATTCTTGTAATCTTATTCCTATTGTATTCACCATTTTTCAGGTTTAGGTACATCCACTGTCCGTGGTACCAGTGTGTTAGATCAAGGCTTCACGGCAGGCCGATATCGCATCACATTCGCATACCTGTTCCTTTATTGCTTGCGAATATAACACGAATTATTATTAGACTATTTTTCTGGTTTTCAAGATTCCTCCTTTATTTGTTTCCGGTTTACTTTCGGGATTAACATGCTGGATGTTTGGATCCTTATGGGACTTGTGAGTTGTGGTTTCATTGATTTTATTTAAAGACTTCCACTGATATTTTATTCACTCTATATGATACCAGAATACAAGTCCAATATTGTAACGACCCCAATTCCTAACTACTAATAATTGCTCCGATTAAGGTCATTACCGCCGTGAAACCCAAATAAGCCTAAATGACACCTAAGACCAATTTGAATCTCACCAGGCTTATGATTAACTACCGATTTTTAGCTTGTTCATTTTATTGCTTATCAACAGTTGGAGCATGATATTGGACGTATGTTCTGGTAACATACGAAGTAAATAAAACATCAGCGGAAGTCTTAAATCAAATCATTGGGTTCATTACACACAAGTCCCATAGGAATCCAAATAATCAACAAGAAATCTTCCAACAAGTTTTGGAAATAGCAAGCAAAAGAGAGTGTTTAAAATAAACCAGAAAGTTTCCCAATCATTCATGTTATATGCGCAAGTAACAAGTATGCAAATGTGATGGGATATCGTCCCGTCATGCAGCCTTGATCTCACACACTGGTACCACGAACAGTGAATATACCTAAGCCTGAAAAATGGTAAAAACAACGGTTTGAGATTACAAGAATCTCAGTCACAGAATCATAAGATCTACAGAATCCCTAAACACAAATCTCCCAATTCACATAAGATCATTCCTAAACAACTAAAGGGGATCACGCAATTCATAAACCAATCAAAAGAGGTTAGAGCCAAATCTATGGCTGAGGGAGGACTACAAACACTTCCGAAAGCTGAGAAGTACACAGGCAGGTGAAACACATCACCTTACCCTCGGCAATGAAGAAGAAAGGCCATCCCCTTTCACCTGTGTTGTCCAAAACTTACTGCACACAGCGTAGATGGTTAACATGCAAACTAATCAGTAAGTCTATCTTGTTGTACTCGCAAGGACAAGTCTTCCCTGGTCATATACCTACTAGGGCATCCCAGGTCATATACCTACCAGGGCTTCCTGCCACACAAGGACAGGGTTCCGGCCACACAAGGACCAGACCTCTAGCGTGCAGTTGCTGGGATTTGCCGCCCATACAACTCCCATACTAGTAAGAACCTCTCCTCTCCCTAGAAGCATCAGTGCTTACCCTAAATGGCCACCGGAACAGGATCCTGACACACAGACACGTACAAGCACACACAGGCAAGTACAAAGCATAATACCACAACAGGGTATCCTTAATCATGTCAGAACAAAATCAACTTATCTAATTCACGTAACAATTGCATCCCAGGCTCTCAATTCCTAACTTAGGGGTTCGATATAGCCTAGGAGATCCATATTTCATTCCATATTTCATATTCTCACCCTATAATCCAATCACAAATAAGACAATAAGGGCAGATAACAATAACATCATGAAAAGAGCAGGGGCCTCTGGAGAAACCGATGAGGCGTAGATCCTACCTCTCTTGTCTCTGAACAAGAAGCTACTCCTTTGCCTTTATTAAGTAAATCCGAACCACCTAAATTATCACCAGGCAAAGACAAAAGCAAACTAAGCATGCATATTCAATAGTCAATTGAATACCCTATTTCCTTACCAATACCACTCACCAAACCTATCAGAAAACCAGTGATCAGATGCTGCAGGTGCCTCCTCCTTGTATGTATGATGTGATATCCAGGAACTTAACAAGATTCAACCTGAATTTATCATTCCAAATAACTATGCAAATCTTGTCGCTAAATGTAGGGCTTAGGACGCTTTCGTCTTAGTATTAAACTACGAAATATTTACATCCAAGTTTCTATTTATCAATGGTTGGAAAGAGGATGAAAAAAGCTTTCCAACAAGCTATTATTTGTAAGTATCTGACAAACTATTACAAAGTTATGCTATTTTGAAGTTCAAGAAGATTTGGCGAAAACCTAATTCCCCCTTCGATTGTCAAATTAACCTTAGACAAAGAAATACTAATCTCCTGACAAAAAACAAATAATGGTTGGAAAGAGTATGAAAAAAAATTTCCAACAAGTTATTACTCGTAGAGATCCGACGAACGATGAGTGAGTTATTATGGTTTGAAGCTTCTGCGAATTATGGTGGCTATAAGGAGGTATAGGGTTTTTAGGCCTGTACGAATTTGTATGTCTTCTATGAATGATTTTTTTGGGGTTAGCTTCCTATTTATAATGAATAGGTATAGAATTATGATTACTATTTTTAATTACTTATCATAATAAGATAATCTATCAGATAATTAAACTCTAAATTATCTTTCCTATTTTTAGGGTCTTTAATCTCTAAGGCAATTATCCCTCTATAAGGACAATCTCTAAAGCAATTATCCATCTATAAGAACTTAGATCAAAAGGAATTTAAAACAAAGTTAACTACTAAAACAATCTTACCAATTTCAGCCATCACACATCCTGTCCTTCAGAGGCAAAATCGTCTTTTCACCTTTACTGGCTTCTAGACTTCTAGGACTCAAAATTAGGGGTCCTAATCAAACAAGTAAGGAAATTTTGCATGCATAGACTCTTCAGTCTCCCAAGACTGCTCCTCAATTTGGCCATTACGCCAAATAACTCATACCATAGGCACGTTTCCACTGCGAAGCTGTCGAACTGACCGGTCTAGTATGGCAACTGGCTATACGGGATAGGATAGGTCTTCAGCAACTTCAACTGGTGGTTCTTTAAGCACATGAGTAGGATCTCGCATATACTTTCTTAGCATTGAAACATGAAACACGTTGTGAATTCTTTCCATATTCGGTGGTAGTGCAAGACGGTATGCAACAGGGCCGATTCTTTCAACAATGTCATATGGACCAATGTAGCGAGGTGTTAGCTTACCTCGCTGCTGAAAACGAAGGACTCCTTTCCATGGGGCGACATTCAAAAACACTTTGTCTCCTACCGCAAATTCTAGTTCCCTACGTCGATTCTCGGCATAGCTTTTCTGCCGATCCTGGGCTGCTTTTAACCTCTGTCGAATCAAGCTTAATTGCTCTGTTGCTTGATCAATTAATTCTGGATTGTTTAGGCGTCTCTCGCCTACTTCATTCCAGCAAATAGGGGTTCTGCAGCGTCTCCCATATAATGCTTCATAGGGTGCCATACCGATGCTTACCTGAAAACTGTTGTTGTAAGCAAATTCTGCCAATGGTAAGCTTCGATCCCAGCCAGTTTGCTGGTCCAATACACTCGCACGTAGTATGTCTTCAAGTGTCTAAATAATCCTTTCTGATTGACCATCGGTCTGGGGATGAAATGCTATACTGAAATTCAATCTCGAACCCAGTGCATTCTGGAATTTCTCCCAAAATCGTAAAGTGAAACGATGGTCACGATCTGAAACTATAGAAACTGGTACTCCATGCAAGTGAACAATCTCGTCCAAGTAACAAACTGCCAAATTTTCTGGTGTATCTGTTATATGTATAGGAAGAAAGTGTGCAGATTTCGTCAGTCGATCCACGATCACCCAAATGGCATTGTATCCTCACTACGATCTAGGCAAACCGGTCACAAAATCCATTGTGACGTGCTCCCACTTACATTCTGGAATCGGAAGTGACTGAAGTAGACCAGCGGGTCTTTGATGTTCGATCTTTACTTGTTGACTTACGAGACATCGGGCAACGAATTCAGAAATATGACGTTTCATATTTGGCCACCAAAACTGCCCCTTCAAATCTCGGTACATCTTGGTGCTTCCAAGATGCATAGCGAACTTCGAACTATGCACCTCCGATAGAATAAGGTTACGAATATCAACATTTTGTGGAATACATACCCGGTTTCTGAAGACTAGTACTTCGTCATCTCGTATTCTGAAATCACGAACTATGGAATCAACACCATTAGCAAGTTGCTTCCGAATTTCAGAAAGTTTTGGATCCTTCAATTGTTGATTCTGGATTTCTTCATTTAGGGTAGGTGCGACTTCAATTCGTGCCAACAACGAACCAGAGAAATCGGTGCCAAGATGCACACGATTAGTTTTCAATTCCAGCATCATCGGTAGGTAATAGGTGGGCATATAGGCCGAAATTGTTGGGGAAGGGGGATGATACTTTCAGCTCAGGGCATCAGCAACAACATTTTCCTTGCCAGGATGATATTCGATGATCAAATCGTAGTCTTTAATCAACTCCACCGATCTTTGTTGTCTCATATTCAATTCTTTTTGTGTAAGGAGGTACTTCAGGTTTTTGTGATCAGTGAAGATTTGACACGTCTCGCCGTATAATTAATGTCGCCATATTTTTAAGGAAAATACCACGGCTGCAAGTTCCAGGTCATGTGTAGGGTAGGTCATCTCGTGCGGTTGCAATTGCCTTGAAGCATAGGCCATGACTTTCCCATCTTGCATCAAGACACATCCAAGTCCAGATTTTGACGCGTCGTTGTAAACCACATACTCCTTTCCACAAACAGGTAAGGTAAGGATAGGTGCAGAAACTAACCGATTCTTTAGCTCGTCGAAACTTTGCTGGCATTTCTCGTTCTATATGAACGGCTCACCCTTGCGTGTCAGTTTTGTCAATGGTCCGGCAAGTGATGAAAAATTTTCCACAAAGCGACGGTAGTATCCTGCTAAGTCTAGGAAACTACAAACTTCAAACACACTTCGCGGAGGTTCCCAAGCAATCACGGCTTCAATCTTCTTTGGATCAACAAACACACCTTGGGCGGAAACAATATGGCCAAGGAAACTAACCTCACGTAACCAGAATTCGCATTTCGAGTACTTTGCGAATAACCGTCGATCCTTCAAGATTTTAAGCACAATTCGCAAGGGCATAGCATGATCCTCTTTCGATATTGAGTAAATCAAAATGTCGTCGATGAAGACTATCAAAAATCTATCCAGGAATTTGTGGAACACACGATTCATCAAGTCCATAAACACAGCTGGTGCATTGGTCAAGCCGAATGGCATAACCAGAAATTCATAGTGGCCGTATCGCGATCTGAATGCGGTCTTCGGAATATCAGCATCACGAACTCGCAATTGATGGTATCCAGATCTGAGATCAATCTTCGAGAACACAGCTGCATCTTTGAGTTGGTCAAACAAATCGTCGATGCGTGGCAAAGGGTATTTATTTTTCACGGTCACACGGTTCAGCTGGCGATAATCAATTCACAATCGCAGCGAACCGTCTTTCTTTTTCACGAACAGAATAGGTGCTCCCCAGCGTGACACACTAGGTCGAATAAAACCACGATCCAGCAAATCTTCCAATTGCGTCGTTAGTTCCTTCATTTCTGCAGGAGCCATACGATATGGGGGAATGGAAATCGGATTCGTAGCTGGCATTAGTTCAATGCCGAATTCCACTTCCCTTGATGGTGGTAGTCCGACTATGTCTTCAGGAAATACTTCTGGAAATTCGCAAACCACAGGAACAAAATTCAGATCTGAGAATTCTTTAGAAATATCCAGTACATGCGCAAGGTACGCTGTACATCCTTTGTTGATTAGTCGCTTCGCCTTAAGCCAGGAAATCATACAAGTTGGCATAACTCGCCTATCGCCTTTAAAACAGTATTCGGTACCATCAGAAAATGTGAACCATACCCGCTTGGTGAAACACTCTACACGGGCTTGATATTTTGCCAGACAATCCATGCCTAAAATCACATCCAGCTCCCTGTCACCACATCAGGACTAGCCTCGGCATCAGTCAAAGTAAAGAGCCTTGTTGGTCTTGGTTGCGCCTCACTTGTGGATATGTTGGGTGGTCCATCTGGTGCGCGTGTTGGTGGTCTGGCGCGGTTGACATTCCGACTTCGGCTGGTGTTTGGTACGCCTGTGATTCTCCTTGGTTTTGGGCATTCCCTGTGAACATGTCCCATTTCGCCACAGTTGTCACATCGTCGTTGCTGCGAATTCCACGAAGATCCATAGGAATTTGAACCAGAAAAGCTCTTCCGGTTGGTGTTTCCATTGCTATCAATTTTCGGAGGATAGGACCTTAAAGGATAGGGTCCCCTTCGCCGATTGAACCTCGAATCTCGTCTATAAGATCCGCCACTAGTGGCTGCGGATGACTTCTTGGTTTGCATGATCTTTTCAGCCTCAGTTGCGGCAACAATTAGTTCTTGTAAATTCTGCACTGGTGTCGTGCCGACGATGGTTTTGAGTTCGATGCTCAACCCAACCTGAAATCGTCTCGCAAGTTGGTACGGTGTACGATCTTCTTCAGGTGCAAATCGGGACAATTCTGTTAACACTTTTTCATATTCCAGCACCGAACGGGTGCCTTGTTCAAGTTTGTAAAAAGCTTGTCGCTGCTCGCTTTTATGGAATCTCGTATAAAATCTCTCGTCGAATTCATACCTGAATTCTTCCCATGTTGGCAAACGATCGCCGAATCGCAAGCTAACAAATGTCCACCATGCGAGGGTTTCTCCTTCAAGTAAGAATGTAGCAATGGCGATCTTGTCATAATCCGAGATATGCAGGAACAAGGATACTCGGCATAAGTTATCCATCCACTCACGAGTGGCTGCGGCTCCAGCTAAACCACCGAAATCTTTACATTCAATTTGTCGAGCTTCTTCAGCAATTTTGTAATCATAACGGGAAATCTCTCTGTCTCCTTATGATGTGCCGACTGCACAGGTTCAAGTGGAGGAACAGGTTCTGGTGCAGGCGCAGGGACATTCTGAAATTGCGCCTCCATTCGCTGCTAGTTTGCAGCAATTCCTTGCAACACATTTAAGATTTGTGCCATAACAGGGTCAATGCCTGGTGCAGCTGGTGTCTCAGGTTGGTTTTCGGACTCAGTTTACCCTTCCTACTCATTTTGTGCATTTGGCTCATCTTGCTCAACAGGTTGCCGTTCATTCTGAATCTCAAACCTACCCCGTTGGTCCTTTTGTTGCTTCGAACGTGCCATACTACACGAATACACCTTTACTACTCAACATATACTAAGTACAATACTAGTAAAAAAGTGGTACTTGGTGGAGAGGCATGCACTGGACGATACTCATATGCTGAAAAATAATATACAAATTTTCAGAAATCACATGTACACATGCAAAAGTATTCTCGGCAATTCCATCATCGCTCATAGAAATCATTATCAAACATCAAGCAAATATAGACTCACACATCATCCATATTCGACAATACACATAATCACTCACATGCATATTTATTCGGTAATGGCATAAACATAGCTAATCATCCACTCAAACATATTAAGGCAAACTAAAGATAAACAATCAACACAACTGCTATTATTATTTCCATCATTTAAATCCCATGTTATCCCTAGTTCCCTTTCAGTTTTAGCCCTTAAGTGAGTGAGTGTGTGCCCATGTTCTTACCTGCAATCACCAAAATCAACAAATAAGTTAGCATATAACAAATTATATTCCCTAAACCATGCTCTGCTACCAAACTTGTAATGACCCCAATTCCTAACTATTAATAATTGCTCCAATTAAGGTCATTACCGCCGTGAAACCCAAATAAACCTAAATGACACCTAAGACCAATTTGAATCTCACCAGGCTAATCATAAACTACCAATTTTAAGCTTGTTAATCTTATTGCTTATCAACAACTGGAGCATGATATTGGACACATGTTCTGGTATCATATGGAGTAAATAAAACATCAGTGGAAGTCTTAAATTAAATCATTGGGTTCATAACACACAAGTCCCATAGGAATCCAAATAAACAACAAGAAATCTTCCAACAAGTTTCGGAAATAGCAAGCAAAAGAGAGTGCTTAAAATAAACTAGAACGTTTCCCAATCATTCATGTTATATGCGCAAGTAACAAGTATGCAAATGTGATGCGATATCGTTCCGCCGTGCAGCCTTGATCTCACACACTGGTACCACGAACAGTGAATGTACCTAAGCCTGAAAAAGGGTAAAAAACAACAGTTTGAGATTACAAGAATCTCAGTAGGGTCACAGCATCATAAGATCTACAGAATCCCTAAACACAAATCTCTCAATTCACATAAGATCATTCCTAAACAACTAAAGGGGATCACGCAATTCAAAAACCAATCAAAAGAGGTTAGGGTCGAATCTATGGCTGAGGGAGGACTACAAACACTTCCAAAAGCACAGAAGTACACAGGCAGGTGAAACACATCACATTGCCCTCGGCAATGAAGAAGAAAGGCCATCCCCTTCCACCTGTGTTGTCCAAAACTTACTGCACAAAGAGTAGATGGTTAACATGCAAACTAATCAGTAAGTCTTTCTTCTTGTCCTCGCAAGGACAAGTCGACTAGCCACACACGGACAAGTCTTCCCTGGTCACATACCTACCAGGGCATCCCAGGTCACATACCTACCAGGGTTTCCAGCCACACAAGGACAGGGTTCCGGCCACACAAGAAACAGACCTCCAGCGTGCACTTGCTGGGATTTGCCGCCCATATAACTCCCATACCAGTAAGAACCTCTCCTGTCCCTAGGAGCATCAGTACTTACCACGAATGGCCACCGAAACAGGATCCTGACACACAGACACGTACAAGCACACACAGGCAAGTACAAAGCATAATACCACAACAGGGTATCCTCAATCATGTTAGAACAAAATCAACTTATCCAATTCACATAACAATTGCATCCCAAGCGCTCAATTCCTAACTCAGGGGTTCGATATAGCCTAGGAGATTCATATCTCATTCCCCATTTCATATTCTCACCCTATAATCCAATCACAAACAATACAATAAGGGCAGGTAACAAAAATATCAAGAAAAGAGCAGAGGCCTTTGGATAAATCGATGAGGTGTAGATCCTACCTCTCTTGTCTCTGAACAAGAAGTTTCTCCTTTTCCTTTATTAAGTAAATCCGAACCACCTAAATTATCACCAGGCAAAGAGAAAAACAAACTAAGCATGCATATTCAATAGTCAATTGAATACCCTATTTTCTTACTAATACCACTCACCAAACCTATCAGAAAACTAGTGATCAGACATTGCAGGTGCCTCCCCCCTTGGGATGTGTGATGTGATAGCCAGTAATTTAACAAGATTTAACCTGATTTATCATTCCAAATAACTATGCAAATCTTGTCGCTAAAAGTAGGACATAGGACGATTTCGTCTTAGCTTAAACAAGGAAATATTAACATCCAAGCTAAAATTTATATATTTTTGGAAAGAGGATTAAAAGATCTTTCTACAGCTATTATTTGTAAGTATTTGACAAACGATTAGAAAGTTATGCTACTTTTATAGTTCAAGAAGATTTGGCGAAAACCTGATTCCGCCTCCGAATTTCAAATTAACCTTAGACAAGAAATACTAACCTCTGTAAAAAACAAAAGATTTTGGAAAGATGATGAAGATATTTTCCAACAAGCTATTACTTGTAGAGATCCGACGAACGACAAGTGAGTTACTGGTTTGAAGCTTCTGCGAATTATGGTGGCTATAGGGAGGTATAGGGTTTTTAGGCCTGTACGAATTTGTAATCTTCTATGAATGATTTTTGTGGGGTTGGCTTCCTATTTATAATGAATGGGTATAGAATTATGATTACTATTTTTAATTACTTATCATAATAAGATAATCTATCAGATAATTAAACTCTAATTATCTTTCTTATTTTTAGGGTCTTTAATCTCTAAGGCAATTATCCCTCTATAAGAACTTAGATCAAAAAGAATTTAAAAAAAGTTAACTACTAAAAAAATCTTACCAATTTCGGTCATCACACATCCTTTTCTTCAGGGGAAAAATCGTCTTTTCACCTGCACTGGCTTCTGGACTTCTAGGACTCAAAATTAGGGGTCTTACAACATGAACTGTTTGAGGCACAAGGTAAGTGACTTTTGAGGACAAAATTTTTATAAAGAGGGGAGATCTGAGAACTCATCCCTCTGAGTACCTTGTTAACAAGACTATTCAGAGAGAGCCCGATTTTGACCTGTTTGACTGAGGTTGACAAGTTTGACCGAGAGTTGACTATTGACCCAAGAGTTGACCATTGACCCGAGAATGACCTTTTAGGTGGACAAGGTCATGGAAACCTTAGGTGTGCGTCTAGGTGTCTTAATGAATGGTCTAGGTCAAGTGTCGAGATTTGAAGTGAAAATCGATATTAGCCGATTCTGGGTCGGTTTTGAGTGATTGGGTTCTTTGGCCCAAAAACCCCGTTTCAGGCCTGTTAGTTATTTTCTGGGCCTGATTACCAATTTTTTTAGCCCAATTAATTATTTTAGCCCATTTACGATGTTTATTGATATTAAAACTCGTTTTGGCTCAATCAGGGGGTATCAGACTTTTAAAACATTTTAATCGGATCTTTCTAAGATTTTGGACACAGGTTATAAATACCCAGCCTAGGTATTTATAAGTGTTGGAGCTGCTACTAAGCCCATTTCATCCCTTCTCTCTCTCTTTTCTTTCCCTCATTTTGCCTCTCAATAAAAACTTTCCTAACGTTCCCCAACCAATTTCCACTGCTAACTGTCGATCAAGGAGCCACAATCTGTTGTTCTTCGCGATAGGGCATTTTTTGAGAATTTTGTGGTAAGTACTCTAAATCTCTGTTTCTTTCATCGATTTTTTGTTTCCATAATGCTGTAAATCAATCCCATATAAGTGCCTTCATGGTAATTACTTGCATTACATACATTCTTGGGTTTTCATATAAAATTATGTGTCACGATCCGGCCCCCGGACCCTTGGCCTAGCAGGCCTGGACGTGTATGTGTGCTTGATAGATCACAACTGCAACACTCGGTTGGGCTTTTAACCACAAAGCCCAAAAGATGCATCTTGTTACAAATGATCCACTCACACAACACATATAAGCTCAAGACCTCCCTCGTTCCTTTCCGATGTGGGATTGGGTAACCTGACCACCCCTACAGGCTGGGTCCCACAATCTCCCCTCCTTATAGACCTCGTGTCCTCACGAGGGGAGCCCAAATGTAACTGCCGTGGGCCCAAACATGAACACACAATACGGCCCAAGCCCACCCGGAAGAGAGAACTAGATCGGCTCCGCTACCATTTGTCACGACCCGGCCCCTGGACCCTTGGCCCAGCGGGCCTGCACGTGTATGTGTGTGTGATGGATCACAACTGCAACGCTCGGTTGGGATTTTAACCACAGGGCCCAAAAGATGCATCTTGTTACAAATGATCCACTCACACAACACATTTAAGCCCAAGACCTCCCTCGTTCCCTTCCGATGTGGGATTGGGTAACCTGACCACCCCTACGGGCTGGGTCTGACTTTATGTATGTACGTTCCTAGAAATAACTTGGAAATGACGATTGTTGTTTGCCAAACATGGTAAGTTCATGGAATCCCAAGTTGAGGGGAGTATTGTTTACTTATGGTGTTATATGGGTGGATTATGTGTGTATGTCTACTGTGGATTGTGACCTAGCAGGCTATGTGTTATATATATATATATATATATTCGGATTGTGATCAAGTGTGAAAGTGTGATTTCTCCACTCGCTTTCGGATAATATTGGCAATAGGGGACTTATATGTATTTTGTAATGAAAAATTAGCTGCCTGTGGGCTTTTAGTTTCCCTTAGCATTATGGATTCCGAAAGTACTTTGCAATCCACCTTGATAGATTTTGGGGCATAGTAGCCCATTTGTGATGTGATGTATTATGACTTATGAAATCTATTGGGCTGGTATACATTGTATAGTGTTTTACAAAACATGTATTGTGCATACTTGATTGTGAAACATTTGAGTGCATGTTTAGTATGCATGGATGAAATCGATGTTTGAATGTAACTCTTTTATAATTGATTTTTCATATGTCTCTATTCTATCGGATGTGCTTATGATTCTGTAACTGTCACTAAGGTATTTGATCTTACCCTCTCAGGTATCTTTTCAAGGCTAGTTCGTTTTTGTAGCCCATTGTCCTTGAGCTAGACTATCACACTTGCATGTCTTGGAAACTCGACATGTTTATGTTTTTGATATTTTCATACTTGACGACGGTTGTTGTAGACCTATTGTGGGCTTTTATTCTGACTTGACTTTTATTACACATATATGACTCGTATTTTCGTTATGATATGAGATGTGTGCCTTGGGCATTTTTCATATGGATCCTTATGGGCTTGTGAGTATGGACTCTTGTGTTGCATGTTTGGATTCGTATGGCCTTGTAAGCAAATGAAACATAAACTCTCACCTCTTGTCTCGCAAAAAACACAGCAGCAATTTCCTTGTTCTTATCAACCAGTCCAGTACCTCCTAAACACACAATCCAAACCAAAATACACATAAGCTCAAAATCAATATAATTAGAAAAAGGACTCAAATTTGGAAATAAACCTACGGGACCCCATCAACACTCACGTTAACAACACAATCTCAGCTTACAAATCCAGAAATTCCACCAATGGTTGAAATGCCAAAACCTCACCAAGCCACTTGCGGCTTCAATTCGATACCCAAGTTCAACCGATCACACGATTGGGTTTCTCGGCCCTCAAATACACTTTGCAATTCACAAATCAATCCCAAGCAACAGGAACAACCAAATTCGATAATTTAACCAAAATCTTAAAATGCCCAAAACTACGAAAAACACCATTGAAACCATAAACTCTCACCTACATATCAGGGGGTGTTTTCGAACGAACGAATCCCCCAAACTAGTTTAGGAACATCGACAGCAAACTAAAGAAAACAAACATCAACAACGAGAATGAAGATTTAGAGCACTTACCATGAAATCCCCAAAAAATTTCCTAACACAAAGAATGAAATCAATTACGGTTGCTCGAATGAAAACTACCAGAGGAAATCAGTCGGAAAAGGTTAGCAATGCAAAAATGGTGCCTGGTGGTTTTCGTCGAATGAAAATTGAAGGAAACTGAACGGGTTCTTTAGAGAGGGAGGACCTGGGAGAGAGAAAGAAGAGGAAAGGGTAGTCTGCTGCAGTTCAAACACAGAAAAATTGTAAGTGTTGGGGTTGGGTATTTATACCCAGGGCTCAAAATCTCGGAAAAACCCAAACAAAATCTTTTAGAAGTCTGATATGCTTCGAGTGGGTCAGAAAGAATTTTCAAATCAATAATCCTCGAAAATAGCTTTAAATAATTAATTGGGTTCATGAAATGGAAAATAGGCTCAGAAAATAACAAAAAGGCCCAACCGGGTTTTCAGGCATGAAGGCCAACTGCCGCTCCAAAAGGACCCGGAACAGACCAAAATTGATTTCTATTGACTCAAATCTCGACACTCAACCTAGGCCACTCACTAAGATACCTAGATGCACTCCTAGGCTTCCTATGACGATGTCCACCCTATTGGTCAACTCTCAAGTCAAATGGTCAACTACTCACAACGGACCAAAATCGAATACTGTAAGGACCCAAACCCAACATATTAGGACTCTTACCACCGTGAAACCCAAACAAGTCCAACGTAGGACCTATCTAAATCTCACAAGGCTCTAATCATCCTAAGCCATTTTATTAAATTATTGTCTTATGTTTTCTAAAGGTTTGGAGCATGATAATAATGAACAAACGTTCTGTTAACATACAGAGTGAATAAAAACATCAGCGGAAGTCTTTATAATTAATAAAGGGTATCACAACACACAAGTCCCATATGGATCTCAAAATCCAGCAAGTAATCCTCTAAATAAATTCTGAAAATAAACAAGTAAAGAAGCGATTTAAAGAACTAGAAAGTAGTGCAATCAAAATTCATGTTATAAGAGCAAGCAATCAGGGAAGAACGTATGCGAATGTGATGCAATGTCATCCCACCGTGCAGCCTTGATCTCACACATTGGTACCACAAACAAATGATGTACCTAAGCCTAAAAACTGGTGAATACAATAGGGTGAGATTACAAGGATCTCAGTAGGGTTAAAATAACATAAGATCTGCAGAAATCTAATAAACATCTCCCAAACAACATCAGATCCACTTACACAACTATAAGGGTATCAAACAATCATAATACGGATAAGGCCTAAAATTTATAGGTTGTGGGTGGAATACAAACATTTTTTAAAAAAGAAGTTCACAGGTTGGTAATTCATCATTCAATCTCATCAGTAAAATTGTCATACCCTTCTACCTGTGTTATTCAAGGCTTTGCTGGACAAAGAGTAAATGGTTAGTACACAATCTAATCAGCAAGCCTATTCATCTTGCCAGCACACAGGACAAGGCATCCAAGCCACACAAAGACAAGAGCATCCAAACCACATAAGGAAAAGGGCATCTTGCCAATACACAGGACAAAGCATCTAGCCACACAAGGACTAGGCATCCAGTGTGCACATGCTGGGGATTACCACTCATATGACTCCTATACTAGTAAGAACCTCTCCTCTCCTCAAGAGCATCAACGCTGACCCCGAATGGCCTTCAAAAAAAGATCCTGACACATAAACATGAACAAACACACACAAGCAAGCACAAAGCATAACTTCATAGTAGGGTATCCTCAATCATACCATAATACAATACGCAAGTCATATACACACAATACAACCGAATTAGGTACACCTAACCTATCTTAAGGGGTCTGAAACTACCTAATGTAACATAGCTCAATCCACAACACATGCATACATAATACAAGGCATGCACATACACAATAGCATGGACAAGTACAGAATTCATTATTTAAACAATAGGGATCTCTGAAGAAACCGATGAGGTATAGATCCTATCTTTCTTGTCTCTGAACAAGTAGCTAATTCTTTGCCTTTATTAAAAGGATCTGAACCACTTATATAATCATAAAGTAAAGACAAAACCATACTAAGCATGTATATTAAATAACCAAGTAAACATCCAATTTTCTTACCAATTCCACTTACCAAACCTATCAGAAATCAGTGATCAGGTGTTGCTAAGACCTCCCCCTTGGATGTGTGATGTGATAGCCAGGAACTCAACAAGAATCAACCTGATTTACTATCCCAATTAACCATGCAAATTTCGGCACTAAGATAAGACAATAGGGCAAATTGAGATTTCATGCATAAGGGGTTTAGGGGTTGCAATTTCATGATAACAAGGGAGAACTAGATATTAATTACACATACGATTTAAAAAAACAAGATCAGAAACCAACAGAGAAGTTAATTTGTAAAAATCAGCAACAGTAAGGTAAGGGTATAGGGCCTGCCAATTTCATACATAGGGAAGATTTAAAGGATGAATTCATGATATTACAACATGAATATATGACAAATAATCATATGAACAAGAGGAACAAAAACAGAAAAAAATTGAAGAATCAATCAAAGGATTTTGACACCAAACCCTAGGTATTTGCGATAAGAAAAAATGTAAGGAAAATCTAACCTTCTAATGATGAAAGAAAGATAGCAAGATAGTGGATGGAAAAAGGATTCCATTAAGCTATTATTTGCAGGAGTCTCATGAAGGATGAAAGAATTCAGCTAGGGTAAGTGTTTGGCGATTTTCGACAGTAAGGGTAAGGAGTAGGGTTTAATTACGTGTTAAGTTTGTGCGTTTTTGGTGAGGGATTTATGTGTGGATGACTACTTCTTTTTAGAGGGTGTAATGGGATTAATCTTCCTACTTTTAAGGCTAAATATAAGGAGATAATTATTAGGATTTAATTATGGAATTATGTCTTAAGAATAGATAATGTATCATTAATGCTAGAAATAAAATAAGGAAGAAAGGAACACTAAACCTTTAATACCATTTTCAGCTACCACATATCCATTTCTTTAGGGGCAAAATGATTATTTTAGCTATATTGGCTTCTGGACTTCTAGAATACAAAAATCGGGGTCTCACAAATACCTAAGAAAACAGGTAAGAAAATTTTGCACGCATAAATTCCTCAATCTCCTAGAACTATTCCTCAACTTGGCCATTACGCCAAACAACTATACCATTGGCACGTTTCGACCACGAAACTGACGAACTGACCGATATAGTATGGAAACTGGCTGTACGGGGTAGAATAGGTCTTCAACAACCTCAACTGGTAGTTCTTCAAGCACATGAGCAAGGTATTGCACATAGTTTCTCAACATCGAAATGTGAAACACGTTGTGAATTCTTTCTATGTTCAGAGGCAATGCAAGTCGATATGCAACAGGGCCAATTCTTTCAACAATATCTTACGGACCAATGTAAAGAGGTGTTAGCTTACCTCGCTGCTGAAAACGAAGGACACCCTTCCATGGGACGACTTTCAGAAACACTTTGTCACCAACCGCAGCATAGTTTTTCTATCTATCTTACGCTATCCTCAGCCTTTGTCGAATCAGATTCAGCTACTCCGTTGCTTGATCAATCAATTCTGGATTGTCTAGGCATCTCTTGCCTACTTCATTCTAGCAAATAGGAGTTCTGCAACGTCTCCCTTACAATGCTTTATAAGGGACCTTTCCGATGCTTACATGAAAACTATTATTGTAAGTGAGTTCTGCCAAAGGTAGACATCAATTCCAACTGGTATTTTGGTCCATCACGCACACATGCAATATATCTTCAAGCATCTGAACCGTTCTTTCAGATTGACCATCGGTCTGGGGATGAAACGCTATACTGAAATTCAGTCTCGAACCTATGGCATTCTGGAATTTCTCCCATAATCGTGAAGTAAAATGAGGGTTACGATCTGAAACAATGGAAACTGGCACTCCATGTAGACGAACAATTTCATCCAAATAATGAATAACCAATTTCTCAGGGGTGTCTGTCACATAAATAGGAAGGAATTGTGTAGATTTCGTTAGTCGGGCAACAATCATCGAAATGGCATCGAATCCTCTCTAAAATATAGGCAAACCGGTCACAAGGTCCATCATGACATGTTCCCACTTCATCCTGGAATCGGAAGTGACTGAAGTAAACCGAACTCGGTAATGTGGCGCTTCATGTTCTGACACCAGTATTGTTTTTTCAAATTTCGGTACATCTTGATACTACGAGGATGAATAGA
Source organism: Passiflora organensis (assembly GCA_019739055.1). Classification (NCBI taxonomy): domain Eukaryota; kingdom Viridiplantae; phylum Streptophyta; class Magnoliopsida; order Malpighiales; family Passifloraceae; genus Passiflora; species Passiflora organensis. Next base: position 2,515,600 of record JAEPBF010000223.1, on the reverse strand, counting down.
AAATTTCGAACTATACGCCTCGGAAAAAATCAGATTACGAATATCAACATCTTGTGGCACACATATCTAGTTTTTGAAGAAAAAACTCCATCATCCCGCACTCTAAAATCACGAACTATGCCATCAACACCATCAGATATTTGTTGCCGAATTTCAGCCAATTTGGGATCTTCAGATTGCTTATTTCAGATCTCTTCTAGCAAAGTAGGTTTGACTTCGATTCGAGCCAACAACGAACTAGAAAAATCATTACTAAGATGCACATGAATTGAGCACACATATTGGCTAAAACGGATGAAGAGGGAGAATGGGTCTTCCAGCTTAAGGCATTAGCAACAACATTTTCTTTTGTGAGATGATATTCAATGATGAAATCGTATAGTCTTTAATTAGCTCTACCCATCTTTGTTGTCTCATATTCAATTCCTTCTATGTAAGGAGATACTACAAGCTTTTGTGGTCGGTGAAGATTCTGCAAGTCTCGCCGTATAGGTAGTGACGCCATATCTTCAATGTGAACACCACAACTGCAAGTTTCAAATCATGTGTAGGATATGCGGATACAACTGTCAGAAAGCATAGGCAAAGACTTTCCCATCTTTCATCAACACGCATCCAATCGGTAAGGTAATAATAGAGATGGAAACTAACCGATTCTTTAATGCTTTGAAGCTTTGCTAGCATTTCTTGTTCAACACAAACGGCTCTCTTTTTCATGTCAATTTCGTGAAAGTTCCAACAAGCGATGAAAAATCCTCCACGAAGCAACAGTAGTATCCAGCTAGGCCAAGGATATTGAGAACTTCAAATACAATCCGCAGAGCTTCCCAAGAAACTACAGTGTCAATCTTCTTTGGATCAACAAGAATACCCCGGGCGGAAACAACATGGCCAAGGAAACCAACTTCGTGTTATAGAATTCACATTTGGAGTACTTCGTGTATTGGTGTCAATCCCTTAAAATTTTCGGCACGATTTGCAAGTGCTCAACATGCTCCTCTTCCTATTTTGAGTAAATTAGAATATCGTCAATGAAGATTATCATAAATCTTTCCAGGAACTCTTGGAATACTCGATTCATCACATTCATGAACACTCTGGTGCATTGGTCAAACCAAATGGCATATGAGTTTCGAATGTAGTCTTTCGAATATGAGTTTCACAAACACGCAACTGATGGTATCCTGATCTGAGATCAATTTTGGAGAAAACGGCTACACTGTGGAGCTGGTCGAACAAGTCATTGATGCACGGTAGAGGATACTTGTTCTTCACAGTTACACGATTCAGCTGCTGGTAGTCAATGCACAATTGCAGCAAACCGTTTTCCTTCTTCACAAACAAGACAGGTCCCAAGGTGACACACTGGGTTGGATGAAACCACAGTCTAGCAAATCTTCCAATTAAGTCTTCAATTCCTTCATTTCCGTAAGAGTCATATGTTAAGGAGGAATGGAAATCGGACAACAAACCGACTATGTCTTCTAGAAACACAACCAAAAACTCACGAACCACTAGAACAGAATCCAGATTCGAGGACCCTTTGGACATGTCATGTACATGCGTGAGGTATGCAGTACATCCTTTGCTGATCAATCGCTTATCATCGAGTCAGGAAATCATGCAAGTTCGAACAACTCGCTTATCACCTTCAAAACAATACTTGGAACTATCTGGGAGAGTAAGCCTCACACGCTTGGTGAAACACTCCATTCGAGCTTGATATTTTTGCAGACAATCCATGCCTAAGATCACATCCAACTCTCGGATGTCCAATGGAATCAGATCTACTTCAAGTATACTCAAACCCATATGTATAACACAACCGATGTAGACTAGATCACAAGTCAGTTGCTCTCCCAAAGGGGTCAGAACCACAATATGAGGAGTCAGGGGAGACAGAGGTCAATCTAAACTAAGTGCTATCCTTGGACGCACAAACGATCTATTCGCTCTGGGATCTAGTAACACTTTAGCATTTTGAGAAAAGACTAAAATAGTACCTGTCACCACATCTGGGCTTGCTTCGACATCTGTTAGTGTGAATAACCTCGTAGGTATGGGCTGCGCCTCGCTTATACATCTACTTGGTGGTCCTCCAGGTGTGCGTGCTGGTGGTTTAGTGGGATTGGCATGCCCACGTCTTCTTGCATTCGGTGCACCTATGGTACATCATGGTTTGGGATATTCCCTTTGAATATGGCCCATTTTGCCACAGTTATAGTATGAGAAACTGAATTTTGAGTCCTAGAAGTCCAGAAGCAAGTGCAGGCGAAAAAGACCATTTTTCCCCTGAAGAAAAGAATGTGTGATGGCCAAAATTGATAAGAAATGTCTAGTAATTATTTCTGATATTAATTCCCTTTAAATTGATTCTTTATTGGGTGATAATTACCTTAGGAAATAAAAACCCTAACTTTAAGGGGGATAGTTACAGAATTTAATTCTGATAATTATTTTATTTTAATTAAGCCTTTAAGGTAGGGATTTTAATCCAATAACCACCTTATATAAATAGAAATTCAGCCACATAAAAATTTTATACAGAAAACACACAAAATTCGTAAGATCTAAAAACCTTACACCTCTCAATGTCTTCTGAAATCCGCTAGAGCTTCAAACATGCATAACTCTCTCATCGTTTATTGGATTCCTGAAAATAATAGCTTGTTGGAAAGCTCTCTTCATCTGCTTTCCAAAAATATATGGTATGTCGTTTTGAGGGTATTTTTGTTTGTTAAAAGTTAAATTAAAGTTCGGTAGAAATGCCAAAATCTGCTTGAACTTCAAAATAGCATAACTCTCTCATCTTTTGTTGGCTTCTTGCGAATAATAGCTTGTTGGAAACCTCTATTCATCTTCTTTCCAAAAATATTTGGTTTTTCGTTTGGAGGCTAATTTTTTCTTTGTTAAAAGTTAAATCGAATTTTGGCAGAATTGCCAAAATCTGCTTGAACCTCAAAATAGAATAACTCTCTCATTCTTTGTCAAATTCTTGCGAATAATAGCTTATTGGAAAAATTTCTTCATCCTCTTTCCAGAAATCTTTGGTTTTTTGTCAGGAGGTTAGTTTTTCTTTATCATAAGATAAGTCGAATTTTGACGGGATTAGGGTTCAAAATTGTGTGATTCTGTCATCAATTGATTTCTGTTGTTGTTTCTCTTGTTCGTATGATTGTTTGGCATCTATTCATGTTATAAATCATGAATTCATCCATTGAACCTTTTCTATACATGAAATCAGCCCTATTGTTGCTTATCTTGATCAATTGAAGAACCTATTGGATTTTGATCTTGTTTCTTTTGATTGTATAAGTTATAAACACTTAATCCCTCTTTGTCAGCATGAAATCGGAACCCTTACACTTTGCCAACATGAGCACGTGAGCAGGGTCTTGCACATACTTTCTCAACATTGAAATGTGAAACACGTTGTGAATTCTTTCCATATTTGGAGGTAAGGCAAGTCGGTATGCAACAGGGCCGATCCTCTCGATGATGTCATACAGACCAATGTAACATGGTGCTAGCTTACCTCGCTGTTAAAAACGAAGAACTCCTTTCCATGGGACGACCTTCAGAAACACTTTGTCACCTACTGCAAATTTCAGCTTCCTTCGTCGATTATCGGCGTAGTTTTTCTGTCGATTCTGGGCTGTTTTTAGCCGTTGTCGAATCAAATTCAACTGCTATGTTGCTTGATCAATCAATTTCAGATTGTCTAGCATCTCTCGCCTACTTGATTCCAGAAAATGGGAGTTTTGCAATGTCTCCCATATAATGCTTCGTAAGGTGCCATACCGATGCTTACATGAAAACTATTAATGTAAGCAAATTCTGCCAATGACAGGCATTAATCCCAACCAGTTTTCTAGTCAAACACACTCGCACGTAACATGTCTTCGAGTGTCTGAATCGTCCTTTCTGATTGGCCATCGGTCTGGGGATGAAATGCTATACTGAAATTCAATATCGAACCCAACGCATTTTGGAATTCCTCCCAAAATCGTGAGGTGAAACGGGGGTCATGATCTGAAACGATGGAAACTGGCACTCCATGCAATCGAGCAATCTCATCCAAGTAACGAACAGCCAATTTCTTAGGTGTATCCGTCACACATATAGGAAGGAACTGTGCAGATTTCGTCAATCAATCCACAATCACCCAAATAGCATCGTATCCTCGCTGCGATTTAGGCAAGCCAGTCACAAAATCCATTGTGACATGCTCCCACTTCCATTCTGGAATGGGGAGTGACTGAAGTAGACCGGCGGGTTACTGATGTTTAATCTTTACTTGTTGACATACGAGGCATCAGGCAACAAACTCAGAAATGTGGCGTTTCATGTTTGGCCACCAATACTGCTCCTTTAAATCTTGGTACATCTTAGTGCTTCCGGGATGGATAGCGAACTTCGAACTATGCGTCTCCGATAGAATAAGGTTACGAATATCAACATCTTGTGAAACACATACCCGGACTATTATTCGCAAGAATCCGAAAAAGGATGATAGAGATATACTATTTTGAATTTTAAGAAGATTTTGAAAATTCCGCTGAAATTCGATTTAACTTTTAACAAAGAAAAACTAACCTCCTGACGAAAAACTAAAGATTTCTGGAAAGAGGATGAAGAGAGCTTTCCAACAAGCTATTATTTGCAGGAATTCGATAAATGATGAGATCCTGAATTTTGAGTCCTAGAAGTCCAGAAGCCAGTGCATGTGAAAAAGACCATTTTGCCCCTGAAGAAAAGAATGTGTGATGGCCGAAATTGGTAAGGAATGTCTAGTAACTATTTCTGGTATTAATTCCCTTTAAATTGATTCTTTATTGAGTGATAATTACCTTAGGAAATAATTCCCTTTTGATAGTATAAGTTATAAACACTTAATCCCTCTTTGTTAGCATAAAATCACAATCCTTACACCTTGCTAACATGAAATCGCAAACTATCTTGTTTCCTATGTTTAGTATCGAAATATACATAGTTAAATTGGGTGGTAGTTCAGGTTGAATCCTGTTAAGTTCTTGTCTATCACATCACACATCAAAAGGGGAGGCACCTGAGGCATCTGACCACTGGTTTCTGATAGGTTTGGTGAGTGGAATTGGTAACGAACATAACAAATGTACATGCTGAAAATAGAGAATTTGATAAGTAAGCCTTGTGGAATTCAGATACATCCTGGTTCTTAGGCTTGTCTGAGTTTCACGTCGGTAATGGCCCTAATCGGAGCAATTAACAATAGGTTAGGATTTGGGGTCGTTACATGTAGCATCGACGTGGCTGCGAATTCCATGTAGATCCATTGGGATTAGAACCAGAAAAATTTCTCCTGAAGTTACCCCCATTGCCATTATTCTTTGGAGGGTAGGATCTCAAAGGATAAGGTCTCACATGTCAGTTGAACTTGGAATCACGCCTGAATGATCCGTCATTGTTTGCTGTGGGAGGCTTCTTGCTTTGCATGATCTTCTAGGTTTCAGTGGCAGCAACGATCAATTCTTACAAATTTTGCACCGGTGTCATGCCCACAATGGTTTTGAGTTCGATACTCAGCCCATCTTGGAATCTTCTCGCAAGCTGATAAGGTGAGCGATCTTCCTCAGGTGCAAAACGGGACAACTCCCTTAGTTCCTTCTTGTATTCCAGCATCAAATGGGTGACTTGTTCAAGCTTGTAGAAAGCTTGTCGTTGCTCACTTTTGTGGAATCTGGTGTAGAACCTTTCATCAAACTCATGCCGTAGTTCTTCCCATGTAGGAAACCGATCCCCGAACCACAAACTCACGGCTGTCCACCATGCAAGGGTTTCTCCCTCAAGTAGGGAGGTTGCAATGGCAACCTTATCATCATTAGAGATGCGTAGGAACAAAGACACTCGACATAGGGTGTTGATCCATTCATGAGCCACAATGGCACCTGCTAAACTGCTGAAATCTTTGCATCCCAGTTGACATGCTTCCTTCAGTAGCATGGTAATAACAACTGGAGGTCTCTCGGCTTCCTTAGGATAAGCATTCTGAAATTGAGCCTCCGTTAGCTGCTGGTTTGCAGCAATCCCTTGCAACACGTTCAGTATTTATGTCATTACGGGATCAATGGCTAGTACGGATAGTGCCTCAGGTTGGTTTTTGGGCTAAGCTTGCCCTCCCTTCTCATTTTGTGCATTCGGTTCATTTTGGTCAATGAGTTTCTGTTCGGCTTGGGTTTCATACCTACCCCGACGATCCTTAGGTGCGTTCTGCCTTGCCATACTATGCAAGCACATAGAGGCACTATATACATAACCTAATTACAAATCTAAGGAAAATAAGTGGTACCTAGTGGGGAGGCATACACTGGACGATATGCATATGCTGAAAAATACACACATATGGCCACAAGTATACACAAATCTTGGCAATCACTCATATACATGCAATAGCATATTCGGTAATCACTTAAATAGAACACATGCATTCAGCAATCACATTAACATCTAGGAGCAGCATTATAACTTAAGTTATTTTCGGCATTAACCCCTAAGAGTGTGGGATGTCAAAATCCATCAAGTAATCCTCCAATAAATTCCAGAAACAAACAAGCAAAGGAGGGATTCAAAGAACCAGAAAGTAGTCCAATCAAACTTCATGTTATAAGCGCAAGCAATTAAGGAAGAAGGTATGTGAATGTGACGTAATATCATCCCACCGTGCATCCTTCATCTCACACACTGGTACCAAACACTAATGATATACCTAAGCTTGAAAAATGGTGAATATAACAGGGTGAGATTACAAGAATCTCAGTAGGGTCATAACATCATAAGATCAGAAGAAATCTATGCAAACATCTCCTAAAATACATTAGATCTGCCTACACAACTAAAGGGGTATCAAACAATCATCAAATAATCATAATAGGGATAGGGCCAGAACTTTATAAGCTGTGGGTGGCCTACAAACACTTCTAAAAAAACAGAAGTATACAGGCAGGTAATTCAACATTCAGTCTCATCAATAAAAAGGCCATCCCCTTTCCCCTGTGTTGTCCAAGGTTTTGCTGCACAAAGGATAAATGGTTAGCAGACAATCTAATCAGCAAGCCTATTCATCTTCCCAGCATACGGGACATGGCATCTAATCCACACAAGAACAAGGGCGCATCCAAACCACACAAGGATAAGGGCATCTAGCTACACAAGGTCTAGGCATCCAAGGTGCACATGCTGGGGATTGACACCCATATGACTCCCATACCAGTGAGGACCTCTCCTCGCCTTAGAAGCATCAGCGCTTACCCCGAATGGCCACTGGAAAAGAATCCTGACACACAATCATGCATAAGCACACACAAGCAATTATAAAGCATAACTTCACACCAGGGCATCCTCAATCATACTACAATACAATTAGCAAGTCATATGCACACAATACAACCGAATTAGGCACACCTAACATATCTTAAGGGGTCCGAAACTTCTTAATGAAACATAACTCAATTCGCAACTCATGCATACACAATAAAAGGCATACGCATACATAATAAAAGGCATGGACATACATAATAACATGGACAAGTACCGAATTCATCATTCAAACAACAGGGATCTCTGGAGAAATCAATGAGGTATAGATCCTACCTTTCTTGTCTATAAACATGTAGCTAATCCATTGTCTTTATTAAGCGGATCCGAACTACCTATATAATCATAAAGTAAAAACAAAACCATACTAAGCATGCATATTCAATAACCAAGTAAACATCCTATTTTCTTACCAATTCTACTCACCAAACCTATCAGAAACCAGTGATCACATGCTACTGAGACCTCCCCCTTAGATGTGTGATATGATAGCTAGGAACTCGACAAGAATCAACTTGATTTACCATCCTAATTAACCATGAAAATTTTGGCTCTAAGATAGGGCAATAGGGAAAATTGGAATTTCATGCATAAGGGGTTTAGGAGTTGCGAGTTCATGATATGAAGGAAGGATTAGGTATTAATTACATATACGATTAACAGGAACAAGATCAGAAACCAACAGACAAGTTAATTTGTAAAATCGGCATCAATAGGGTAAGGGGGCATGTCGATTTCATACATAGGGAAGATTCAAAGGATGAATTCATACAAGAGGAACGACAACGGAAACCTATTGAAGAATCAATCAAAAATTCTTGGCACCAAACCCTAGGTATTTGCGATAAGAAAAAGTATAAGGGAATTCTAACCTTTTGATGATGAAACCAAGATAGCAAGATAGGTTTTAAACAAGCTATTATTTGCAAGAGTCTGATAAAGGATGAAAGAATTCAGTTAGGGTAAGTGTTTGTGAATTTTGGCAGCAAGGGTAAGGAATAAGGTTTATCACGTGGTAAGTTTGTGTGTTTTTAGTGTGAGATTTATGTGTGGCCGACTACTTCTTTTCATATGGTATAATGGGATTAATCTTCCTACTTTTAAGGCTAGATATAAGGAGATAATTATTAGGATTTAATTCTGAAATTATCTCTTAATAATAGATAATGTATCATTAATGCTATAAGGAAGAAATGAACACTAAACCTTTAATACCATTTTCGGCTACCACACATCCATTTCTTCAAAGGAAAAATGGTTATTTCAGCTGCACTGGCTTATGGACTTCTAGGATACAAAAATCGAGGTCTCACAAGTACTATCACTAAACCACCATGCTTACTAGGTACTCGGAAGGACGGGGTCTCTTATAGACTATCCAAGAAAAGGTCATTCAACACAACTAGCTCAACCATAATGTGTTAAAATCATTTTTTCTATGTGTAAAATTATATTGTAGTCTCGAAAAGGTCCATCATGAAAAGATCTAGAGTTTTACCAACATATGGTGACCACTCAAAAATATAAATTTCTAAGGAAATAGTGAACTTAAACTAACACAAATCTCACAATGGTTGTGTGTGTGATTTATGTTTCAAATCATACATTCAATTCCATCATGTGTACAACTGCAAAACTATAAAAAGATCACTATTAATCAAGAATTAAAAACTTCAATACATGATAATTTAACTTAGACAATCAGCATATTCAATTCTAAGATAATAGTTGGAATTATCAATAAGACATATCATGTTAGCATCCTCATACTCAAATGATGTTTATCCTTGAGCAACTATACGAGGCATAAACAAAGAAAAAATTAAATTGACTTAAATAAATTCCAGCTAAAGAACCTTGTTGGTTGAGTTACTATAGGCCTTGAGCCTTAAGAAGTGTCTCCAGTAACGCCTCCATCCTTGCAAATTGAGCATCTGTAGCATCAAACCATCTGGTGATGGTCTTTGATAATTGGTTCGATACTACAATGGCAGCAACAGGGATTTAAAGTCACATGGTGTGGGACCTAGTTCCTTTGAATGTCTAGTCAACTTGATTAAATAGTTAAAGTAATCAGTTTGGCTTATTTTGAGCCTTTTACCAGTTGACTAAGTCAGTTTGACCTGAGGAATATGAGGTGGATAGTTAGACTCGAGTGAGGTGGACATAGTCTTAGGAAGCCTTGGTGTGTGTTTAGTGGTCCTAGTGAGTGGTCTAGGTCGAATGTTTGAGGTTAAAGTTAGTGGAAATGTATTGAGTCGGTCTCAGGTCCATTTTGAGTGATCATATGGGCCTTTGGGTTGACTGACCTATTTTAAGCTTGTTTAATATTTTCCAAGCCTAACTATTATTTCTTGAGACTAGTTAGGTAATTTAAACCCATTTTTTAATATTTTATGGCTTAAAACACTATCATGGCCTATTCGGGGTATACTGAGCCTTTAATTGGAATATTTCAGGATTTGATCAAGGATTTTGGGCCCAAAGTATAAAATACCAACCTAAATCAATATTTAGAAATTTTTTTTGAAGTGTTAGACACATTACTTCCCCTCTCTCACATTCCTCACGCTCCTCTCCCTTAAAGAACACACTACTTCTCTTTTTGATTTTCCTTCAAAGAAACCCATTAGGTGTCAACCTTAAACACTCTTCTAACCTCCCAAGATCGATTTTCATTTCTAGTTTTGGATTGAGAAGAAAAAATTAGATAGCTCTTAGTGTTAGGGTATTTTTTGAGGATTTTGTGGTAAATGTCCTAAATCCTTGATTTGCTTGTTAAGTGTTGGTTCCATTGGATTGCATTTGATGCTTCTATGTTGGTTCGGTGGATTAGATTGCATGAAAACACCTTTTGATCCATGGTGAGTGTTTTAAGTTTTTGATGATATTTTTGGTAATTTTGAGATTTTATGATTTTGATAAAATTGATGGAATTAATTGACTCTTTTTCTTGGATTTTATTGATTATGTGTTGTGGAGGTTGTGTGGGCTTAAAAACCCAAGTGTTGGGTTGGTTGAGCTTGTGGACGGATTTTGAGCCTTTGGATTTCATGTTTGAGGAGAGGATGATTGTTCCCTCTAGTTGGATTGCTTGGGTTACGATCTTAGTGTGCTTGTTGTGTGATTTAAGACTTATGTTGAGTGAAGAAGGAGTCGCCTAAGTTTTATTTTTGTTTTAAGCTTATGGTTATTTGGTTTGGTTTCTGTGCTTAGGAAGTGCTAGAGCTATTGATAAGTTTAAGGTTATCGTCGTTGTTTCGTCTACTCGACAACAAGTGAGAGTTTAAGTTTTATTTGCTTACATGGAAATATTTTGGTTTATTAAGATAAATTATGAAAAATTACTTAGTTTGAATGGAGGCCCGATATGTGTTGTAAATGATGATATGCTTGATTCATGAACTTGCTTTCCATGATTTAGATGCATTAAATATATATTTAAACTCCTAAGCATGATGGTTATATATTTATGCAGTTGTTGGTGAGCATGTCATCAGATAAACTAACCCTTTGTGATTGACAGAGTTTGGAACCTTTGAATTGTGAGTTTCATGATTTGTGAGGTGCATTTGCTTGCTAGGAAAGTTGTGAGAGGATTTCTAAGTGTTTGAGTGGCTTTAATGGATATTTTTGAGTCATTTTCGGAGTACACGCTTAGTTCCAAAGAGTACATCGCCATGTATTTTTTCAGCAGCCCATGTACCTCTCAACCGAGAGGTACATGGCTTGTTCAGAAAAGTAATGGCTGTGTTCTAAGGCTGTGTGATGAGTACACCCCTATTTCAAAGATAGTACATGGCCATGAACTTTTCCTGCAGCCTATGTACCTCACTTTGACACATTCAGACCTACCAAAAACTTATCTTACACTAATCAAACATTGTTAAACACCTAAACCAACCTTAGATAAGTACCCATGTGAGACCCCGATCCATTATCCTAAAAGTCCAGAAAACAGTGCTACTGAAATGATCATTTTATCCCTGAAAAATGGTTGTATGATAGCTAAAAATGATATTAAAGGTTCAGTGTTCATTTCTGATTTTATTTCTCTCTTATTTCATTTTTATCATTAATGGTACATTATCTATTCTTAAGAGATAATTTCAGAATTAAATCCTAAGGATTGTTTCCTTATATCTAGCCTTAAAAATAGAGAAAATTAATCCCATTAATCCTACAAACTATCTAGCCGGCCACACACCAACAATTACACAAAATCATCACGCAATAAACCCTTCTTCCTTACCCTTGTTGTTGAAAATTTCCTAACACCTATCATTGCCGAATTCTTTCACCCTTCATCAAATTTCTATGAATAATCGCTTGTTGGAAACCTCTTTTCATTCTCTACCTTGCTATCTTTGTTTCATCATTAGAATGTCAGTTCTTCCCTATGTTGTTAGTTATCGTAATTTTGAGGGTGGTTGGTCACAAAATTCCTTGATTGATCCTTCAATTGGTTTCTGTTGTTGTTTCTCTTGTTTATATTGTTGTTTGGCACCTATTCATGTTGTAATATCATGAATTCATCCTTTGAATCATCCCTATGTAAGAAATCGGCATGCTCTATACCTTTGCCCTACTATTGTCGATTTTTATCAACTGACTTGTCTTTTTAATTGTATGTGTAATTAACACCTAATCCTTCTATATTATCATGAAATTGCAACCCCTAAACCTTACATGCATAAAATCGCAATTTCCCTATTGGCCGAACTTAGTGCCGAAATTTGCACGGTAAATTGGGTTTGCAAATCAGGATGATTTTTGTTGTGTTCTTGGCTATCACATCACGCATCCAAGGGGGAGGTCTCAACATTATCTGATCACTGGTTTCTAATAGGTTTGGAAATTGGTAAGAAACTAGGATGTCTACTTGGTTTCTGAATTATGTATGCTTAGTATGGTTTTGTCTTTGCCTTATGGTTAAATAGGTGGTTCGGATCCTGTTAATAAAAGCAAAGGATTAGCTACTTGTTCAGAGACAAGAAAAGTAGGGTTTATACCTCATCGATTTCTTCCAGAGATCCTTGTTGATTATTTGATGTTTTTGGTGCATGTCTTTGTTAATGATTGTATATGAACGCTCTATATAGTGTATGCATAGTTGTGGATAGAACTATGGATCCCTTAGGCAATTTTGGATCCTTATGATAAGTTATGTATGCCTAATTTGATTGTATTGTGTGCATATGACTTGCTGATTGTATTGTGGTATGATTGAGGATGCCTTGTTGTGATGTTATACTTTGTACTTGATTGTGTGTGTTTCTACATGATTGTGTGTCAGGATCTTTTTCCGGTGGCCATTCGGGGTACGCACTAATGCTCCTTAGGGAGAGGAGAGGTTCTTACTGGTATAGAAATCACATAGGTGGCAATCCCCAGCATGTGCACGCTAGATGCCTTGTCCTGTGTGCCTTTAATGCCTTGTCCTTGTGTGGCAAGATGGATAGGTTAGCTGATTAGATTGTGTGCTAATCATTTACCCTTTGTGCAGTTAAGCGTTGGACAATACAGGTGGAACGAGAAGACCTTTTTATTGATGAGATTGAATGATGAATTACCTGTCTGTGTACTTTTGTTTTCAGAAGTGTTTGTAGTACACCCTTAGCATATGACCTTCGGCTCTATCCCTATTATGATTATTTGGTGCCTCTATCCCTATTATGATTATTTGGTACTACCCCTTTAGTTGTATAGTCAAATCTGATATTGTTTGGGAGATATTTGTTTAGATTTCTGTAGATCTTACGATGTTGTGACCCTACTAAGATTCTTGTAATCTCACCCTGTTGAAACATCATTTTTTAGGCTTAGGTACATCATCTGTCCGTGGTACTAGTCTGTGAGATCAAAACTGCACGACGGGACGTTATTGCATCACATTTGCATACCTCCTTCTTTATTGATTGCTTGTGCATTTACCATTAAACATGAAGTTTCATTGGACTTCTTTCTGATTTATTGAATCCCTCTTGTTCCTATTTATTTCCAGAATTTATTGGAAGGCTACTTGCTGGAATTTAAGATCCTTATGAGACTTGTGTGTTGTGGTTCCTTTGGTTAATTATAAAAACTTTCGCTGATGTTTTTATTCACTCTGTTTGCCACCAAAATGTTTGTCCATATTTATCATGCTCCAACCTTTAAAAATCATAGGAAAGAAATTTAATAAAATCGGAACTAGTGTGATTAAGTTTTATCAGGTTCAGATAGGTCTAAGGTTGGGCTTGTCTAGGTTTCATGGCTGTAAGGGTCCTAATAGGTTGGGTTTGGGTCCTTATAGGTTTGGTAACGGAGCATGGTTTAGGAAATATAAATTTGTTATATTCTAACATGTTTGCTGGTTTTGTACTTGTAGGAAAGAACATGCACACACACCCACACCTTGTAGAAGTCAATGCCGAGAATGTCTTAATGATAAAATGGTTGAAGCAACAGCGAAAGGAGGCTCAATTTCAGAATGTTCCTACACCCACACTATAAGGACCCAAACCCAAACCTATTAGGATCCTTACCGCCGTGAAACCCAAACAAGCTCAACCAAAGACCTTTTTGAATCTCACAAGGTTTAATCACACTAGTTCCGATTTTATTAAATTCTTGTCTTATGTTTTTTTAAAGGTTGGAGCATGATTATAATAGACAAAAATTCTGGTAACATACGAAGTGAATAAAAATATCAGCGGAAATCTTTATAATTATCAAAAGGAACCACAACACACAAGTCCCTTAGGGATCTCAAAATCCAGCAAGTAACCCTCCAACAAAATCCTGAAATAAACAAGAATAAGAAGGATTCAATAAACCAGAAAGCAATGTAACGACCCTAATTCCTACCTATTAATATTTGTTCCGATTAAGGTCATTACTGCAGTGAAACCCAAACAAGCCTAAAAACACCTAGGACCTATCTGAATCCCACCAGGCTTAATCACTAAGTTTTCGACTTTACGCATGTTCATTCTACATGTTTAATAACAGTTGGAGCATGATATTGGACAATCATTCTGGCATCATAAGGAGTGAGTAAAAACATCAGCGGAAGTCTTTAAATTAAATCACTGGATTCATAACACACAAGTCCCGTAAGTATCCAAATAACCAGCAAGAATTCCTCCAACATAGTCGAAAATAACAAGAAAAGAAGGAATCTTAAAATAAACCAGAAAGTAGTCCAATTTTTATTCAAGTTATATACATAAGTAATCAAGGAACAAGGGTAAGGAGTAGGGTTTACCACGTGATAAATTTTTTTATTTTTTGTGTGAGATTTTATGTGTGGCAGACTACTCTATGTATACGGTTTAATGGGATTAATTTTCCAACTTTTAAGGCTAGATATAAGGAGATAATATCTAAGATTTAATTCTGGAATTATCTCTTAAGAATAGATAATGTACCATTAATGATGGAAATGAAATAAGGGAGAAAAGAAATCAGAAATGAACACTGAACCTTCAATACCATTTTCCGCTATGACATATCTAATTATTCATGGGAAAAATGGTAATTTCAGCTGCAATGGCTTCTAGATTTTTAGGACAAAGGATCCTGGTCTCACATCCTCCTCTCTTTATAAAAATTTTGTCATAGAAATTTCAGCACAAATACCTAAGAAAATAGGTAACGAAATTTTGCACACATAGATTTCTTAGTCTCTTAAGACTGTTCCTCAGCTTGGCTATTACGCCGAACAACTTGTACCATAGGCATGCTTAGACTGCGAAGTTGATGAACTGACCGATCTAGTATCGCAACTAGCTGTACGGGTAGGATAGGTCTTCAGCAACCTCAACTGGGGGTTCTTCAAGCACATGAGCAAGATCCCGAATATACTTTCTCAACATTGAAACGTGAAACACGTTGTGAATTCTTAACATGTTCGGAGGCAATGCAAGTCGGTATGCAATAGGGTTGATTCTTTGAACAATATCATACGGACCAATATAACGAGGTGCTAGGTTACCTCACTGCTGAAAACAAAAGACACCTTTCCATGAGGTGACTTTCAGGAACACTTTGTCACCCACACTAAATTCCAGCTCCCTTCGTCGATTATAAGCATAGTTTTTCTATCGATCTTGCACTGTCTTCAGCCTTTATTAAATCAGATTCAGGTAATCTGTTGCTTGATCAATTAATTCCAGATTATCTATGCTTCTCTCACCTACTTCATTCCAGAAAATAGGAGTTCTGCAACATCTCCCACACAATGCGTCATAAGGAGCCATTCCGATGCTTACATGAAAACTATTGCTGTAAACGAATTTTGCCAATGCTAGACATTGATCCCAACTGATATTTTGATTCATTACGCACGCACACAACATATCTTCAAGCATCTGAATCATTCTTTCAGATTGGCCATCGGTCGGGCATGAAATGCTGTACTGAAATTCAGTCTCGAACCTAGTGTATTCTGGAATTTCTCCCAAAATTGTGAAGTGAAACAGGGGTCACAATCTGAAATAATGGAAACTGGCACTCTGTGTAGACGAACAATCTCGTCCAAATAAAGAACATCCAATTTCTCAGGGGTTTCTATCACACAAACAAGTAGGAAGTGTGCAGATTTCGTCAATCAATCCACAATCACCCAATTGGCATCGAATCAACGCTGAGATTTGGGCAAACTGGTCACAAAGTCCATTATGACATGCTCCCACTTCTATTTTGGAATCAGAAGTGACTGAAGTAAACTGGTAGGTCTTTGATGCTCGATCATCACTTGTTGACAAACAAGGCATCAAACAACGAACTCAGAAATATGACGCTTCATATTCGGTCACCAATATTGTTCCTTGAAATCTCAGTACATCTTAGGGCTACCAAGATGAATAGCAAACTTCAAACTATGCATTTCAGAAAAAATCAGATTGCGAACATAAGCATCTTGAGGCACACATTGGCATGTATTGCACACCTATATATGTTAAAATCGATGGAGAGGAAGAATGGGTCTTCTAGTTTAAGGCATCAGCAACAACATTTGCTTTTCTGGGATGATACTCATTGATCAAATCGTAGTCTTTAATAAGCTTCACCCATCTTTGTTATCTCATATTCAACTCCTTTTGCATATGGAGATACTTCAAACTTTTATGGTCAGTGAATATTTTGTACATCTTGCCATATAATTAGTGGCATAATATCTTCAATTCAAATACCACGACTGCAAGCTCCAAATTGTGCGTAGGATAGTTGTTTTCATATGGATGCAACTGTTGAGAAGCATAGGCAATGAGTTTCCCATCTTGCATCAACACACATCCCATTCTAGATTTTGATGCATCGCTGTAAACCACATACTCCTTTCCACTGATTGGTATGCTGAGAACAGGTGTGGTCAACATTCTGTTCTTTAATTCTTCAAATATTCACTGGCATTTCTCATTCCACACGAACGACTCTCTTTTTCGTGTCAATTTCGTCAAAGGTCAAGCAAGCAATGAAAAATTCTCCATGAAGTGACGGTAGTATCCAGTTAAGCCAAGGAAACTGCGAACTTTAAATATAGTCTGCGGGGATTCCCATGCAACAACAGTTTCAATCTTATTTGGATCGAAAAGAAACAATGTGGCCAAGGAAACCGAGTTCGCATAACCAGAATTTTCATTTGGAGTACTTCACGAATAGGTGTTGATCCCTCAGAATTTTCAGCACAATCCGCAAGTGTTCAGGATGCTCCTCTTTCAATTTTGAGTATATCAGAATGTTGTCGATGATGACTATCACAAATCTATCTAGGAACTCTCGGAACACTTGATTATTCAGGTCCATAAACACTGCTGGTGCATTGGTCAAACCGAATGGCATAACCAAGAATTCATAGTGGTCGTATCGCGATCTGAATGTAGTCTTCGGAATATCAGCTTCATGGACACGCAACTGATAGTATCCCGATTTGAGATCAATTTTGGAAAACACAGCTGCACCTTGGGGCTTGTCGAACAAGTTTTCGATGCGCGGTAGAGGATACTAGTTCTTCACGGTTACATGGTTCAGCTACCGATAATTGACGCACAATCACAATGAACCATCTTTCTTTTTCACAAACAAGATAGGTGCTCCCCAAGGTGACATACTGGGTTAGATAAAACCACAATCCAGCAAATCTTCCAATTGTGTGTTCAATTCTTCAATTTCCACAGGAGCTATACAATAAGGAGGAATGGAAATCAGAGTCGTACCTGACACTAGTTTAATGTCGAATTCAACTTCTCTTGCTGGCGGCAAACCGGCTATATCTTCTAGAAACACATTTGGAAAATCACGTACCAATGGAACAGAATCCAGATCCGAGGACTCTTTGGAAATGTCATGTACATACGCAAGGTGTGTAGTACATCCTTTGTTGATCAATTGTTTCGCATCGAGCTAAAAAATCATACAATTTGGAAAAACTCGCCTATCACCTTCAAAACAATATTCAGAACCATCTGGAAGGCTGAACCACATATCATTGGTGAAACACTCTATCGGGCTTGATATTTGGCTAGACAGTCCATGCCTAATATCACATCCAGCTCTCGGATGTCCAATGGAATCAGATCAACTTCAAGTATACTTGAACCCATTCATACAACACAACCGATACAGACTAGATCGCAAGTCAGTTTCTCTCCCAAAGGGGTTGAAACCACAACAGGAGGAGTCAGGGGAGACGAAAGTCGATCTGAGCTAAGTGCTATCCTTGGACTCACAAATGATTTATTTGCTTCGAGATCTAATAACACTCTAGCATTTTGAGAAAAGACCGAAATAGTACCTGCCACCACATCTGGGCTTGCTTTGGTATTAGTCAAAATGAATAAGCTCATTGGTCTGGGCTGCGCCTCAGTCGTAGATCCACTAGGTGGTCCTCCAAGTGTGCGTGCTGGTGGTTTAGTGGGATTGGCATAACCACCTCGGCTTGCATTCAGTACGCCTATGATACGCCTTGGTTTAGGACACTCCCTCTTAATATGGTCCATTTCACCATAGTTGTAGCATTGACGTGGCTGCGAACTCTACCTAGATCCATTGGGATTAGAACCAGAAAAATTCTTCTTGAAGTTACCTCCATTGCCATTATTCTGGACCTCAAAGGATAGGGTCTTGTGCGCCGGTTGAACTTGGAATCACACCGGAAATTGCGGGAGGTTTCTTGCTTTGCACGATTTTCTCGACTTCAGTGGCAGCAACGATTAATTTCTCGCACATCACCCAAATGGTATTGAATCCTCGCTAAATCTAGGAAAACTAGTCACAAAGTCCATCGTGATACTCCATTTCTATTCTGGAATCGTTTGTGACCGAAGTAAACCAATGGGTCTCTGATGTTTGATCTTCACTTGCTAACATACAAGGCATCGTGCAACGAACTCAACAATGTGACGCTTCATATTCGGCCACCAGAATTGCTCTTTCAAATCTCTGTACTGGTACTGCCAAGATGAATAATAAACTTTGAACTGTGAGCCTTGGACAAAATCAGATTGCAAACATCAGCATCTTGTGGCACACATACCTCGGATTCTGAAATCGTGAACCGCAACATCAGCATCATCAGCTAATTTCTGCTGAATTTCAGCCACTCTTGGGTCTTCAGATTGCTGATTTCGATTCTCTTCCAACAAATTAGGTTTGACTTCAATTTGGGCCAACAACAAACCAGAAAAATCACTCCCAAGATGCACATGTGTAGCCCTCAAATCCAGCAACAAAGACTTGTAGTGTGCACGCACATAGGCTAGAATAGAAGAAGAAGAAGAATAGGTCTTTCGGCTTAAGGCATTGCTTTTCCAGGATGATACTCGATGATCAAATTATAATCTTTAATCAGCTTCACCAATCTTCGTTGTCTCATATTCAACTCCTTCTGCGTAACAAAATACTTGAAGCTTTTGTGATTGGTGAAGATTCTATATGTCTCATCTTATAGGTAGTGGCGCCATATCTTCAAAGCAAATACTACAGCTGCAAGCTCCAAATCATGCGTAGGATAGTTGCTCTCATTTTGACACAACTATTTGGAAGCATAGGCAATGACTTTCCCATCTTGCATCAGCACACATCCAACGCCAGATTTTGTCGCATTGCTGTAAACCATATATTATTTTCTGCTGACCGGGAAAGGATAGATATGGTCACCAATCTGGTCTCAATTTTTCAAAACTTTGCTGGCATTTCTTGGTCCACACAAACAGCTCTCTTTTGCGCATCAATTTCGTCAAAGGTTTAGTTAGCGAAGAGAAATTCTCTACAAAGCGACGGTAGTATCCAGCTAAGCCAAGAAAATTGCGAAATTCAAACACAGTCCTCGGGGGTGCCCAAGCAACAATAGCTTCAATCTTCTTTAGATTAACAAGAATGCCACGGGAAAAAACAATGTGGCCAAGGAAACCAACCTCGCATAACAAGAATTCGTATTTAGAGTACTTTGCAAATAGCTGTCGATCTCTCAGAATTTTCAGCACAATCCACAAGTGTTTCGGCATATTTCTTTCGATTTTGAGTAAATCAGAATGTCATTGATGAAGACTATCACGTATCTGTTCAGAAACTCTCGGAATACTCTACTCATCAAGTCCATGAACAAAGCTGGAGCATTGGTCAAACCGAATGGCATAACCAGAAATTCATAGCTCCAATATCGCAATCTGAATACAGTCTTCGGAACATCAGCTTCACTAACACGCAACTGATGGTATCCCGAGGTCAATCTTTGAAAACATTGCTGAACCTTGGAGTTGGTCAAACAAAGTCATTAATTGGCAGCAGAGGATACTTGTTCTTGACGGTCACTTGATTCAGCTACTGCTAGTCGATGCACAATCGCAGCATACCATCTTTCTTCTTCACGAAGAAGACAAATGCTCCCTATGGTGACACATTGGGTCGAATAAAACCAGAATCCAGCAAATCTTCCAATTGCATCTTCAATTCCTTCATTTCCGCAGGAACCATATGATAAGGAGGAATGAAAATTGGATTCGTACCCAGCACTAACTCAATTCCGAATTCAACTTCTCTTGCTGACGGCAAACCAGCTATGTCCTCCAGAAACATATTCGGGAACTCACGAACCATAAGAACAGAATTCAGATCTGAAGACTCTTTGGAAATATCATGCACATACGTGAGGTACGCAGTACATCTCTTGCTGATCAATCACCTTGCATGAAGTCAAGAAATCATGCAAGTTGGAACAACTCACCTATCATCTTTAAAATAGAATTCAGAACCATCTAGAAGGCTGAACAACACATGCTTGATGAAACACTCCATTAGGTTTTATATTTGGCCAGACAATCCATGCCTATGATCATATCCAGGTCTAAGATGTCCAATGGAATCAGGTCCACTTCAAGCACAAGAGAACCTATACGTGTAGCACAGCCGATGTAGACTAGATCACAAGTTAATTGCTCTCCCAAAGGGGTCAAAACTGCAATAGGAGGACATAGCGGAGACAGAGGTCAATCTGAGCTAAGTGCTATCCTTGGACTTACAAATGATCTATTCGCTCCGGGATCTAATAACACTTTAGCATTTTCAGAAAAGACTAAGTAGTACTTGTCACCACATCTGGGTTTGCTTCGGTATCAGTCAAAGTGGACAATCTCGTGGGCCAGGGTTGTGCCTCATTTGTAGATTCGCTTAGGTAGTCTTCTAGGTGCATGTGCTGACAGTTTAGTGGGATTGGCATACCCACCTTGGTTTGCATTTGGTGCGCCTGTAATACGCCTTGGTTTGGAGCACCTCCTCTGAATATGGCCCATTACTCCACAATTATAGCATTGTTATTGTTGTGAACTCCATATGGATCTATTAGAAATAGGAAATGAACTAGAGAAATTCTTTGTGTAGTTTACCTCCATTGCTATTGTTCTTTGGAGGATAGGACCTCAAAGGATAAGGTCCCGTATAACGGTCGAATTTGAAACCACCTCGAAATGAACCACCATTGCTTGATGTAGAAGGTTTCTTGCTTTTCACAATCTTCTCAGCTTTGGTGGCAGCAACGATCAACTCTTGTAAATTCTACATAAAAGTTGTGCCCATAATGGTTTTGAGCATGGTACTCAGCCCATCTTGGAATCGCCTTGCAAGCTAACAAGGTGTGTGATTCTCTTCTGGTGCAAAACGGGACAGTTCCCTTAATTCTTTTACATACTCCAGCACTAAACGGGTGCCTTGTTCAAGTTTGTAGAAAGCTTTTCGTTGCTCACTCTTATGGAACCGGGTGTAGAATCTTTCAATAAATTCATGCAGGAACTCTTCCCAAGAAGGTAGACAATCACCGAATCATAGACTCACAGTTGTCCGCCATGTGAGGGCTTCTCTCTGAAGTAGGAAAGTGGTAATGGAAAACTTATCATTATCAGAGATACACAGTATATGGTATCAATCCACTCACGAGTAGCAGCGGCACCTACTGAACCGTTGAAATCCATGCATCCCAGTTGACGGGCTTTCTTTAGCAACTTTGTAATGACAACCGAAAGTCTCTCGGCTTCTTTAGGATAAGTTGACTGAATAGGTTTAAGTGGAGGTATAGGATCTTCCACAGGGGGTGAGGTGCAGGAACATTCTGAAATTGGGCTTCCATTCGCCACAATTTCTTGCAGCACATTCAGTATCTGCGCCATTACGGGATTCATGGCTGGTGCGGCTGGTGCTTCAGACAGTTCAACTTGATTTTCGGGCTAAGCTTTCCCTCTTTGCTCATCCTATGCAATCCGATCATTCTGCTTATTCAGTTGCTATTCAGTTTAGGTTTCATTCCAACCCCAACGAACCCTAGGAACACTCCGCCTTGCCATACTAAACAAACACACAAAGTCACCCAATACATACCCCAAATATGAAACTAAGGAAAGAAATGGTACCTGGTGGAGAGGCGTACACCGGCTGATATGCATAGGCTGAAACAAATCACAAGAGATGCATACAAGTACATACAAGTCTCGGCATACACACAAGGTACACAAAGGCATTCGGCAAACATATAATATTACAGCAAATCATTCTCAGCATAAGCATAAAAAACACTTCAACCATTCAGCAACATACATAGCATATAACAAAGAATTACAGCAAACACTTCAGAACACAATCAGGTATGCAACATATAATCGCATGTAAGAACACGCAAAAACACAAATCAAATCACACAATCAATCATGGCATTTAATCACTACAAACCAAGTGTTTTAACTTTTACACTCTCAGCATTAGCATCTAAAGATGTGGGTGTGTGCGGATGTATATTCCTACAAGCACTAAACCAGAAAATATGTTAGCATACAATGAATCAAATTCATGCAATTATATTTCCTAAACCATACTCCGTTACCAAACCTATAAGGACCCAAACCTAACCTATTAGGACCTTTACCGTCGTGAAACCCAAACAAGCCCTTCTGAGGACCTATTTGAATCCCACAAGGATCAAGTCAAAGTTATTAAGAATTTTAAAGTTCATTCTTATGCTTTTTAAGGTTGGAGTATGTTAATATTAGACATACAATCTGGTATTATATGAAGTGAATAAAAATATCAGTGAATATCTTTATAATTAATCAAAGAAACCATAAAACACAAGTCCCAAAGGAGTTTCAATATCCAGCAAGTAGCCAACAAATACATTTCTGAAATAAGTAGGAATAGGAGGGATCTAAAGAACCACAAAGTAGTCCAAGAAAATTGTATGTTCAGGGATATATACGCAAGCCTTGATCTCACACCTTAGTGCCATGTTTAGGGGTATGTCAGTAAATAAGAAAATATACAAATGTGATGTAATATCGTCCCACTGTGTAGCCTTGATATCACACCATAGTACTACTGTAAAAAAATATTCCTATGCCTAAAAAAAAGGGAAAAAAAACAACAAGGTGAGATTAAAAGAATCTCAGTAGGGTCACAACATCATAAGATCTGCAGAAACCTAAACAAACATCTTTCAATCAACATTAAATCCTCTTATACTACTAAAGAGATATCAAACAAACATCAATCAAGCACACTAAGGGTAGAGTCGAAAGTAACAAGGCTTTGGATGGACTAAGAACACTTCTGAAACCAGAAGTACAACGGTAGGTAATTCATCATCTGATTTGTACAATTGAAAGGCTATCCCCTTTCACTTGTGTTGTCCCAGGCTTAGCTGTACAAAGAGTAAATGGTTAGCAAAAAATCTAATCAACAAGCCTATCCATCTTGCCATACAAGGACAAGGCATCCAAGCAACACCAGGACAAAGTATTCAAGCCACACAAGGACAAAGCATTCAAGCCACACAAGGACAAGGGCATCCAAGCCACGCAAGGACAAGAGCATCAAAACCACACAAGGATATGGGCATATTGCCATACAAGGACAAGATAACTAGCCATGTTAGGACTAGGCTTCTAGCCACATAAGGACTATTGTCACGACCGAATATCAGACTACGCGTCATTCGGCATATCAGACTACGAGTCAATCGGCTTCGTGTGGGACCCGACTCCCAAATCAAGGATCACGGTAACCAATGAGGGAATCTTTCCCCATTATGTTCCCCACTATATTTCCCACTATGTTCCCCACTAAGTGAGGAAATCAAGGAGCTCATTTGGGATCCGTGTTTGTGCTTTCTACTTTTGTATATAACCGTTAGATCATACGGCTTGATCTCCACCATTCATTGGGGAGTTGTAAAGGCTATATAAGGGGTGCCTCCCCTCATTTGTAATCATCCAGCAATACTTGCAATATTGAGAGTTTAGAGCTTTCTCTCCATTCTTTTGTGTCTCTCTCATTTCGGTTCGGTTCTAAGCTTAGCATTCTAGCTAGCTTTGTGAGGAAGGCTTACTTAGCCTATTGCGAGAGCGATAGTCTAAGGCCGCACAGAGAGTTTCTATTCTGCAAAACTCTAGTCCCGTGACACTATGCTTCTAGCCACACAAGGACTACGTTTCTAGCCACTCAAGGACTACGCTTCTAGCCACACAAGGACTACACTTCTAGCCACACAAGGACTACGCTTCTAGCCACACAAGGACTAGGCATCCAGCAAGGTCTTGCTAGGGATTTTGTAACGACCCCAAATCCTAACCTATTATTAATTGCTCCGATTAGAGCTATTAACGCCGTGAAACTCAGACAAGGACAAGAACCAGCACATATCTGAATTCCACAAGGCTTACTTATCAAAATCTCAACTTTTAGTGTGAGGACCCGATCCCGGATACCGGACCTCACCGCCGTAGGACTCGAATTGCCCCACCGAGGGACCAACCAGAACCCTACAAGGCTTCTCTTACAAAATCCATAAAGTTATAAAATTCTGGTTGCCGTTTATCAGCAATACAACCAAGTTTATTGGATTCTCATATAAGTTTATTGGATTCTCATATATTCAAGGAAACCCTTACACTCATGAAAAATTGTTTGAGCATGGTTCTAAAATTCAAGGTCACGTCGTCGATGATCGGCATAACTCTTCTGCCTATCTTGAGCTGCTCTCAGCCTTTGACGAATCTGTACGAACTGCTCGGTTGCCTGGTCAATCAACTCCGGATTATCAAGGCGCCTCTCACCGACTTCATCCCAACATAATGGTGTCCGACATCGCCTCCCGTACAAATCCTCATACGGTGCCATATCGATACTAACCTGGAAACTGTTGTTGTATGAAAACCCCGCCAATGGAAGACAACGGTCCCAAGTAGTCTCTCGGTCTAAGGCACAAGCTCGTAACATATCCTCCAATGTCTGGATCGTGCGTTCAAATTGACCATCCGTCTGAGGGTGAAAAGCTGTACTGAAATTCAGCTTTGTACCCAAGGCACTATGTAATTTCCCCCAAAAATGGGACGTAAATCTTGGATCACGATCGGAGACAATCGACACCGGCACTCCATGCAATCGGATAATCTCATCCATGTGTCTTGATGCCAGACGCTCGGGTGTATCTGTCACTCGAATCGGTAGAAAATGGGCAGACTTGGTTAATCTGTCCACGATTACCCAAACAGCATCAAAACCTCGCGGTGTCCTAACTGAATCTTCAGCTCTCTTATCTCTGCTGGTGCCATACGATATGGGGCAATAGAAATCGGAGTAGTACCCGGCAATAACTCGATCTCGAAGTCGATCTCACGAACGGGTGGCAAACCGATAATATCATCGGGAAACACGTCTGGAAAATCATGAACAACAGGAACTTCCTCCAACTTCGGCGGTTCAGCCTGCATCTCATGAACATGGGCTAGAAAGGCAACACAACCCTTGCTGATCATCTTTTTTGCGCTAAGACACGAAATAAGGCAGTTCAAAATGACTCGTCGATCGCCCTCGAAACAGAATTCAGTTCCGTCGGGAAGACTGAACCACTCCTTCTTCTATGGCACTCCATCCGTGCTCGATATCGAGATAAGCAATCCATGCCGAGGATAATATCAAGCTCCAGCATGTCGAGCAGAATCAAATCAACCTCGATCGCGATCGTCCCCATACGTAGTTCACAAGCAAGCAATACATGATCACACGTCAACTGCTGTCCTAGTGGTGTCCAGACTACCATCGGGGGCTCAAGTAATGATAATTCCCTATCCTCATACTCAACTATACTTGTGCTAACAAATGAACGATTTGCTCCGGGATCAAGTAAAACACGAGCGGTACGAGAGAAAGCAATAAGGGTACCTGTCACCACATCAGGGTTGACGCATGCCTCTGTGTTAGTCAAAGTGAATAGTCGAGTGTGAGTTGGCTGTGTCTGTGCTGTTCCAGGTGCCTGACTGGTGGAAGGACGGCCAGGTGCTCTCGTTGGTCTCGATGAACTCTGAGTAGGTCCACCGCTAGGTTCGGCTCTAACGGCTGGTGCGACAATCTGACTCGAAGCACCTCTCGGACAATCTCTGGCAATATGACCCATCTGGTTGCAAGTAAAACACCTTACCGGGTGAGGACATGGTGGTGGGTGGCTCTGCCTATAGTTGGCACACCACGGTGCTGATGCAGATGCTATGGAATAGACTGGTCGGCTTGCAGAGAAAGACCTCTGTGGGAATGATCGGAAATAGCCAGTCGGGGTAGAACGATTAGGTCGGCTCAATCGCTGATCAGGTCTCCGTTCGTGTCGGACAGGTCCACCGCTATGGGAAGGTTGTAGGTGTCCTAGCCTGTGACCCCTTTGTCGGAGTATGATCCTCTCTGCTCGCGTCACAGCTACAAGTAATGCCTGAAAGTCAGTCGTCAGTATGGTACCGATGACTCGTTGAATCTCGTCACTGAGGCCCTCCTGGAAACGGTGGGCTAGCTTGGCAAGTGTACGGTCCTCTGCTGGGGCAGAGACAGCTAACTGACGTAACTCCTTCTCATACTCAAGAATAGTCCGAGTTCCCTGGCGAAGCTGATAGAATGCAGTACGCCTCTGTTCATGGTGGTACACAGTATTGAAACGTTCATCAAACTCAGCTACGAATTGCTCCCATGTTGGCTCGTGGTCGTATCGAAAACCTGTGGAGTCCCACCAGACAAGAGCCTCCTCCTCGAGCAGAAATGTCACCAGGTTCACCTTGTCAACGTTGGAAGGTCTCATGGCTCGCGCTGCATGACAAACCATGTCCATCCAACTCCGAGCAATTGATACATCATTGGTACCTGACAAACTTTGACATCCCAACTCCCGTGCCTCACGAAGTAGCTTTGTAATTTCAATAGGTAACGGTCCACTAATGGGTCGGTGGTCGTGTTCAACAGGTGCAGGAGGCACAGGTGGACGAATAGGATCCATTACAGGTGGTGGAGGTGGGGGCTGATGCTGATGAAAAAGCTGATGTAATGTAGCCTGGATGGTGGTCATGGTGGTAAGAAGCTGGAGTAGAATAGGGTCAAGTCCTACATGTGCTGCAGGTGCTACGGGCTCGGGCTCAGCCTAGGGATTTACTGCTGCCTCTACTTGCACCTCAGGTGCATTAGGTCCATCAACAGACTCGGCACTAGCGGACCTCTCCGGGTCAGCCTCAACTCGGTGAGCAGCATTCTTTCCTTTCTTTGCCATCTCTAAGGCATAAAAAAAAATATGTTTAGTCTAATACACTATCACTACCACTTGACTATAGCTGAACTATGATCATGTTATGCAATACTTAAAAAAAAAGAAAAAAGAAGAACTAGTTGTACAAAACTATTTTAAACCAACATGTGAAAACCATGCTCCGCTACCAACCTTGTGAGGAACCGATCCCGGATATCGGACCTCACTGCCATAGGACTCGAATTGACCCCACCGAGGGACCAACCAGAACCCTACAAGGCTTCTCTTAATCCATAAAGTTATAAAATTCTGGTTGCCGTTTATCAGCAATACAACCAAGTTTATTGGATTCTCATATAAGTTTATTGGATTCTCATATATTCAAGGAAACCCTTACACTCATGAAAAATTGTTTGAGCATGGTTCTAAAATTTTTGTATTTGTAAGGGGTTTGAAAATATTTATTAAAAGAACAACTTAGATTATTTCAAACACCAAGTTGCGAAGTTGTTTAGCGGAAGGCTTTGTAAAAGAGAAAAAAAAACATTTATTTTGAAAACACACAATCCGGGAAAACATTTCAACAAAAAAAATAAAATAATGGAAAACCAAATCAACCCAAAAAAAAGGATGAAAGTCCAGTCCAAAGTATATATTACAGTCCGAAATATAAATATCAAAGAAATGTAAAATGCATGCAAACCACAAACGCAACTGAATAGCCATAGTTCAGCACCTACTGTTCGATGTTCTAGGGGAGGCTAGGCTTCTCCTCAGCTAAACTTGAAAGGGATAACAAATGGGGGTGAGATTACTAGGACCTCCGTGAGAGACACAGCATCATAAACGTTCACGGGGAGTGAGTAGAGGCAATACGAAAAACCTTTTCTTTTAAAATGCAAGTATAAAACTGGTGTAAGTAACATGAATAGTGAAAGTTCAAAAATCAGACTCAACGGTCTAAAATGAGTGGTTACGGTAAACGCATCATATCGTATCGAGAAATCCCACGGGACAGACATAAAACACCACACGAATCGGTTCGGCGCGTAGAACCGTCGGAGGCCCAATGGCAGTAAAGTTTGAGTTATTACAAGTTGTGTTTAAATGTCCCACCGCCATTGTTGTCTGTGGAGCGGAGGGAATACACACGTCCTCCACACTCCATACTCACGACCTATGATCAAAGGTCACATAACGCAACCATACAACTCCCTACGGTAAGAATCGTTCCCCTACTACGGGACGTCCAAATACTTACCTCGCATTGGCCAAGCGCTTCGTGTAATTCACGGTATCATATCTCTCATATATATACCCACCAACATGCCCCAAATTCATAAAATCATTTCAATGGGATAATTTACACATGTTCAAAACATCATACAACACATGTGTATAGAAATGGTAAAGTAACCAAAAATCATGCTAAATCATCTTTCATAAATTTTTTTCAAACATGCATCCTTGTAAGTTCTTAACACCCAAATCATGCCAAAACAAAAAGGAAAAACACTTAGAAAACAGCATGTGATACTCGACAACATCAAGTGTAAACATCACCCATCCAAGTTTCTATTCTTCATCTTAAACACATTTAAACATGTGGGTAGTTTTCACGCATATTTCACAAAACCAAAAACACATACATAAATATTAATTTTCAAACACATGCCGAGTACATCACTAGTCGCAATTAAACCATTTCAAGGATGCCTCATACTCAAAACCAAAACAAAATCATTTATGTAAACTATATTAAAAGTGAGTAGCCGATCAAACCGATGATACGAAGTCTCCCACC
This sequence comes from Passiflora organensis, assembly GCA_019739055.1. Taxonomy (NCBI): domain Eukaryota; kingdom Viridiplantae; phylum Streptophyta; class Magnoliopsida; order Malpighiales; family Passifloraceae; genus Passiflora; species Passiflora organensis. The sequence goes on along the minus strand of JAEPBF010000223.1, from coordinate 2,486,420 downwards.
TTTTGTCTCTGATCACGGAGTCCTTTCCTACAAGCCCTGCTATGCCTACCATTAAGATCGTAACATACTCATGGTTAGGATCCATCAGCTCCATACTCAAATCCAAAGAACACTTATGGATCTAATTGACCCAAGTATATATATATATATACTCACTAATCAACAACTCACCTTGATGTATCTTGTTTGATTATGATACTTGTGGGTCTAAGGGTACTTCCGATAGGTTAAACTTAATGATTTCTCATGAAATTTTATCGTAGATTTCTGACAATCTAAGAAGAACGTGGATATGCAGAATGCAAAATTTGGCAGAGTAGAAAAAAAGATAGAAAATCTACAAGTTGCGGAAACTGTAGAGTGACGAGTTTGGTTTATGAACTTGGCGAATGAACTTCTGGATTCAGTCTTGAGTTTCTTGGCAGGTTGGTTCAAAGAAGAGTTCAAGGTATCAGAGAGGGTGTTCAGATAGGCTTAGAGAAGGAAGAAAAATTGAAGAAGATAGATACCAAGATCAAGAACAGATTAGTTCCAAAAGATAGAAGAAAAGGTCTGGTTGCAGCAGCACAAGTTTTGGTTGGTATTTCAGGTGAGACTTCTGGTGACTTAGGTGTACATTCAGGCAAGCAAGAATATACCAGAAAGTGAAAGAAAATGCATGCCAAAGATAGGGAAAGTCGGACTCAAGAGGGGACACACAAGAGAAACCAGAATTTGCAAGATGGTGAGTGATCTAGGGGTTCCCAAACCAATGGCAATCAGAAGAAAGTGAGTGGGAATCTTGCAATGGCAGACAAGGGTAAGTGGAGAGGTGTGTTTTAGCTGGAAAAGGAGAGAAAAATTCTGGTGGGAGGGCCAGGAAATGATGCTTAATCCAGTGTGTTAGGGGAAGGTTGATGTTTGAATTAATTATGTGTGTAATGTCTAGTTAGGTGGGTTATTAACCAATATAAAACAAAGAAAAATTCAAAAGAATCACCACCAGGAGAGGAATTCCGACTTTAACTTGAAAGGAAAAGCATTAGGTATGAAAATGGCAGACAATTTTGATTTAGAATGTGGCCTACACAAAAGGTTAAGCATGTGAAGGCAGATTTGAACAATAATGGCACAACTAGACACTCAACTTGTATAAACACATAAGGGACCCAAATTATGGCTGTATGTGATGTGGATCCTGAGGTAAGTATAGTAAGGTAATGTAGGTTTAATTCAGGTGAAAATCTTATGTAATTACCCACTGTTGAGTTACGGTACGGTAAAAAAATTAGGGATTTACGGTGATCAATTGTTTTTGTGACTGGTGTAATCTGATTTTACTCTGTGATGATTGTCTAATTACATGGCCAATTTAATCAATGTAGAATAAGTACATTGGGCCTTAGGAAATTTCCGAATGGACTTGGGCCTTGGGAATGGTAATTGGACCGAAAATATGAAGATACGAATCAATTACGGTCAACAGCAGTTTTACGATCGGAAAATTCGTAAAACTGCGTCATATAAGTAGTTTATATTTATGTTAACTGAGAAGTTACATTGCCAAGAATCTAATTACTCACTTTTACCTTTCATAGGGTTACTCAGGTGTCTAAGGTTCACTCAGGTCCATCTAAATCGTAAAATGTTACCGTCACACGGTAAACAAAACTCATCCGGAGTCCTCGACGGGGTAAAACTCGGGGACTTACCAAACTAAACGGTCGAAATGGATACAGTAAAAATTTAGGCATTTCCGAAATGACTCGTACGGGCGTCAAAGTCATTAGCTAATAGATCTAGTACATATCTAACACTCAAAATGCTGAAAAATAACTTATACGATAAAAATAAAAAGGAAGAATAACTGATGGAAACCTCTAAAAGAGCGAGGTCTCACATTTAGCATTCCACAAGGCTTACATATCATATACAATTTGGGCACTCAAAACCTAACTCAAGGGTTTGGTATAGCCTATAGGATTCATATCTCAATCCGCAATTCTTGCACATATCCTACAATCAATTCAAATGCAATTATAACAAGGGCATGCATCGAAAATAACAAACAAACAACAGGGATCTCTGGAGAGACCGATGAGGTATAGATCCTACCTCTATTGTCTCTGAACAAGAAGCTATTTTTTTGCCTTTATTTAATAATTCCGAACCACCTATAGTATCATAAGGCAAAGAGAAAAACAAACTAAGCATGCATACTCAATAACCAATTGAATACCCTATTTCCTTACCAATTCTACTCGCCAAACCTATCAGAAACCAGTGGTCAGATGCTGCAGGTGCCACCCCTTTTGATGTATGATGTGATAGCCAAGAACTTAACAAGATTCAACCTGAATTACCACCCAATTTAACTATGTATATTTCGACACTATGCATAGGACACAAGATAGTTTGCGATTTCATGTTATAGCAAGGTGTAAAGGTTGCGATTTCATGCTAACAAAGAGGGATTAAGTGTTTATGTAGCCGAGGCCACAGACACGCCTGTTCACACTAGTAGATGCAGGGGCATGTGCTAGTCCAGACGTCGTGACAGGTACTATTTCTATATTTTCTTATTCTGCTAGAGTCCTGTTAGACCTTGAGGCAAATAGGTCATTTATTGGTCTTAGAATGGCTGGGAGTACAGAGAGAGTATTGTCACCCTTAAAGTTGCCTATAGTTGTGTTGACCTTGGTGAGCAGATTACTTGCAGTAGTGTTTTCTTGGGTTGTGTGTTGACGACAGTGGATACATTGCAGATTAAGATGGATTTGATACCATTATATATCAGAGATTTTGATGTGATTGTTGGTATGGACTGTTAATGTAGATACAGAGCCCGCATGGAGTGTTTCATGAAGAGGGTATGGTTTAGTCTTCCAGATGGGACAAAGTATTGTTTTGAGGGAGACAAACGGGTACTACTGACTTGTGTGATCTCTTAGATGAGTGCCAGACAGTTGATTCACAAGGGTTGCATAGCTTTTCTTACTCATGTTAGTGATGTATCAGTTGAGCCTCTAGAGTTGAGTGGTGTGCCAGTTGTCAGAGAGTATGCAAATGTGTTTCCTGAGGATGTGACAGGGTTACCTCTAGTTCGAGAGATCGAGTTAATGCTAGGGACAACACTGATTTCTATTCTGCCATATTTGATGGCACCAGTTGAGTTGAAAGAGCTGAAGACTCAGTTGGAGGATCTTGTGGGTCGAGGCTTCATCAGATAGAGTGTTTCTCCGTTGGGTGCTCCAGTTCTTTTCGTAAAAAAGGACGGTACCCTTCTGCTTTGCATTGACTACAGCCAGCTGAACCGGGCCACAGTGAGGAACCGGTATCTGTTACCGAGGATAGATGACTAGTTTGATCAGTTACAGGGTGCTTCAGTGTTCTCAAAGATAGACTTGAGATCAGGATACCATCAGTTGAGAGTTTGGGAATCCGACATCCCAAATGCGACATTCAGATCGAGGTATGGACATTAAGAGTTTATTATTATGCCATTCGGGTTGGCGAACGCACCAGCAGTGTTCAAGGACCTCATGAACAGGGTGTTCCGAGAGTTTTTAGATCGATTTTTCATTGTCTTCATTGGTGACATATTGGTGTATTCAAGGACCCATGAGGAGCACGAGGTGCACTTGAGTAAAGTTTTAGACACACTTAGAGCTCGACAGCTTTATTCCATGTTCTCAAAGTGTGAGTTTTAGTTGAGTGAGGTCAGCTTCTTGGGGCTTGTTGTGTCAGCTAGTAGAGTATTGGTAAACTTCAAAAAGATAGAGGCTATTGTTTCCTGGGAACCGCCTCGTAGTGTGATAAAGTTGCGTAGCTTTTTGGGCTTGGCAGGTTACTAGAGACTGTTTGTGGAGGGCCTTCTCGATTTTAGCAGCACCTTTGACCCGTTTGGCTCGCAAGGGTGTTCTATTTGTTTGGATCGAGAAGTGTGAGCAGATATGCCCGTCGTACAAAATGAGACTATATGACTATCAACATCTTGTGGCACATACCCGATTTCTTAAGACAAGAACTCCATCATTTCGCACTCTGAAATCATGAACTTTGGCATCAACACCATCAGATATTTGTTGCCGAATTTCAGCCAATCTTGGATCTTCAGATTGCTGATTTCGGATCTCCTCTAGCAAAGTAGTCTTGACTTTGATTTGAGCCAACAACAAACTAGAAAAATCACTACTAAAATGCATACGCATAGCTCTCAAATCGAGCAACATTGGCATGTATTGCGCACGCATATAGGCTGAAACCAATGGAGAAGAAGAATGGGTCTTCCGGCTTAAAGCATCAGCAACAGCATTTGATTTTCCTAGATGATATTCGATGATCAAATCATAGTCTTTAATCAGCTCCACCCATCTTCATTGTCTCATATTCAATTTCTTATGCGTAAGGAGATACTTCAAGCTTTTGTGGTCAGTGAAGATTCTGCAAGTCTCACCGTACAAGTAGTGGCGCCATATCTTCAATGCGAACACCACGGCTCCAGGTTTCAAATCATCCATAGGATAGTTGATTTCATGATGACACAACTGTCGAGAAGCATAGGCAACTACTTTCCCATCTTGCATCAACACGTATCCAAGTCAGGATTTGGATGCATCGCTATACACCGCATACTCCTTTCCGCCGACTAGTAAGGTAAGAATAGGTTTGGAAACTAACCAGTTCTTTAATTTTTTGAACTTCGCTGGTATTTCTCGTTCCACACAAATGGCTCTCCTTTGCGTGTCAATTTCTTCAAAGGTCTAGCAAGCTATGAAAAATTCTCCGCTAAGCGAAGATAGTATTCAGCTAAACAAAGGAAATTGCTAGCTTCAAATACATTCAGCACGGGTTCCCAAGCAACAACGACTTCAATCTTCTTCAGATCAACAAGAACACCACGAACGGAAACAATATGGCCAAGGAAACCGACTTCACATAACTAGAATTTGCACTTAGAGTACTTTGCGTACAGGTTTCGATCCCTCAAAATTTTCGGCACAATCTGAAAGTTCTCAACATGCTCCTCTTCCGATATTGAGTAAATCGGAATATTGTCGATGAAGACTATCACAAATCTATCCAGGAACTCTCGGAATACTTGATTGATCAAGTCCATGAACATTGTTGGTGCATTGGTCAAATTGAATGCCATAACCAAGAATTCGTAGTGGCCGAATAGCGATTTGAATGCAATCTTTGGAATATCAGCTTCACGAACACGCAACTGATGGTATCCTGATCTGAGATAAATTTTGGAGAACACGGCTGCACCTTGGAGCTGGTAGAACAAGTCGTTGATGTACGGTAGAGGATACTTGTTCTTCACAGTTATATGATTCAATTGCCGATAGTCAATACACAATCGCAGTGAACCATCCTTCTTCTTCATTACCAAGATAGGTGCTCCCCAAGGTGACACATTGGGTCAGATAAAACCACAATCTGGCAAATCTTCCAATCCGGCACCAGTTCAATGCAAAATTCCACTTCTCTTCTTAACGACAAACCGGTTATGCTTCTGGAAACACATCCAAAAACTTTTCGGAATCCAGATCCGAGGACTTTTCAGACATGTCATGTACATGTTCGAGGTATGCAGCATATCCTTTGTTGATCAATTGTTTTGCATCGAGCTAGGAAATCATGCAAGTTGGAACAACTCAACTATCACCTTCAAAACAATACTTGGAACCATCTGGAAAAGTGAAACAAACACGCTTGGTGAAACACTCCATTCAAGCTTGATATTTGGCCAAACAATCCATACTTAAGATCACATCCAGCTCTCGGATGTCCAATGAAATTAGATCCACTTCAAGTATACTTGAACCCACACGTACAGCACAACCGATGTAGACTAGATCACAAATCAATTTCTCTCCAAAGGATGAACCACAATAGAAGGAAACAGGGGAGACAAAGGCCGATCTGATCTAAGTGCTATCCTTGGACTCACAAATGATCTATTCGCTTCGGGATCTAATAACATTTTAGCACTTTGAGAAAAGACAGAAGTAGTACCTGTCACCACAACAGAGTTTGCTTCGGCATCAGTTAGTGTGAATAACCTCGTAGGTCTTGGCTACGCCTCACTTGTAAATCCGATTAGTGGTCCTCCAGGTGCGTATACTGGTGGTTTAGTGAGATTCGCATACCCACCTTGGCTTGCATTTGGTGTGCCTGTAATACGTCTCGGTTTGGGATAGTTCCTCTGAATATGGTCCATTTCGTCACAGTTGTAGCATCAGCGTGGCTGCGAACTCCACGTAGATCCATTGGGACTAGGACCAGAGAAATTCTTCATGTAGTTACCTCTATTGCCACTATTCTTTGAAGGGTAGGATCTCAAAGGATAGGGTCACCTGCGATGGTTGAATCTGGAATCACTTCGATTTGATCTACCACTACTTGTTAGGGAAGACTTCTTGCTTAACACAATTTTCTCGGCTTCAGTGGCAGCAACGATCAATTTCCGCAAATTCTGCACCGGTGTCATGCCCACAATGGTTTTGAGCTCAGTACTCAGCCCATCTTTGAATCATCTTGCAAGCTGATAAGGTGAACAATCTTCCTCAGGTGCAAATCGGGACAATTCGCCTTCTCATATTCCAGCACTGAATAGTTTCCTTGTTCAAGCTTATAGAAAGCTTGTCGCTGCTCACTTTTGTAAAATCTAGTGTAGAACATTTTGTCGAATTCATGCCGGAATTCTTTCCACGAAGGAAAACAATCCCCAAACAGCAAACTCATGGCTGTCCACCACTCGAGGGCTTCTTCTTTGAGTAAGAAAGTTGCAATTGCAAACATGTCATCATCAGAGATGCACAGGAATAAAGAAACTCGACAACTCGATATAGGGTGTCAATCCATTCATGAGCAGCAGCGGCACTAGCTGAACCATTGAAATCTTTGCATCCCAGCTGACGAGCTTCCTTCAGCAGCTTGGTAATGACAACTAGAAGTCTCTTGGCTTCCTTAGGATTAGCCGGCTTAATAGGTTCAAGTGGAGGAATAGGATCTTCCATAGCTGGTGCAGGTGCAGAGGCATTCTAGAGTTGAGGATCCATTCGCTGTTGATTTACATTAATCCTTTGTAACACATTCAGTATTTGCCCCATTATAGGAACAATGGCTGGTGTGGCAGGTGCTTCAGGTTGGTTTTCAGGCTCAGCTTGCCCTCCCTGCTCATTTTGTGCTTTCGGTTCATTCTAGTCAATGAGTTGTTGTTCAGCTTGGTCTTTATACCTACCCCGACGATCTCTAGGTACGTTTTGCCTTGCCATACTATACAAGCACACAGAGTCAGTAAACACATAACCCAATTATAGAACTAAGAAAAATAAGTGGTACTTGGTGGAGAGGCGCCAGAAATGCATTTGCACACAAGTGTACACAAATCTCGGCAACACACATAAAAACACTCTCGGAAATGCATGTATACACACATAAAACACACTCGGAAATTATACAACCACATGCATTCGGCACACATGCTAGCACAGAAGAACATTCTGCTACACACATCTATAGATCACAATCAACATGCAGCAACACAAACATTCGGCAATCACAAAGAAACATAGAGAAACACACATCAAAACTTATCAGATTATAGCATGCAAGAACTCAAAAAAACACACAGCAGGACACATATTTGATCATGACATTAAACCCATCATTTTAACATCAAGATACTTTCATCATTGACCTCTAAAGTGTGGGTGTATGCTCATGTATCTCCCACAAACACAAAGCCAGCCAACATGCTAGCATATAACAAGTTACATTTCCTAAACCATGCTCTGCTACTAAACCGATAAGAACCCAAACTCAATCTATTAGGATCCTTACCGCTATGAAACCCAAACAAGCCCAACCTAGGACCTATCTGAATTTCAAAGGGCTCTAATCATCCTAAACTATTTTATTAGATTCCTTTCTTATGTTTTTAAAGGTTGTAGCATGATAATAATGGACAAACATTCTGGTAACGTACGGAGTGAATAAAAACATCAGTGGAAGTCTTTAAAATTAACCAAAGGAACCACAACACATAATTCCCATAGGGATCTTAAAATCTAGCAAATAATCCTCCAATATATTTCAGAAATAAACAAGCAAAGAAGGGATTCAAAGAACCAGAAAGTAGTCCAATCAAACTCCATGTTATATGCGCAAGCAATCAAGGGAGAAGGTATGCGAATATGATGCAATATCATCTTGCCGTGCAGCCTTGATCACACACACTGGTACCACAAACAGATGATTATCTGAGCATGAAAATGGTGAATATAATAGGATGAGATTACAAGAATCTCAGAAGGGTCGTAACATCATAAGATCTGTACAAATCTAAACAAACATCTCCCAAACAACATCAGATCCGCCTACACAACTAAAGAGATATCAAACAATCATCAAACCATTTCAATGGGGATAGGGCCGAAAGTCATAGGCTGAGAGTGGACTGCAAATACTTCTAAAAATAGAAGTACACTTGCAGGTAATTCATCATTCAATCTCATCAGTAAAAAGGTCATCCCCTTCCACCTGTGTTGTTCAAGGTTTTGCTCCTCAAAGGGTAAATAGTTAGCAAACAATCTATTCAGCAAGCCTATTCATCTTGCCAGCACACAGGACAAGGCATCCAAGCAACACAAGGACAAGGATATCCAAACCACGCAAGGATAAGGGCATCCAAACCACACAAGGATAAGAGCATCCAAACCACACAAGGATAAGGTATCTTGCTAGCACACAAGACAAGGTATTTAGCCGCACAAGGACTAGGCATCCAATGAGCTCTTGCTGGGGATTTCCACACATACGACTCCTATACCAGTAAGAACCTCTCCTCTTCCAAGAAGCATCAAGGCTTACCCCGAATGGTCAACAGAAAAGAATCCTAACATACAATCATGTACAAGCACACACAAATAAGTACAAAGCATAACATCATAGCAAGACATCTTCAATCAAATCACAACACATCAGCATGTTCAACGCACACAACACATGCGAATGAGGCACACACAACCTATCTCAAGGATCTGAAATTGCCTAAGAGATCGTAGCTCAATTTGCAACTCATGTATATACTTACACAAGGCATACGCATACAAACATTAACAAGGACATATACGCATACAAACATTAACAAAGACATATACCAAAAACATCAAATAAACAACAAGGATCTCTGAAGAAACCAATGAGGATTCTACTTTTCTTGTCTTTAAACAAGTAGCTAATCCTTGCCTTTATTACGAGGATCTGAACCACCTATATGACCATAAGGCAATGACAAAACCATACTAAGCATACATATTCAATAATCAAGTAAACATCCTATTTTCTTACCAATTCCACTCACCAAACCTATCAGAAACCAGTGATCAGATGCTGTTGAGACCTCTCCTTTTGATGTGTGATATGATACCCAAGAACTCAACAAGAATCAACCTGATTTACCATCTCAATTAACCATTCAAGTTTGGCACTAAGATAAGGCAATAGGGCAAATTATGATTTCAAGCATAAGGGGTTTAGGGGTTGCAATTTCAAGATAACAAGGAAGGATTTGGGTTAGTTATACATACGAATAAAAAGAACAAGATCAGAAACCAACAGACAAGTTAATTTGTAAATATTGGCAACAATAGGGTAAGGATATAGGACATGCCGTTTTAATACATAGGAAAGATTCAAAGGATGAATTTATTATATTATAATATCAATACATGCCAAACAATCATATGAACAAGAGAACAACAACAGAAACCAATAGAAGAATCAATCAAAGAATTTTGGCACCAAACTCATATTTGCAATAAGGAAAAGCATAAGAGAAATCTAACCTTTTTATGATTAAACCAAGATAACAAAATAGAGGACGGATAGAGATTTCTAACAAGCTATTATTTGCAAGAATCTGATGAAAGATGAAAAAACTCAGCTAGGGTATGTGTTTGGTAAATTTCGGCAGCAAAGGTAAGGAGTAGGGTTTATCACGTGATAAGTTTGTGTATTTTTAGTGTGAGATTTATGTATGGTCAACTCCTTCTTTTATAGCGTGTAATGAGATTATTTTTCCTACTTTTAAGGCTAGATATAAGGAGATAATTATTAGGATTTAATTCTAGAATTATCTCTTATGAATAGATAATGTATCATTAATGCTAGAAATGAAATAAGGGAGGAAAGAAATCAGAAATGGACACTAAACCTTTAATACCATTTTCGGCTACCACACATCTATTTCTTCAGAGGTAAAATGATCATATTAGCTACACTGGCTTCTAGATTTGTAGGACACAAAAATCGAAGTCTCAAATCCTCCCTCCTTATAAAAATTTCATCCTCGAAATTTTAACACAAGTACATATGATCTAATAGATTCGCCTATAAGGTTTCGTTAGCCAGTTCTCCTTTTAGAAGCTATTCTTAATGCCGCTCGGGCTCCCCTCACTCCTAGAACATATGATCGAAGATCTTAATAAGAAAGAAGTATGAAAATGAAATTTACAGATAATATACTATACTCATACTCTATACCAGTATACAGCAATAACAATGTCAGCCAATTAGCGCAAAGATCAAGCGAACTCACTCAACCGTACTACACCAATGACATCCTTTGAACACTTTACTTTTACTAAAGACTTGTAATCAACCAATAGAGATGAATAGATTCTGCTTTTTGACTTTTAAACAAAATGTTTTCTTATTTTTCCGGTAAAGAAAGAAGGACACAAACCTTACTTAATTATATGCAATTTCGAATGTCCGGTTCGTATTGGATTTTGACCCGAAAGCTGCTCTTGCTCTCTTTGCTCTTTAGAAAATGGTTTTTGTGAACAAGAATTAGTGGCTTAGTTTAGATCGAATGCGACTGGATATTTGCTTTTCCCAGCTCTAAGGGGAGCGAAGTCAACAGAGGGTCTCAATCAGAGAGAAGATTTGGAGATTCCCTTCTCTAGCTTTTAAGTCTAAGAAGGAATTGTCTCTAGAACCCTTGCTTTTTAGGTCGAGTATCCTCAGTAGGCCCTTATTCCTTGTGAGACCTGTGAAAATTCCAATTATTACAATTCGTTTTTATGTTCAACCTCTTTTGATGGCTCGATCAGGATGGAATGGGCGAACAAAACAAAGCCACGTCGTAGCTTCAGACTTAGACTTATCTCCAGTGGACAGGGGAAAGCCGGTTTAGCAATGGCGCTAGTCAACAAATAGTCCTACTCCGCCTTATCTTCTGATTTAACCATTAAAGTTAGGAATTCCTACTATTTTTTCACCTCTAAATGCTTCTATTGCGAAAGCATTTATACGACATTACAAGTAATGTTAAAAACTTCCTTGCCTGGCACAGAGTTCTATGCTTCGCCTACCTCGAAAGAAGCTATCCAGACTTCTCTATATATAAGAAGTTTTCGAAGCGCTATCACCCAGGCTTACGAGCAAGGTCTTTTATTTTAAGAATTGGTGGACTCTTATTTGCCAATTCTAACAATCTCACTCACCTCCTGATTCTAGAGCAAGTTATATCCGTATCCAAGACTACATAAGTTATTTTCAACAACAGGGGATAGGAAAAAGAGCTAGGAAAGAAGGCGGCATAAACTTTGAAAATCACTTCCTTATGTGCATAGGGAAAGGCACTTTGTCGGGAAGCACAATATGAACCAATGAAGTGAAGAATTAGGGCCGCCGCTATGACTTCAGTACGCATTTACCGGGAGATGGGTTGACCTATTATAACTAATATAATCATGCGAAGTCTTTAAATAGGCTTTTTAGCGATCACGTTCGCAATTACTAAGCGAACTAGGATCTGCAACATTCGACTTTTTTCGGCTTGGTGCATGCTCTATTTTGTTTTTTTCCCTTTTTAGCTATCTATGTCTGTTAGCAAGCCCACACTGAATCGAGATCCAGTTCTTACAGCCAACACGGCACTCACTGCCTTCTTAGGTGCGGGATATCTGCGCACACATACTCCCAGTCCTGCGTGTAAGCAAGCCTGAGATCGTGGTCCAAGACGACCATATTGGTTGTATAAATGGCCTTTATCCAGATCCGGGCTTCAATTCAAAAAGCTCGGTACTCCAGAGTGAGAATCTGGTTCTGAATCTGATTCATTGGCATATTGCCCAAGGGCACCCGATCCTGTCAGCATACTTAAGGTAATTCTACTTCGAGCTAGAAGCGCACACCCAGCAATCTCCTACTCGAAATCGAGGGACTACCCAATAGCAAATGTTGGCATACCTGCATCATCTGGCGGAAGGAAAGGTGCTAAACTAAAGAAGAAGGAAGCGGCAAAAGGCGATCCGGACATAGATAGGAATTCGGCGGAAGATGTGGAACTCTTCTTTCCTTAAATGTCTTATCAACTCAGCGAATGCCCTTCATTGAAAGACTTGGATTCAGCTTTCCTTGAATCAACGCTTCGCTCATCTAAGAGTAAGAGGAGCTCTAGTCAGGAATAGCGTTTATCTACGAATTGCGATGAGGCCCCTAATCGAGTTAGTGAAGCTAGGCTCCCACGGAGCGGTAACTAGAACAAGGAAAGGTCAGTCCGCTAGGAACAGTAGGAGGTGCTTCCTCCGGTTCAGGTTACCATGGACGACCCGTAAAAGGACGGATCGATCTAGGGATCGGATCGACGAACACCCAACAGCAGTTCACAGGTACCCTTACTTGGAGTCAGATCTTTCCTGCCTGCATGCACCCCCATCTACATCCAACCGTAACAATGATCCTAGGCTTCCACTATACGCACAATCCTATTTACCCTACAGTAAGAAGTTGGCTTCTGATATTGGAATGAAAGGCGGTAACGTCCTTGGAGGTAGATGTTATACCTTCACTTTGATCGTAACCTTGCTTAACACATGGTTTTCATTAGGGGAGAAATAGTCCGTCCCTTCCTTTGATTGAGACTGCCCTTTCAAGCACTTCCAAAGGGGAAATTGCTTTGACTGCTCATTTGAACAAAGATTCAATTCCCTCTTAGCGCTTACGGCAGGAGATGAGGCTTTTTTTCCAGATCTGATTCCATCTATTCTATTTCCCAAACCAAACCCGAATGCAACAGCTTCATGCAAAATAGGTTAAACTAGTCCGGTATTCTAGCTTGAATCGACTTCATCTCATCCGAGTTAAGGAAAGATCCAAGGGAGAAGCAACTCTTCCTTATATTAGAATAGGATAGGATGCAAGTCCGGGTGAACCATCTTCGACTAGCTAATATAGGAGAATCGGTTGTAACACCGGATATTCCGTATTATAAGATGCAACTCTGACTAAGGTGGATCTGGATATTCTATTGACCATAAAGCAAAGCTTCATGCTGACTTTTTGACCCTACTTCCTACATGGCTGATCTTAATGCCATTGAACAGAGGATCTTAATGCTTGCTTGGAGAGCGCAAATCCTTACGCGGTAAACCAATAGCAGCGGATTCAGTCCTTTCCTTCTTTCTTACTTTCATGGGTTGGTTTGGCCTCTTTCCTTCCTTTGAAAGAGATCCCAGGTGCAGTGCCTATTCACTCTGAATCGGATCTTGCACTTTCAGACCGGTCCTTTTAGCGCTTAGTTAGTCTAGTCTTAGAGCGAGATCCAATGACTCCGGTTCGTGATCTTCTATCTATAAGATAGACCAAAGTGGAATGCTGACTGACTGCGGAAGAAGCGGTTCTTTGCAAGAATGCCTTTCGGGATTCGAGGAAAATATATAAGTGATGCTCCAAATCCGGGTAAGCCATTTGAATTATGGTTAGGTCGTGGTCTCCCTCTAGATCCTTATCTGCGTGGATATCTTATTGATATGTTACGCAAGGCATATAAGCCTAAAGATCTTGTTATTCCTCCGGAATCTTTGTATCCATCAGAGGTTTCGGCTTGGTTTACCGAGTATTCTTTGATGAGGGCTTGGACGGGACAATGGCTTGACTATGTCAGGTGGTACCATACGACTGCAAGCAGTCAGTAGGTAACTCTTCAAAAGTTCTTTGACGCTCCAGTTGTTGAAAGACACTGGAAAACTTCTCGTTCAGATCCACTGTTAGTTCGTTTTGGATTAATGTGGCGTCTGTACGATGAAGTAGGGCGTCAAGGTCTGGCTGGGAAGGGCATTGCTCTTCCTGGAGTATCACTAGTTCATTCTGTAGTGATACTTGCGAAGAAGGAATATCTCAATATCGGGGACTCGAGAGGTTTTTTTTGCTTGAATCTGGAATGGCGGGACTGATTTTTTTTGAAAGATGGCGGGACTGATTGACCTATGTCACTTCCTTGCATCAACAGGAAAGTGCTAAGACCAGCCCTATTATTCTATCAAAGAGCCTAGCAACAACCTATGCGAATAAGGCGAAAACTGCTTCCTTCTCAAGCAGGGAAAACAAAGGCATTCGATGCATCTCTAGGGTTCGAACTCCGGGAACACAGAGGTTACAGGACTAAGCCACTACTCAGAAAAGATTGAAAGATCAGCGGTTTCGAACATCACCTATGATAATTCAAAACAGCATTTCTCTAATTAAATGACTTGAAAGATAGGTTCTCTTCTCTATATCTGGCAATAGTCAGAGATTAGATTAGTATTAGAGTTAGACTTTAAACACACAACTTCTACCTTGTTGGCTGTAGTTTTAGCTTGTATATGTGAGAAATTAACAAGAAAAAAACGAAATTTCAAAAAAGAATGAAAATCTTCCATTTTTCTGCACAAAACAGGGAAAGAGAATGAACTAGAACAAAGCAGATTTGATTCAGGGGCTCGGGCTTACAGCTATTAGATAGATAGATTCGCCTCGAGGGTTGTGCGATAACGCTTGTTCTCTCTTTCTTTTCCCACTCCGAGCTAAGAAAACAGGTAAGAAAATTTTGCACGCTTAGATTCCTCAATCTCCCCGGACTGTTCCTCAACTTGGCCATTACGTCAAACAACTAGTACCATCGGCATGCTTTGACTACGAATCTGACGAACTGACCGATTTAGTATGGCAATTGGCTGTACGGGGTAGGATAGGTCTTCAGCAATCTCAATTGGTGGTTCTTCAAGCACATAAGCAGGGTATCACACATACTTTCTTAACATCGAAATATGAAACACGTTGTGAATTCTTTCCATGTTTAGAGGCAATGCAAGTCGGTAATGCAAAAGGGACGATTCTTTCAACAATATCGTACGGACCAATGTAAGGAGGTGCTAGCTTACCTTGCTGCTGAAAACGAAGGCACCTTTCCACGGGTGACTCTTAGAAACACCTTATCACCTACCACAAATTTCATCTCCCTTCATCGATTATAAGCATTGTTTTTTCTGTCTCTTGTGCTGTATTGTGTTCAGCCTTTATCGAATCAGATTCAGTTGCTCCGTTGCTTGATCTATTGGCTCCGGGTTATCTAAGCATCTCTCACCTACTTCATTCCAGCAAATTAGAGTTCTGCAACATGTCCCATATAATGCTTCATAAGGAGCCATTCCAATACTTACATGAAAACTATTGTTGTAAGCGAATTCTGCCAAAGATAGACATTGATCCCAATAGGTATTTTGATCCATCATGCACGCACACGACATATCTTCAAACTTCTGAATCATTCCTTTAAATTAACCATCGGTCAGGGGATAAAATGTTGTACTAAAATTCAGTGTTGAACCCATTGCATTCTGGAATTTCTCCCAAACTCGTGAAGTAAATCGGGGGTCACGATATGAAACAGTGGAAACTCGCACTCCATGTAGATGAACAATCTCGTCCGAATAACAATAGCTAATTTCTTAGGGGTGTCCATTACACAAACAAGAAGGAAATGTGCAGATTTTGTCAATCGATCCACAATCACCCGAATGGCATCGCATCCTACCTAAGATCTAGGCAAACCGATCACAAAGTCTATCGTGACATACTCCCACTTCCATTCTGGAATTGGAAGTCACATACAAGGCATTGGGCAACGAACTTCGCGATGAGGCGCTTAATGTTTGGCCACCAATATTGTTCTTTCAAATCCCGGTACATCTTGGTACTACCAGGATGACTATCAAATTTCAAACTCTGCGCCTCAAACAAAATCAGATTATGAATATCAACATCTTGTAGTACACATACCTGATTTCTAAAGACATGAACTCCATTATTCCGCACTCTGAAATCACAAACTATGGCATCAACACCATCAGATATTTATAGAAAGCTTGTTGCTTTTCACTTTTGTGGAATCTGATGTAGAACCTTTCGTTGAATTCATGCCGAAATTCTTCCCACGAAGGCAAACGATCCTCGAACCGCAAACTCACGGTTGTCCACCATGCAAGGGATTCTCCTTCGAGTAGGAAAATGGAAATTGCAACCTAGTCATCATTAGAGAAGCGTAGGAACAAAGATACTCGACATAGGGTGTCGATCCAATCACGAGCCGCAGCAGCACCAGCTGAACCGCTGAAATCTATGCATCCCAGCTAGCGAGCTTCCTTCAGCAGCTTGGTAATGACAATTGGAAGTCTCTCGTCTTCCTTAGGAGAAATAGTGTCTTCCACAGGTGGTGCGGGTGCAGTGGCATTCTAGAGTTAAGTTTCATTTAGCTGCTGATTCGCAGCAATCCCTTGTAACACGTTTAGTATTCTCCCCATTACAAGGTCAATGGCTGGTGTGGCGGGTGCTTAAGGTTGGTTTTCGGGCTCAGCTTGCCCTCCCTACTCATTTTGTGCATTCGGTTCATTCTGGTCAATGAATTGTTGTTCAGTTTGGGCTTCATACATACCCCGACAATCTCTAGGTGTGTTTTGCCTTGGCATACTATACAAGCACACAGAGTCACTAAATACATAACATAGTTACAGAACTAAGGAAAAGAAGTGGTACCTGGTGCAAGTATACACAAAACTCAGAAATACACATACAAACACTCTATGAAATGCATGTATACACACCTAAAACACACTCAGCAATCATACAAATTAACCACATTCATTTGGCACACATGCTAGCATACAAGAACATTCTGCAACACACACCTATTGTGAGACCCAGAATTTTGAGTTTTAGAAGTCCTGAAGCCAGTGCAGGTAAAAAGACCATTTTGCCCATGAAGAAAAGGATGTGTGATGTCCGAAATTGGTAAGGAATGTCTAGTAATTATTTCTGGTATTAATTCCCTTTAATTTGGTTCTTTATTGGTTGATAATTACCCTAGAAAATGAATTCCCTGAAATTAAAGAAGGATAATTACAGAATTTAATTCTGTTAATTATCTTACTTTAATATAGCTTTTAAAGTAGGGAAATTAATCCCATAACCACCCTATATAATGAGGAAGCCGGCCATACTTAAACCTTACATAGAAAATACATAAAATTTGTCCAAACAAAAACCCTACACCTCCCTATTGCTGTCAAAATCTGCTTGAACATCAAACAAGCATAACTCTTTCATCCTTTGTCGGATTCTTGTAAATAATAGCTTGTTGGAAAGCTCTTTCCGTCCTCTTTCCAACCATTTTGATTTTTTTTCTGGACGTTAGTTTTTCTTTGTCGTAAGTTAGGTCATAATTCGGCAGGATTAGGTTTCAAAATTGTGTGAATTTGCCTTCAGTTGATTTCAATTGTTGTTCCTCTTGTTCGTATGATTTTTTAGCATCCATTGATGTTGTAAAATCATGAATTCATCCTTTGAATCTTCTCTATACATGAAATCAATATGCTCAACCCTTGCCCTATTATTGCCTTTCTTGATCAATTGATTAAGCTATTGGATTCTGATCTTGTTTCTTTTGATTGTACAAGTTATAAACACCTAATTCTCCTTTGTTAACATAAAATCACAACTCTTACACCTTGTATGCATAAAATCGCAATTTGTCTTGTGTCCTATGCTTAGTGCCGAAATATGTATAGTTAATTGGGATGATAACTCTGATTGAATCTTGTTAAGTTCTTGGCTATCACATCACACATCCAAGGGGGAGGCACCTGCGACATCTGATCACTGGTTTCTGATAGGTTTGGTGAGTGGAATTGGTAAGGAAATAGGGTATTTACTTGGTTATTAAGTATGCATGCTTAGTTTGGTTTTGTCTTTGCCTTGTAATGCTATAGGTAGTTCGAAACTATTAAATAAAGGAAAAGGAATAACTTCTTGTTCAGATATAAGAGAGGTAGGATCTATCCCTTATCGGTTTCTTCAGAGATCTTTGTTATTTGTTTGTTGTTTGCGATGCACACCATTGTTATTATTGCATTCGAATTGATTGTGTGGAGTATACATGAATTGCGGGTTGAGATATGATTACTTAGGCTTTACCAAACCCTTGAGATAGGTTATGTGTACCTAATTTGCATGTGTTGTGTGTATTGAACATGCTGATTGCATTCTGACATGATTGAGGATACCTTGTTATGGTGTTGTGCTTTGTGCTTGCCTGTGTGTGCTTGTACATATTTGTGTGTCAGGATCCTTTTTCGGTGGTCATTCGAGATAAGCATTGATGCTCCTTGGGAGAGGGGAGGTTCTTACTGGTGTGGGACTTGTTTGGGTGGAAGTCCCCAGCTTGCGCGTGCTGCATGCCTAGTCCTGTGTACTGGCTAGATGCCTAGTCCTTTGTGCTGGCTAGATGCCTTATCCTGTGTGCTGGCAAGATGCCCTAGTCCTGTGTGCTGGTTAGGATGCCTAGTCCCGTGTGCTGGTTAGATGCCTTGTCTTGTGTGCTGGCAAGATGAATAGGCTTGCTAATTAGCTTGTATGCTAACCTTTTACCCTTTATGCAGCAAAACCTTGGACAATACAGGTGGAAGGGGATAACCTTTCTTTTTCCTACTGTTGAGAGTAACCTGATCTGTTTTCCTGTCTGTGTACTTCTGATTTTCGAAAGTGTTTGTAGTCCACCCTCAGCTTTAGTTATGGCCTTAACCCTTTTGGTTGATTCTTGAGTTACATGATACACTTAGATGAGTAGGGATGATCTGATGTTGTTTGGGAGATGTTTATTTAAAATTTAAGTAGATCTTATGATGTTGTGACCCCTACTTAGATTCTTGTAATTTCATCCTGTTATTTTGATCATTTTTCAGGCTTAGGTACATTCGTTGTTCGTGGTACCAGTGTGTTCAATCAAGGTTGCACGACGAGATGATATCGCATCACTTTTGCATACTTGTCTCCTTGGTTGCTTGCGCATATAACATGATCATTGATTGGACTATTTTCTGTTTTTTTTCAAGATTCCTCCTTTGTTTGTTATTTCCGAATTATGTTGGAGGTTCACTTGTCGGTTATTTGGATCCCTATAGAACTTGTGTTATGGATTCATTGATTACATTTAAAGACTTCCACTGATGTTTTATTCACTCCGTATGATACCAGAATATATGTCCAATATCATGCTCCAAACTTTAAAATTTTAAAGGAATTAACATCCTTAAATCGAAACTAGATGGATAAGCCTTGTGGGATTCAGATAGGTCCTAGTTCGGGCATATTTGGGTTTCACGGCGGTAAGGGTCCTAATAGGAGCAATTAATAGTAGGTTAGGATTTGGGATCCTTATATCTATAGATTACAATCAACATGCAACAACACACATACAGTCGGCAATCACAAGGAAACATAGCGAAACACACATAAAAACTTATCAGATAATACAGCATGCAAGAACTCACAAAAACACACAGTAGGACACATATTTGATCACGATATTAAACCCATCATTTTAACGTAAGGACAGTTTTAGCATTAACCTCTAAAGTGTGGGTGTGTGCGCATGTATCTCCTACAAACACAAAGCCAGCAAACATGTTAGCATATAACAAGTTATATTTCCTAAACCATGCTCTGCTACCAAACCTGTAAGAACCTAAACCTAACCTATTAGGACCCTTACCGCCGTGAAATCTAAACAAACCCAATCTAGGATCTATCTAAATCTCACAAGGTCTAATCATCTTAAACCATTTTATTTGATTTCTTTTTTATGTTTTTAAAGGTTGGAGTATGATAATAATGGACAAATATTCTTGTAACATATAAAATGAATAAAAATATCAGTGGAAGTCTTTAAAATTAACCAAAGGTACCAGAACACACAAGTCCTATAGGGATCTCAAAATCCAACATATAATCCTCCAATATATTCCAGAAAAAAACAAGCAAAGGATGGATTCAAAGAACCAGAAAGTAGTGCAATCAAACTTCATATTATATGCGCAAGCAATTAAGGGAGAAAGTACACAAATATGATGCAATATCATCCTGCCATGCAGCCTTGCTCTCACACACTGGTACCACAAACAAATGATGTACCTAAGCCTGAAAATGGTGAATACAATAGGGTAAGATTACAAGAATCTCACTAAGGTCGCAACATCATAAGATCTACAGAAATTTAATCAAACATCTCTGAAACAACTTCAGATCCACCTACACAACTAAAAGGATATCAAACCATTACATTAGGGATAGGACTGAAAGTTATAGGCTGAGGGTGGACTGCAAACACTTCTAAAACCAGAAGTACATAGGCAGATAATTCATCATTCAATCTCTTCAACAAAAGGCTATCCCCTTCCACCTATGTTGTCTAGCTTTGCCGCACAAAGAGTAAATGGTTAGCACACAATCTAATCAGCAAGTCTATTCATCTTGCCAGCACACAGGACAAGGCATCCAAGCAACACAAGGACAAAGACATCCAAACCACACAAGGATAAGTACATATTGCCAGCATATAGGACAAGGCATCTGGCCACACAAGGACTAGGCATCTAGCGACCTCTTACTGGGGATTCCCACCCATATGACTCCTATAACAGTAAGAACCTCTCTTTTCCCAAGGAGCATCAGCGTTTACCTCGAATGGCCACCGGAAAAGGATTCTGACACACAATCATGTACAAGCACACACAAGAAAGTACAAAGCATAGCATCACAGCAAGGCATCCTCAATCATATCACAACACAATCATCATGTTCAATGCACATAACACATGGGAATTAGGCACAGACAACCTATCTCAAAGGTGGTCTGAATTTGCCTAAAGGATCATAGCTCAATCCACAACTCATCCATTCACTTACACAAGGCATGCGCATACAAACATCAACAAGGAGATATACCAAAATATCAAACAAACAACTCATATCATAGGCACGTTTCGACTACGAAGTCGAACTGACCGATCTAGTATGGCAACTGGCTGTACGGGATAGGATAGGTCTTCAGCGATTACAACTGGGGATTCTTCTAGCACGTGAGCAGGGTATTGCACATACTTTCTCAACATTGAAATGTGAAACACGTTGTGAATTATTTCCATATTTGGAGGTAAGGCAAATCGGTATGCAACAGGGCCGATCCTTTCAATGATGTCATACGGACCAATGTAACATGGTGCTAGCTTACCTCGCTGTTAAAAACGAAGAACTCCTTTCCATGGGACGACCTTCAGAAACACTTTGTCACCTACTGCAAATTTCAGCTTTCTTCGTCGTTTATCGGCGTAGTTTTTCTGTCGATTCTGGGCTGTTTTTAGCCGTTGTCGAATCAAGTTCAACTGCTTTGTTGCTTGATCAATCAATTTCAGATTGTCTAGGGATCTCTCACCTACTTCATTCCAGAAAATGGGAGTTCTGCAATGTCTCCCATATAATGCTTTGTAAGGTGTCATACCGATGCCTACATGAAAATTATTAATGTAAGCAAATTCTGCCAATGACAGGCATTAATCCCAACCTGTTTGCTGGTCCAACACACTCGCACGTAACATGTCTTCGAGTGTCTGAATCGTCCTTTCTGATTGGCCATCGGTCTGGGGATGAAATGCTATACTGAAATTCAATATCGAACCCAACGCATTTTGGAATTCCTTCCAAAATCGTGACGTGAAACGGGGGTCATGATCTGAAACGATGGAAACTGGCACTCCATGCAATCGAGCAATCTCATCCAAGTAACGAACAACCAATTTCTAAGGTGTATCCGTCACACATATAGGAAGGAACTGTGCAGATTTCGTCAATCGATCCACAATCACCAAAATAGCATCGTATCCTCGCTGCGATTTAGGCAAGCCAGTCACAAAATCCATTGTGACATGCTCCCACTTCCATTCTAGAATGGGGAGTGACTGAAGTAGACCGGCGGGTTATTGATGTTCGATCTTTACTTGTTGACATACGAGGCATCGGGCAACAAACTCAGAAATGTGGCGTTTCATGTTTGGCCACCAATACTGCTCCTTTAAATCTTGGTACATCTTAGTGCTTCCGGGATGGATAGCGAACTTCGAACTATGCGTCTCCAATAGAATAAGGTTACGAATATCAACATCTTGTGGAACACATACCCGGACTATTATTTGCAAGAATCCGAAAAAGGATGATAGAGTTATACCATTTTGAATTTCAAGAAGATTTTGACAATTCCGCTGAAATTCGATTTAACTTTTAACAAAGAAAAACTAACCTCCTGATGAAAAATTAAAGATTTCTGGAAAGAGGATGAAGAGAGCTTTCCAACAAGCTATTATTTGCAGGAATTCGATAAACGATGAGATCCTGAATTTTGAGTCCTAGATGTCCAGAAGCCAGTGTATGTGAAAAAATCATTTTGCCCTGAAGAAAAGAATGTGTGATGGCCTAAATTGGTAAGGAATGTCTAGTAACTATTTCTGGTATTAATTCCCTTTAAATTGATTCTTTATTGAGTGATAATTACCTTAGGAAATAATTCCCTTTTGATTGTATAAGTTATAAACACTTAATCCCTCTTTGTTAGCATAAAATCGCAATCCTTACACCTTGCTAACATGAAATTGCAAACTATCTTGTGCCCTATACTTAGTGTCGAAATATACATAGTTAAATTGGGTGGTAGTTCAGGTTGAATCTTGTTAAGTTCTTGGCTATCACATCACACATTAAAAGGGGAGGCACCTGCAGCATCTGACCACTGGTTTCTGATAGGTTTGGTGAGTGGAATTGGTAAGGAACATAACGAATGTACAGGCTAAAAATCATGAATTTGATAAGTAAGCCTTGTGGAATTTAGATACATCCTGGTTCTTGGGCTTGTCTGAGTTTCACGGCGGTAATGGCCCTAATCGGAGCAATTAACAATAGGTTAGGATTTGGGGTCGTTACATGTAGCATCGACGTGGCTGCGAATTCCATGTAGATCCATTGGGATTAGAACCAGAAAAATTCCTCCTGAAGTTACCCCCATTGCCATTATTCTTTCGAGGCTAGGATCTCGTTCTGCCTTGCCATACTATGCAAGCACATAGAGGCACTAAATACATAACCCAATTACAAAACTAAGGAAAATTAGTGGTACCAAGTGGGGAGGCATACACTGGACGATATGCATATGCTGAAAAATACACACATATGGCCACAAGTATACACAAATCTTGGCAATCACTCATATACATGCAATGGCATATTCGGTAATCACTTAAATAGAACACATGCATTCAGCAATCACATTAACATCTAGGAGCAGCATTATAACTTAAGTTATTTTCGGCATTAACCCCTAAGAGTGTGGGATGTCAAAATCCAGCAAGTAATCCTCCAATAAATTCTAGAAACAAACAAGCAAAGGAGGGATTCAAAGAACCAGAAAGTAGTCCAATCAAACTTCTTGTTATAAGCGCAAGCAATTAAGGAAGAAGGTATGTGAATGTGATGTAATATCATCCCATCGTGCATCCTTCATCTCACACACTGGTACCACAAACTAATGATATACCTAAGCTTGAAAAATGGTGAATATAACAGGGTGAGATTAGAAGAATCTCAGTAGGGTCACAACATCATAAGATCAGAAGAAATCTATGCAAACATCTCCTAAAATACATTAGATCTGCCTACACAACTAAAGAGGTATCAAACAATCATCAAATAATCATAATAGGGATAGGGCCAGAAGTTTATAAGCTGTGGGTGGCCTACAAACACTTATAAAAAAACAGAAGTATACAGGCAGGTAATTCAACATTCAGTCTCATCAATAAAAAGGCCATCCCCTTTCACCTGTGTTGTCCAAGGCTTTGCTGCACAAAGGATAAATGGTTAGCAGAAAATCTAATCAGCAAGCCTATTCATCTTGCCAGCATACGGGACAAGGCATCTAAGCCACACAAGAATAAGGGCGCATCCAAACCACACAAGGATAAGGGCATCTAGCTACACAAGGTCTAGGCATCCAAGGTGCACATGCTGGGGATTGCCACCCATATGACTCCCATACCAGTGAGAACCTCCTCGCCTTAGGAGCATCAGCGCTTAACCCGAATGGCCACTGAAAAAGAATCCTGACACACAATCATGCATAAGCACACACAAGCAATTATAAAGCATAACTTCACACCAGGGCATCCTCAATCATACTACAATACAATTAGCAAGTCATATGCACACAATACAACCGAATTAGGCACACCTAACATATCTTAAGGGGTCCGAAACTGCCTAATGAAACATAACTCAATTCGAAAATCATGCATACACAATAAAAGGCATACCCATACACAATAAAACGCATACGCATACATAATAAAAGGCATGGACATACATAATAACATGGACAAGTACCGAATTCATCATTCAAACAACAGGGATCTCTGGAGAAATCAATGAGGTATAGATCCTACCTTTCTTGTCTACAAACATGTAGCTAATCCTTTGTCTCTATTAAACGGATCTGAACTACCTATATAATTATAAGGTAAAAACAAAACCATACTAAGCATGCATATTCAATAACCAAGTATATATCCTATTTTCTTACCAATTCTACTCCCCAAACCTATCAGAAACCAGTGATCAGATGCTACTGAGACCTCCCCCTTAAATGTGTGATATGATAGCTAGGAACTTGACAAGAATCAACTTGATTTACCATCCCAATTAACCATGAAAATTTTGGCTCTAAGATAGGGCAATAGGGAAAATTGGAATTTCATGCATAAGGGGTTTAGGAGTTGCGAGTTCATGATATGAAGGAAGGATTAGGTGTTAATTACATATACGATTAACAGGAACAAGATCAGAAACCAACAGACAAGTTAATTTGTAAGATCGGCATCAATAGGGTAAGGGGCATGTCCATTTCATACATAGGGAAGATTAAAAAGATGAATTCATGATATTACAATATGAATTCAAAGGATGAATTCATACAAGAGGAGCGACAATAGAAACTTATTGAAGAATCAATCAAAAATTCTTGGCACCAAACCCTAGGTATTTGCGATAAGAAAAAGTATAAGGGAATTATAACCTTTTGATGATGAAACAAAGATAGCAAGATAGGTTTTGAACAAGCTATTATTTGCAAGAGTCTGATAAAGGATGAAAGAATTAGCTAGGGTAAGTGTTTGGTGAATTTTGGCAGCAAGGGTAAGGAATAAGGTTTATCACGTGATAAGTTTGTGTGTTTTTAGTGTGAGATTTATGTGTGGCCGACTACTTCTTTTCATACGGTATAATGGGATTAGTCTTCCTACTTTTAAGGCTAGATATAAGGAGATAATCATTAGGATTTAATTCTGAAATTATCTCTTAAAAATAGATAATGTATCATTAATGCTATAAATGAAATAAGGAAGAAATGAACACTAAACCTTTAATACCATTTTCGGCTACCACACATCCATTTCTTCAAAGGCAAAATGGTTATTTCAGCTGCACTGGCTTCTGGACTTCTAGGATACAAAAATCGAGGTCTCACAAGTACTATCACTAAACCACCAAGCTTACTAGGTACTTGGAAGGACGGGGTCTCTTATAGACTGTCCAAGAAAAGGTCATTCAACACAACTAGCACAACCATAATGTGTTAAAATAATTTTTTCTATGTGTAAAATTATATTGTAGTCTCGAAAAGGTACATCATGAAAAGATCTAGAGTTTTACCAACATATGGTGACCACTCAAAAATATAAATTTCTAAGGAAATAGTTTACTTAAACTAACACAAATCTCACAATGGTTGTGTGTGTGATTTATGTTTCAAATCATACATTCAATTCCATCATGTGTACAACTGCAAAACTATACAAAGATCACTATTAATCAAGAATTAAAAACTTCAATACATGACAATTTAACTTAGACAATCAGCATATTCAATTCTAAGATAAAAGTTGGAATTATCAATAAGACATATCATGCTAGCATCCTCATACTCAAATTATGTTTATCCTTGAGCAACTATACGAGGCATAAACAAAGCAAAAGTTAAATTGACTTAAATAAATTCCAGCTAAAGAACCTTGTTGGTTGAGTTACTATAGGCCTTGAGCCTTAAGAAGTGTCTCCAGTAACGCCTCCATCCTTGCAAATTGAGCATCTGTAGCATCAAACCATCTGGTGATGGTCTTTGATAATCGGTTCGATACTACAATGGAAGCAATAGGAATTTAAAGTCATATGGTGTGGGACCTAGTTCCTTTGAATGTCTAGTCAACTTGATTAAATAGTTAAAGTAATCAGTTTGGCTTATTTTGAGTCTTTTACCAGTTGACTGAGTCAGTTTGACCTGAGGAATATGAGGTGGATAGTTAGACTCGAGTGAGGTGGACATAGTCTTAGGAAGCCTTGGTGTGTGTTTAGTGGTCTTAATGAGTGGTCTAGGTCGAATGTTTGAGGTTAAAGTTAGTGGAAATGTATTGAGTCGGTTTTAGGTCCATTTTGAGTGATCATATGGGCCTTTGGGTTGACTGACCTATTTTAAGCTTGTTTGATATTTTCCAAGCCTAACTATTATTTCTTGAGACCAGTTAGGTAATTTAAACCCATTTTTTAATATTTTATGGCTTAAAACACTATCATGGCCTATTCGGGGTATACCGAGCCTTTAATTGGAATATTTCAGGATTTTATCCAGGATTTTGGGCCCAAAGTATAAAATACCAACCTAAATCAATATTTAGAAATTTTTTTTGAAGTGTTAGACACATTCCTTCCCCTCACTCACATTCCTCACGCTCCTCTCCCTTAAAGAACCCACTCCTTCTCTTTTTGATTTTCCTTCAAAGAAACCCATTAGGTGTCAACCTTAAACACTCTTCTAACCTCCCAAGATCGATTTTCATTGCTAGTTTTGGATTGAGCAGAAAAAAATAGATAGCTCTTAGTGTTAGGGTATTTTTTGAGGATTTTATGGTAAATGTCCTAAATCCTTGATTTGCTTGTTAAGTGTTGGTTCCATTGGTTTGCATTTGATGCTTGTATGTTGGTTCGGTGGATTAGATTGCATGAAAACACATTTTGATCCATGGTGAGTGTTTTAAGTTTTCGATGATATTTTTGGTAATTTTGAGATTTTATGATTTTGATAAAATTGATGGAATTAGTTGACTCTTTTTCTTGGATTTTATTGATTATGTGTTGTGGAGGTTGTGTGGGCTTAAAAACCCTAGTGTTCGGTTGGTTGAGCTTGTGGACAGATTTTGAGCCTTTGGATTGCATGTTTGAGGAGAGTATGATTGTTCCCTCTAGTTGGATTGCTTGGGTTACGATCTTAGTGTGCTTGTTGTGTGATTTAAGACTTATGTTGAGTGAAGAAGGAGTCGCCTAAGTTTTATTTTTGTTTTAAGCTTATGGTTATTTGGTTTGGTTTCTGTGCTTAGGAAGTGCTAGAGCTATTGATAATTTTAAGGTTATCGTCGTTGTTTCGTCTACTCGACAAGAAGTGAGAGTTTAAGTTTCATTTGCTTACATGGAAATATTTTGGTTTGTTAAGATAAATTATGAAAAATTACTTAGTTTTGAATGGAGGCCTGATATGTGTTGTAAATGATGATATGCTTGATTCATGAACTTGCTTTCCATGATTTAGATGCATTAAATATATATTTAAACTCCTAAGCATGATGGTTATATATTTATGCAGTTGTTGGTGAGCATGTCATCAGATAAACTAACCCTTTGTGATTGACTGAGTTTGGAACCTTTGAATTGTGAGTTTCATGATTTGTGAGGTGCATTTGATTGCTAGGAAAGTTGTGAGAGGATTTCTAAGTGTTAGAGTGGCTTTAATGGATATTTTTGAGTCATTTTTGGAGTAAACACTTAGTTCCAAAGAGTACATCGCCATGTATTTTTTCAGCAGCCCATGTACCTCTCGGTACATGGCTTGTTCAGAAAAGTAATGGCTGTGTTCTAAGGCTGTGTGATGAGTACACCCCTATTTCAAAGATAGTACATGGCCATGAACTTTTCGTGCAGCCTATGTACCTCACTTTGACACATTCAGACCTACCCAAAACTTATCTTACACCAATCAAACATTGTTAAACACCTAAACCAACCTTAGATAAGTACCCATGTGAGACCCCGATCCATTGTCCTAGAAGTCCAGAAAACAGTGCTACTGAAATGATCATTTTATCCCTTAAAAATGGTTGTATGATAGCTAAAAATGATATTAAAGGTTCAGTGTTCATTTCTGATTTCATTTCTCTCTTATTTCATTTTTATCATTAATGGTACATTATCTATTCTTAAGAGATAATTCCAGAATTAAATCTTAAGGATTGTTTCCTTATATCTAGCCTTAAAAATAGAGAAAATTAATCCCATTAATCTTACAAACTATCTAGTCGGCCACACACCAACAACTACACAAAATCATCACGCAATAAACCCTTCTTCCTTACCCTTGTTGTTGAAAATTTCCTAACACCTATCATTGCCGAATTCTTTCACCCTTCATCAAATTTCTATGAATAATCGCTTGTTGGAAACCTCTTTTCATGCTCTACCTTGCTATCTTGGTTTCATCATTAGAATGTCAGTTCTTCCCTATGTTGTTAGTTATCGTAATTTTGAGGGAGTTGGTCACAAAATTCCTTGATTGATCCTTCAATTGGTTTATGTTGTTGTTTCTCTTGTTTATATTGTTGTTTGGCACCTATTCATGTTGTAATATCATGAATTCATCCTTTGAATTATCCCTACGTAAGAAATCGGCATGCCCTATACCTTTGCCCTACTATTGTCGATTTTTATCAACTGACTTGTCTTTTTAATTGTATGTGTAATTAACACCTAATCCTTCTATATTATCATGAAATCGCAACCCCTAAACCTTATATGCATAAAATCGCAATTTCCCTATTGGCAGAATTTAGTGCCGAAATTTGCACGGTAAATTGGGTTTGCAAATCAGGATGATTTTTGTTGTGTTCTTGGCTATCACATCACGCATCCAAGGGGGTGGTCTCAGCATTATTTGATCACTGGTTTCTAATAGGTTTGGCAATTGGTAAGAAACTAGGATGTCTACTTGGTTTCTGAATTGTGTATGCTTAGTATGGTTTTGTCTTTGCCTTATGGTTAAATAAGTGGTTCGGATCCTGTTAATAAAAGCAAAGGATTAGCTACTTGTTCAGAGACAAGAAAAGTAGGGTTTATACCTCATCGATTTCTTCCAGAGATCCTTGTTGATTATTTGATGTTTTCGGTGCATGTCCTTGTTAATGATTGTATATGCATGCTCTATATACTGTATGCATAATTGCGGATAGAATTATGGATCCCTTAGGCAATTTTGGATCCTTATGATAGGTTATGTATGCCTAATTTGATTGTATTGTGTGCATATGACTTGCTGATTGTATTGTGGTATGATTGAGGATGCCTTGTTGTGATGTTATACTTTGTACTTAATTGTGTGTCAGGATCTTTTTCCGGTGGCCATTCGGGGTACGCACTAATGCTCCTTAGGGAGAGGAGAGGTTCTTACTGGTATAGAAATCACATAGGTGGCAATCCCTAGCATGTGCACGCTAGATGCCTTGTCCTATGTGCCTTTGATGCCTTGTCCTGTGTGCCTTTGATGCCTTGTCCTGTGTGCCTTTGATGCCTTGTCCTTGTGTGGCAAGATGGATAGGTTTGCTGATTAGATTGTGTGCTAATCATTTACCCTTTGTGCAATTAAGCGTTGGACAATACAGGTGGAAGGGGATGACCTTTTTATTGATGAGATCGAATGATGAATTACCTGTCTGTGTACTTCTGTTTTCAGAAGTGTTTGTAGTACACCATTAGCTTATGACCTTCGGCTCTATCCCTATTATGATTATTTGGTACTACCCCTTTAGTTGTATAGTCAAATCTGATATTGTTTGGGAGATATTTGTTTAGATTTATGTAGATCTTATGATGTTGTGACCCTACTAAGATTCTTGTAATCTCACCCTGTTGAAACATCATTTTTTAGGCTTAGGTACATCATCTGTCCGAGGTACATCATCTGTCCATGGTACTAGTCTGTGAGATCAAAACTGCATGGCGGGACGTTATTGCATCACATTCGCAGACCTCCTTCTTTTTTGATTGCTTGTGCATTTACCATTAAACATGAAATTTCATTGGACTTCTTTCTGATTTATTGAATCCTTCTTGTTCCTATTTATTTCAAGAATTTATTGGAAGGCTACTTGCTGGAATTTAAGATCCTTATGAGACTTGTGTGTTGTGGTTCCTTTGGTTAATTATAAAGACTTTCGCTGATGTTTTTATTCACTTTGTATGCCACCAAAATGTTTGTCCATATTTATCATGCTCCAATCTTTAAAAATCATAGGAAAGAAATTTAATAAAATCGGAACTAGTGTGATTAAGTTTTATCAGGTTCGGATAGGTCCATGGTTGGGCTTGTCTAGGTTTCATGGCTGTAAGGGTCCTAATAGGTTGGGTTTGGGTCCTTATAGGTTTGGTAACGGAGCATGGTTTAGGAAATATAAATTTGTTATATTCTAACATGTTTGCTGGTTTTGTACTTGTCGGAAAGAACATGCACACACACCCACACCTTGTAGAAGTCAATGCCGAGAATGTCTTAATGATAAAATGGTTGAAGCAACAGCGAAAGGAGGCTCAATTTCAAAATGTTCCTACACCCACACTATAAGGACCCAAACCTATTAGGATTCTTACCGCCGTGAAACCCAAACAAGCTCAACCAAAGACCTTTTTGAATCTCACAAGGTTTAATCACACTAGTTCCGATTTTATTAAATTCTTGTCTTATGTTTTTTTAAAGGTTGGAGCATGATTATAATAGACAAACATTCTGGTAACATACGAAGTGAATAAAAATATCAGCGAAAATCTTTATAATTAACAAAAGGAACCACAACACACAAGTCCTTTAGGGATCTCAAAATCCAGCAAGTAACCCTCCAATAAAATCCTGAAATAAACAAGAATAAGAAGGATTCAATAAACCAGAAAGCAATGTAACGACCCTAATTCCTACCTATTAATATCTGTTCCGATTAAGGTCATTACCGCAGTGAAACCCAAACAAGCCTAAAGACACCTAGGACTTATCTGAATCCCACCAGGCTTACTCACTAAGTTTTCGACTTTACGCATGTTCATTCTACATTTTTAATAACAATTGGAGCATGATATTGGACAATCATTCTGGTATCATACGGAGTGAGTAAAAACATCAGCGGAAGTCTTTAAATTAAATCACTGGATTTGTAACACACAAGTCCCGTAGGTATCCAAATAACCAGCAAGAATTCCTCTAACATAGTCGAAAATAACAAGCAAAGAAGGAATCTTAAAATAAATCAGAAAGTAGTCCAATTTTTATTCAAGTTATATACATAAGTAATCAAGGAACAAGTATGCGAAAGTGATGCGATATCGCCCCGCCGTACAGCCTTGATCTCACATACTGGTACCACGAGCAGTGAATGTACCTAAGTCTGAAAAAATGGTGAAAACAACGGAATGAGATTACAAGAATCTTAGTAGGGTCACAACATCATAAGATCTTCAAAAATCATAAACACAATTATCCAGAACAACATCTGATCATTTCTACGCAACTAAAGGGATTCATGAAATTCAAAGATTCAATCAAAAAGGGTAGGGCTGAATTTAAGGCTGAGGGGGACTACAAACACTTCTGAAAAGTATCAGAAGTACACAGGCAGGCAGAACTCATTAGATTGTTCTCGGCAATGAAGAGGAAAAGGCCATCCCCTTCCACCTGTGTTGTCCAAGGCTTACTGCACGAAAGGTAATTGGTTAACACACAAGCTAATCAGCAAGCCTATTCATCTTGCCACACAAGGACAAAACTTTCCAAGCCAAACAAGGACAAGGACATCCCCAAACCACACAAGGATAAGGGCTTCCCAAACCATATAAGGAAAAGGGCTTCCCAAACCACATAAGGATAGGGCTTCTGGCCACACAAGGACTAGACAACCAACGAGCTCTTGCTGGGATTTGCCACCGATACGACTCCCATACGAGTAAGAACCTCCCCTCTCACTAGGAGCATCAGCGCTTACCCCGAATGGCCACCAGAAAAGGACCCTGACACACAAACACGTACCAGCACACATAAACAAGCACAAAGCACAAAACCACAACAGGGTATTCTCAATTCTCTCAGATCACATTCAGCATGTTCAATACACATCACACATGCAAGCTAGGCACTCCTAACCTATCTTAAGTGATTTGGTATAGCCTAGAAATTCCTCAATTAAATTCGTAACTCAAGCATGCATTATTTATTATGAATGCGCATACAGTTTCACAATCATAGGTACCGAAATCAATTAAGCAAACACTGAGGTCTATGGAGAAACCGAAGAGGCATAGATCCTACCTCTCTTGTCTTTGAACAATAAGTTATTTCCTTTCCTTTATTTAATAATTCTGCACCACCTATAGCATTACAAGGCAAAGCCAAAACCAAACTAAGTATGCATTTCCAATATCCAATTAAATACCCTACTTCCTTACCCATTCCACTCAGTAAACCTATCAGAAACTAGTGATCAGATGCCACAGGTACCTTCCCCTTGGATGTGTGATGTGATAGCCAAGAACTTAAGAAGAAACAACCTGAATTACCATCCCTAATTATCATACAATTTTCGATACTAAGAATAGAGCAATAGGGAAAGTTGCGATTTCATGTTAACAAGTTGTAGGAGTTGTGATCTCATGTTAACAAGAAAGGATTAAGGGTTTATAACATGTATAATCAAAAGAAACAAGATCAGAATCCAATAGGTTAATCAATTGATCAAGATAGACAACAATAGGGCAGTGGGGCAAAGGTAGGGCATACTGATTTCATGTATAGAAAAGATTTAAAGGATGAATTCATGATTTTTCACTATGAATGGATTCTAAACAATCATATGAATAAGGGAAACAACATCAGAGATCAATAAAAGGTAGAATTATATAAATCTTAAAACCTAATTTCGCAGCCGATTTTCAACTTATCTTTTAACAAAGAAATATGCACGTCAAAACAGATGAAAACATATGGTTGGAAAGAGGATGAAGAGAGCTTTCGAACAAGATATTAATTTGAGGAATCGGACAAACGATGAAAGAGTTATGCTACATTGAAGTTCAATAAGATTTTGGCAGTTCTACCAAGATTCGACTTTTTTTTTACAAAGAATTATGAATTTCCAAACAACAAAATAAAATTTTTTGGAAAGAGGATAAAGAAATCTTTCCAACAAGCTATTATTTTCAGGAATCCAACAAACGATGAAAGAGTTACGCTACATTGAAGTTCAAGAAGATTTTGGCAATTCCACCGAGTTTCGACTTATCTTAAGAGAAAGAAATACTAACCTCTTGACAAAAACACCAAAGATGGTTGGAAAAAGGATGAATAGAGCTTTCCAACAAGCTATTATTTATAGGAATCCAAAAAATGATGAAAGAGTTATGCTAGTTTAAAGTTTCAGCGAATTTTGGCAAATATAGGGAGATGTAAGGGTTTAAGGCTATATGAGTTCTATGTATTTTCTATGAATGATTTTTGTGGGGTTGGCTTTCTATTTATAATGGATGGACATGGAATTAAGATTATTACTTTAAAGGCTTTATTAAAGTAAGATAACTACCAGATTTAAATTCTGTAACTATCCCTTTTTAATTTTAGGGATTTTAAATCCTAAGGTGATTATCAACAAATTAAGAACCAAATTAAAGGGAATTAATACCAGAAATAATTACCAAACATTCCTTACCAATTTCGGTCATCACATATCCTTTTCTTTAGGGGCAAAATGATCTTTTCACCTGCACTGACTTCTGGACTTATAGGATTCAAAATTCGAGGTCTCAGAAGCAATCCAATCAGATTTCATGTTTAATAGTAAATGTGCAAGCAATCAGCAAGGAAGGAGGCATGCGAATGTGATGCAATATCGTCTCACCATACAGTCTTGATCTCACACACGAGTACCAAGGAAAAATGATGTACCTAAGCCAGAAAAATGGTAAAAATAATAGGGTGAGATTACAAGAATCTCAGTAGGGTTACAATATCATAAAATTTGCAGAAATCTAAACAAACATCTCCCAAATCACATCATATTCGCCTACACAACTAAAGGAGTATCAATCAATCATCAAGCAATCATAATATGTATAAGGTCAAAAGTCATAGGCTAAGGGTAGACTACAAACACTTCAGGAAACAAAAGTACACAGGTAAGTAATTCATCATTCGATCTCATCAATAAAAAGGTCATCTCCTACCACCTGTGTTGTCCAAGGCTTAGCTGCACAAAGGGTAAATGGTTAACACACAATCTAATCAGCAAGCCTATTCATCTTGCCACACAAGGACAAGGCATCCAAGCTACATAAAAACAAGGGCATCCAAACCACACAAGGATAACGGCATCCAAACCACACAAGGATAACGGCATCCAAACCACACAAGGATAAGGCATCTTGCCAGCACACAGGACAAGGCATCTAGCCACACAAGGACTAGGCATCTAGAGTGTACATGCTGGGGATTTCCACCCATGCAACTACCATACCAATAAGAATCTCTCCTCTCCATAGGAACATCAGTACTTACCCCGAATGACCACTAGTAAAGGATCCTGACACACAATCATTTACAAGCACACACAAGCATGTACAAATCGTAACATCATAACATGTCATACTTAATCATATCACAACACAATCACTAGGTTCAATGCACATAGCACATGCAAATTAGGCACACACAATCTATCTCAATGGTCTGAAATTGCCTAAAGGATCATATCTCAATCCGCAACTCATGCATACACTATACAAGGCATGCATATACAATCATCAAAAAGGACATGAACCGAAAACATCAAACAAAGATGTCTGGAGAAATCAATGAGGTACCTTTCTAGTCTTCTAATAAGTAGCTAATCCTTTGCCTTTATTAAGAGGATACAAACCACCTATATAACTATAAGACACAAAACCATACTAAGCTTACGTATTCAATAATCAAGTAAACATCCTAATTTCTTGCTAATTGCAATCACAAAACCTATTAGAAACCAATGATCAGATGCTGCTGAGACCTCCCCCTTGGATGTGTGATGTGATAGCCAGGAACACAATAAGAATGAACCTAATTTACCATCCCAATTAACCCTGCAAATTTCGGCACTAAGTTACGGTATAAGGGAAATTGCTATTTCATGCATAAGAGGTTTAGGGGTTGCTATTTCATGATAATGAATGAAGGATTAGGTGTTAATTACACATACGATTAAATAAAACAAGATCAGAAACCAACAGACAAGTCAATTGGTATGAATCAACAACAATAGGGTCCTTAAGGCATGCTGATTTCATACTTAAGGAAGATTTAAAGGATGAACTCATGATATTACAACATGAATAGGTGTCAATCAATCATATGAACAAGAAGAACAACAACAGAAACCAATTGAAGGATCAATCAAAGAATTTTTACATCAACATCCTTCAAATTGCGATAAGGAAAAGTATAAAGAAAAAATTAACCTTCTGATGATGAAACTAAGATACGAAGATAGAGGATGGAAAGAGGTTTCCAATAAAATATTATTTATAGAAATCTGATAAAGGGTGAAAGAATTTGACTATGGTGAGTGTTAGGTGAAATTCCGCAACAAAGGTAAGGAGTAGGGTTTACCACGATAAGTTTTTTTATTTTTTGTGTGAGACTTTATGTGTGGCAAACTACTCTATTTATACGGTTTAATGGGATTAATTTTCCAACTTTTAAGGCTAGATATAAGGAGATAATATCTAAGATTTAATTCTGGAATTATCTCTTAAGAATAGATAATGTACCATTAATGATGGAAATGAAATAAGGGAGAAAGGAAATCAGAAATGAACACTGAACCTTCAATACCATTTTCTGCTATGACATATCTATTTATTCAGGGGCAAAATGGTAATTTCAACTGCAATGGCTTCTAGACTTTTAGAACAAAGGATCCTGGTCTCACATCCTCCTCTCTTTATAAAAATTTTGTCATAGAAATTTCAGCACAAATACCTAAGAAAATAGGTAACGAAATTTTGCACACATAAATTTCTTAGTCTCTTAAGACTGTTCCTCAGCTTGGCCATTATGCCGAACAACTTGTACCATAGGCATGCTTAGACTGCGAAGGCATGATGAACTGACCGATCTAGTATCGCAACTAGCTGTATGGGTAGGATAGGTCTTCAGCAACCTCAACTGGTGGTTCTTCAAGCACATGAGTAAGATCCCGAATATACTTTCTCAACATTGAAACGTAAAACATGTTGTGAATTCTTTCCATGTTTGGAGGCAATGCAAGTCGGTATGCAATAAGGTCGATTCTTTGAACAATATCGTACGAACTAATGCAACGAGGTGCTAGCTTACCTCGCTGCTGAAAAAAAAGGACACCTTTCCATGAGATGACTTTCAGGAACACTTTGTCACCCACAGCAAATTTCAGCTCCCTTCGTCGATTATAAACATAGTTTTTCTATCGATCTTGCACTGTCTTCAGCCTTTATTAAATCAGATTAAGGTAATCTGTTGCTTGATCAATTAATTCTAGATTATCTATGCTTCTCTAACCTACTTCATCCCAGCAAATAGGAGTTCTGCAACATCTCCCATACAATGCTTCATAAGGAGCCATTCCGATGCTTATATGAAAACTATTGCTGTAAACGAATTTTGCCAATGCTAGACATTGATCCCAACTGATATTTTAATTCATTACGCACGCACACAACATATCTTCAAGCATCTGAATCGTTCTTCCAGATTGACCATCGGTCGGGCATGAAATGCTGTACTGAAATTCAGTCTCGAACCTAGCTCATTCTGGAATTTCTCCCAAAATTGTGAAGTGAAACAGGGGTCACGATCTAAAATAATGGAAACTGGCACTCTGTGTAGACGAACAATCTCGTCCAAATAATGAACATCCAATTTCTCAGGGGTGTTTATCACACAAACAAGTAGGAAGTGTGCAGATTTCGTCAATCAATCCACAATCACCCAAATGGCATCGAATCAACGCTGAGATTTGGGCAAACTGGTCACAAAGTCCATCTTGACACGCTCCCACTTCTATTTTGGAATCGGAAGTGACTGAAGTAAACTGGTAGGTCTTTGATGCTCGATCATCACTTGTTGACAAACAAGGCATCGAACAACGAAATCAGCAATATGGCGCTTCATATTCGGTCACCAATATTGTTCCTTCAAATCTCAGTACATCTTAGGGCTACCAAGATGAATAACAAACTTCAAACTATGCATTTCAGAAAAAATCAGATTGCGAACATCAGCATCTTGAGGCACACATTGGCATGTATTGCACACCTATATATGTTAAAATCGATGGAGAGGAAGAATGGGTCTTCTAGTTTAAGGCATCAGCAACAACATTTGCTTTTCTGGGATGATACTCAATGATCAAATCGTAGTCTTTAATAAGCTTCACCCATCTTTGTTATCTCATATTCAACTCCTTTTGCGT
The DNA here is from genome assembly GCA_019739055.1 of Passiflora organensis. Lineage (NCBI taxonomy): Eukaryota > Viridiplantae > Streptophyta > Magnoliopsida > Malpighiales > Passifloraceae > Passiflora > Passiflora organensis. Next base: position 2,448,615 of record JAEPBF010000223.1, on the reverse strand, counting down.
ATGGAGATACTTCAGACTTTTATGGTCAGTGAATATTTTGTACATCTTGCCGTATAATTAGTGACATAATATCTTCAATTCAAATACCACGGCTGCAAGCTCCAAATTGTACATAGGATAGTTGTTTTCATATGGATGTAACTGTTGAGAAGCATAGGCAATGTGTTTCCCATCTTGCATCAACACACATCCCATTCTGGATTTTGATGCATCGCTGTAAACCACATACTTCTTTCCACTGATTGGTATGGTGAGAACAGGTGTGGTCAACATTCTGTTCTTTAATTCTTCAAAAATTCGCTGGCATTTCTCATTCCACACGAATGACTCTCCTTTTCGTGTCAATTTCGTCAAAGGTCAAGCAAGCAATGAAAAATTCTTCATGAAGTGACGGTAGTATCCAGTTAAGCCAAGGAAACTACGAACTTTAAATATAGTATGCGGGGATTCCCATGCAACAACAGTTTTAATCTTATTTAGATCGAAAAGAAACAATGTGGCCAAGGAAACCGAGTTCGCATAACCAGAATTTTCATTTGGAGTACATCACGAACAGGTGTTGATCCCTCAGAATTTTCAGCACGATCCGCAAGTGTTCAGGATGCTCCTCTTTCGATTTTGAGTATATCAGAATGTTGTCGATGACGACTATCACAAATCTATCTAGGAACTCTCGGAACACATGATTCTTCAGGTCCATGAACACTGCTGGTGCATTGGTCAAACCGAATGTCATAACCAAGAATTCATAGTGGTCGTATCGCGATCTGAATGTAGTCTTCGGAATATCAGCTTCATGAACACGCAACTGATAGTATCCCGATTTGAGATCAATTTTGGAAAACACAGCTGCACCTTGGGGCTCGTCGAACAAGTCGTCGATGCGAGGTAGAGGATACTAGTTCTTCATGGTTACATGGTTCAGCTACCGATAGTTGACTCACAATCACAATGAACCATCTTTCTTTTTCACAAACAAGATAGGTGCTCCCCAAGGCGATATATTGGGTTAGATTAAACCACAATCCAGCAAATCTTCCAATTATGTGTTCAATTCTTCAATTTCCACTGGAGCTATACAATAAGGAGGAATGGAAATCAGAGTCATACCCGACACTAGTTTAATATCGAATTCAACTTCTCTTGCTAGCGGCAAACCGGCTATATCTTCTAGAAACACATTTGGAAAATCACGTACCACTGGAACAGAATCCTGATCCGAGGACTCTTTGGAAATGTCATGTACATACGCAAGGTATGTAGTACATCCTTTGCTGATCAATTATTTCGCATCGAGCTAGGAAATCATACAATTTGGAACAACTCGCCTATCACCTTCAAAACAATATTCAGAACCATCTGGAAGGCTGAACCACATATCCTTGGTGAAACACTCCATTCGGGCTTGATATTTGGCTAGAAAATCCATGCCTAATATCACATCCAGCTCTCGGATGTCCAATGGAATCAGATCAACTTCAACTATACTTGAACCCATACGTACAGCACAACCGATGTAGACTAGATCACAAGTCAGTTTCTCTCCCAAAGGGGTTGAAACCACAATAGGAGGAGTCAGGGGAGACAGAGGTCGATCTGAGCTAAGTGCTATCCTTGGACTCATAAATGATTTATTTGCTTCGAGATCTAATAACACTCTAGCATTTTGAGAAAAGACCGAAATAGTACCTGCCACCACATTTGGGCTTGCTTTGGTATTAGTCAAAGTGAATAAGCTCATTGGTCTGGGCTGCGCCTCAGTCGTAGATCCACTAGGTGGTCTTCCAAGTGTGCGTGCTGGTGGTTTAGTGGGATTGGCATAACCACCTCGGCTTGCATTCAGTACGCCTATGATACGCTTTGGTTTAGGACACTCACTCTGATTATGGTCCATTTCGCCATAGTTGTAGCATCGATGTGGCTATGAACTGCACCTAGATCCATTGGGATTAGGACCAGAAAAATTCTTCTTTAAGTTACCTCCATTACCATTATTCTGGACCTCAAAGGATAGGGTCTTGTGCGCTGATTGAACTTGGAATCACACCTGAAATTGTGGGAGGTTTCTTTCTTTGCACGATCTTCTCGGCTTCAGTGGCAGCAACGATTAATTTCTAGCACATCACCTAAATGGTATTGAATCCTCGTTAAATCTAGGAAAACTGGTCACAAAGTCCATCGTGATACTCCATTTCTATTCTGGAATCGTATGTGACCGAAGTAAACCAATGGGTCTCTGATGCTTGATCTTCACTTGCTAACATACAAGGCATCGCGCAACGAACTCAACAATGTGACGCTTCATATTCGGCCACCAAAATTGCTCTTTCAAATCTCTGTATTGGTACTGCCAAGATGAATCATAAACTTTGAACTGTGAGCCATGGACAAAATCAGATTGCAAACATCAGCATCTTGTGGCACACATACCTCGGATTCTGAAATCATGAACCACAATAGCAGCATCATCAGCTAATTGCTGCTGAATTTCAGCCACTATTGGGTCTTCAGATTGCTGATTTCGATTCTCTTCCAACAAATTAGGTTTGACTTCAATTTGGGCCAACAATAAACCAGAAAAATCACTCCCAAGACACACACGTGTAGCCCTCAAATCCAGCAACAAAGGCTTGTAGTGTGCACGCACATAGGCCAGAATAGAAGAAGAAGAAGAATGGGTCTTTCGGCTTAAGGCATCAGCAACAACATTTGCTTTTCCAGAATGATACTCGATGATCAAATTATAATCTTTAATCAGCTTCACCAATCTTCGTTGTCTCATATTCAACTCCTTCTGCGTAACAAAATACTTGAAGCTTTTGTGATTGGTGAAGATTCTATATATCTCATCTTATAGGTAGTGGCGCTATATCTTCAAAGAAAATACTACAGCTGCAAGCTCTAAATCATGCGTAGGATAGTTGCTCTCATGTTGACACAACTGTTTGGAATCGTAGGCAATGACTTTCCCATCTTGCATCAGCACACATCCAACGCCAGATTTTGTCGCATTGCTGTAAACCATATATTATTTTCCGCTGACCGGCAAAGGATAGATATGGTCACCAAACTGGTCTCAATTCTTCAAAACTTTGCTGGCATTTCTTGGTCCACACAAACGGCTCTCTTTTGCTCATCAATTTTGTCAAAGGTTTAGTTAGCGATGAGAAATTCTCTACAAAGCGACGATAGTATCCAGCTAAGCCAAGAAAATTGCGAAATTCAAACACAGTCCTTGGGGGGTGCCCAAGCAACAATAGCTTCAATCTTCTTTAGATTAACAAGGATGCCACGGGCAAAAACAACGTGGCCAAGGAAACCAACCTCGCATAACAAGAATTCTTATTTAGAGTACTTTGCAAATAGCTGTCGATCTCTCAGAATTTTCAGCACAATCCGCAAGTGTTTCGGCATGTTTCTTTCGATTTTGAGTAAATCAGAATGTCATTGATGAAGACTATCACGTATCTGTTCAGAAACTCTCGGAATACTATACTCATCAAGTCCATGAACAAAGCTGGAGCATTGGCCAAACCGAATGGCATAACCAGAAATTCATAGTGCCCATATCGCAATCTGAATACAGTCTTCGGAACATCAGCTTCACTAACACCCAACTGATGGTATCCCGATCTGAGGTCAATCTTGGAAAACATTGCTGAACCTTGGAGCTGGTCAAACAAGTCATCAATTGGCGGCAGATGATACTTGTTCTTCATGGTCACTTGATTCAGCTACTGCTAGTCGATGCACAATCGCAGCACACCATCTTTCTTCTTCACGAAGAAGACAAGTGCTCCCTAAGTTGACACATCGGGTCGAATAAAACCAGAATCCAGCAAATCTTCCAATTGCATCTTCAATTCCTTCATTTCCGCAGGAGCCATACGATAAGGAAGAATGAAAATTGGATTCGTACCCAGCACTAACTCAATTCCGAATTCAACTTCTCTTGCTGGCGGCAAACCAGCTATGTCCTCTAGAAACACATTCGGGAACTCACGAACCATAAGAACAGAATTCAGATCTGAAGACTCTTTGGAAATATCATGCACATACGTGAGGTATGCAGTACATCTCTTGCTGATCAATCACCTTGCATGAAGTCAAGAAATCATGCAAGTTGGAACAACTCACCTATCATCTTCAAAATAGAATTCAGAACCATCTAGAAGGCTGAACAACACATGCTTGATGAAACACTCCATTTAGGTTTTATATTTGGCCAGAAAATCCATGCCTATGATCATATCCAGGTCTCAGATGTCCAATGGAATCAGGTCTACTTCAAGCACAAGAGAACCTATACGTGTAGCACAACCGATGTAGACTAGATCACAAGTTAATTGCTCTCCCAAAGGGGTCAAAACTGCAATAGGAGGACATAGCGGAGACAGAGGTCAATCTGAGCTAAGTGCTATCCTTGGACTTACAAATGATCTATTCACTTCGGGATCTAATAACACTTTAGCATTTTCAGAAAAGACTAAGTAGTACTTGTCACCGCATCTGGGCTTGCTTCGGTATCAGTCAAAGTGGACAATCTCGTGGGCCAGTGTTGTGCCTCATTTGTAGATTCGCTTAGGTAGTCCTCTAAGTGCATGTGCTGGTAGTTTAGTGGGATTGGCATACCCACCTTGGTTTGCGTTTGGTGCGCCTGTAATACGCCTTGGTTTAGAGCACCTCCTCTGAATATGGCCCATTACTCCACAATTATAGCATCGTTATTGTTGTGAACTCCATGTGGATCTATTAGAATTAGGAAATGAACTAGAGAAATTCTTTGTGTAGTTTACCTCCATTGCCATTGTTCCTCGGAGGATAGGACCTCAAAGGATAAGGTCCCGTATAACGGTTGAATTTGAAACCACCTCGGAATGAACCACCATTGCTTGATGTAGACGGTTTCTTGCTTTTCACAATCTTCTCAGCTTCGGTGGCAGCAATGATCAACTCTTGTAAATTCTACATAAAAGTTGTGCCCATAATGGTTTTGAGCACGGTACTCAGCCCATCTTGGAATCGCCTTGCAAGTTAACAAGGTGTGTGATTCTCTTATGGTGCAAAACGGGACAGTTCCCTTAATTCTTTTACATACTCCAGCACTGAACGGGTACCTTGTTCAAGTTTATAGAAAGCTTGTCGTTGCTCACTCTTATGGAACCGGGTGTAGAATCTTTCAATAAATTCATGCAGGAACTCTTCCCAAGAAGGTAGACAATCTCCGAATCATAAACTCACAGTTGTCCGCCATGTGAGGGCTTCTCTCTCAAGTAGGATAGTGATAATGGAAACCTTATTGTTATCAGAGATACACAGTATATGGTATCAATCCACTCACGAGTTGCAGCGGCACCTGCTGAACCGCTGAAATCCATGCATCCCAGTTGATGGGCTTTCTTCAGCAACTTTGTAATGACAACCGAAAATCTCGGCTTCTTTAGGATAAGTTGACTGGACAGGTTTAAGTGGAGGTATAGGATCTTCCACAGGGGGTGAGGGTGCAGGAACATTCTGAAATTGGGCTTCCATTCGCCACAATTCCTTGCAGCACATTTAGTATCTGCGCCATTACGGGATTCATGGCTGGTGTTGCTGGTGCTTCAGGTAGTTCAACTTGATTTTCGGGCAAAGCTTTCCCTCTTTGCTCATCCTATGCAATCCGCTCATTCTGCTTATTCAGTTTCTATTCAGCTTAGGTTTCATTCCAACCCCAACGAGCCCTAGGAACACTCCGCCTTGCCATACTAAACAAACACACAAAGTCACCCAATACATACCCCAAATATGAAACTAAGGAAAGAAATGATACCTGGTGGAGAGGTGTACACCGCATGATATGCATAGGCTGAAACAAATCACAAGAGATGCATACAAGTACATACAAGTCTCGGCATACACACAAGGTACACAAAGGCATTCGGCAAACACATAATATTACAGCAAATCATTCTCAGCATAAGCATAAAAAACACTTCAACCATTCAGCAACATACATAGCATATAACAGAGAATTACAGCAAACACTTCAGAAAACATTCAGGTATACAACATATAATCGCATGTAAGAACACACAAAAACACAGATCAAATCACACAATCAATCATGGCATTTAATCACTACAAACCAAGCGTTTTAACTTCTACACTCTCAGCATTAGCATCTAAAGATGTGGGTGTGTGCGGATGTATATTCCTACAAGCACTAAACCAGAAAATATGTTAGCATACAATCAATCAAATACATGCAATTATATTTCCTAAACCATACTCCGTTACCAAACCTGTAAGGACCCAAACCTAACCTATTAGGACCTTTACCGCTGTGAAACCCAAACAAGCCCTTCTGAGGACCTATTTGAATCCCACAAGGATCAAGTCAAAGTAATTAATAATTTTAAAGTTCATTCTTATGCTTTTTAAGGTTGGAGTATGTTAATATTAGACATACAATCTGGTATCATATGAAGTGAATAAAAATATCAGTGAATATCTTTATAATTAATCAAAGAAACCATAACACACAAGTCCCAATGGAGTTTCAATATCTAGCAAGTAGCCAACAAATACATTTCTGAAATAAGTTGGAATAGAAGGGATCTAAAGAACCACAAAGTAGTCTAAGAAAATTGTATGTTCAGGGATATATACGCAAGCCTTGATCTCACACCTTAGTGCCATGTTTAGGGGTATATCAGTAAATAAGTAAATATACAAATGTGATGCAATATCGTCTCACCGTGTAGCCTTGATATCACACCATAGTACTACTGGAAAAAAATATACCTATGCCTAAAAAAAAGGGAAAAAAAACAACAAGGTGAGATTACAAGAATCTCAGTAGGGTCACAACATCATAAGATCTTCAGAAACCTAAACAAACATCTTTCAATCAACAATAAATCCTCTTATACTACTAAAGAGATATCAAACAAACATCAATCATGCACACTAAGGGTAGAGTCGAAAGTAACAAGGCTTCGGATGGACTAAGAACACTTCTGAAACTAGAAGTACAAAGGTAGGTAATTCATCATCTGATTTGTACAATTGAAAAGCTATCCCCTTTCACCTGTGTTGTCCCAGGCTTAGCTGTACAAAGAGTAAATGGTTAGCAAAAAATCTAATCAGCAAGCCTATCCATCTTGCCATACAAGGACAAGGCATCCAAGCCACATGAGGACAAAGCATTCAAGCCACACAAGGACAAGGGCATCCAAGCCACGCAAGGACAAGGGCATCAAAACCACACAAAGATATGGGCATATTGCCACACAAGGACAAGACAACCAGCCATGCTAGGACTAGGCTTTTAGCCACATAAGGACTACGCTTCTAGCCACACAAGGACTACGCTTCTAGCCACACAAGGACTACGCTTCTAGCCACACAAGGACTACGCTTCTAGCCACACAAGGACTACGCTTCTAGCCACACAATGACTAGGCATCCAGCAAGGTCTTGCTAGGGATTTTGTAACGACCCCAAATCCTAACCTATTATTAATTGCTTCGATTAGAGCCATTACCGCCGTGAAACTCAAACAAGCCCAAGAACCAGCACATATCTGAATTCCACAAGGCTTACTTATCAAATTATCGAATTTTAGCATTCCACAAGGCTTACATATCATATACAATTTGGGCACTCAAAACCTAACTCAAGGGTTCGGTATAGCCTATAGGATTCATATCTCAATCCGCAATTCTTGCACATATCCTACAATCAATTCGAATACAATAATAACAAGGGCATGCATCGAAAATAACAAACAAACAACAGGGATCTTTGGAGAGACCGATGAGGTATAGATCCTACCTCTCTTGTCTCTGAACAAGAAGCAATTCCTTTGCCTTTATTTAATAATTCTGAACCACCTATAGTATCATAAGGCAAAGACAAAAGCAAACTAAGCATGCATACTCAATAAGCAATTGAATACCCTATTTCCTTACCAATTTTACTCGCCAAACCTATCAGAAACCAGTGGTCAGATTCTGCAGGTGCCACCCGTTTTGATGTGTGATGTGATAGCCAAGAAGTTAACAAGATTCAACCTGAATTACCACCCAATTTAACTATGTATATTTCGACACTATGCATAGGATACAAGATAGTTTGCGATTTCATGTTATAGCATGGTATAAAGGTTGCGATTTCTTGCTAACAAAGAGGGATTAAGTGTTTATGTAGCCGACGCCACAGACACGCTTGTTCACACTAGTAGATGCAGGGGCATGCGCTAGTCTAGACGTCGTGACAGGTATTATTTCTATATTTTCTTATTCTGCTAGAGTCCTGTTAGACCTTGGGGCAAATAGGTCATTTATTGGTCTTAGAATGGCAGGGAGTACAGAGAGAGTATTGTCACCCTTAAAATTGCCCATAGTTGTGTTGACCTTGGTGAGCAGATTACTTGCAGTAGTGTTTTCTTAGGTTGTGTGTTGACGACAGTGGATACAGTGCAGATTGAGATGGATTTGATACCATTAGATATCAGAGATTTTGATGTGATTGTTGGTATAGACTGTTAATGTAGATACAGAGCCCGCATGGAGTGTTTCATGAAGAGGGTATGGTTTAGTCTTCCAGATGGGACAAAGTATTATTTTGAAGGAGTCAAACGGGTAATACCGACTTGTGTGATCTCTTAGATGAGTTCCAGACAGTTGATTCACAAGGGTTGCATAGCTTTTCTTGCTCATGTTAGTGATGTATCTCTAGAGTTGAGTAGTGTGCCAGTTGTCAGAGAGTATACAAATGTGTTTCCTGAGGATGTGACACGGTTACCTCTAGTTCGAGAGATCGAGTTAATGCCAGGGACATCACTGATTTCTATTCTGCCATATTTGATGGCACCAATTGAGTTGATAGAGCTGAAGACTCAGTTGGAGGATCTTGTGGGTCGAAACTTCATCAGATCGAGTGTTTCTCCGTGGGGTGCGCCTATTCTTTTCGTAAAAAAGGACGGTACCCTTCGGCTTTGCATTGACTATAGCCAGCTGAATCGGGCCACAGTGAGGAACCGGTATTTGTTGCCGAGGATAGATGACTTGTTTGATCAGTTGCAGGGTGCTTCAGTATTCTTAAAGATAGACTTGAGATCAGGATACCATCAGTTGAGATTTTGGGAATCCGACATCCCAAATCCGATATTCAGATCGAGGTATGGACACTATGAGTTCATTGTTATGCCATTCGGGTTGGCGAACGCACCTGCAGTGTTCATGGACCTTATGAACAGGGTGTTCCGAGAGTTTTTAGATCGATTTTTCATTGTCTTCATTGATGACATATTGGTGTATTCAAGGACCCATGAGGAGCACGAGATGCACTTGAGTAAAGTTTTAGACATACTTAGAGCTCGACAGCTTTATGCCATGTTCTCAAAGTGTGAGTTTTGGTTGAGTGAGGTCAGCTTCTTGGGGCATGTTGTGTCAGCTAGTGGAGTATTGGTAAACTCCAAAAAGATAGAGGCTATTGTTTCCTGGGAACCGCCTCGTAGTGTGATAGAGGTGCGTAGCTTTTTGGGCTTGGCAGGTTACTACAGACGGTTTGTGGAGGGCCTTCTCGATTTTAGCAACACTTTTGACCCGTTTGGCTCGCAAGGGTGTTCTATTTGTTTGGATCGAGAAGCGTGAGCAGAGTTTCAGTGAGCTGAAGACCAGATTGGTTTTAGCTTGAGTGTTGACTTTACCAGTTACTGGTAGAGGCTATGTTGTTTTCAGTGATGCCTCGAGACTTGGATTGGGATGTGTGTTGATGCAGGATGAGAAGGTAGTTGCCTATGCTTGTAGATAGTTGATGCCGTACGAGGGCAACTATCAGACCCATGACCTTGAGCTTGCAGCAGTGGTCTTGGTTTGAAAATTTGGCGTCATTACCTGTATGGTGAGATGTGTTATGTTTACACAAATCACAAGAGTCTTAAGTACCTTCTCACCCAAAAGGGGTTGAACTTGAGACAGAGGTGTTGGCTTGAGTTGATCAAGGACTATGACTTGATCATTGACTACCATTTGGTTAAAGCCAACGTAGTTGCAGATGCTTTGAGTAGGAAGACTTCTTCTTCCTTGGCTTATATGAGAGCTGAGTATATTATGCCCTTGCTAATGAGTTTGAGAGAGTCTAGAGTTCAGCTGGATTGTGATGAGACTGGAGCACTAGTTGCTCAGTTGGTAGTGAGACAGACATTGATTGATGAGATTCGAGTCGGTCAGTTTGAGGATCCAGCTTTGTTTAGGGTGAGATAGAGTTTGGACAACAGTGACAGCGCTGAGAATTCAGTCAGTGAGTACAGAGTTAGAGATAACGGTATTCTGACTTTCCGAGGTCGTATGTGTGTACCACATGACGAGGAGTTGATACATCAAATTATGACAGAGGCTCACAGTTCAGGGATGTATAGAGATTTGAGACAGTTTTATTGGTGGTCAGGCACGAAAAGGCACATAGCAGAGTTTGTTGCTCTATGTTTAGTTTGTCAGCAGGTGAAGGTCGAGCATCAGAGACCAGCAGGCATGTTACAACCGCTTCCCATTCCAGAGTGGAAGTGGGAGCATATCACCATGGACTTTGTGGTTGGTTTTCCACGTGTGCAGCCAGGATATAATGCCATATGGGTGATAGTGGACAGACTCACCAATTCTGCGCACTTCCTCCCCATCAGAGTGACAAGTACACCAGATAGGCTAGCAACGAGGTACATGGATGAGATTGTCAGATTGCATGGTGTGCAAGTGACTATAGTGTTAGATTGGGATCTGAGGTTCAATTCTCGATTTTGAGAGAAATTTCACTGAGCATTGGGTACAGAGCTAAAGTTCAGTACAGCCTTCCATCCATAGACAGATGGTCAGTCAGAGCTTGTGTGTTGGACAGGGCAAACCACTTGGGATCAATGCTTACCCTTAGTGGAGTTTGCCTACAACAACAACTTTTAGAGGAGTATTGGTGTGGCACCATACAAGGTACTATATGGATGCAGGTGTTGTACTTTATTGTGTTGGGATGAGGTTAGTGAGAGGTGTCTTGGCAGTCTAGAGTTAGTAGACCCTGCTCAACAGGTTGCTTTGATTAGAGAGCGGTTCAGAGCAGCTTAGAGCTGACAGAAGAGTTATACAGATCACCATAGGCGAGACTTGGAGTTTGCAGTGGATGATAAGGTATTCTTGAAAGTCATGTCCTGGAAGGGAATGATCAGACTTCAGCAGCGGGGAAAACTAGCTCCGAGGTATATTGGTCCCTATCGTATTATTGACAGAGTTGGCTCAGTGGCATACAGATTGGACTTACCACTAGAGTTAGAGAGGATCTACAACGTCTTCCATGTGTCCATGTTGAGGAAGTACGTGCCGGATCCATCTCATATCTTGGAGACACCATGAATCAAGATTGCCAGTGATTTGTCTTATTCGACTCAGCCAGTGACCATAATGGATAGAGCAGTGAGACAGTTGCGCAGCCGCAGTGTGCCTATGATTTATGTTTTTTGGCGTAGTGACCGTATGGAGGAACGGGCTTGAGAGCCATAGCAGTTGATGAGACAGCAGTATTCGTATTTGTTTGAGGATTCCAGTAAGTGAATTTTGGGGATGAAATTCCTATAAAGAGGGGAGGATATGAGACCCCATCCATATGGGAGTCTAGTTAGCACTCGGATTCAGTTAGATTTTTCGGATTGGTCAATTTGAGTGAGTTAACCTTTTGATTGAGTGACCTGGACATAGTCATAGAGCTTAGGTGTCGAGTTTAGGTTGTCTAGAACATCACGTCATTGGTAGTGTGTCGATAATTTATACGACGTGTCATTTTGAAGTTTTAGTGTGCAATAGAATAGTTAGTCGATTGCTGTGTTGTTCGAGGCTTTAGTCTAGTGGATATACCAATTTCTACTCCTTTGACCAGAGTAAGAGTTTTAAAGGCCCGTTTTGAGTGGCCGGAGGCCTTTGAGCAGACTTACCTTTTGTGGGCCCGATTTCTGTTTTTTGAGCTAAATTACTTTTTAAAGGCTTAAGTTTCATATTTTGAGCTTTTAAATTTTATTTTGGCCCACTTGGGGGCTATATGGGTCATGCTATATTTATTTCAGATTTAAAGAATTTTTTTTCAAAAAAAAAAGAAAAGAAGAAAGAATTCAAAAAGTGAAAAAATCCCTGCTTAACTAGCTCACTCACGTGAGAACCAGCCCTCTTTTCCTCCGCCTTTCTTCCTTCTTCTCTCAAGAGCAATAAGGTAAGTTTTTCTTTCTTATTTTTTTCTCTCAATTTCAATTCCCTTCACCAAGTGATTTCTTTTCAAAATTAGCAATTGGGACTTGTTCCAAATCATAATCCTAACTCCTCTCTATAGATTTTCACTGATATTTTGGTTGATTGTGGAGATTTTATTTGAATTTGGGTATTTTAAGCGAAATTCAAATTTTGAGGTAAATGCTTTATTTCTTCCAATTTCTTTCCAAATTTTTTGTTGTTTAGCATGCTTATATGTTTCCTGTGATGGTCTGATGCTTTATGTTGCATGAAAACAACAATTAATCCATGGATGATTATTTAGATTTTTTTTATGGCAATTTTAGTAATTTTTAGAAATTTGTGTTTTTGTTGAATTGGTTGAAATTGGTTGATTCCATTGCTTGAGTTAGGTTGTTTGTGTGTTGTAGAGAAGGTTTATGGATTGAGGAAACCAATTTTGATGTTGGTTGAGCTTGGCATTGAAATTTGAGCTTAGGAAGGCTTGGTATGAAGGGGTTGGTTCTTCTTCTTAAGGGATTGAGTGGTTTATGTTTCTAGAGGTTGTATTGAGTGAATTGAGACTTAGAGTGAGTGTTCAGGGGGTCTTTTAGGTTGTTTTTAATTCTAGTTATTTTCAAGTATATTATTTTTGGCTTTATTCTTAGTGTGATTTTGTGTGCATGGTTGTTTAGGTGGTGCTTCAGCTGTCGATAAGGGCAAAGGTATTGCCATTGAATTGTCAGCATGTCAAGAGGTGGGAGACTATTTCATTTACATGCACAGAATTATTTTGTTTGATTAATTAAAATTGGATAAATACTTGTTTTTGAATGGTAGCAATATGTGCATTGATGAATGACATGACATGTTCGGTTCATTATGTGTGTGACATATTTATGTTGCATAAATCCTTTATTTAGGACTTATATGCATGCTTGTAATGTGACTGAAATGTATTGTGAGAATAATTATATATATTGATTTCTTGAGTTGTGTTGGCTCTTAGGGAGCTTTTGAATTGATTTTAAGTACACTACATTTTTATTTAAACTATAACATGATTTGGAACTTGTTCTACACTTTTGCAAAGAATATGTATATATATATAATTTCTAGGTGTGACTTAGAATTGACGAACTGCGCTTGGCCAATGCGAAGGTAAATGGATGGATTATGTATGCCTTGTGTGAGTATGTGATATGATAGGCTACATAAGCCTTCCGGCTTTTTGAGTTGTGTGTGAGTTGGAAATCGTGTGATAGTGTGATTTCTCCACTTTTCCCAAGGATGACACTGGTGGTAGAGGACTTATACTTATTTTGAAAATGTGCATTAAATTAACCACCAGTGAGCTTCTAGTTTCCCTTTAAGTGGGGTTATCAGTGAAGCGATTTTAGAGGTTTACCCGATATTTTTTAGCATAGTAGCCCACGAGAATGAGATTTTGGATTTGTATACTAATTGGGCATGAGACTGAGATACACGTGTATATTATCAAACTCATGCATGTGCAATTGATCATATTTACATGTGAGGTTGATTGCATGATTAGCATCATGGCCTTACTGTGATTTTATTATAAATGTTTAAACTTGTTTTCATATTTGTCTCTATTCCACCAGAATTGTTTATGACGCTGTGACTCTAACTGAGGTCCTCGAGATCTCACCCCCCTCTTACTGCGGTTTTTCAAGACTAGGTCGAGAGCTTGTGTAGCTGACTTCCTTTTGAGGTCGAGATTTCTAGTTTGTCATAGGGCTGGAGTACTGCTTATGACACGTTTGAAAACTCGACACTTTCTTTTGTTTTTTGGATTTTGTTATGCTTGCTTATCTTTGTGTGCATGCTTGCTCATTGACATTGTCACCCCCTAGTAAGAGCTTAGGTTGGTATATGTTTTTTGATGTGGATGTATGCTTTAGAGCTTATGATATATGAGATGAGTATGATGCCTTGGGCTTGATTTGATTGGACTTATTTTGATGAAGTATGTTTGGTGCCGTGTGGCCTATTGTGTGTTAGATTAAGACTTCCGCTGTATGTGATTATACTCCATGATTTTTTATATTGTGTCAAAAAATTTTATTTAAATACATGCTCTTTTTTAAAGAAAATGAAAAGTTTCAAATTTATATATATTTTTATATATATTGCAAATTTTTTTTGAGAGTAAGCCTTTGTTGGTTTCAATTGGGCCATGAGTTTGGCCAATTGGGACTGCACGACGGTGAGGAGCCCAATTACCGAGTTCGGGTCCTCACTCTCAAGCCCGTGTGTTCAGTTGTTGTAAACCTCTTGGGCTGGTTTCTATACTAAGTTATATATCCCATGTATTGTATTGTTGTTCTGAGCTATATATGTGCACTTTAGTGGCATCGGATATCACTTGTTTCAAAAGTTAATTATTTTATAATTCACTTAGTGGCATCGGATATCACTTGTTTTAAAAGTTAACTATTTTATAATTCTGTTTGTATATGCCTCTGTTCCACCGTTAGAATTTATGATGCTGTGACTTTTACTGAGGTCCTTGTGATCTCATCCCGTTGTTGTTTTTCCTTTTCAGATATAGTTTGAGAGCATAGCTGTATCGCTCTAAGGCTGAGTACTCGGACACCTTAGGAGCTGGACTATTGTATCTGCACAGCATTATATGGTTTTACTAGCACTTTATTTATTTTAAGACTCATGTTATTTTGGAATTCAGACTCATTTTACATTACTGAATATGCACTATATGTTGGGTCTTATATTTGAGTTTCTAGTTGTGGGCCTAAAGCCCGGTTTTTAGTTTTAGGGCTTGTGAGTTATGGATCCATTTGTGTGTTGGGTTCCATTTAATAATAAAATCTTTCGCTGTGTTTTTGGTTTACTCCGGTTACTGTTTATCATGCCAGGTGTTCTTTTCTTATTTTTCATGCTCCTTTTTAACAAAATTTAATGTAACTAACCTGGGAAACATGTTTGCAAAGTCGTAAAGCCTTGTGAGCTTTGGATTGGTCAATGTGTTGGGCTAATTTGGATTTCATAAAGATAAAGGTCCTGGTTTTCGGAAGAAGGTCCTTATAGAGATTGTGTTATCTATATGCTTTAGTTTGATGTTATTGAGTTGATTTAAGACATATTCGATGTGAAGTATATAATTTAATCATATTTAAGTGAATAAGAGACTACTCAAAATTATTAATATGCTGAACTAGTTGACACAGAGTTGTTAATAAGATTAGAGACGGGATTTGTTTGGAGTGTTTTGGACTCAAAAATTTTCTGTGAGGACCCGTTCTCAGTAAATGGGACCCTCACCGCTGTGTAGTCCTGATCGACTTAACATGTGGATCAATTGAAACCATACAAGACTAACACTATCTAAAATCCCAAAAATATATATAGATTTGAATCTTTCCTTTAAAAAGGAGCATGGCACGTAAAAAAATACACCTGGCATAAAATGAAAAACAGAATATGCACACACATTCAGCGAAAGACTTTAAATAACACACAACAGGCTACACGACTCCAAACATGCAACACAAGAGTCCATACTCATAAGTCCATAAGGTAAGAAAAATTCGAAAGGAACAAAACTCGTTTCATTATGAAAATACGAGTCATATATGAATAATAAAAGTCAGCTCGAAAACAAGCATATATATCGTCAAGTATAAAAATATTAAAATCATAATCATTGCCGAGTTTCCAAGACGTGCAAGTGCGATAGTCCAACCCTAAGGCCAACACCGGGAATACTCGACCTCAAGGACCATCGGTTACAATGAACGAACTAGTCCTGAAAAGATCGACAAGAGGGGGTGAGATCAAAAGACCTCAGTGGGAGTTACAGCATCATAAGCACATCTTGTGAAATAGACGCATATGGAAACCAAGCATAAAACAACTACATTTAAACATCAATTTCATCCATGTGTATAAGCCATGCACTCAAGTGTTTCACAAGTAAGTATACACAATTAATGTTTTGTTAAACACTATACAAGATATAGCATCCTAATAGGTTTCATAATCTCAATACATCACATCATCACGCGGGCTACTACACCCTATAACCTATCGGGGTGGATTACAAAGCATTTTTGTAATCCCTCGAGCTAAAGGAAATCAAAAGCCAACTAGCCTTTAATTTTTTTGTTTCAAAATTCATATATGTCCCATACTGCCAATGTTATCCACAACTGAGTGAAGAAATCACACAATCACATTCAATTACAATCTATATATATATAACACATAGCCTGCTAGGACACAACCCACATCAGGCATAACACATAGTCCATCCATACAACACCTATCAGTCAGCAATATTTCCCTCAACCTGGGATTTAACATACTTACCATGTTTGACCAAACAATATTCGTCAATTCCAATTGTTCCAAGAACGTACATAGATAATTTTCACATAGGAAACCCATATTGCATGTAATGCAAATAATCACCATGAAGGGCACTCATGTGGGTTCGATTTGGGTATAATTCGATGTTTGATAGGGGTTGAATTGGTTTAGAGTAGGTTTAGGGGTCCCAAAATGGTGTACACGGGTTGTAGGAAGGGTACGAGGGTCTTCAAAATCGAAATGGGTGGGGGTGATAGAGGAGTACACGACCTGTGTACAAGAGTATTTGGTCATGTATTTTACTGGGGGAGGCCGTGTACAGGTACACAGCCATGTACCCTAACTGGGAAGGCGTACTGGCACAGAGCCATGTACGCTCATGACAGGCCATGTACTATTCTGTCCATAACAACACACGGGGGTGTACCCCCTCCCGAAGGGGTACGTGCCCTGAAACAGATCCAGAACACTCACGAAACTCGTTGGAACCCTCAGCAAACCTTACCATGGTTTATCAGCAACAAAAACACCTCATAGGCCACAAAACACTCAAATCAAATGGCTCCAATATGAACAATCACACGGGTATAAACACAAGTCAAACGAACGGTTTCAAATGTCGGATCACATGCTCACTCATATGCATAAACAAACAACCAACTTGTTTAGGACTTCAAACACGTAGTTTATATATCTAAAACATGGCAAATAATATCATGAATATAAGATGAACGTCAATCACAATATGCGTAAAACCTTCATTCAAAACCGTACATTTACCATATTTTAATTCAAAAGCACAAAACGTTTCCGTGTAAGCAAGTGAAACATAAATTTCCAATTCTTGATGAGCGGAAAACTCAAGAGCAATTTTTTTTCCCTTATCGATCGTACCAGCACTACCTAAACACACAAACTAAACCAAAAGCACATAAACATAAAAAAACAGACAAAATCGACAAAAGACTCAAAATTGAAATCAAACCTTAGAGAACCCATTAACATGCTCAGTAGCACACACCTCATACTAACAACATGCTCACCACTTAGGATTCCAGAAAACCAACAAACGAGTGAAATGCCCAAACCTCGTAAAAGCCTCACACTACTTCGAATCGACACTCAATCCCATCCAGAGACACAATAGGGTTTCTCAAACCACAAATAGACTCCACAACACATAAATTAATTAACCTAAATATCAGAAACACACAGAATCGATAATTCCATTAAATTTACAAAATTTCCAAAATTATCAGAAATGCCATTGACCTAAATATTTGAAAGGTCAAAAACCACCAAAATGACTTAGAAACATAAAAAACAAACTATAAAAACTGAAAATTGACAACAGAAACAGAGGTTTAGGGCGTTTACCATGAAATCTCCAAAAAATGTCCTAATGCAAAAAACAATTAGATTACGGTTCCTCAATCGGTTAATAACAGTGGAAATCAGCCGAAGAATGTTAGAAAAGTGTTTACGGACGAAACCTGGTGGTTTTCATAAAAAAAAAAATCGACTGATTTCGACATGTATTATCGAGAAGAAAATAGGAGAGAGAAAGAAGAGAGAAGCGGAGAGAGAAAGAGGAGAGAAGGGGGAGAGAATAGGCTGCTGGTGCTGATTCTGACATTTAAAAAATTTAAGTGTCGGGTCAGGTTGGTTTTCTTACCAGGGTCTAAAATTTAGAAAAAGGCCCAATCAAAATATTTTAAGAGCTCGATATGCCCCAGTGTGCCAAAATGAGTTGTAAAACCAATAAACATAAAAAATAGGCTAAAATAGTTAATTGTGATAAAAAATAGGTACTCAGGCCCGAAAAATAACTTATGGGCCCAAAATGGATTTTTTGGCCCAAATGTTCCACATACCCAAAACAGACCTAAAATTGGCCAATTTTGATTTTCACTGACTCAAATCTCGACACTCGACCTCGACCACTCGTTAAGACACCTTGATGAATACCTGGACTTTCTATGGCTGTGTCCACCCTAAGGGTCATTTTCGAGTCAATGATCAACTCACTGGTCAAAGGTCAACTTTGGGGTCAAATTGGTCAACCTCGGACACTCTCGCTAAATGGTCTCACTGACTAGGCACCTTGAGGGATGAGGTCTCACATTCTCCTCTCCTTAAAAGAATTTCATCCTTAAAATTCACTTACCTTGTGGCTCAAACAACTGTGGGTACTAATCTCATCAATTGGTCGGTCTCCCAAGTCATCCCGTCATATCTATCAGTGTGCAAAATCACCTTAACCATCGGAAAGCTGCAATGCCAAAGCTGTTTCACCGCACTGTCCACAATTGCAACCGGTTAAGTCGAATACGACAAGTCTTTCAATATCTTCACCGGTGGTGTCTCCAAAATGTGAGAAGGATTCCTAATGTATTTACTTAGCACTAAAACATGGAATACATTATGGATCCTCTTCTATTTCGGTGGCAAATCAAGTTTGTATGCCACTGATCCAATCCACTTTGTGATAATATACAAACTGATATATCTCAGTGCCAACTAGCCATGTTGTTGAAACCTAATCACACCTCTCCAAGGTGCAACCTTAAGGAACACCATGTCTCCAACCTCAAACTCTAGATCTCGCTGGCAGTTATTTGCATAATTCTTCTGTCAGTCCTGAACTGTCCTCAATTGTTGTTTAATCAAAGCCAACTGCTCTTTCACCTACTCAATCATCTTTGGACTATCAAGCTTCCTCGCGTCTACCTCATCCCAACACAAATGTGTACAAAACCAGCTACTATACAAAGCCTGGTATGGTGCCATACTAATGGAAACCTGGAAGATGTTGTTATATACTAACTTAGCTAATGGTAGAAAATGGTCCCAAGTAGATTGACTTTCCAATGCACAAGCATGAAGCATGTCCTATAAAATCTAACCCGTCCTCTCTGATGCTCTATGTTGACCTATTGGAATACCAAACACCTAGCGACAAACTTTGCAATGTAACACTTCATCCTGGATCACCAATACTGCTCTCACGAATTTCAGTACATCTTGGTACTACCGAGGTGAATTAAAAATGTTGAGATATGTGTCTTTGTCAAAATCAGCGGTCTCAACCCCTCATCATTAGGAATGCACACTCGGCTCCAGAAAATCAGAATACCATCATCTCTAACTCGGTACTCACAAACGGTATTGACACCAATGCCATCACCCTCTAACTGCTGTCTCACTCGAACCAACATTGAATCCTCAACCTTCTTGGCCTAAATCTTGTCTAGCAATGATGATTTGACAACCAATTATGCAATAAATGCTTCAAACACATCACTATCAATGCCAAAGAATGTTAGAAAAGTGTTTACGGACGAAACCTGGTGGTTTTCATAAAAAAAAAAATCGACTGATTACGACATGTATTATCGAGAAGAAAATAGGAGAGAGAAAGAAGAGAGAAACGGAGAGAGAAAGAGGAGAGAAGGGGGAGAGAATAGGCTGCTGGTGCTGATTCTGACATTTAAAAAATTTAAGTGTCGGGTCAGGTTGGTTTTCTTACCAGGGTCTAAAATTTCGAAAAAGGCCCAATCAAAATATTTTAAGAGCTCGATATGCCCCAGTGTGCCAAAATGAGTTGTAAAACCAATAAACATAAAAAATAGGCTAAAATAGTTAATTGTGATAAAAAATAGGTACTCAGGCCCGAAAAATAACTTATGGGCCCAAAATGGATTTTTTGGCACAAATGCTCCACATACCCAAAACAGACCCAAAATTGGCCAATTTTGATTTTCACTGACTCAAATCTCGACACTCGACCTCGACCACTCGTTAAGACACCTTGATGAATACCTGGACTTTCTATGGCTGTGTCCACCTTAAGGGTCATTTTCGAGTCAATGATCAACTCACTGATCAAAGGTCAACTTTGGGGTCAAATTGGTCAACCTCGGACACTCTCGCTAAATGGTCTCACTGACTAGGCACCTTGAGGGATGAGGTCTCACATTCTCCTCTCCTTATAAGAATTTCATCCTTAAAATTCACTTACCTTGTGGCTTAAACAACTGTGGGTACTAATCTCATCAATTGGTCGGTCTCCCAAGTCATCCCGTTATATCTATCAGTGTGCCAAATCACCTTAACCATCGGAAAGCTGCAATGCCAAAGCTGTTTCACCGCACTGTCCACAATTGCAACCGGTTAAGTCGAATACGACAAGTCTTTCAATATCTTCACCGGTGGTGTCTCCAAAATGTGAGAAGGATTCCTAATGTATTTACTTAGCACTAAAACATGGAATACATTATGGATCCTCTTCTATTTCGGTGGCAAATCAAGTTTGTATGCCACTGATCCAATCCACTTTGTGATAATATACAAACTGATATATCTCAGTGCCAACTAGCCATGTTGTTGAAACCTAATCACACCTCTCCAAGGTGCAACCTTAAGGAACACCATGTCTCCAACCTCAAACTCTAGATCTCGCTGGCAGTTATTTGCATAATTCTTCTGTCAGTCCTGAACTGTCCTCAATTGTTGTTTAATCAAAGCCAACTGCTCTTTCACCTACTCAATCATCTTTGGACTATCAAGCTTCCTCGCGTCTACCTCATCCCAACACAAATGTGTACAAAACCAGCTACTATACAAAGCCTGGTATGGTGCCATACTAATGGAAACCTGGAAGACGTTGTTATATACTAACTTAGCTAATGGTAGAAAATGGTCCCAAGTAGATTGACTTTCCAATGCACAAGCATGAAGCATGTCCTATAAAATCTAACCCGTCCTCTCTGATGCTCTATGTTGACCTGTTGGAATACCAAACACCTAGTGACAAACTTTGCAATGTAACACTTCATCCTGGATCACCAATACTGCTCTCACGAATTTCAGTACATCTTGGTACTACCGAGGTGAATTAAAAATGTTGAGATATGTGTCTTTGTCAAAATCAGAGGTCTCAACCCCTCATCATTAGGAATGCACACTCGGCTCTGGAAAATCAGAATACCATCATCTCTAACTCGGTACTCACAAACGGTATTGACACCAATGCCATCACCCTCTAACTGCTGTCTCACTCGAACCAACATTGAATCCTCAACCTTCTTGGCCTAAATCTTGTCTAACAATGATGATTTGACAACCAATTATGCAATCAATGCTTCGAACACATCACTATCAAGCTAGACTTTAGATGATATTAAACACATTAGCATCGGCATATATTCGGCTTGGACATAGGCTAAGGAAGATGATGTCTTCCTACTCAATGCATTAAGGACTACGTTCGCCTTACCAGGTGGTAGTCGATCAGATGATCATAATCCTTGATCAACTTAAGCCATTTCCTCTACCTCAAATTGAACTCCTTCTAGGTGAGAAGATACTTGAGACTCTTGTGATCGGTGTAAACTCTACATGTCTCACCATACAAGTAATGCCTCCAAATCTTCAATGCGAACACCATTGCCGCTAACTCTAAGTTGTGAGTCGGGTAGTTACTCTCATGCAGCCTCAACTATCTTGATGCATATGCCACAAGCTTTCCTTCTTACATCAAAACACACCCCAATCCCATCTTCGAAGCATCACTGAATACCACAGACCTTTTGCCACTGACTGGCAAAGTAAGCACTAAAGCTAGCACAAATCTAGACTTCAGCTCCTAAAAGCTCTGCTCACACTTCTTGGTCCACAAAAATGGAACACCTTTGTATGTGAATCGCGTAAAAGGGCCTGCCAACACCAAAAAGTTCACATGAATTGCCTGTTGTAGCCTGCCAAACAGAGGAAACTACAGAGGAAACTACAGATCTCTATGACACTACAGGGCTGCTCCCAAGATACTATCGCCTCTATCTTCTTGAGGTCCACTAGCATTTCTCTAACTGATACAATGTGCCCCAAGAAGTTAACCTCGCTGAGCCAAAACTCGTGCTTAGAAAAACTTGGCATACAACTATTGAGCTTTAAGTATGTCCAACACTATCCTTAGATGCACTGCATGCTCCTCCTCTAATCTCGAGTATATCAAAATGTCATCTATGAAGACAATGAAAAATTGATCCAGGTACTCCTTAAATACCTGGTTCATGAGATCCATGAACACTACTGGAGCATTGGTTAGCCCAAATGGCATAACCAAAAAAACTCGTAGTGGCCATAACGTGACTGAAATGCTGTCTTTGGAATGTCTAACTCTTGGACCCTTAAATGATGGTAATTGGATCTCAAATCAATTTTCAAAAATAATGATGCAGCTTGAAATTGATCAAATAGGTCATCAATCTATGTTAGTGTATATCGGTTCTTCACTGTCACCTGGTTCAACTATTTATAGTCGATACAAAAATAAAGGTTGTCGTCTTTCTTCTTTATAAACAACATTGGTGTGCCCCATGGAGATACACTAGGTATGATGAATCCTCTATCCACCAAATCCTCAAGCTAAGTCTTCAACTCTACTAGTGCCATTCGATATTGGTGGAATCGAGATAGGTGTTGTGCTAGGCAACAACTCAATCTCTCACCATCTGCCATGGTGAACCATACTCTCTTTGTGAAACAGTCCATCCATGCTCTGTATCTGGCCAAACAGTCCATACCTAGTATCATATCCAACTCTCTGATGTCCAACGGAATCAGGTCGGCCTCAGTCTGCACTGAACCCATCCTCAGCAGACAACCCAGATACACTTTGCTACAAGCCAACTGCTTACGTAACAGGGCCAAGACCTCTATGGTGGCTCTAAGGGTGACAACTCTATATCGGTACTCCTAGCTACCCTAGGACCGACAAATGACCTATTCGCTCTGGGATCTAACAAGATTCTAGCACAACACAAGAAAACTAAAACTATACTTGTCATGACGTCTGGACTGGCCATCGCCTTTAGATTGCTTAAGGTGAATGCCTCTGTTGTTGTGATTACTACTACTGCTGGCCTCTGCTATTGTGACTACTACTGCTGCTGGCTTGTAGTCTGAATACCAGATGGCCTGCCCTCCTGTGACCTCTCTGGTGCTTTTGCAAAACCCTAAGAACCCATTTGACTAACTCTAGACCTCTAACTGCTAGAAGTGTTGGGACCTCTGACTATGAAGCACTTGGTTGGATTGCTCTACCTCTGGAACACTCTCTGCCTATATATTAATCACACTGATAGCATCGTGGTGGCTGCAGGCACAAAGACGGGTGGAACTATCTGGAGTTCTTTCACCTGGGTGGCCCAGACGGTGTACTCACGCTCTTAAAGGATCGATCAGGCTGTGAGTGACTGGTCATTGAAGTGGTCTCCTAAGATCTGGTCTATACTCGTAAGGATCAGCTGTCCTATCCTTAAGCTTTTTCTAAAATCTGGGAGTGCGCCTGTTCGAACACTTGCTCAAAGAACTATCTTGGCACTTTGTCCCAATAGAATCTCCTCAACCTTTACTCTGTCTATCACAAACTCTTTGAAGTCATTGCTCATCTTCGAACCCAGAACACCTCGGACATCCCACTTGAGCCCATGTTCAAATCTGCTGACGTGGGTTAGGAAGCCCGTCAGTTAGGCTGCGGGATTTTTTCGGGACAGCTGACGTGGCTGTAGCCCGGGAGTGGCTTGATACGGTTTGCCGTACTGCACAGGCTTTACGTATTTCCGAGGAGTACAAAGTTACCCTTGCCACCTTCCTATTCGAGAAGGAAGCCTTATCATGGTGGACCACAGTAAGTTTGAGGTATAAAGGCCAGCAGCCGTCGTGGGATCAATTTTTGGGCGAGTTTAATAACCGGTTTTATACGCAGTTTCACCAGGATGAGAAGAGGTCAGAGTTCTATAAGGTGAAGCAAGGTCTCCGATCCGTGTTGGAGTTCGAGTCGGAGTTGAGGGAGTTGTCTCATTTTGCCCCGTCCGAGGATCGTTTGGAGGCAAAATTAGATCGTCGTTTTCAGGATGGGCTGAACAGTGATATCCGATCGATTGTTGGTACGATGCCGATTTACAACCTGCAGGCTTTGGTCGTTGCGGCCACTGACGCTGAGAAGATGATTAAGAGGTGGAAGACTCACAGTCAGGACCCTAGAGATTTTTCGTCGGGCAGAGGGCCGATGCGACATGGTATGAGACATGATCATAGATCGAGTCATTCCACAGGACCGTATCCTTCGAGACCTTCCCATTTCCGAGGAAGTAGTCACGGGACCACCCAGTCACAACCATCTGCTTCTAGTAACAGTGTGAGTCGACAATCTATGCCATGGTGTGCTAGTTTCCGTCAGCACCACATCCCTCCATGTCTGCATTTGCGGAACTGCTACAATTATGACGAGGTCGGCCATATTTCTTGAGATTGTCCGAAGCCGAGACGTAATGCCTCACAGCCTTTCGAAGGCTCGAGACCGAGCGGTAGTTATGCTGGTTCACATGCTTCTTCCAAGCCCCCATCCAAATCACCAAACAGACCTTCTGGTAGCCAACCGTCTGCCCAGCCATCACAGCCGAGGTCAACTAAACTTTTCACTTTGACCGACGCCGAGGCTCGTGCCAGCCCCGACATGGTAACAGGTACTATTACAATTTTTCTCGTTAGGCTATCGTATTAATATACCCCAGAGTGAATAGGTTGTTTGTGGGCACAACATTGCAATTCTTGGTTCCATCAATCGCGGTCTTAACTCCATTCGCTGAGCGGTACATAAATTTTGAGGACGAAATTTTTATAAGGAGGGGAGGATGTGAAACCCCGTCCTAGTCATATGTCCATTCACCTTCATCTTAGTGGTCCACGTCTATGTTTGACATTTTGACTGGGACAAAATTCGAGACCGTAAAATTTACCGTTTTACCCCTATCGGACCCAAATTTGTTTCTGGGCCTGTTTATATTCCCTAAGGCCTTCTTCGTACCTTTATCTTATTTCCGGGCCCGTTTATTACCCTAAAGCCCTGGATGTACCTTTTTAAGCCTATCCACTTACCCTAGCTGCTATTCTTTTCTGACATTATCTTGAATGGCCGCCATCAGTTCTTCCCGCTTGGTGCGCCTTCCTCCGTACGACGTCAGTTCTATAGATCGGGGAGGGAACGGTAGGAATTTTCTATTCCGTATTTTAATTCTAGTATGTAATTGTTGTTCTGATAGTGGGTTGATTCAGGTGGATCTGAATTTGGGTATCGCGATAAGGGCAAAGGAATTTCCACCAGTTCATCTGCACGCCAGGTAGGAGACTATGCCTCATACGTTTGATCGGCAATCGTTTAGTTCTTTCGTTCATGCTGTTATTTTTCTTCAATTCCTGTCTTATTCTCCATCCTTGGCTCCACTCTCAATTCTTTCTTGTGATGATTTGTGGATCTATTCTGCCATAAATTTATGCCTTGTTTGACTGTGTTGCAATCTCAGCTGACAATCTCAAGTCCTATGCAGTTAGAATCACCATGTCCTTCCAATTCTTCACTGCAATCACATCAATGTTGCCATAGAAACTCTCGTACCCTAAGTTTTTTGCCCCTTTCAGCACCTTGGACAGCTTCATCGATAGCCTAGCAACCTGAACCTTAGCTTGCTGAACCTCTGGCTCAACCTGTACCTCAAGTTCTACTGCAACCTGTGGCTAAGCTGGTGGCTGCAACTGTGGCTGCTGAATTGCTGCAGACTGCATCATCATATGTTGTATTTGACCCAAAGTTATCTGAATGGTGGCCAACACCTATAACAGAGTTTGACCCTGTACTACTAGTGCTGCCTGAGCTGGCTGTGCCTTAGGTGCACCATGTGGCAGACCCATACCTACTGCTAGCCTTGCTTGTAAAGACCCAAACTAAACCTATTAGGACCCTTACCGTTATGAAACCCAAACAAGTCCAACCTAGGATCAATCTTAATCTCACAAGGCTCTAATCATCATAAACCATTTTATTAGATTCCTTTCTTATGCTTTTAAAGGTTGGAGCATGATAATAGTGGACAAACATTCTGGTAACATAAGGAGTGAATAAAAACATCAGCAAGAGTCTTTAAAATTAACCAAAGGTACCACAATACACAAGTCTCATAGGGATCTCAAATTCCAGCAAATAGTCCTCCAATATATTCTGAAAATAATCAAGCAAATGAGGAATTCAAAGAACCAGAAAGTAGTCAAATCAAACTTCATGTTATATGCGCAAGCAATTAAGGGAGAAGGTATGTGAATGTGATGCAATATCGTCCTGTCGTACAGCCTTGATCTTACACACTAGTACCACGAACAGATGATGTACCTAAGTCTGAAAATGGTGAATACAATAGGGTGAGATTACAAGAATCTCAGTAGGGCCGCAACATTGTAAAATCTGCAAAAACCTAAACAAACATCTCCCAAAAAACTCAGATCCGCTTACATAACTAAAGAGATATCAAACAACCATCAAACCATCATAATAGAGATAGGGCCGAAAGTCATAGGCTGATGGTGGACTGCAAACACTTCTAAAAACATAAGTACACAGGCAGGTAATTCATTATTCAATCTCATCAATCAAAAGGTCAACCCCTTCCACTTGTGTTGTCCAAGGTTTCGCTACACAAATAGTAAATGGATAGCACACAATATAATCAGCAAGCCTATTCATCTTGTCAGCACACAGGAAGAGGCATCCAAACCACACAAGAACAAGGACATCCAAACCATACAAGGATAAGGGCATCCAAACCACATAAGGATAAGGGCATCCAAACTATACAAAGATAAGGGCATATTGCTAGCACACAGGATAGAATATCTAGCCACACAAGGACTAGGCATCCAGTGAGCTCTTACTGGGGATTGCCACCCATACGACTCCCATACCAGTAAGAACCTCTCCTCTCCCAAGGAGCATCAGCGTATACCTCGAATGGCTACCGAAAAAGGATCCTGACACACAATCATGTACAAGAACACACACAAGCAAGTACAAAGCATAATATCACAACAAGGCATCCTTAACCATATCACATCACAATCATCATGTTCAATGCACACAACATATGTGAATTATGCACACAACATATGTGAATTATGCACACACAACCTATCTCAAGGGTCCAAAATTGTCTAAAGGATCATAGCTCAATCCGCAACTCCTGCTTACACTTACACAAGGTAAACACATACAAACATCAACAAGGACATGTATCCAAAACATCAAGGATTTTGGACAAACCAATGAGGTATAGATCCTACCTTTCTTGTCTCTAAACAAGTAGCTAGTTCTTTGTCTTTAATAAGAGAATCTGAACCACCGATATAACCATAAGGTAAAGAAAAAAGCATACTAAGCATTCATATTCAATAACCAAGTAAACATCCTATTTCCATACCAACTCCACTAACCAAACCTATCATAGACTAGTGATCAGATGCTGCTGAGACCTCCCCCTTGGATGTGTGATCTAATAGCTAGGAACTCAACAAAAATCAACCTAATTTACCATCACAATTAACCTTGCAAATTTTAGTATTAAGATAGAGCAACAGTTCAAATTGAGATTTCATACATAAGGGGTTTAGAGGTTGCTATTTCTTGATAACAAAGAAGGATTAGGTGTTAATTACACATACAATTAAAAAGAACAAGATCAGAAACCAACAGGCAAGTTAATTTATAAAAATTGGTAACAATAGGGTAAGGGCATAAGGCATGGAGATTTCATATATAGGGAAGATTCAAATGATGAATTCAAGATATTACAACATGAGTAGGTGCCAAACAATCATATGAACAAGAGGGACAACAACAGAAACCAATTGAAGAATCAATCAAATAATTTTGGCACCAAACCCTAAGTATTTGCGTTAAGAAAAAGTATAAGAGAAATCAAACCTTCTAATGTTGAAACCAAGATAGCAAGATAGCAAGATAGAGGATGGAAAGAGATTTCCAACAAGTTACTATTTGCAGTAATCTGTTGAAAAATTAAAGAATTTGACTAGGGTAACTATTTGGTGAATTTCGGGGGCAAGGGTAAGGAGCAGGGTTTATCACGTGATAAGTTTGTGTATTTTTTCTGGGGATTTATATGTGGCCGACTACTTTTTATAGGGTGTAATGGGATTAATCTTCCTACTTTTAAAGCTAGATATAAGGAGATAATCTTTAGGATTTAATTCTTGAATTATCACTTAAGAATAGATAATGTATCATTAATGCTAGAAATGAAATAAGGGAGAAATGAAATCAGAAATGGACACTCAACCTTTAATACCATTTTCAGCTACCACACATCCATTTCTTCAGAGGAAAAATGGTCATTTCAGCTGCACTGGCTTCTAGACTTCTATGACACAAAAGTTTGGGTCTCACATCCTGCTCTTATAAAAATTTTGTCCTCGAAATTTCATGTACCTAAAAAAATAGGTAAGGAAATTTTGCACGCATAGATTCCTCAGTTTCCCAGGACTGTTCCTCAACTTGGCTATTACGCCAAACAACTCGTACCATAGGCATGCTTCGACTATGAAGCTGACAAACTGACAGATCTAGTATGGCAGCTGGTTGTACGAGGTAGGATATGTCTTCAGCAACCTCAACTGGTGGTTCTTCAAGCACATGAGTAGGGTCTCGCACATACTTTCTCAACATCGAAATGTGAAACATATTGTGAATTCTTTCCATGTTTGGAGACAATCCAAGTCTGTATGCAACAGGGCCGATTCTGTCAACAATATCATACGCACCAATGTAACGAGGTGCTAGATTACCTCACTTCTGAAAATGAAGGACACCTTTCCTCGGAGCAAATTTTAGAAACATCTTGTCACCTACCACAAATTTCAGCTCCCTTTGTCGAATATCAACATAGTTTTTCTGTCAAACTTGTGTTGTCTTCAGCCTTTGTCAAATCATACTCAGCTGCTTTGTTGCTTTATCTATCGGCTCTGGATTATCTAAATGTTTCTCACCCACTTCATTCTAGCAAATCAGAGTTTTACAACGTGTCCCATCTAATGCTTTATAAGAAGCCATTCCAGCTTACATGAAAACTATTATTGTAAGCAAATTTTGCCAAAGGTTTGACATCGATCCCAACTGGTATTTTGTTCCATCATGCACACATGCAACATATTTTCAAGTGTCTGAATCATTCTTTAGAAATGACCATCGGTCTAGGGATGAAATACTGTAGTGAAATTCAGTTTCAAACCTAGTGCATTCTAGAATTTCTCCCAAAATCATGAAGTAAAGGGGGGGTCACGATCTGAAACAATGGAAACTGGCATTCCATGTAGACAAAAAATCTCCTCTAAATAACGAACAACAAATTTCTCAGGGTTGTCTATTACACGAACAGGAAGGAAGTGTGCTGATTTCGTCAGTCGATCCACAATCACCCAAATGGCATCGAATCTTCGCTGAGATCTAGGAAAACCACTCACAAAGTCCATCGTGATATGCTCCCACTTCCATTCTGAAATCGGAAGTGACTGAAGTAAACAGGCGGGACCTTTAATGCTCGATCTTCACTTGTTGACATACAAGGCATCGGGCAACCAACTCGGCGATATGGCGCTTCATGTTCGGTCACCAATATTGTTCTTTCAAATCTCAGTACATCATGGTACTACCAGGATGAATAGAAAACTTCGAACTATGCACGTTGTACAAAATGAGACTATATGACTATCAACATCTTGTGGCACATACCCGATTTCTGAAGACAAGAACTCCATCATTTCGCACTCTGAAATCATGAACTTTGGCATCAACACCATCAGATATTTGTTGCCGAATTTCAGCCAATCTTGGATCTTCAGATTGCTGATTTCGGATCTCCTCTAGCAAAGTAGTCTTGACTTTGATTTGAGCCAACAACAAACCAGAAAAATCACTACTAAGATGCATACGTATAGATCTCAAATCCAGCAACATTGGCATGTATTGGGCACGCATAAAAGCTGAAACCGATGGAGAAGAAGAATGGGTCTTCCGGCTTAAAGCATCAGCAACAGCATTTGATTTTCCTAGATGATATTCGATGATCAAATCATAGTCTTTAATCAGCTCCACCCATCTTCATTGTCTCATATTCAATTTCTTCTGCGTAACGAGATACTTCAAGCTTTTGTGGTCAATGAAGATTCTGCAAGTCTCGTTGTACAAGTAGTGGCGCTATATCTTCAATGCGAACACCATGGCTCCAGGCTCCAAATCATGCATAGGATAGTTGATTTCATGATGACGCAACTGTCGAGAAGCATAGGCAACGACTATCCCATCTTGCATCAACACGTATCCAAGTCAGGATTTGGATGCATCGCTATACACCGCATACTCCTTTCGCCGACTAGTAAGGTAAGAATAGTTTTGGAAACTAACCAGTTCTTTAATTTTTTGAACTTCGCTGGTATTTCTCGTTCCACACAAATGGCTCTCCTTTGTGTGTTAATTTCTTCAAAGGTCTAGCAAGCTATGAAAAATTCTCCGCTAAGCGACGATAGTATTAAGCTAAACAAAGGAAATTGCTAGTTTCAAATACATTCAGCAAGGGTTCCCAAGCAACAACGGCTTCAATCTTCTTCACATCAACAAGAACACCATGAACGGAAACAATATGGCCAAGGAAACCGACTTCGCATAACTAGAATTTTCACTTAGAGTACTTTGCGTACAGGTGTCGATCCCTCAAAATTTTCGCCACAATCTGAAAGTGCTCAACATGCTCCTCTTCCGATATTGAGTAAATCGGAATATTGTCGATGAAGACTATCACAAATCTGTCCAGGAACTCTCGAAATACTTGATTGATCAATTCCATGAACATTGTTGGTGCATTGGTCAAATCGAATGCCATAACCAAGAATTCGTAGTGGCCGAATAGTGATTTGAATGCAATCTTTGGAATATCAGCTTCACGAACACGCAATTGATGGTATCCTGATCTGAGATCAATTTTGGAGAACACGGCTGCACCTTGGAGATGGTAGAACAAGTCGTTGATGTACGGTAGAGGATACTTGTTCTTCACAGTTACATGATTCAATTGCCGATAGTCAATACACAATTGCAGTGCACCATCCTTCTTCTTCATGACCAAGATAGGTGCTTCCCAAGGTGACACATTGGGTCAGATAAAACCACGATCTAGAAAATTTTCCAATTGCGTCTTCAATTCCATCATTTTCGCAGGAGTCATATGATAAGGAGGAATGGAAATCGAATTCGTACCTGGCATCAGTTCAATGCAAAATTCCACTTCTCTTCCTAATAGCAAACCGGTTATGCTTCTGGAAACACATCCGAAAACTTTTCGAAATTCAGATCCGAGGACTTTTCTGACATGTCATGTACATGTGCGAGGTATGCAGTATATCTTTTGCTGATCAATTGCTTCGCATCGAGCTAGAAAATCATGCAAGTTGGAATAACTCAACTATCACCTTCAAAATAATACTTGGAACCGTCTGGAAAAGTGAACCAAACACGCTTGGTGAAACACTCCATTCAAGCTTGATATTTGGCCAAACAATCCATACCTAAGATCACATCCAGCTCTCGGATGTCCAATGGAATTAGATCCACTTCAAGTATACTTGAACCCACACGTACAGCACAACCGATGTAGACTAGATCACAAATCAAATTCTCTCCAAAGAATGAACCACAATAGAAGGAAACAGGGGAGACATAGGCTGATCTGAGCTAAGTGCTATCCTTGGACTCACAAATGATCTATTCGCTTCGGGATCTAATAAAATTTTAGAATTTTGAGAAAAGACTGAAGTAGTACTTGTCACCACAGTAGAGTTTGCTTCGGCATCAGTTAGTGTGAATAACCTCGTAGGTCTTGGCTACGCCTCACTTGTAAATCCGCTTAGTGGTCCTCCAGGTGCGTGTGCTGGTGGTTTAGTGAGATTCGCATACCCACCTTGGCTTGCATTTGGTGTGCCTATGATACGTCTTGGTTTGGGACACTTCCTCTGAATATGGTCCATTTCGTCACAGTTGTAGCATCAGCGTGTCTGCGAACTCCACGTAGATCCATTGGGACTAGGACCAGAGAAATTCTTCATGTAGTTACCTCTATTGCCACTATTCTTTGAAGGGTAGGATCTCAAAAGATAGGGTCACCTGTGATGGTTGAATCTGGAATCACGTCGATTTGATCTACCACTACTTGTTAGGGAAGACTTCTTGCTTAATACAATTTTCTCGGCTTCAGTGGCAGCAACGATCAATTCCTGCAAATTCTGCACTGGTGTCATGCCCACAATGGTTTTGAGCTCAGTACTCAGCCCATCTTGGAATCATCTTGCAAGCTGATAAGGTGAACAATCTTCCTCAGGTGCAAATCGGGACAATTTCCCTTCTCATATTCCAGCACCGAATAGTTGCCTTGTTCAAGCTTATAGAAAGCTTGTCGCTGCTCACTTTTGTGAAATCTAGTATAGAACCTTTTGTCGAATTCATGCCGGAATTCTTTCCACGAAAGAAAACAATCCCCAAACAGCAAACTCATGGCTGTCCACCACTCAAGGACTTCTCCTTTGAGTAGGAAAGTTGCAATTGCAAACATTTTATTATCAGAGATGCACAGGAATAAAGACACTCGACAAGTTCAAGTGGAGGAATAGGATCTTCCATAACTAGTGCAGGTGCAGAGGCATTCTAGAGTTGAGGATTCATTCACTGTTGATTTACATTAATCCTTTGTAACACATTCAGTATTTGCGCCATTATAGGAACAATGGCTGGTGTGTCAGGTGCTTCAGGTTGGTTTTCGGTCTCAGCTTGCCCTCCCTGCTCATTTTGTGCTTTCGGTTCATTCTAGTCAATGAGTTGCTGTTCAGCTTGGTCTTCATACCTACCCCGACGATCTCTAGGTACGTTCTGCCTTGCCATACTATACAAGCACACAGTGTCAGTAAATACATAACCCAATTATAAAACTAAGGAAAAGAAGTGGTACTTGGTGGAGAGGCGCCAGAAATGCATTTGCACACAAGTGTACACAAATCTCGGCAACACACATAAAAACACTCTCGGAAATGCATGTATACACACATAAAACACACTCGGCAATTATACAACCACATGCATTCGGCACACATGCTAGCATAGAAGAACATTCTGCTACACACATCTATAGATCACAATCAACATGCAGAAACACAAACATTCGACAATCACAAAGAAACATAGAGAAACACATATCAAAACTTATCAGATTATAGCATGCAAGAACTCACAAAAACACACAGCAGGACACATATTTGATCATGACATTAAACCCATCATTTTAACATCAGGATACTTTCATCATTGACCTTTAAAGTGTAGGTGTATGCTCATGTATCTCCCACAAACACAAAGCCAGCCAACATGCTAGCATATAACAAGTTACATTTCCTAAACCATGCTCTGCTACTAAACCTATAAGAACCCAAACTCAATCTATTAGGATCCTTACCGCTGTGAAACCCAAACAAGCCCAACCTAGGACCTATCTGAATTTCACAGGGCTCTAATCATCCTAAACTATTTTATTAGATTCCTTTCTTATGTTTTTAAAGGTTGTAGCATGATAATAATGGACAAACATTCTGGTAACATATGCAGTGAATAAAAACATCAGTGGAAGTCTTTAAAATTAACCAAAGGAACCACAACACATAAGTCCCATAGGCTGAGAGTGGACTGCAAATACTTCTAAAAATAGAAGTACACTTGCAGGTAATTCATCATTCAATCTCATCAGTAAAAAGGTCATCCCCTTCCACCTGTGTTATTCAAGGTTTTGCTCCCCAAAGGGTAAATAGTTAGCAAACAATCTATTCAGCAAGCCTATTCATCTTGTCAGCACACAGGACAAGGCATCCAAGCAACTCAAGGACAAGGATATCCAAACCACGCAAGGATAAGGGCATCCAAACCACACAAGGATAAGAGCATCCAAACCACACAAGGATAAGAGCATCCAAACCACACAAGGATAAGAGCATCCAAACCACACAAGGATAAGGTATCTTGCTAACACACAAGACAAGGTTTTTAGCCGCACAAGGACTAGGCATCCAATGAGCTCTTGCTGGGGATTGCCACACATACGACTCCTATACCAGTAAGAACCTCTCCTCTTCCAAACAGCATCAAAGCTTACCCCGAATGGTCACCAGAAAAGGATCCTAAAATACAATCATGTACAAGCACACACAAATAAGTATAAAGCATAACATCATAGCAAGACATCTTCAATCAAATCACAACACATCAGCATGTTCAACGCACACAACACATGCGAATTAGGCACACACAACCTATCTCAAGGGTCCAAAATTGCCTAAGAGATCGTAGCTCAATTTGCAACTCATGTATATACTTACACAAGGCATACGCATACAAACATTAACAAGGACATATACCAAAAACATCAAATAAACAACAAGGATCTCTGAAGAAACCAATGAGGATTCTACTTTTCTTGTCTCTAAACAAGTAGCTAATCTTTGCCTTTATTACGAGGATCTGAACCACCTATACAACCATAAGGCAATGACAAAACCATACTAAGCATGCATATTCAATAATCAAGTAAACATCCTATTTTCTTACCAATTCCACTCACCAAACCAATCAGAAACCAGTGGTCAAATGCTGTTGAGACCTCTCCTTTAGATGTGTGATATGATACCCAAGAACTCAACAAGAATCAACCTGATTTACCATCTCAAGCATAAGAGGTTTAGGGGTTGCAATTTCAAGATAACAAGGAAGGATTTGGGTTAGTTATACAAACGAATAAAAAGAACAAGATCAGAAACCAACAAACAAGTTAATTTGTAAATATTGGCATCAATAGGGTAAGGGTATAGGACATGCCGTTTTAATACATAGGAAAGATTCAGGATGAATTTATTATATTATAATATCAATACATGCCAAACAATCATATGAACAAGAGGAATAACAACAGAAACCAATAGAAGAATCAATCAAAGAATTTTGGAACCAAACTCATATTTACGATAAAGAAAAGTATAAGAGAAATCTAACCTTCTAATGATTAAACCAAGATAGCAAAATAGAGGATGGATAGAGATTTCTAACAAGCTATTATTTGCAAGAATCTGATGAAAGATGAAAAAATTCAGCCAGGGTATGTGTTTGGTAAATTTCGGCAGCAAAGGTAAGGAGTAGGGTTTATCACGTGATAAGTTTGTGTATTTTTAGCGTGAGATTTATGTATGGTCAACTCCTTCTTTTGTAGCGTGTAATGAGATTATTTTTCCTACTTTTAAGGCTAGATATAAGGAGATAATTATTAGGATTTAATTCTAGAATTATCTCTTATGAATAGATAATGTATCATTAATGCTAGAAATGAAATAAGGGAGAAAAGAAATCAGAAATGGACACTAAACCTTTAATACCATTTTCGGCTACCACACATCTATTTCTTCAGAGGTAAAATGGTCATATCAGCTGCACTGGCTTCTGGACTTCTAGGACACAAAAATTGAGGTCTCAAATCCTCCCTCCTTATAAAAATTTCATCCTCAAAATTTTAACACAAGTACCTAAGAAAACAGGTAAGGAAATTTTGCACGCATAGATTCCTCAATCTCCCCGGACTGTTCCACAACTTGGCCATTACGTCAAACAACTAGTACCATCGGCACGCTTTGACTACGAAGCTGACGAACTGACCGATTTAGTATGGCAACTGGCTGTATGGGGTAGGATAGGTCTTCAGCAACCTCAATTGGTGGTTCTTCAAGCACATAAGCAGGGTATCACACATACTTTCTAAACATCGAAATATGAAACACGTTGTGAATTCTTTCCATGTTTAGAGGCAATGCAAGTCGGTAATGCAAAAGGGCTGATTCTTTCAACAATATCATACGGACCAATGCAAGGAGGTGCTAGCTTACCTTGCAGCTGCAAAACGAAGGCACCTTTCC
This sequence comes from Passiflora organensis, assembly GCA_019739055.1. Taxonomy (NCBI): domain Eukaryota; kingdom Viridiplantae; phylum Streptophyta; class Magnoliopsida; order Malpighiales; family Passifloraceae; genus Passiflora; species Passiflora organensis. The sequence goes on along the minus strand of JAEPBF010000223.1, from coordinate 2,412,142 downwards.
ACGGGTGACTCTTAGAAACACCTTGTCACCTTCCACAAATTTCATCTCCCTTCATCGATTATAAGCATTGTTTTTTCTGTCTCTTGTGCTGTAGAGTGTTCAGCCTTTATCGAATCAGATTCAGCTGCTCCGTTGCTTGATCTATCGGCTCCGGGTTATCTAAGCATCTCTCACCTACTTCATTCCATTAAATCAGAATTCTGTAATGTGTCCCATATAATGCTTCATAAGGAGCCATTCCATTACTTACATGAAAATTATTGTTGTAAGAGAATTCTGCCAAAGATAGACATTGATCCCAACAGGTATTTTGATCCATCATGCATGCACACGACATATCTTAAAACTTCTGAATCATTCCTTTAGATTAACCATCGGTCAGGGGATGAAATGTTGTACTAAAATTCAGTGTCGAACCCAGTGCATTCTGGAATTTCTCCCAAACTCGTGAAGTAAATCGGGGGTCACGATATGAAACAGTGGAAACTGGCACTCCATGTAGATGAACAATCTCATCCAAATAACAAATAGCTAATTTCTTAGGGGTGTCCATTACACAAACAAGAAGGAAATGTGCAGATTTCGGTTGAGATATGATTACTTAGGCTTTACCAAACCCTTGAGATAGGTTATGTGTACCTAATTTTCATTTGTTGTGTGTATTGAACATGCTGATTGCATTCTGACATAATTAAGGATACCTTGTTATAGTGTTGTGCTCTGTGCTTACCTGTGTGTGCTTGTACATATTTGTGTGTCAGGATCCTTTTTCGGTGGTCATTCGAGATACGCATTGATGCTCCTTGGGAGAGGGGAGGTTCTTACTGGTGTGGGACTTGTTTGGGTGGCAATCTCCAGCTTGCTCATGCTGGATGCCTATTCCTGTGTACTGGTTAGATGCCTAGTCCTTTGTGCTGGCTAGATGCCTTATCCTGTATGCTGGCTAGATGCCTTGTCTTGTGTGCTGGCTAGATGCCTTGTCTTGTGTGCTGGCAAGATGAATAGGCTTGCTGATTAGCTTGTATGCTAACCTCTTACCCTTTATGCAGCAAAGCCTTGGACAATACAGGTGGAAGGGGATGACCTTTCTTTTTCCTACTGTCGAGAGTAACCTGATGTGTTTTCCTGCCTGTGTACTTCTGATTTTCGAAAGTGTTTGTAGTCCACCCTCAGCCTTAGTTATGGCCTTAACCTTTTTGGTTGATTCTTGAGTTACATGATACACCTAGATGAGTAGGTATGATCTGATGTTGTTTGGGAGATGTTTATTTAAAATTTCTGTAGATCTTATGATGTTGTGACCCTAATTAGATTCTTGTAATTTCATCCTGTCATTTTGACCATTTTTCAGGCTTAGGTACATTCGTTGTTCGTGGTACCAGTGTGTTCTATCAATGTTGCACGGCGGGATGATATCGCATCACTTTTGCATACTTGTCTCCTTGGTTGCTTGTGCATATAACATGATCATTGATTGGACTATTTTCTGTTTTTTTCAAGATTCTTCCTCCGTTTGTTATTTCCAAATTATGTTGGAGGTTCACTTATCGGTTATTTGGATCCCTATAGAACTTGTGTTATGGATTCATTGATTAAATTTAAAGACTTCCATTGATGTTTTATTCACTCCGTATGATACCAGAATATATGTCCAATATCATGCTCCAAACTTTAAAATTTTAAAGGAATTAACATCCTAAAATCGAAACTAGATGGATAAGCCTTGTGGGATTCAGATAGGTCCTAGTTCGGGCTTATTTGGGTTTCACGGCGGTAAGGGTCTTAATAGGAGTAATTAATAATAGGTTAGGATTTGGGATCCTTGTATCTATAGATTACAATCAACATACAACAACACACATACAGTCGGCAATCACAAGGAAACATAGCGAAACACACATCAAAACTTATCAGATAATACAGCATGCAAGAACTCACAAAAACACACAGTAGGACACATATTTGATCACGATATTAAACCCATCATTTTAACATAAGGACAGTTTTAGCATTAACCTCTAAAGTGTGGGTGTGTGTGCGCATGTATCTCCTACAAACACAAAGCCAGCAAACATGTTAGCATATAACAAGTTATATTTCCTAAACCATGCTCTGCTACCAAACCTGTAAGGACCTAAACCTAACCTATTAGGACCCTTACCGCCATGAAATCTAAACAATCCCAATCTAGGATCTATCTAAATCTCACAAGGTCTAATCATCTTAAACCATTTTATTTGATATCTTTCTTATGCTTTTAAAGGTTGGAGTATGATAATAATGGACAAATATTCTTGTAACATATAAAGTGAATAAAAATATCAGTGGAAGTCTTTAAAATTAACCAAAAGTACCAGAACACACAAGTCCTATAGGGATCTCAAAACCCAACATATAATCCTCCAATATATTCCAGAAACAAACAAGCAAAGGATGGATTCAAAGAACCAGAAAGTAGTGCAATCAAACTTCATATTATATGCGCAAGCAATTAAGGGAGAAAGTACACAAATATGATGCAATATCATCCTGCCATGCAGCCTTTCTCTCACACTCCGGTACCACAAACAAATGATGTACCTAAGCCTGAAAATGGTGAATACAATAGGGTAAGATTACAAGAATATCAGTAGGGTCGCAACATCATAAGATCTACAGAAATTTAAATAAACATCTCTCAAACAACTTCAGATCCACCTACACAACTAAAAGGATATCAAACCATTACAGTAGGGATAGTACTGAAAGTCATAGGCTGAGGATGGACTGCAAACACTTCTAAAACCAGAAGTACATAGTCAGGTAATTCATCATTCAATCTCTTCAACAAAAGGCTATCCCCTTCCACCTGTGTTGTCTAGCTTTGCCGCACAAAGAGTAAATGGTTAGCACACAATCTAATCAACAAGTCTATTCATCTTGCCAGCACACAGGACAAGGCATCCAAGCAACACAAGGACAAGGACATCCAAATCACACAAGGATAAGGGCATCAAAACCACACAAGGATAAGGGCATATTGCCAGCATATAGGACAAGGCATCTGGCCACACAAGGACTAGGCATCCAACGACCTCTTGCTGGGGATTCCCACCCATATGACTCCTATAACAGTAAGAACCTCTCCTTTCCCAAGGAGCATCACTGTTTACCTCGAATGGCCACCGGAAAAGGATTCTGACACACAATCATGTACAAGCACACACAAGAAAGTACAAAGCATAGCATCACAGCAAGGCATACTCAATCATATCACAACACAATCATCATGTTCAATGCACATAACACATGGGAATTAGGCACACACAACCTATCTCAAGGGTCTGAGTTTTCCTAAAGGATCATAGCTCAATCCACAACTCATCCATTCACTTACACAAGGCATGCGCATACAAACATCAACAAGGACATATACCAAAATATCAAACAAACAATAAGGATCTCTAGAGAAACCGATGAGGTATAGATCCAACCTTTCTTGTCTCTGAATAAATAGCTAATCTTTTGTCTTTATGAAGAAGATATGAACCACCTATATAACCATAAGGCAAAGAAAAAACCATACTAAGCATGCATATTCAATAACCAAGTAAACATCCTATTTCCTTACCAATTTCACTCACCAAATCTATTATAACCTAGTGATAAGATGCTGTAGAGACCTCCCCTTTGGGTATGTGATGTGATAGACAGGAAATCAACAAGAATCAACCTGATTTACCATCCCAATTAACCATAAAAATTTTTCCACTAAGATAGGGCAATAAGGTAAATTGCGATTTCATGCATTAGGGATTTAGGGATTGCAATTTCATAATAACAAGGAAGGATTAGGTGTTAATTACACATGCGATTAAAAGGAACAAGATCAAAAACCAACAGATAAGTTAATTTGTAAAAACCTGCAACAATAGGGTAAGGATAAGGCATGCCGATTTCATATATAGGGAATACTCAAAGGATTAATTCATGATATTACAACATGAATAAGTGTCAAACAATCATATGAGCAAGAGGAACAACAGCATAAACCAATTGAAGAATCAATCAAAGAATTTTGGCACCAAACCCATGGTATTTGCAATAAGAAAAGTTATAAGGTAAACCTAACATTCTGATGATGAAACCAATATAGCAAGGTAGAGGATGGAAAGAGATTTACAACAAGCTGATGAATTGGGTAAGGAATAGGGTAAGTGTTTGGTGAATTTCGACAGCAAGGGTAAGTTTGAGTGTTCTTGGTGTCAGATTTATGTGTGGCCAACTGCTTCTTTTTATAGGGTGTAATGGGATTAATCTTCCTATTTTTATGGCTAGATATAAGAAGATAATCATTAAGGTTTAATTCTGAAATTATCTTTTAAAAATAGATAATGTATCATTAATGCTAGAAATGAAATATGGGAGAAATGAAATCAGAAATGGACACCAACCTTTAATACCATTTTCAGCTACCACACATCCATTTCTTCTGGGGAAAAATGGTCATTTTAGTTGCATTGGCTTCTAAATTTTTAGGACACAAAAATCGGGGTCTCACACTACTGACCCTCGGGCATCTGACCTCTCATCTAGCTCTTTAATCTAAACTCGGCCACCATGACCTTTGGAAGCATTGCGGCCTCTACTACGAGCTGTCTCTATTAACTAGACACATAGTAGATACAGAGTCATAGATATAAGCTTAAAGAAAAACAAGAACTCTAAACAACTCTATGCTGGACTATGTATTTGTAGCGAATGTGATGAACCTATGAAACATGCTATTTTAAAATAATTTTGTACTCAATCCACATCAAAATAACCATGGTCCGCTACCAACCCTGTGAGAACCCTTTCCTGGTAAATGGGAACCTCACCGCCATGTAGCACCGCTTGAACAAACATATGGATTAATTGAAACCACATAAGCCTCTCTTTAACTTTACAATTCCAAAATCCCAAAAATGCATATAAATTTAAATATTTTCTTTAAAAAGAAGCATGACACGTCACAAAATACACTCGGCATAAAACGAACAATGGAGTAAGCACGCACATTCAGCAGAAGACTTTAAATCACACACAACAGGCCACATGACCCCAAACACGCAACATAAGAGTTCATACTCACAAGTACATAAAGATCCATACGAAAAATGGCCAAGGCACATATATTTTGTCATTATGAAAATATGAGTTATACATGCATAATAAAAGTCAAGTCGGAAAGCAAGCCCACAATAGGTCTACAACAACCTTCAAAGTCCAAGACAAGCATGCATATCATTAAGTATGAAAATATCAAAAATATAAGCATACCGAGTTTCCAAGATGTGCATGTGCGATCGTCTAGCTCTAAAACCAACACTACGAGTACTCGACCTTAAGGATGATCAATTACAACAAATGAACTAGTCCTGAAAAGATCAACAAGAGGAGATTAGATCAAAACACCTTAGTGGGAATTACAGCGTCATAAGCACATCTGGTGGAGTATAGATATTTAGAAACTAAGCAGAAAACAGTTATTGTAAGACCCCGAATTTTGAGTCCTAGAAGTCCAGAAGCCAGTGCAGGTGAAAAGACGATTTTGCCCCTGAAGAGAAGGATGTGTGATAGCCGAAATTGGTAAGATTGTTCAGTTAAATAATTTGCTTCTAATTCCTTTTGATTTAGGTCCTTGTAGATGGGTAATAGCTTTAGGAACCATCCTTTAAGGTAGATAGTTGCCTTAAAGATTAAGTCCCTAAAAATAGGGAAGGTAATTTAAGAGTTTTGGTTATTTAGTGAATTATACTGGGTTGATAGATTGATTAAAAGTAGCAGACATAATTCTACACTCATTGAATATAAATAGGAAGCCAATCCCACAAAATTTTCTCCCTAAAACCTTACAAAAGTCGTATAGGCTTAAAACCTTATACCTCCCATTAGCCGTCAGAATTTGCTGAAACTGTAAACCAGCATAACTGCCTTATCGTTCATTGGATCTCTGCGAATAATAGCTTGTTGGAAAGCTATCATCATCCTCTTTCGAACAATCTTTTTTTTTCCGTCAGGAGGTTAGTATTTTTTTGTCTAATGTTACTTTGAAAATCGGCGGCCGAATTAGGTTTTCGCCAAATCTTCTTGAACTTCAAAATAGCATAACTTTCTACTCGTTTGTTGGAATCTTGCAAATAATATCTCGTTGGAAAGGTTTTTTCACCTTCTTTCTAACCTTATATTAATCGCATCTTGGATGTAAATACTTCGTTGTTTAGGTTAAGATGAAATCGTCCTATGCCCTACTTTTAGCAACAGGTTGTGCATAAATAATTGGAATGGTAAATTCAGGTTGAATCTTGTTAAGTTCCAGGCTATCACATCACACATCCAAGGGGGAGGCACCTGCAACATCTGATCACTGGTTTTCTGATAGGTTTGGTGAGTGGTACTGGTAAGGAATAGGGTATACAATTGATTTTTGGGATATGCATGCTTAGTTTGTTTTGTCTTTGTCTGGTGATGATTTAGGTGGTTCAGATTTATTTAAAAAAGGAAAAGGAGTAGCTTCTTGTTCAGACAAAAGAGAGGTAGGATCTATGACTCATCGGTTTCTCCAGAAACTCCTGCTCTTATTTGATGTTTTTGTTACCTGCCTTTGTTGTATTGCTTGTGATTGGATTGTAGGGTGTGAATATGCAATCCGGAATGAGATATGAATCTCCTAGACTATATCGAACCCCTGAGTCAGGAATTGAGTGCTTGGGATGCTATTGTTATATGAATTGGATGTGTTGATTGTTTCCTGACATGATTGAGGATACCCCGTTGTGGTATTATGCTTTGTACTTGCCTGTGTGTGCTTGTACATGTTTGTGTGTTAGGATCCTGTTCCGGTGGCCACGCAGGGTAAGCACTGATGCTCATAGTGAGAGGAGAGGTACTTACCGATTTATGGGAGGTGTATGGGTGTTGAACCAGCAAGTGCACGCTGGATATCTGTCCTTGCGAGGCCGGATCCCTGTCATGCGAGACAGGAAGCCCTTATCTTGCGAGATTTGGGGATGCCCTGGTCGTGACTAAGGGAAGACTTGTTCCATGAGGGGCTAGTCGACTTGTCCTTGCGAGGATAAGGTGAAAGGCTTACTGATTAGTTTGTGTGTTAACCATCTACCCTTTGTGAAGTAAGTCTTGGACAACACAGGTGGAAGGGGATGGCTTTTCTTCATCATTGAGTGTGATTTTTTTGTATTTCACCTGCCTGTGTACTTCTGAACTTTCGGAAGTGTGGTCCTCCCTCAGCCATAATCTCGGCCTTAACCTCTTTTGGTTTATTGTTGAATTGCGTGATCCCTTCAGTTGTTTAGGGAATGATCTTATGTGATTTGGGAGATTTGTGTTTAGGGATTCTGTAGATCTTATGATGCTGCGACCCTACTGAGATTCTTGTAATCTCAAACCATTGTTTTTACCATTTTTCAGGCTTAGGTACATCCTCTGATCGTGGTACCAGTGTGTGAGATCAAGGCTGCACGGCGGGGCGATATCGCATCACAAATACTACTTGTTACTTGCGCAAATAACTTGAAAGATTGGACATTGTTCTGGTTTATTTTTAAGCATTCGTTTGGCTTGCTATTTCCGAACTTGGTCGATGAATTTCTTGCTGATTATTTGGATCCCTATGGGACTTGTGTGTTATGAACCCAAACGATAAATTTAAGACTTCCGCTGATGATTTTATTTACTCCGAATGTTACCAGAATATGTGTCCAGTATCATGCTCCAATTGATTGATAAACAACAAAATAAACAAGATTAAAATCGGTATCATATGAGTAGCTTTGTGAAATTCTAATAGGTCTTAGGTAATTTTGAGGCTTATTTGGGTTTCACGGCGGTAATGACCTTAATCGGAGCAATGAATAATGGTTTAAAAATTAGGGTCATTACAAGTGTGGTAGCGGAGCATGGTTTAGGATTATACCTTGTTATTTGCTGACTTATTTGATAATGGGGTGATTGCAGGTGATTGCAGGTAAGAACATGGGCACATACTCACTCACTTAGGGGCTAAAACTGCAAAGAAATTAGAGATAAAAGATAACATGGGATTTAAATGACGAAACTAATAATAGCAGTTGTGTATATGTTTGAGTGGATAATTAGCTATGTTTCTTGTCATTACCGAATGAATATGCAGATGAGTGATTATGAGCATTGCCGACTATGGATGATGTGTGCATCTATAAGTGCTTGATGTTTGTTATGATTTCTGTGAGTATCCGAGTGTGCATAGCATATGTGCATATGAGTTTCGAAAATTGTATATTGTTTTTCAGCATATGCGTATCGTCCGGTGCATGCCTCTCCACCAGGTACCACTCCTATTCCTAGTATCGTATTTAGTGTTTGTTTGAGTAACAATCGTACACTTGTGTAGTATGGCACGCTCGAGGCAACAAAGGGACCAACGGGGTAGGTTTGAAATTCGGAATGACCAGCAACCTGTTGAGCAAGATGAGCCAAATGCACAAAATGAGCAGGAAGGGCAAGCTGAGTCTGGAAACCAACCTGAGACACCAGTCGCACCAGGCATTGACCCTGTCATGGCACAGATCTTAAACATGTTACAAGGAATTGCTGCAAACCAGCAGTGAATGGAGGCGCAATTTCAGAGTGCTCCTGTGCCTACACCAGGACCTATTCCTCCACTTGAACCTGTACAGCCGGCCCATCATAAGGAGACAGAGAGATTTCCCGTTATGATTACAAAATTGCTGAAGGAAGCTCGACAACTTGGATGTTAAGATTTTGGTGGTTCAGCTGGAGCCGCAGCCGCTCGGGAGTGGATGGATACCTTATGCCGAGTATCCTTGTTCCTGCGTATCTCTGATGACGACAAGGTTGCCATTGCTACATTCTTACTTGAGGGAGAAGCCCTCGCTTGGTGGACATCGGTTAGCTTGCGATTCGGCGATCGTTTGCCAACGTGGGAAAAATTCCGGTATGAATTTGACGAAAGATTTTATACGAGATTCCATAAAAATGAGCAGCGACAGGCCTTTTACAAACTTGAACAAGGCACCCGCTCAGTGCTAGAATATGAGAAGGTGTTGAGGGAGTTTTCCCGCTTTGCACCTGAAGAAGATCGTACACCGTACCAGTTGGCAAGACGATTTCAGGATGGGTTGAGTGTCGAACTCAAAACCATCGTCGGAAGCCACCCGTAGCTAATAGTGGCGGATCCTATAGGCGAGATTCAAAGTTCAACCGAAGAAGGGGACCCTATCCCTTACGGTCTAATCCTCCACGGATCAATGACAATGGGAACACCAACAGGAGGAACTTTTCTGGTTCCAATTATAATGGATCGTCATGGCAGATTCCGCAACGGCGATGTTTCAACTGTGGCGAGATGGGTCATATTCAGGCCGCATGTCCAAAAGAGAGTTTCATTAAGTGCTCGATCCATGAAGCCAATAGAGATGAAGTTCGAGATAACTTGGCAGACAGTATGACCCACGTGGTCCCATTGACTCTGAAAGAAGATTGGTTGTAGACCATCGACACCTGGCGCTTTGAAGCTGCCCATGCTTTTGACTATCTTGAGTTATCTCATCATTGCTTGCATCACAAAGAAGATTGTTATTCGTGTCATTTGATACCTTCTTGAAACCCTGCGATGTGAATAGAGAAGAGAGAGTGTCAGTGTCATCGGAATATAAATTTCGGAAATAACTTACAGCCATCTCCTGAAGCCGTAGATCATCAGAAATCCAACCCCCATCCGCACCCTGCAACATTGAGATTTTATTAGCCCTGCGTCTAATAATTGTGGAAGTATGAAAGAAATGCGTATTTCTATCTCCAAAACTAATCCATTTTGATCTGGATTTCTGAAACCAAAGGATTTCCTCCTGGAGGAGGGTGTCTTCGAATTCTTTTTTCAATATTCGGAGTTTCTCATCCAACACATGTGAGTCTCTCTTCCCGAGCACAGTTTCAATGTTAACCATCTGTTTCTTCAACATACTCTTCCTCCGGAAAATATTTCCAAACACATTCCTGTTCCAAAGTACCACATCTGAAACAAAATTAGAGTATGCATTAGACCAGTTCTCTTCGGGAGGCCAAGAGGATTTTAAAAAATCAGAAAACTCAGGATGTGTAAGCCAAGCCACTTGGAAGCGGAAAGGTTTAATACTCCCTGCACAGGCATCCGGATTGGTGGACATAATGATCGGTCGGTGGTCCGACTTTATTCTTGGCAGGTGCTGCACATATGACTCAGGAAATGCTTGACGCCACACCATATTACACAAAGCTCGGTCGAGCCGTTCTTTGGTCGACCCTCGAAACCAAGTGAACCTGGGGCCTGCAAAATCCATATCAATGAGAGCAGTATCAGATATAAAAGAAATAAAATCACGAGTTCCCACAGGAGTAGAAGAAGAGCCTCCCCTTTTTTCTGATGCTGCCAACACAGCATTGAAATCACCGATTAAACACCACGGAGTGGAGGTAGAGGCATTGATGTTCTCAAGGGCTTGCCATAAACCTTTCCTAGTAACCGGGTTAGGGCTCCCGTATACTGCAGTACATAAGCCTACCGAGGTACCCGAGTTCCACTCGAAATGTATAAACTGGCGATGGGTTTGGAGGATCGTAATAGTTGACCGAAGCTTCTAGATCAAAAACCTACCTTTGAAGGCATGAATAGTAGTATAACATTGTTAGATCTTTGCCCTTTTTACTTTTACTTAGGATTGAAACAGATATGAACACGATTCGAAAGCTGATATGATAGCGTATCTGTATCAAATAATTACAGTCTAGTAGTAATTAGTGATCGATGGAGTAAATGTGTTGGAAATGCTATTGCAGTCTTTCTTCGATGAAAACTAGGGGCAAACAGACCCATGAGATCTTAAAACATACTAGGCAGAGCCTTCTTACGCTCTACAATACGGTAGAAGATCTCAGTATAATCTAAAAAAAACAAAAGAATATGAACAAAAACAATGAAGGAAATGCATAAACGAATAACACGGCTTCCATATATATGATTGTGGGAAAAACAGACCACAGACTAATTTTCTACAGGTCACGTTTTCTGCAAGGAGATGAGGCTAAGAACAATGGAGAAGTAAGATCATAACCCAAGGAAAGGACACTGCTTTCTTGCATGCTCCGGGATCAGCTTGGTCAACATCTCAACTGGCACTCCTTTCAACTCTGCAAGTACAAGCAGCGTAGACCATCATCGACAGTTCAGGGGGGAGAAAGAAGTAGTATGATATTTTTTCAGAGTAGAGATCCATACCATGAGGCTTGAAGTTGAAAAGCGGTGGAAGAAAACGTCCATTTGGCAAACGGGAGTTGGGTTCACGTAGCTCGTCAAAGAAAGGATGGATCAAAGCTTCCAGCTGCATTTTGAAACATAACATCCCACACGTAAGCGAAAAGAGAAACAGAAACATATTTCTGACATTGCAGGACACTCACAGCTGTGCAACGAAGATTTGGTGAGTACTGCAATAGTCTTGAAACCAGGTCCGCAGCCTCAGGGGGTAAGCGCTTGTGAAAAATCTGTCGACCAAGCAGATAAAAAGTCACTCCATGCGTCAACAAAAACTCCTCAGGTTGCAGAACCATCAGAGAAGCATTTCATAGGTACCTTGTGCCATGGGTGAGCTTTAATTTGTGGAAATTTGAACTCGGTGTAGTTGGGATTCATGCATTTAATTTCCTCTCTCGTCGGAGTACCCAAAACCTGATTGGAAAAAAGAACCAGAACATAAGTTACTGAAGGAAGTAACTTTAGGTCTTCTCTGGAAAGGAGAGAGTAACTACCTTTATGATTTCAACAAGTTGGTCCACTCCACTCTCACCAGGAAAGATAGGCTGCAATCAGGCAAAACATTGTATATATCACTAATTTATGGCAGCAACTTCAGGGGGAAATAAGCAAGAAAACAATCTATACAAAACCAAATACCAACCTGTCCAAGTAGCAATTCAGCCAGAACACATCCAGCAGACCAGATATCAATGGCAGTGGTGTACTCAGTTGCACCAAATATAAGCTCCGGTGCCCGATAATATCTAGAGCAAATGTAAGAAATGTTTGGTTCCCCTTTAACCTGTCAAGCAAAATCCAAAATTAGTACATGAAAGAAACTGCTGGCATAAAATGAGAAGAACATAGTAATAAGCCCACAAAGCAAAAATACAAACCAAAACTTTTGCACTTCCAAAGTCACACAGTTTTAGCTGGTGGGTATGCGGGTTCACCTGCAGTTCACAATTAAAGTAGACATTAAACTTCAAAGTTACAATACAATAGCAAAAGCTGCAGAGACATACGCTGCAAGGAAACTGAAACAGATTTCGTCAATAGGAACCTTGCCAACATACCAATACATTTTGGGGTTTTATGTCTCTGTGGCAGACTCCAACAGTATTATGAATATAGGCAAGGGCTCTGCAGATCTGTAAGGATAAAAGATGTTCGTATCAGACTCCAAGTTAGTAAGGCAAATAATGAATTCTATATACCAAGGTTGTTAATAATAAAACTATACATTAGAGAGACAACAGATGAATGAATGAATAAAGCAAAACAATAAAACACCTGATAGGCATAGAGTTTCACATATATCAATGGCATCCTCTGGTTCATCTTGTTGTAGTGTTTGATCACGCGGTGGACTGTCTCGGGGACATACTCGAGCACCAGGTTAAGGTAGAGCTCCTCTTTCTCAGTTGTTGAGAAGAAGCAATGCTTCAGAGACACAACATTAGGATGATCTAAGAGACGCATGGTTTGCAACTCTCTGTTTTTGTATCTCTTATCTTGCAAAACCTTTTTTATGGCAACAGTTTCACCAGTCTCTAAGCACTTAGCCTGAACATCAAAGTGAAAGCAGAGAAGAAATTAAGTTCCTTACCAAAGTTATAACATCAAAACAGTATAAAAGATCAAATCCATGCTATGGAAACTAACCTGAAATACTACTCCAAAAGATCCATGCCCAACAACACGCTCGGCCATATAGCTAATTGTCTGAAGCAAAAGTTCCGAAAGTTTTGTCTCATAATAAAGCAAAATAAAGCAAAATCAACCAAAGACATATACTGGATGCGGTTAATAACATTCGAAACAATAATAACCTGCTTCTGTTGGCCATTTTTGCCGCCAATAGTTGTAACAATTATATGGCCTGTCTCTGTTCCATGGCCATCAACTACAGTTGCTTCCATTTCCTGTAAAACAATCAACTTTAGAGATGTAAAGAAAATCAAAGCAAATCAATCACGGTCTAGCCGCGGATGATGACAATAATAAGTGGCAAGGCGGTGCCGATTAGTCATTGTTGACGACGGTGGATACCCTAATTTAAAAAAGAGTGGCAACGCGGTGTTCTGGCAAGATGGTTTACCTTATCATCCCTAATTCTCATATCATTCATTTCTCCCGGTAGCCTATCAACACCTGCTGTGTTTCCACTTGCTTCTCTTAACCCAGAAGCCGGCACAACACCTACAGAAGCCATTTCTTAAAAGAAGAAGATTAAGATCCCTGCAAATTCACCTCTCCTACTTGATAGACTCAATACTTTGCCTGCATATTTTGTATCATGTACAATTGTTAAGCATGGTTACACATATCAAACGAATTCGTAGATGCATATATTCATGAAGATCCATTCCTGAACAAAGTGAACAACAATCAGATTGTCTGCTTCCTATAGAATGGACCATCGTTAGATTAAATTGTAGTTACTTGAACAACCCAAATTATGCATCTGCCTAACGGAAGAACTTGGATGTTATCAAAGGTCGTCATTAATGAACACCACATAAATTAATTACCAAATGCTAACGGACACGACCCATATTCCCAACAAAACTAAAGCAAAGACATTTTTAATGCTTTCTTTGCAACCTAGACGATGACAAAAGCTAAACCAATAAAAGAACTCAACTTCCTTTAGTCACGTGCATCATTGATTTCTTAACAACCTCAAAACTGCAGGAACATAAGAGTATCTACCACCAATAAACATGTCAAACTAGTTTCATTTTTCAGCTGTGCTCCACAGAAGCCATCTCAACGTAGATTAAAAGAAAGGTAATAAAAGAGATAATGCGTACAGAAACACAGTCATCAAACACCATATAAAAAGAAAATAAAAAAAAATCAGAAAAGAAGATAGAAAACAGGAAAAATTGCAAGTAACATACAGAGGTAGATCGGGTCGACCAGCTGAGGAAACGGAGGAATATGAGGGGAGGAGTCATGGCTGGGATGAAAAACGAAATCCTTTGTAGAAAGCTTCAAGTATGAGCTGTTACTTTAGTTTTTTACAGGGGTCAGTTTAAAAAACTATATTTCTGGTAGGAATGTAATAAGAATGAGCTGTTTTCTGATTCTGGTTTCTCTTTTGCTTCAAGCGTATGCTTTTGTGAGGGAGAAAGAGGAGGTCAGAGAAAGAGCAAAACAGCAGTACAACCGAAGATCTGCGTTTGTGTTATGTGTTTATTTATTTGCTTATTCCTTTCTTTGATCTCTTCCAGTTCCACTTTTCTTCTTTTTGACCGTTCAACTCTGCGTAGCCCCACTCTTCCACTTTCAGATTTTTCTTGTCTCTCTGAATCAGCAAGTCCCATGACCGAGCACACGCCACATAGTTGCTGTCATTTACTACAAAGGACATGGATAACCGTTGACAAGGGTGTCATTCGTGGCATGGTATAGAAGGTAAATTATAGTCCACCGGTGTCCGGATTCACAACCTTGTCCTTGGGTTGGGATCTAGTGCGATTTTCAGAGTTCTTTTCGAAAATGGAGTGATAATTGTAATGTACAGAAATGTACAGCCTTACTGTGTTGACCATTATAATGACCTGTGAGATGCCAAAGCTGCACTGATTAGCTGGTTTACATGTTAATCTTCCCGTGTTCGAGGGCAATAAATAGAATATGGTTGGCTCGGCTTTATCCATGGCACGTGGAATTGGATAAAGATGAGCGAATCTCGCGGTTGGTGAAGATATGAAGCAAACTATACATAGGAAGAATTCAGTGATAAGGTTTGTGGAAAAAACTGAAAAAACGTTAAGATAAACAAGATATGGGCCTGAGGTAGAAGTAGAGCACATCATTGTCACTTTGAAACTTCAAAAGGAGGCCGGTTTGTAATGGACCCCGTGCTTTGAATTGATCTTCCTTCTGCTAGGGCAAAGACGAAGACAAAATACCATTAAAGTCAGCACCCACATAATACGACTGCATATTTTCCATGAAAATCTAGTATTTCAGTTCCGAGTAACCCACAAGGCATGCAACTTTTGACGGCATGGCTGGTTTATTGAATTCAATGGTCTTACACAATGTCTTAAACCTGGTCCTCATCATTCCTTTCTTGGCCATAAATTTCAGAATGGGACCCTTGGCCTGGGATGAAGCCTATAAAAACACTAAAGAATAGCCTACCAAGAATCTGTTGAATTGTAAGCTCACGGGCTGGGCTCAAATTGTTTGCGGGTTATAAGCTAAATGAACGAGGCTGACAAGGAATGGTTATACTCTAAAAGTCCGGGCTAGGGAGGCTTAGCCCACCACCTGCACAAGCTCCGTTTCATGAGTAACCCGGTCGCCGCCTTTTCTCCATTTCTGTTATTACGCAATGTCGTACTTCGTCTTTTACATTAATAGTCAAATCGTAACGGCCAAAGTACTCCATTCACCCATCTTACCTGACACGGATGTCATATTTTTTTATGACCTATACGCGTTCTTCAACTTTCATGCGCGGGTGGATAGTAAATAAATATTGGTCCAACGGAAAATTACATAATTTGATGGGTTGGTAGGTAGACTAACGAGATGATTTCATGTAATGGGAACCTCCGTTTCGTAACGACAGACTTCTACCAAAATTCTGGTGGCATGAAATATTCCATCCATGACGTTTTATCCTTTTTAAAAAGGCGCCACGAGATAGGCGTCGAGTTATTTTTATGACACGCCAAAAAAGGCCCTACGGTTTCTTTAATCCTTGCGTGTATGACCCAACTAATAACTCTTCTTTTATAACGAATTTTGTAAATTAATCTCGTGCCTTTATTTCTTACAAGACATGTAGTGCCACGGTTCAGAATCACGCCGGAAAAAGAATAGCTTAGATGATCCCTAAAAACGAGGAGAACGACAGTTGCCCAAATGGATTTATAACCATAAGTATTCAGAAAGAGACGTGACGATTTTGGAATTTGAAGCCCGACGATCCATCAATCATTCGGTTTCTTTTGGCGCGATAGAAAGGAACTGTTTTGCTTTTGCCGGGGGTTTAAAAAATTTATGCCTGCCTTCGTCAACGAATGACCGGGAGGGGTAGCATGGATATTTCATAATATTTTTCTTGTGTAAAATGAATAAGTTGAAATTAATTTTAAAGAAGTATATTTATTTTTAGAATAGTAGTGGGGAGACCAAAACCAAAATCGGGTATCTTCAGAAGTCAAAGCGACAGCTCATGACCACAGAAGGTACAAGAAGTAGAAGGAAGGAGGAAGAATTCGGTAATCCTGGAAGCAAAGACCCCTCCTTTCGTACCTATGAAGAGACGCGCGTCAACTGAACAACGTACACGTGTCCAGCAAAGCATCTCTTTAATTTAGTGTGTTAGATTCACCGCCCACTAATGTAATCCTACGGTTTTGAAACTCGCAGGTGCCCCTCCACCAAACTACATTACCTGCATCCATCAGTCATCTACCGATCCCACTTAAACTCCAGTTCTCGCCCACCGAAACCCCATGAGTTCTTGATCACTTAAACTACCCAAAGTTGTTGTTGCGATCAAAGCTACATAATTTCTACGGTCACATTTCGCGATTTGTTTAAGAAAGGAAAAAACGGAAGCTCGAGAAGTGAAACTGTTTTTCTTTGGTAAATGAAAGCATGGTTGCGGAAGCAGAGGTTGTGTGTTGTCAACAGAGCGTGCCAGCCGTGCTGGACGTTCCGTTTATTGGAAGAGCCGCTTTTGTTCACGAGGATATTCAGGTTGTAGCTACTGCCATCAAGCCTCCCGGTCGGTCGGGTCAAGTTTGCGTCTCGGGTTGTGTATTACCGGACTTATCCTCTTCCTCACCCGCCGTAAGTTAGTCAATTGACCGTCGTTAACTTCTATTATTGGGAATTTCATAAAAAATTTAAAATTAGAAACCTTTTATCGTCGGGAGCCTTTTTAATTCGGTAGAGTTTTGGTCTTCAAGGTTAGTTTGGTTATAATTGAGCAGTTTCAAATGATTCTGTTCTAAGGGTAGCTTAAGAGTATGAAATTTCAATTCGAATCTCTTCGGGTTAGTCGTTGAACTTTTTGATTGCCCACAAGCTAAAGAAGGAACTCTAAGAGAGCTTGAAAGCTAGTGTCCAGTAATAATTGTGAGGCGAGGTTACTCACTGTGATCTAAGTTCTTGTTATTCTAGCTTATAAAACTTAAATGTGATTGATTTTCTGTTTTCGTCAATGGTTTTTTGTGATCTAGGAGAAGAACAATAAGAAAAACAACACTGCTATTTTTACTCTGTATAAATAACTTCTAATTTGGTCATGCGATTCTGTAGGATGTTAAATCTGTGGTTAAAGTTCCACATGCAGCTATTGAGTCTGCCACCTTGCAATTTGTTCCTTGCATCCGTTCTGGTAGCTTTACGGATATCGGACCTCGAAGATACATGGAGGATGAGCACATACAGGTGGATGATCTGTTAACCTACCTGGGCTCGCCGTTTCAGTTTCCGACGCCCAGTGCCTTTTATGGGGTAACCATCTTTTCGCCTTGTTATTGCAAATTTGATGAGTTTCGTTCGGTTTGTTATTAATTGAGATTGCGTTCACTTTAGGTTTTTGATGGTCATGGAGGACCTGAAGCAGCTGCTTATATTCAAACAAATGCAAGAAGACTTTTCTTTGAAGATGTCAAGTTTCTGCAGTCATCTGAAGCTAACAATATTTTCATGGAGGAGGTTGAGAGTACCCTCCGTAGAGCCTTCCTTCTGGCCGACCTTGCTTTGGCTGATGACTGCAATGTTAGCAGTTCTTCTGGGACGACTGCACTGGCTGCTTTTGTATTTGGCAGGTATACCAACGCTCTTAATCTCAATTATCTTCTATGGTTTCCACCCTTATTTTCCTCTCTGTGTGAAACCGCTGGCCGTTCTTTGGTAATCTGATCTTGCTTTGTTCTTCCAGATTGCTACTTGTGGCCAATGTTGGTGATTGCCGAGCAGTTCTTTGCCGTAAGGGTGAAGCAATAGACATGTCTCAGGATCATAAACCTATATATCCATCAGAGCGGAGGCGGGTTGAAGAACTAGGTGGTTTTGTCGATGATGGGTATCTCGACGGTGTTTTGTCAGTTTCTCGAGCCTTGGGAGACTGGGATATGAAATTGCCTCGTGGTGGTTCCCCTTCGCCTCTTATCGCGGAGCCAGAGTTCTGACAGGTGGTTTTAACAAAGGACGATGAGTTTCTCATCATTGGCTGTGACGGGATATGGGATGTTATGTCAAGTTAGCAGGCAGTCAGCATTGTCCGCCGCGGCTTGCGCCGACATGACGACCCTGAGCAGTGTGCGAGGGACCTCGTCATGGAGGCTTTGTGCCGTAACACCTTCGACAATCTCACTGTAATAGTCGTGTGCTTCTCCCTCGACTACCGGGAATCACTACCACATCGGCAACGGAAGCAAAGGTGCTTTAGCCTCTCAACAGAGGCACTGTGTAGCTTAAGGAACTTGCTGGATGGCTCTACGACTCGTTGACTCTGTATATAACAATTTTTAAAATAAGTTCATCTCCTTCAGATGGAATATTCTGTTTCTGGCTGCTTCAGTTTCGGAAACACATGGCAGCCCGCAGTTTTGGCGGTGTCGATCTTTTCTTTAAACGGTGCGTTTTGCATGGGTTGATGTACATGAAGCAGATGGTGTATGATGTTAGATTGATTAATGGATTCAAACACTATTTATGACATGTTCGTGACGGATTCTTTAAGTAAAAATCTCGGTTTGGGTGCTCATTACGACTAGCGTGGGTACTTATTTGTGACATTTCATGTGTATGACGTTAATTTGATATAAATAAAATTTTCGTATGGATATCAGGAAGAATGACTAATCTTATTTATCAATTTTCATATCAATAACAAATGACTAATCTTATCGTAATTTGATGTAAATGGAAAATCAGCCGCCTCCGGCCGTTTGATAAACATAGGTAAGGCCACACTTACCACAACAATGCCTGTCAAAAGTGCAGGCCATGAAAGTGTCAGCGCGGCACTCAGCATTGGGACACTCCTTCCTAAGCCGTTGCACCTTGCCGGAATCGTCGACCTTGCAGAATTGGAGGACGGAGAGCTTCACCTTCTTGTGTTTGTGCTTAATCTTCTTGGGTTTGGTGTAGGTCTTCTTCTTCCTCTTCTTTTGAACCACCTCAGAGGCGGAGGACCAGGTGGAGGGTGGACTCCTTCTGGATGTTATAGTCGGCAAGAGTGCGGTCGTCCTCGAGCTGCTTGTTGGTGAATATGAGGCGCTGCTGATCAGGCGGGATACCTTCCTTGTCCTGGATCTTGGTCTTCACATTGTCGATAGTGTCCGAAACTCCACCTCTAAGGTGATGATCTTACCGTCAGGGTCTTCACGAAGATCTGCATCTTTGTTCCATAACGGATGATGATACAAAGAGCTGCTATGAATCTCACGACTAGGGTTTTAAGATCCGCCGAGATGAGTTTCCTGTTGGCTTATGGTGGGCCTCAATGTATGGCATTTGAGTTATTACAAGTTATGTATAAATGTCCCACCGCCATGTTGTCTGTGGAGCGGAGGGAATACACACGTCCTCCACACTCCATACTCACGACCTGTGATCAAAGGTCACAAAACACAACCATACAAACTCCCTACGGTAAGAATCGCTCCCTACTAGGGACGTCCGAATACTTACCTCGCATTGGCCAAGCGCTTCGTGTAATTCACGGATCATATCTCTCATATATATACCCACCAACATGCCCCAAAATTCATAAAATCATTTCAATGGATAATTTACACATGTTCAAAACATCATACAACACATGTGTATAGAAATGGTAAAGTAACAAAAAATCATGCTAAATCATTTCATAAATTTTTTCAAACATGCATCCTTGTAAGTTCTTAACACCCAAATCAGGCCAAAAAAAAAAAAGGAAAAATACTTAGAAAACGGCATTGATACTCGACAACATCAAGTGTAACATCACCCATCCAAGTTTCTATTCTTCATCTTAAACACATTTAAACATATGGGTAGTTTTCACGCATATTTCACAAAACCAAAAACACATACATAAATATAATTTTCAAACACATGCCGAGTATATCACTAGTCGCAATTAATCCATTTCAAGCAGCTCATACTCAAAACCAAAACAAATCATTTATGTAAACTATATTAAAAGTGAGTAGCCGATCAAACCGATGATACAAGTCTCCCACCTTTTGTCTCTGATCACGGAGTCCTTTCCTACAAGCCCTGCTATGCCTACCATGTTAAGATCCATCAGATTCATACTCAAAGAACACTTATGAATCTAATTGACCCAAGTAATATATATATATAATATATACTCATTTAATCAACAACTCACCTTGATGTATTGTTTGATTGTGATACTTGGGGTCTAAGGGTACTTCCGATAGGTCAAACTTAACGATTTCTCATGAAATGTTTATCGTAGATTCCTGACATTCTGAGAAGAACGTGGATATGAAGAATGAAAAATTTGGACGAGTAGAAAAAAAGATAGAAAATCTACAAGTTTCGGAAACTGTAGGGTGACGAGTTTGGTTATGAACTTGGTGGATGAATTTATGGTTCAGTCTGAGTTTCTTGCAGGTTGGTTCAAGAAGAGTTCAAGGTATCAGAGGGTGTTCAGATAGGCATAGAGAAAGAAAATTAAAGAAGATGGGTATCAAGATCAAGAACAGATTAGTTCCAACATAGAAGAAAAAGTCTGGTTGCAGCAGCACTTGGTTGATGATTGGATTTCAGATAAAGTTTTGGTATTTCAGGTGAGACTTCTGATTACTTAGGTGTACATTCAGGCAAGCAAGAATAGACCAGAAAGTGAAGAAAATGCATGCCAAAGATAGGGAAAGTCGGACTCAAGAGGGGACACACAAGAGAACAGAATTTGCAAGATGGTGAGTGATCAAAGGGGTTCCCAAACCAATGGCAATCAGATGAAAGTGAGTGGGAATCTTGCAATGGCAGACAAGAGTAAGTGGAGAGTTGTGTTTTAGCTGGAAAAGGAGAGAAAAATTCTGGTGGGAGGGCCAGGAAATGATGCTTAATCAAGTGTGTTAGGGGAAGGTTGAAGTTTGAATTAATCATGTGTGTAATGTCTAGTTAGGTGGGTTATTAACCAATATAAAACAAGAAAAATTCAAAAGAATCACCACCAGGAGAGGATTCCGACTTTAAATTGAAAGGAAAAGCATCAGGTATGAAAATGGCAGACAACTTTGATTTAGAATGTGGCTTACACAAAAGGTTAAGCATGTGAAGGCAGATTTGAACAATAATGGCACAACTAAACACTCAACTTGTATAAACATAAGGTTTACGGTGATCAATTGTTTTGTGACTGGTGTAATCTGATTTTACTCTATGATGATTGTCTAATTACATGGCCAATTTAATCAATGTAGAATGAGTACATTGGGCCTTAGGAAATTTCCGAATGGACTTGGGCCTTGGGAATGGTAATTGGACCGAAAATATGAAGATACGAATCAATTACGGTCAACAGCAGTTTTACGATCGGACAATTCGTAAAACTGCGTCATATAAGTAGTTTATATTTATGTTAACTGAGAAGTTACATTGCCAAGAATCTAATTACTCACTTTTACCTTTCATAGGGTTACTCAGTGTCTAAGGTTCACTCAGGTCCATCTAAATCGTAAAATGTTACCGTCACACGGTAAACAAAACTCATCCGGAGTCCTCGACGGGGTAAAACTGGGGACTGACCAAACTAATACGGTAGAAATGGATACAGTAAAAATTTAGGCATTGCCGAAATGACTCGTACGGGCGTCAAAGTCATTAGCTAATAGGTCTAGTACATATCTAACACTCAAAATGCTGAAAAATAACTTATACGATAAAAATAAAAAGGAAGAATAACTGATGGAAACCTCTAAAAGAGCGAGGTCTCACAACCTCCCCTCCTTACAAGAATTTCGTCCCCGAAATTCACATATCTTTTGAACAAGTTTGGGTAACGTCGTCGCATTGACTCCTCCGTCTCCCAGCTTTCCTCCTCAAAAGAACCGTTACGCCAAGTCACACGAACCATTGGAACGGTTCGTCGGCGTAACTGCTTCTCCATACGATCCACAATGGCCACAGGCTGAACGGGAAATGACAAGTCACTAGTGACCTCTACTGGCGGCTGCGCCAACACATGCGAAGGATCGGGAACATATTTCCGTAGCATAGATACGTGAAATACACTATGGATCCTCTCCATATCCGGCGGTAACTCTAGTCGGTACGCCACTGGTCCCACCCGCTCGATGATAAGGAACGGGCCAATGTACCTCGGTGTTAACTTGCCTCGTTGCTGAAAACGAAGCACACCACGCCACGGAGCAACTTTGAGAAAGACTCTGTCTCCAACCTCGAACTCAAGCTCACGTCGTCGATGATCGGCATAACTCTTCTGCCTATCCTGAGCTGCTCTCAGCCTCTGACGAATCTGTACGAGCTGCTCGGTTGCCTGGTCAATCAACTCGGGATTATCAAGGCGCCTCTCACCGACTTCATCCCAGCATAATGGTGTTCGACATCGCCTCCCGTACAAAGCCTCATACGGTGCCATACCGATACTAACCTGGAAACTGTTGTTGTATGCAAACTCCGCCAATGGAAGACAACGGTCCCAAGTAGTCTCTCGGTCTAAGGCACAAGCTCGTAACATATCCTCCAATGTCTGGATCGTGCGTTCCGATTGACCATCCGTCTGAGGGTGAAAAGCTGTACTGAAATTCAGCTTTGTACCCAAAGCACTATGTAATTTCCCCCAAAAACGGGACGTAAATCTTGGATCACGATCGGAGACAATCGACACCGGCACTCCATGCAATCGGATAATCTCGTCCGTATATCTTGATGCCAGACGCTCGGGTGTATCTGTCACTCGAATCGGTAGAAAATGGGCAGACTTGGTTAATCTGTCCACGATCACCCAAACAGCATCAAAACCTCGCGGTGTCCTCGGTAATCCCACAACAAAATCCATCGTTACGTGCTCCCACTTCCACTCGGGGATCGGAAGTGATTGTAACTTACCCGCTGGTCGTTGATGCTCAGCCTTGACCTGCTGACACACCAAACAACGGGATACAAACTCAGCAATATGTCTCTTCATACCGGACCACCAGTACTGCTGTCGTAAATCACGGTACATTTTGGTGCTTCCGGGGTGAATGGAAATCTCGAACTCGATCTCACGAACGGGTGGCAAACCGGTAATATCATCGGGAAACACGTCTGGAAAATCATGAACAACAGGAACTTCCTCCAACTTCGGCGGTTCAGCCTGGATCTCATGAACATGGGCTAGAAAGGCAACACAACCCTTGCTGATCATCTTTTGTGTGCTAAGACACGAAATAAGGAAGTTCAAAATGACTCGCCGATCGCCCTCGAAACAGAATTCAGTTCCGTCGGGAAGACTGAACCACACCTTCTTCGAATAGCACTCCATCCTTGCTCGATATCGAGATAAGCAATCCATGCCGAGGATAATATCAAGCTCCAGCATGTCAAACGGAATCAAATCAACCTCGATCGCGATCGTCCCCATACGTAGTTCACAAGCAAGCAATACATGATCATACGTCAACTGCTGTCCTAGTGGTGTCCAGACTACCATCGGGGACTCAAGTAATGATAATTCCCTATTCGCATACTCAACTATACTTGTGCTAACAAATGAACGATTTACTCCGGGATCAAGTAAAACACGAGCGGTACGAGAAAAACAATAAGGGTACTTGTCACCATATCAGGCTTGACGCATGCCTCCGTGTCAGTCAAAGTGAATAGTCGAGTGTGAGTTGGCTGTGTCTGTGGTGCTCCAGGTGTCTGACTGGTGGGAGGGCGTCCAGGTGCTCTCATTGGTCTCGATGAACTCTGAGTAGGTCCACGGCTAGGTCCGGCTCTAACGGCTGGTGCGACACTCTGACTAGAAGCACCTCTCGGACAATCTCTGGCAATATGACCCATCTGGTTACAAGTAAAACACCTTACCGGGTGAGGACATGGTGGTGGGTGGGTCTGCCTACAGTTGGCACACCACGGTGCTGATGCAGATGCTATGGAATAGACTGGTCGGCTTGCAGAGAAAGACCTCTGTGGGAATGATCGAAAATAGCCAGTCGGGGTAGAACGATTAGGTCGGCTCAATTGCTGATCAGGTCTCCATCCGTGTCTGATAGGTCCACCGCTACGAGAAGGTTGTAGGTGTCCTAGCCTGTGACCCCTCTGTCGGAGTATGATCCTCTATGCTCGCGTCGCAACTACGAGTAATGCCTGAAAGTCAGTCGTCGGTATGGTACCGATGACTCATTGAATCTCGTCGCTGAGTCCCTCCTGGAAACGATGGGCTAGCTTGGCAGGTGTACGGTCCTCTGCTGGGGCATAGACAGTTAACTGACGTAACTCCTTTTCGTACTCAAGAACAATACGAGTTCCCTGACGAAGCTGATAGAATGCAGTACACCTCTGTTCATGGTGGTACACAGTATTGAAGCGTTCATCAAACTCAGCTACGAATTGCTCCCATGTTGGCTCGTGGTCGTATCGAAGACCTACGGAGTCCCACCAGACAAGAGCCTCCTCCTCGAGCAGAAATGTCGCCAGGTTCACCTTGTCAACGTTGGAAAGTCTCATGGCTCGCGCTGCACGGCAAACCATGTCCATCCAATTCCGACCAATTGATACATCACTGGTACCTGAGAAACTTTGACATCCCAACTCCCGTGCCTCACGAAGTAGCTTTGAAATTTCAATAGGTAACGGTCCACCAATGGGTCGGCGGTCGTGTTAAACAGGTGTAGGCGGCACAGGTGGACGAATAGGATCCACTACAGGTGGTGGAGGTGGGGGCTGATACTGATGAACAAACTGATGTAATGTAGCCTGCATGGTGGTCTTGGTGGTCATGGTGGTAAGAAGCTGGAGTAGAATAGGGTCAAGTCCTACACGTGATGCAGGTGCTACGGTCTCGGGCTCAGCCTGAGGATTTACTGCTGCCTCTACAGGTAAGAAGCTGGAGTAGAATAGGGTCAAGTCCTACATGTGATGCAGGTGCTACGGGCTCGGGCTCAACCTGAGGATTTACTACTGCCTCTACTTGCACCTCAGGTGCATTAGGTCCATCAACAGACTCGGCACTAACAGACCTCTCTGGGTCAGCCTCAACTCGGTGACCAGCATTCTTTCCTTTCTTTGCCATCTCTAAGGCAAAAAAATATGTTCAGTCTAATACACTATCAATACCACTCGACTATAGCTGAACTATGATCATGCTATGCAATACTTAAAAAAAAGAAAAGAACTAGTTGTACAAAACTATTTTAAACCAACATGTGAAAACCATGCTCCGCTACCAACCTTGTGAGGACCCGATCCCGGATACCGGACCTCACCGCCGTAGGACTCGAATTGACCCCACCGAGGGACCAACCAGAACCCTACAAGGCTTCTCTTACAAAATCCATAAAGTTATAAAATTCTGGTTGCCGTTTATCAGCAATACAACCAAGTTTATTGGATTCTCATATATTCAAGGAAACCCTTACTAACTCATGAAAACTTGTTTGAGCATGGTTCTAAAATTTGTATTTGTAAGGGTTTCAAAATATTATTTCAAACACCAAGTTGCGGAGTTGTTTAGCGGAAGGCTTAAAAAAAAAAACATTTATTTTGAAAACACAATCCGAGAAAACATTTCAACAAATAAAAAAAAAAATAAAACAATGAGAAACCAAATCAACCCAAAAAGGATGAAAGTCCAGTCCAAATTATTTATTACAGTCCGAAATATAAATATCAAAGAAATGAAAAATGCATGCAAACCATAAACACAACTGCATAGCCATAGTTCAGCACCTACTGTTCGATATTCTAGGGAGGCTAGGCTTCTCCTCAGCTGAACCTGAAAGGGATAACAAATGGGGGTGAGATCACTAGGACCTCCGTGAGAGACACAGCATCATAAGCGTTCACGGGGAGTGAGTAGAGGCAATACGAAAAACCTTTTCTTTTAAAATGCAAGTATAAAACCGGTGTAAGTAATATGAATAGTGAAAGTTCAAAAATCAGACTCAACGGTCTAAAATGAGTGGTTACGGTAAACGCATCATATCGTATCGAGAAATCCCACGGGACAGACATAAAACACCACACGAATCGGTTCGGCGCGTAGAACCGTCGGAGGCCCAATGGCAGTAAAGTTTGAGTTATTACAAGTTATGTATAAATGTCCCACCGCCATTGTTGTCTGTGGAGCGGAGGGAATACACACGTCCTCCACACTCCATACTCACGACCTGTGATCAAAGGTCACATAACACAACCATACAACTCCCTACGGTAAGAATCGCTCCCCTACTACGGGACGTCCGAATACTTACCTCGCATTGGCCAAGCGCTTCGTGTAATTCACGGTATCATATCTCTCATATATATACCCATCAACATGCCCCAAAATTCATAAAATCATTTCAATGGGATAATTTACACATGTTAAAAACATCATACAACACATGTGTATAGAAATGGTAAAGTAACCAAAAATCATGCTAAATCATCTTTCATAAATTTTTTTAAACATGCATCCTTGTAAGTTCTTAACACCCAAATCATGCCAAAACAAAAAGGGAAAACTTAGAAAATGGCATGTGATACTCGACAACATCAAGTGTAAACATCACCCATCCAAGTTTCTATTCTTCATCTTAAACACATTTAAACATGTGGGTAGTTTTCACGCATATTTCACAAAACCAAAAACACATACATAAATATTAATTTTCAAACACATGCCGAGTACATCACTAGTCGCAATTAAACCATTTCAAGCATGCCTCATACTCAAAACCAAAACAAAATCATTTATGTAAACTATATTAAAAGTGAGTAGCCGATCAAACCGATGATACGAAGTCTCCCACCTTTTGTCTCTGATCACGGAGTCCTTTCCTACAAGCCCTGCTATGCCTACCATGTTAAGATCCATCAGATTCCATACTCAAAGAACACTTATGATCTAATTGACCCAAGTATATATATATATATATATATACTCACTAATCAACAACTCACCTTGATGTATCTTGTTTGATTGTGATACTTGTGGGTCTAAGGGTACTTCCGATAGGAAACTTAACGATTTCTCATGAAATTTTATCGTAGATTCCTGACATTCTGAGAAGAACGTGGATATGAAGAATGAAAAATTTGGCGAGTAGAAAAAAAGATAGAAAATCTACAAGTTTCGGAAACTGTAGGGTGACGAGTTTGGTTTATGAACTTGGGGATGAATTTCTGGGTTCAGTCTTGAGTTTCTTGGCAGGTTGGTTCAAAGAAGAGTTCAAGGTATCAGAGAGGGTGTTCAGATAGGCTTAGAGAAGGAAGAAAATTAAAGAAGATGGGTATCAAGATCAAGAACAGATTAGTTCCACATATAGAAGAAAAAGTCTGGTTGCAGCAGCACTTGGTTGGATGATTGGATTTCAGATAAAGTTTTGGTATTTCAGGTGAGACTTCTGGTGACTTAGGTGTACATTCAGGCAAGCAAGAATAGACCAGAAAGTGAAAGAAAATGCATGCCAAAGATAGGGAAAGTCGGACTCAAGGGGACACACAAGAGAAACCAGAATTTGCAAGATGGTGAGTGATCAAAGGGGTTCCCAAACCAATGGCAATCAGATGAAAGTGAGTGGGAATCTTGCAATGGCAGACAAGGGTAAGTGGAGAGGTGTGTTTTAGCTGGAAAAGGAGAGAAAAATTCTGGTGGGAGGGCCAGGAAATGATGCTTAATCAAGTGTGTTAGGGAAGGTTGAAGTTTGAATTAATCATGTGTGTAATGTCTAGTTAGGTGGGTTATTAACCAATAAAAACAAAGAAAATTCAAAAGAATCACCACCAGGAGAGGAATTCCGACTTTAACTTGAAAGGAAAAGCATCAGGTATGAAAATGGCAGACAACTTTGATTTAGAATGTGGCCTACACAAAAGGTTAAGCATGTGAAGGCAGATTTGAACAATAATGGCACAACTAGACACTCAACTTGTATAAACACATAAGGGACCCAAATTATGGCTGTATGTGATGTGGATCCTGAGGTAAGTATGGTAAGGTAATGTAGGTTTAATCCAGGTGAAAATCTTATGTAATTACCCACTGTAATTGCTGAGTTACGGTACAGTAAAAAATCAGGGATTTACGGTGATCAATTGTTTTGTGACTGGTGTAATCTGATTTTACTCTATGATGATTGTCTAATTACATGGCCAATTTAATCAATGTAGAATGAGTACATTGGGCCTTAGGAAATTTCCGAATGGACTTGGGCCTTGGGAATGGTAATTGGACCGAAAATATGAAGATACGAATCAATTACGGTCAACAGCAGTTTTACGATCGGACAATTCGTAAAACTGCGTCATATAAGTAGTTTATATTTATGTTAACTGAGAAGTTACATTGCCAAGAATCTAATTACTCACTTTTACCTTTCATAGGGTTACTCAGTGTCTAAGGTTCACTCAGGTCCATCTAAATCGTAAAATGTTACCGTCACACGGTAAACAAAACTCATCCGGAGTCCTCGACGGGGTAAAACTTGGGGACTGACCAAACTAATACGGTAGAAATGGATACAGTAAAAATTTAGGCATTGCCGAAATGACTCGTACGGGCGTCAAAGTCATTAGCTAATAGGTCTAGTACATATCTAACACTCAAAATGCTGAAAAATAACTTATACGATAAAAATAAAAAGGAAGAATAACTGATGGAAACCTCTAAAAGAGCGAGGTCTCACAACCTCCCCTCCTTACAAGAATTTCGTCCCCGAAATTCACATATCTGTTTTGAACAAGTTTGGGTAACGTCGTCGCATTGACTCCTCCGTCTCCCAGCTTTCCTCCTCAAAAGAACCGTTACGCCAAGTCACACGAACCATTGGAACGGTTCGTCGGCGTAACTGCTTCTCCATACGATCCACAATGGCCACAGGCTGAACGGGAAATGACAAGTCACTAGTGACCTCTACTGGCGGCTGCGCCAACACATGCGAAGGATCGGGAACATATTTCCGTAGCATAGATACGTGAAATACACTATGGATCCTCTCCATATCCGGCGGTAACCTTGTGAGGACCCGATCCCGGATACCGGACCTCACCGCCGTAGGACTCGAATTGACCCCACCAAGGGACCAACCAGAACCCTACAAGGCTTCTCTTACAAAATCCATAAAGTTATAAAATTCTGGTTGCCGTTTATCAGCAATACAACCAAGTTTATTGGATTCTCATATATTCAAGGAAACCCTTACTAACTCATGAAAACTTGTTTGAGCATGGTTCTAAAAGCTTTGTATTTGTAAGGGGTTTCAAAATTTTATTTCAAACACCAAGTTGCGGAGTTGTTTAGCGGAAGGCTTAAAAAAAAACAAACTAAAAAAAAACATTTATTTTGAAAACACAATCCGGGAAAACATTTCAACAAATAAAAAAAAATAAAACAATGGAAACCAAATCAACCCAAAAAGGATGAAAGTCCAGTCCAAATTATTTATTACAGCACGAAATATAAATATCAAAGAAATGAAAAATGCATGCAAACCATAAACACAACTGCATAGCCATAGTTCAGCACCTACTGTTCGATATTCTAGGGGAGGCTAGGCTTCTCCTCAGCTGAACCTGAAAGGGATAACAAAAAGGGGTGAGATAACTAGGACCTCCGTGAGAGACACAGCATCATAAGCGTTCACGGGGAGTGAGTAGAGGCAATACGAAAAACCTTTTCTTTTAAAATGCAAGTATAAAACCGGTGTAAATAATATGAATAGTGAAAGTTCAAAAATCAGACTCAACGGTCTAAAATGAGTGTTACGGTAAACGCATCATGATCGTAATCGAGAAATCCCACGGGACAGACATAAAACACCACACGAATCGGTTTCGGCGCGTGGAACCGTCGGAGGCCCAATGGCAGTAAAGTTGAGTTTATTACAAGTTATGTATAAATGTCCCACCGCCATTGTTGTCTGTGGAGCGGAGGGAATACACCACGTCCTCCACACTCCATACTCACGACCTGTGATCAAAGGTCACATAACACAACCATACAACTCCCTACGGTAAGAATCGCTCCCCCTACTACGGGACGTCCGAATACTTACCTCGCATTGGCCAAGCGCTTCGTGTAATTCACGTATCATATCTCTCATATATATACCCATCAACATGCCCCAAAATTCATAAAATCATTTCAATGGGATAATTTACACATGTTAAAAACATCATACAACACATGTGTATAGAAATGATAAAGTAACCAAAAATCATGCTAAATCATCTTTCATAAATTTTTTCAAACATGCATCCTTGTAAGTTCTTAACACCCAAATCATGCCAAAACAAAAAGGAAAAACTCTTAGAAAACTGGCATGTGATACTCGACAACATAAAGTGTAAACATCACCCATCCAAGTTTCTATTCTTCATCTTAAACACATTTAAACATGTGGGTAGTTTTCACGCATATTTCACAAAACCAAAAACCACATACATAAATATTAATTTTCAAACACATGCCGAGTACATCACTAGTCGCAATTAAACCATTTCAAGCATGCCTCATACTCAAAACCAAAACAAAATCATTATGTAAACTATATTAAAAGTGAGTAGCCGATCAAACCGATGATACGAAGTCTCCCACCTTTTGTCTCTGATCACGGAGTCCTTTCCTACAAGCCCTGCTATGCCTACCATAAGATCATAACATACTCCTGGTTAGGATCCATCAGATCCATACTCAAATCTAAAGAACACTTATGGATCTAATTGACCCAAGTATATATATATATACTCACTAATCAACAACTCACCTTGATGTATCTTGTTTGATTGTGATACTTGTGGGTCTAAGGGTACTTCCGATAGGTTAAACTTAACGATTTCTCATGAAATTTTTATCGTAGATTCCTGACATTCTGAGACGAACGTGGATATAAAGAATGCAAAATTTGGCTGAGTAGAAAAAAAGATAGAAAATCTACAAGTTTCGGAAACTGTAGGGTGACGAGTTTGGTTTATGACTTGGGGATGAATTTCTGGGTTCAGTCTTGAGTTTCTTGGCAGGTTGGTTCAAAGAAGAGTTCAAGGTATCAGAGAGGGGGTTCAGAGAGGCTTAGAGAAGGAAGAAAATTGAAGAAGCTGGGTATCAAGATCAAGAACAGATTAGTTCTACATATAGAAGAAAAAGTCTGGTTGGAGCAGCACTTGGTTGGATGATTGGATTTCAGATAAAGTTTTGGTATTTCAGGTGAGACTTCTGGTGACTTAGGTGTACATTCAGGCAAGCAAGAATAGACCAGAAATTGAAAGAAAATGCATGCCAAAGATAGGGAAAGTCGGACTCAAGAGGGAACACACAAGAGAAACCAGAATTTGCAAGATGGTGAGTGATCAAAGGGGTTCCCAAACCAATGGCAATCAGATGAAAGTGAGTGGGAATCTTGCAATGGCAGACAAGGGTAAGTGGAGAGGTGTGTTTTAGCTGGAAAAGGAGAGAAACATTCTGGTGGGAGGGCCAGGAAATGATGCTTAATCAAGTGTGTTAGGGAAAGTTGAAGTTTGAATTAATCATGTGTGTAATGTCTAGTTAGGTGGGTAATGAACCAAAGGAAAAATTCAAAAGGATCACCACCAGGAGAGGAATTCCGACTTTAACTTGAAAGGAAAAGCATCAGGTATGAAAATGGCAGACAACTTTGATTTAGAATGTGGCCTACACAAAAGGTTAAGCATGTGAAGGCAGATTTGAACAATAATGGCACAACTAGACACTCAACTTGTATAAACTACATAAGGGAACCCAAATTATGGCTGTATGTGATGTGGATCCTGAGGTAAGTATGGTAAGGTATGTAGGTTTATATCCAGGTGAAAATCTTATGTAGTTACCCACTGTAATTTCTGAGTTACGGTACGGTAACAAAAATCAGGGATTTACGGTGATCAATTGTTTTTTTTGTGACTGGTGTATCTGATTTTACTCTATGATGATTGTCTAATTACATAGCCAATTTAATCAATGTAGAATGAGTACATTGGGCCTTAGGAGATTTCCGAATGGACTTGGGCCTTGGGAATGGTAATTGGACCGAAAATATAAAGATACGAATCAATTACGGTCAACAGCAGTTTTACGATCGGACAATTCGTAAAAACTGCGTCATATAAGTAGTTTATATTTATGTTAACTGAGAAGTTACATTGCCAAGAATCTAATTACTCACTTTTACCTTTCATAGGGTTACTCAGGTGTCTAAGGTTCACTCAGGTCCATCTAAATCGTAAAATGTTACCGTCACACGATAAACAAAACTCATCCGGAGTCCTCGACGGGGTAAAACTCGGGGACTGACCAAACTAATACGGTAGAAATGGATACATTAAAATTTAGGCATTGCCGAAATGACTCGTACGGGCGTCAAAGTCATTAGCTAATAGGTCTAGTACATATCTAACACTCAAAATGCTGAAAAATAACTTATACGATAAAAATAAAAAGGAAGAATAACTGATGGAAACCTCTAAAAGAGCGAGGTCTCACAACCTCCCCTCCTTACAAGAATTTCGTCCCGAAATTCACATATTCTGTTTTGAACAAGTTTGGGTAACGTCGTCGCATTGACTCCTCCGTCTCCCAGCTTTCCTCCTCAAAAGAACCGTTACGCCAAGTCACACGAACCATTGGAACGGTTCGTCGGCGTAACTGCTTCTCCATACGATCCACAATTGCCACAGGCTGAACGGGAAATGACAAGTCACTAGTGACCTCTACTGGCGGCTGCGCCAACACATGCGAAGGGATCGGGAAACATATTTCCGTAGCATAGATACGTGAAATACACTATGGATCCTCTCCATATCCGGTGGAAACTCTAGTCGGTACGCCACTGGTCCCACCCGCTCGATGATTAAGGAACGGACCAATTACCTCGGTGTAACTTGCCTCGTTGCTGAAAACGAAGCACACCACGCCACGGAGCAACCTTTGAGAAAGACTCGGTCTCCAACCTCGAACTCAAGCTCACGTCGTCGATGATCGGCATAACTCTTCTGCCTATCCTGAGCTGCTCTCAGCCTCTGACGAATCTGTACGAGCTGCTCGGTTGCCTGGTCAATCAACTCGGGATTATCAGGCGCCTCTCACCGACTTCATCCCAGCATAATGGTGTTCGAAATCGCCTCCCGTACAAAGCCTCATACGGTGCCATACCGATACTAACCTGCAAACTGTTGTTGTATGCAAACTCCGCCAATGGAAGACAACGGTCCCAAGTAGTCTCTCGGTCTAAGGCACAAGCTCGTAACATATCCTCCAATGTCTGGATCGTGCGTTCCGATTGACCATCCGTCTGAGTGTGAAAAGCTGTACTGAAATTCAGCTTTGTACCCAAAGCACTACGTAATTTCCCCCAAAAATGGGACGTAAATCTTGGATCACGATCGGAGACAATCGAACACCAGGCACTCCATGCAATCGGATAATCTCGTCCATATATCTTGCTTGCCAGACGCTCGGGTGTATCTGTCACTCGAATCGGTAGAAAATGGGTAGACTTGGTTAATCTGTCCACGATCACCCCAAACAGCATCAAAACCTCGTGGTGTCCTCGGTAAGCCCCACAAAAAATCCATCGTTACGTGCTTCCCACTTCCACTCGGGGATCGGAAGTGATTGTAACTTACCCATTGGTCGTTGATGCTCAGCCTTGACCTGCTGACACACCAAACAACGGGATACAAACTCAGCAATATGTCTCTTCATACCGGACCACCAGTACTGCTGTCGTAAATCACGGTACATTTTGGTGCTTCCAGGGGTGAATAGAAATCTCGAATCTCGATCTCACGAATGGGTGGCAAACCGGTAATATCATCGGGAAAACACGTCTGGAAAATCATGAACAACAGGAACTTCGTCCAACTTCGACGGTTCAGCCTGGATCTCATGAACATGGGCTAGAAAGGCAACACAACCCTTGCTGATCATCTTTTGTGTGCTAAGACACGAAATAAGGAAGTTCAAAATGACTCGCCGATCGCCCTCGAAACAGAATTTAGTTCCGTCGGGAAGACTGAACCACACCTTCTTCGAATAGCACTCCATCCTTGCTCGATATCGAGATAAGCAATCCATGTCGAGGATAATATCAAGCTCCAGCATATCGAACGGAATCAATCAACCTCGATCGCGATCGTCCCCATATGTAGTTCACAAGCAAGCAATACATGATCACGCGTCAACTGCTGTCCTAGTGGTGTCCAGACTACCATCGGGGACTCAAGTAATGATAATTCCCTATTCGCATACTCAACTATACTTGTGCTAACAAATGAACGATTTACTCCGGGATCAAGTAAAACACGAGCGGTACGAGAGAAAACAATAAGGGTACTTGTCACCATATCAGGGTTGACGTATGCCTCTGTGTCAGTCAAAGTGAATAGTCGAGTGTGAGTTGGTTGTGTCTGTGGTGCTCCAGGTGCCTGACTGGTGGAAGGGCGGCCAGGTGCTCTCATTGGTCTCGATGAACTCTGAGTAGGTCCACGGCTAGGGTCCGGCTCTAAACGGCTGGTGCGACACTCTGACTAGAAGCACCTCTCGGACAATCTCTGGCAATATGAGCCCATCTGGTTGCAAGTAAAACACCTTACCGGGTGAGGACATGGTGGTGGGTGGGTCTGCCTACAGTTGGCACACCACGGTGCTGATGCAGATGCTATGGAATAGACTGGTCGGCTTGCAGAGAAAGACCTCTGTGGGAATGATCGAAAATAGTCCAGTCGGGGTAGAACGATTAGGTCGGCTCAATTGCTGATCAGGTCTCCATCCGTGTCTGATAGGTCCACCGCTACTGAGAAGGTTGTAGGTGTCCTAGCCTGTGACCCCTCTGTCGGAGTATGATCCTCTATGCTCGCGTCGCAACTACGAGTAATGCCTGAAAGTCAGTCGTCGGTATGGTACCGATGACTCATTGAATCTCGTCGCTGAGTCCCTCCTGGAAACGATGGGCTAGCTTGGCAGGTGTACGGTCCTCTGCTGGGGCATAAACAGTTAACTGACGTAACTCCTTTTCGTACTCAAGAACAATACGAGTTCCCTGACGAAGCTGATAGAATGCAGTACACCCCTGTTCATGGTGGTACACAGTATTGAAGCGTTCATCAAACTCAGCTACGAATTGCTCCCATGTTGGCTCGTGGTCGTATCGAAGACCTACGGAGTCCCACCAGACAAGTGCCTCCTCCTCGAGCAGAAATGTTGCCAGGTTCACCTTATCAACGTTGGAAAGTCTCATGGCTCGCGCTGCACGGCAAACCATGTCCATCCAACTTCGAGCAATGGATACATCACTGGTACCTGAGAAACTTTGACATCCCAACTCCCGTGCCTCACGAAGTAGTTTTGAAATTTCAACAGGTAACGGTCCACCAATGGGTCGGCGGTCATTTTCAACAGGTGCAGGCGGCACAGGTGGACGAATAGGATCCACTACAGGTGGTGGAGGTGGGGGCTGATACTGATGAACAAACTGATGTAATGTAGTCTGCATGGTGGTCTTGGTGGTCATGGTGGTAAGAAGCAGGAGTAGAATAGGGTCAAGTCCTACATGTGCTGCAGGTGCTACGGGCTCGGGCTCAGCCTGGGGATTTACTGCTGCCTCTACAGGTAAGAAGCTGGAGTAGAATAGGGTCAAGTCCTACATGTGATGCAGGTGCTACGGGCTCGAGCTCAGCCTGGGGATTTACTGGGGATTTCCTACTGCCTCTACTTGCACCTTAGGTGCATTAGGTCCATCAACAGACTCGGCACTAACAGACCTCTCTGGGTCAGCCTCAACTCGGTGACCAGCATTCTTTCCTTTCTTTGCCATCTCTAAGGAAAAAAAATATGTTCAGTCTAATACACTATCAATACCACTCGACTATAGCTGAACTATGATCATGCTATTCAATAGTAAAAAAAAAGAAAAGAACTAGTTGTACAAAACTATTTTAAACCAACATGTGAAAACCATGCTCCGCTACCAACCTTGTGAGGACCCGATCCCGGATACCGGACCTCACCGCCGTAGGACTCGAATTGACCCCACCGAGGGACCAACCAGAACCCTACAAGGCTTCTCTTACAAAATCCATAAAGTTATAAAATTCTGGTTGCCGTTTATCAGCAATACAACCAAGTTTATTGGATTCTCATATATTCAAGGAAACCCTTACTAACTCATGAAAACTTGTTTGAGCATGGTTCTAAAATGTTTGTATTTGTAAAGGGTTTCAAAATATTTATTTCAAACACCAAGTTGCGGAGTTGTTTAGCGGAAGGCTTAAAAAAAAACAAAAAAAACATTTATTTTGAAAACACAATCCGGGAAAACATTTCAACAAATAAATAAAAAAAAATAAAACAATGGGAAACCAAATCAACCCAAAAAGGATGAAAATCCAGTCCAAATTATTTATTACAGTCCGAAATATAAATATCAAAGAAATGAAAAATGCATGCAAACCATAAACACAACTGCATAGCCATAGTTCAGCACCTACTGTTTGATATTCTAGGGGAGGCTAGGCTTCTCCTCAGCTGAACCTGAAAGGGATAACAAATGGGGGTGAGATCACTAGGACCTCCGTGAGAGACACAGCATCATAAGCGTTCACGGGGAGTGAAGTAGAGGCAATACGAAAAACCTTTTCTTTTAAAATGCAAGTATAAAACCGGTGTAAGTAATATGAATAGTGAAAGTTCAAAAATCAGACTCAACGGTCTAAAATGAGTGGTTACGGTAAACGCATCATATCGTATCGAGAAATCCCACGGGACAGACATAAAACACCACACGAATCGGTTCGGCGCGTAGAACCGTCGGAGGCCCAATGGCAGTAAAGTTTGAGTTATTACAAGTTATGTATAAATGTCCCACCGCCATTGTTGTCTGTGGAGCAGGTGTGTATTCCCTCCACTCCATACTCACGACCTGTGATCAAAGGTCACATAACACAACCATACAACTCCCTACGGTAAGAATCGCTCCCCTACTACGGGACGTCCGAATACTTACCTCGCATTGGCCAAGCGCTTCGTGTAATTCACGGTATCATATCTCTCATATATATACCCATCAACATGCCCCAAAATTCATAAAATCATTTCAATGGGATAATTTACACATGTTCAAAACATCATACAACACATGTGTATAGAAATGGTAAAGTAACAAAAAATCATGCTAAATAATCTTTCATAAATTTTTTCAAACATGCATCCTTGTAAGTTCTTAACACCCAAATCATGCCAAAACAAAAAGGAAAAATACTTAGAAAACTGGCATGTGATACTCGACAACATCAAGTGTAAACATCACCCATCCAAGTTTCTATTCTTCATCTTAAACACATTAAAACATGTGGGTAGTTTTCATGCATATTTCACAAAACCAAAAACACATACATAAATATTAATTTTCAAACACATGCCGAGTACATCACTAGTCGCAATTAAACCATTTCAAGCATGCCTCATACTCAAAACCAAAACAAAAATCATTTATGTAAACTATATTAAAAGTGAGTAGCCGATCAAACCGATGATACGAAGTCTCCCACCTTTTGTCTCTGATCACGGAGTCCTTTCCTACAAGCCCTGCTATGCCTACCATAAGATCATAACATACTCCTGGTTAGGATCCATCAGATCCATACTCAAATCCAAAGAACACTTATGGATCTAATTGACCCAAGTATATATATATATACTCACTAATCAACAACTCACCTTGATGTATCTTGTTTGATTGTGATACTTGTGGGTCTAAGGGTACTTCCGATAGGTTAAACTTAACGATTTCTCATGAAATTTTTATCGTAGATTCCTGACATTCTGAGACGAACGTGGATATAAAGAATGCAAAATTTGGCTGAGTAGAAAAAAAGATAGAAAATCTACAAGTTTCGGAAACTGTAGGGTGACGAGTTTGGTTTATGAACTTGGGGGATGAATTTATGGGTTCAGTCTTGAGTTTCTTGGCAGGTTGGTTCAAAGAAGAGTTCAAGGTATCAGAGAGGGTGTTCAGAGAGGCTTAGAGAAGGAAGAAAATTGAAGAAGCTGGGTATCAAGATCAAGAACAGATTAGTTCTACATATAGAAGAAAAAGTCTGGTTGGAGCAGCACTTGGTTGGATGATTGGATTTCAGATAAAGTTTTGGTATTTCAGGTGAGACTTCTGGTGACTTAGGTGTACATTCAGGCAAGCAAGAATAGACCAGAAATTGAAAGAAAATGCATGCCAAAGATAGGGAAAGTCGGACTCAAGAGGGAACACACAAGAGAAACCAGAATTTGCAAGATGGTGAGTGATCAAAGGGGTTCCCAAACCAATGGCAATCAGATGAAAGTGAGTGGGAATCTTGCAATGGCAGACAAGGGTAAGTGGAGAGGTGTGTTTTAGCTGGAAAAGGAGAGAAACATTCTGGTGGGAGGGCCAGGAAATGATGCTTAATCAAGTGTGTTAGGGAAAGTTGAAGTTTGAATTAATCATGTGTGTAATGTCTAGTTAGGTGGGTAATGAACCAAAGGAAAATTCAAAAGGATCACCACCAGGAGAGGAATTCCGACTTTAACTTGAAAGGAAAAGCATCAAGTATGAAAATGGCAGACAACTTTGATTTAGAATGTGGCCTACACAAAAGGTTAAGCATGTGAAGGCAGATTTGAACAATAATGGCACAACTAGACACTCAACTTGTATAAATACATAAGGGACCCAAATTATGGCTGTATGTGATGTGGATCCTGAGGTAAGTATGGTAAGGTAATGTAGGTTTAATCCAGGTGAAAATCTTATGTAATTACCCACTGTAATTGCTGAGTTACGGTACAGTAAAAAATCAGGGATTTACGGTGATCAATTGTTTTTGTGACTGGTGTAATCTGATTTTACTCTATGATGATTGTCTAATTACATGGCCAATTTAATCAATGTAGAATGAGTACATTGGGCCTTAGGAAATTTCCGAATGGACTTGGGCCTTGGGAATGGTAATTGGACCGAAAATATGAAGATACGAATCAATTACGGTCAACAGCAGTTTTACGATCGGACAATTCGTAAAACTGCGTCATATAAGTAGTTTATATTTATGTTAACTGAGAAGTTACATTGCCAAGAATCTAATTACTCACTTTTACCTTTCATAGGGTTACTCAGGTGTCTAAGGTTCACTCAGGTCCATCTAAATCGTAAAATGTTACCGTCACACGGTAAACAAAACTCATCCGGAGTCCTCGACGGGGTAAAACTCGGGGACTGACCAAACTAATACGGTAGAAATGGATATAGTAAAAATTTAGGCATTGCCGAAATGACTCGTACGGGCGTCGAAGTCATTAGCTAATAGGTCTAGTACATATCTAACACTCAAAATGCTGAAAAATAACTTATACGATAAAAATAAAAAGGAAGAATAACTGATGGAAACCTCAAAAAGAGCGAGGTCTCACAACCTCCCCTCCTTACAAGAATTTCGTCCCCGAAATTCACATATCTGATTTGAACAAGTTTGGGTAACGTCGTCACATTGACTCCTCCGTCTCCCAGCTTTCCTCCTCAAAAGAACCGTTACGCCAAGTCACACGAACCATTGGAATGGTTCGTCGGCGTAACTGCTTCTCCATACGATCCACAATTGCCACAGGCTGAACGGGAAATGACAAGTCACTAGTGACCTCTACTGGCGGCTGCGCCAACATATGCGAAGGGTCGGGAACATATTTCCGTAGCATAGATATGTGAAACACACTATGGATCCTCTCCATATCCGGCGGAAACTCTAGTCGGTACGCCACTGGTCCCACCCGCTCGATGATTAGGAATGGGCCAATGTACCTCGGTGTCAACTTGCCTCGTTGCTGAAAACGAAGCACACCACGCCACAGAGCAACTTTGAGAAAGACTCTGTCTCCAACCTCGAACTCAAGCTCACGTCGTCGATGATCGGCATAACTCTTCTGCATATCCTGAGCTGCTCTCAGCCTCTGACGAATCTGTACGAGCTGCTCGGTTGCCTGGTCAATCAACTCGGGATTATCAAGGCGCCTCTCACCGACTTCATC
This sequence comes from Passiflora organensis, assembly GCA_019739055.1. Taxonomy (NCBI): domain Eukaryota; kingdom Viridiplantae; phylum Streptophyta; class Magnoliopsida; order Malpighiales; family Passifloraceae; genus Passiflora; species Passiflora organensis. The sequence continues at coordinate 2,371,613 of JAEPBF010000223.1, read as the reverse complement.
CCAGCATAATGGTGTTCGACATCGCCTCCCGTACAAAGCCTCATACGGTGCCATACCGATACTAACCTGCAAACTGTTGTTGTATGCAAACTCCGCCAATGGAAGACAACGGTCCCAAGTAGTCTCTCGGTCTAAGGCACAAGCTCGTAACATATCCTCCAATGTCTGGATCGTGCGTTCCGATTGACCATCCGTCTGAGTGTGAAAAGCTGTACTGAAATTCAGCTTTGTACCCAAAGCACTACGTAATTTCCCCCAAAAATGGGACGTAAATCTTGGATCACGATCGGAGACAATCGACACTGGCACTCCATGCAATCGGATAATCTCGTCCATATATCTTGTTGCCAGACGCTCGGGTGTATCTGTCACTCGAATCGGTAGAAAATGGGTAGACTTGGTTAATCTGTCCACGATCACCCAAACAGCGTCAAAACCTCGTGGTGTCCTCGGTAAGCCCACAACAAAATCCATCGTTACGTGCTCCCACTTCCACTCGGGGATCGGAAGTGATTGTAACTTACCCGTTGGTCGTTGATGCTCAGCCTTGACCTGCTGACACACCAAACAACGGGATACAAACTCAGCAATATGTCTCTTCATACCGGACCACCAGTACTGCTGTCGTAAATCACGGTACATTTTGGTGCTTCCGGGGTGAATGGAAATCTCGATCTCGATCTCACGAATGGGTGGCAAACTGGTAATATCATCGGGAAACACGTCTGGAAAATCATGAACAACAGGAACTTCGTCCAACTTCGACGGTTCAGCCTGGATCTCATGAACATGGGCTAGAAAGGCAACACAACCCTTGCTGATCATCTTTTGTGCGCTAAGACACGAAATAAGGCAGTTCAAAATGACTCGCCGATCGCCCTCGAAACAGAATTCAGTTCCGTCGGGAAGACTGAACCACACCTTCTTCGAATAACACTCCATCCTTGCTCGATATCGAGATAAGCAATCCATGCCGAGGATAATATCAAGCTCCAGCATGTCGAACGGAATCAAATCAACCTCGATCGCGATCGTCCCCATATGTAGTTCACAAGCAAGCAATACATGATCACGCGTCAACTGCTGTCCTAGTGGTGTCCAGACTACCATCGGGGACTCAAGTAATGATAATTCCCTATTCGCATACTCAACTATACTTGTGCTAACAAATGAACGATTTACTCCGGGATCAAGTAAAACACGAGCGGTACGAGAGAAAACAATAAGGGTACTTGTCACCATATCAGGGTTGACGTATGCCTCTGTGTCAGTCAAAGTGAATAGTCGAGTGTGAGTTGGCTGTGTCTGTGGTGCTCCAGGTGCCTGACTGGTGGAAGGGCGGCCAGGTGCTCTCATTGGTCTCGATGAACTCTGAGTAGGTCTACGGCTAGGTCCGGCTCTAACGGCTGGTGCGACACTCTGACTAGAAGCACCTCTCGGACAATCTCTGGCAATATGAGCCATCTGGTTACAAGTAAAACACCTTACCGGGTGAGGACATGGTGGTGGGTGGGTCTGCCTACAGTTGGCACACCACGGTGCTGATGCAAATGCTATGGAATAGACTGGTCGGCTTGCAGAGAAAGACCTCTGTGGGAATGATCAAAATAGCCAGTCGGGGTAGAACGATTAGGTCGGCTCAATTGCTGATCAGGTCTCCATCCGTGTCTGATAGGTCCACCGCTACGAGAAGGTTGTAGGTGTCCTAGCCTGTGACCCCTCTGTCGGAGTATGATCCTCTATGCTCGCGTCGCAACTACGAGTAATGCCTGAAAGTCAGTCGTCGGTATGGTACCGATGACTCATTGAATCTCGTCGCTGAGTCCCTCCTGGAAACGATGGGCTAGCTTGGCAGGTGTACGGTCCTCTGCTGGGGCATAGACAGTTAACTAACGTAACTCCTTTTCGTACTCAAGAACAATACGAGTTCCCTGACGTAGCTGATAGAATGCAGTACACCTCTGTTCATGGTGGTACACAGTATTGAAGCGTTCATCAAACTCAGCTACGAATTGCTCCCATGTTGGCTCGTGGTCGTATCGAAGACCTACGGAGTCCCACCAGACAAGTGCCTCCTCCTCGAGCAGAAATGTTGCCAGGTTCACCTTATCAACGTTGGAAAGTCTCATGGCTCGCGCTGCACGGCAAACCATGTCCATCCAACTTCGAGCAATGGATACATCACTGGTACCTGAGAAACTTTGACATCCCAACTCCCGTGCCTCACGAAGTAGTTTTGAAATTTCAACAGGTAACGGTCCACCAATGGGTCGGCGGTCATTTTCAACAGGTGCAGGCGGCACAGGTGGACGAATAGGATCCACTACAGGTGGTGGAGGTGGGGGCTGATACTGATGAACAAACTGATGTAATGTAGTCTGCATGGTGGTCTTGGTGGTCATGGTGGTAAGAAGCAGGAGTAGAATAGGGTCAAGTCCTACATGTGCTGCAGGTGCTACGGGCTCGGGCTCAGCCTGGGGATTTACTGCTGCCTCTACAGGTAAGAAGCTGGAGTAGAATAGGGTCAAGTCCTACATGTGATGCAGGTGCTACGGGCTCGGGCTCAGCCTGGGGATTTACTGGGGATTTCCTACTGCCTCTACTTGCACCTCAGGTGCATTAGGTCCATCAACAGACTCGGCACTAACCGACCTCTCTGGGTCAGCCTCAACTCGGTGACCAGCATTCTTTCCTTTCTTTGCCATCTCTAAGGCAAAAAAATATGTTCAGTCTAATACACTATCAATACCACTCGACTATAGCTGAACTATGATCATGCTATGCAATAGTTAAAAAAAAGAAAAGAACTAGTTGTACAAAACTATTTTAAACCAACATGTGAAAACCATGCTCCGCTACCAACCTTGTGAGGACCCGATCCCGGATACCGGACCTCACCGCCGTAGGACTCGAATTGACCCCACCGAGGGACCAACCAGAACCCTACAAGGCTTCTCTTACAAAATCCATAAAGTTATAAAATTCTGGTTGCCGTTTATCAGCAATACAACCAAGTTTATTGGATTCTCATATATTCAAGGAAACCCTTACTAACTCATGAAAACTTGTTTGAGCATGGTTCTAAAATCTTTGTATTTGTAAGGGGTTTCAAAATATTTATTTCAAACACCAAGTTGCGGAGTTGTTTAGCGGAAGGCTTAAAAAAAAACAAAAAAACATTTATTTTGAAAACACAATTCGGGAAAACATTTCAACAAATAAATAAAAAAAAAATAAAACAATGGGAAACCAAATCAACCCAAAAAGGATGAAAATCCAGTCCAAATTATTTATTACAGTCCGAAATATAAATATCAAAGAAATGAAAAATGCATGCAAACCATAAACACAACTGCATAGCCATAGTTCAGCACCTACTGTTTGATATTCTAGGGGAGGCTAGGCTTCTCCTCAGCTGAACCTGAAAGGGATAACAAATGGGGGTGAGATCACTAGGACCTCCGTGAGAGACACAGCATCATAAGCTTTCACGGGGAGTAAGTAGAGGCAATACGAAAAACCTTTTCTTTTAAAATGCAAGTATAAAACCGGTGTAAGTAATATGAATAGTGAAAGTTCAAAAATCAGACTCAACGGTCTAAAATGAGTGGTTACGGTAAACGCATCATATCGTATCGAGAAATCCCACGGGACAGACATAAAACACCACACGAATCGGTTCGGCGCGTGGAACCGTCGGAGGCCCAATGGCAGTAAAGTTTGAGTTATTACAAGTTATGTATAAATGTCTCACCGCCATTGTTGTCTGTGGAGCAGAGGGAATACACACGTCCTACACACTCCATACTCACGACCTGTGATCAAAGGTCACATAACACAACCATACAACTCCCTACGGTAAGAATCGCTCCCCTACTACGGGACGTCCGAATACTTACCTCGCATTGGCCAAGCGCTTCGTGTAATTCACGGTATCATATCTCTCATATATATACCCACCAACATGCCCCAAAATTCATAAAATCATTTCAATGGGATAATTTACACATGTTCAAAACATCATACAAAACATGTGTATAGAAATGGTAAAGTAACCAAAAATCATGCTAAATAATCTTTCATAAATTTTTTTTTCCAAACATGCATCCTTGTAAGTTCTTAACACCCAAATCATGCCAAAACAAAAAGGAAAAATACTTAGAAAACGGCATGTGATACTCGACAACATCAAGTGTAAACATCACCCATCCAAGTTTCTATTCTTCATCTTAAACACATTAAAACATGTGGGTAGTTTTCAAGCATATTTCACAAAACCAAAAACACATACATAAATATTAATTTTCAAACACATGTCGAGTATATCACTAGTCGCAATTAAACCATTTCAAGCATGCCTCATACTCAAAACCAAAACAAAAATCATTTATGTAAACTATATTAAAAGTGAGTAGCCGATCAAACCGATGATACGAAGTCTCCCACCTTTTGTCTCTGATCACGGAGTCCTTTCCTACAAGCCCTGCTATGCCTACCATAAGATCATAACATACTCCTGGTTAGGATCCATCAGATCCATACTCAAATCCAAAGAACACTTATGGATCTAATTGACCCAAGTATATATATATATACTCACTAATCAACAACTCACCTTGATGTATCTTGTTTGATTGTGATACTTGTGGGTCTAAGGGTACTTCCGATAGGTTAAACTTAACGATTTCTCATGAAATTTTTATCGTAGATTCCTGACATTCTGAGACGAACGTGGATATAAAGAATGCAAAATTTGGCTGAGTAGAAAAAAAGATAGAAAATATACAAGTTTCGGAAACTGTAGGGTGACGAGTTTGGTTTATGAACTTGGGGGATGAATTTCTGGGTTCAGTCTTGAGTTTCTTGGCAGGTTGGTTCAAAGAAGAGTTCAAGGTATCAGAGAGGGTGTTCAGAGAGGCTTAGAGAAGGAAGAAAATTGAAGAAGCTGGGTTAAATCGTAAAATGTTACCGTCACACGGTAAACAAAACTCATCCGGAGTCCTCGACGGGGTAAAACTCGGGGACTGACCAAACTAATACGGTAGAAATGGATATAGTAAAAATTTAGGCATTGCCAAAATGACTCGTACGGGCGTCGAAGTCATTAGCTAATAGGTCTAGTACGTTTCTAACACTCAAAATGCTGAAAAATAACTTATACGATAAAAATAAAAAGGAAGAATAACTGATGGAAACCTCAAAAAGAACGAGGTCTCACAGTATTGATTATGATGAGACGTATTCTCCAATGGCGGATGCAATAACATTGCGATATTTATTTTGTTTGCCAGCATATGAAAAGCTTGAAATGCGACTAATGGATGTAGTTACAGCTTATCTGTATGGCTCGTTGGATACTGATATATACATGAAAATCCCTGAAGGATTTAAATTTCCAGATGCAAATAAATCAAATTCCCGAGAAATTTATTCAACAAAGTTAAATAGAGCTATATATGGATTGAAGCAATCTGGACAGATGTGGTATAATTGCCTTAGTGAATGCTTGATTAAAGTAGATTTCAAGAATGATCCAATTTGTCCATGTGTCTTTATAAAAAGATATGAATATAGTTTTGTTATAATAGTTGTTTATGTTGATGATTTAAATATCATTGGAACTCATGAAGAGATAGATAAAATGATCAACTATTTTAAAAAAATGAATTTGAAATGAAAGATCTTGGAAAAACAAGATATTGTTTAGGTCTTCAAATTAAGCATCTAAGTAAAGGAATATTTATTCATCAATCAAATTATGTGGATAAAGTTCTTAAAAGATTTTATATGGATAAAGCTCATCCATTAAGTACACCAATGATTGTGAGGTCACTTAATGTTAAAAAAAGAAAAATGATTCGACCTCGTGAAGAAAATGAATAACTCTTAAGTCCTAAGGTTCCATACCTTAGTGCTATTGATGTACTTACATATCTTGTTAGTAACACTCGACCTATCATATCATTTGCAGTAAATATACTAGCAAGATATAGTTATTTCCCAATTCGAAGATATTATAATGGAGTTAAACATATTTTTAAATATCTGTGAGGGACAATGGATATGAGTTTATATTATTCAAATTTAACCACTTTTGATTTAGTTGGTTATGCAGATGCAGGATATTTGTCAGATCCACATAAAGCCAGATCGCAGAAAGATTATTTATTCACTATAGGTAATACTGTTATTTCATGGCGATCGATGAAACAAACTTTGGTTGCCACTTCTTCTAACCATGCAGAGATTTTAGCAATTCAAGAATCAAGTCGTGAATGTGTTTGGTTACGATCAATATCACAATACATAAAAGAAGCACGTAGATTATCAAGTGATAGAGAACTTGCAACTATACTGTATGAAGAAAATGCTGCTTGTATAACTCAATTGAAGGAAGGCTACATCAAGGGTGTCAAGACAAAACATATTTTACCAAAACTCTTCTTTACTCATGATCTTCAAAGCAAAGGGGAAATCAGTGTCCAATAAATACAGTCAAAGTGATAACCTGACTGATTTATTTACTAAAGTTCTTCCCACATCAACATTTGAAAAACTTGTTCGAAATATTGTAATGCGACGTTTGAAAGATTTAAAATGATGACTAAATCAGAGAGAGTATGCACTGCATTTTTTTTTTCCTTTCATCAAGTTTTTGATCCCATTAGATTTTTCTTGGTAAAGTTTTTAATGAGGCAGTATATTTCATATTCACATTCTTAATATCCAAAATATTCAAGGGGGAGTGTTATGAATATAATAGGTTTGGAAATTGAAAAGACAAAAAAATTTATTATGTCTATTCAATTGTGTAATGAATATTTTATAACTATAATATTCTTTATATCCCAATATCTCTTCATGTAGCCTATCGTGTTAACTATAAATATGATATAACATTATTTGTTTTGTACACACTTGCTTGAGTACTTGATAAAGATATTATACTTCCTACATTGTTCTTAATTTTCTCTTCTCAAATTCTTATATTTTTATTGTTATTTTCTCTTAAAAATTTATATTATTTCTACTCAATTATTTTTATTTTATATTCTATAACAAAACCAATATTTTGCCCAACTACCAAAATATTGTCTCTATTGGTCGCTTTATGGGCTCGTTAGGCACAATGGTTGGTAACAACTTGGACCGGGCTACATCCGACCTTAAGGCCCGTCTTCCGTCACGTGGAGCCACCTAATGCGGCCAGTAATTTTCCATCTCCCGCCAGAGAGCAATAATTAAACTTAAAATAGAAAAATTCTGAAAAAGTAATTCCCTCCCTCGTTTTTAATTCACTTGCTTGCCTCCCGCTGCACTGTTCCCAACTCTTCCTCGGCAAGTTTTGGTTTTAAGCGTACACAGTCGTGGCCTGGGAGCACTCTGTTCTTCTACTATAACCACTTCGTCGGCTCTCGCTTAGCCTCTCAAAATTTTTTAATCTTCACTTATCCTCCCTGACTTTGATATAGGTTCGATTCGATGCTGGAAAGCAATTCTCCTTCCAAAACTTTTGTCGGCATCCGTTTCTTTCTCTACGGTTTCGAGCCCCTCGCCGAGAGCAAGGTCACCCTCAATCTCTCTCGCACAATTTTGGGTCTTTCAAGTTTGTTAGAGGATGGAACCAATTATTTATTTTTCGTTTATGTTCTTTTAATGTAGGCTCTGTCGAAGCTTACTGAAGGGGGCGGAGTTGATGTGCATCAGTACAGTCAAGATTGCACCCATGTAATTGTGGATAAGGTCGTCTATGTAAGTAGCCAGTTCCGGGTTCTAACAAATACTCGTGTTTACTGAATGAAATATTGATAATGGGGTGTGTTTTTTTTATGCATAGGACGATCCTATATGTGTTGTTGCGAGAAATGATGGAAAGACGTTGGTCACGGGACTATGGGTTGACCATAGTGTCGATATTGGAATGCCCGTTGAGGCCACTTCTGTGAGTTTCTCTACCCAATTATTCGCTTGTCTTGAGTTTATTTATTGAACAGGAGTTAGCACTTTATGCTTGATATAAATAAGGTGTTGCTGTTATAAGTAATTTAGTTCAGTTTTGGTCTGGGTTTGCGTAATTTGGTGGCAGTGATCATTATTGCTTTTATGCAGATTATTTATCGACCTCGTAAGGATTTGAATGGCATTCCAGGAGCCAGAAATCTAATTATGTGCTTGACAGGTTACCAGAGTCAGGATCGGGATGATATTATGGTAAGCCTCCTGGGGCATTTCTATATAATAATTGAAGTAAGATCTTATGGTTCCGTTGTATTTTTTCAGACCATGGTTGGCCTGATGGGCGCGCAGTTTTCTAAGCCATTGGTGGCAAATAAAGTTACCCATCTTATTTGCTACAAGTTTGAAGGTGCGATTTTGATTTTCAACTCTGCAAATTCATTTGCAAAAGTTTGTTTGGCTGTGGCAAGGACTAAAATTAATAATTACAATTGTTTTTCTTGCACTTTGTTTGAATTTTAGATAAATTTTCTGATATTTCTTCATTGCAGTCTTTATTGCTGCTTTTGGATTTTTCTTGTGGTGACTTATAAATTTGTAACTACTGCAGCTTCGCTGTTTCTGTAATTTTTAAAAAATTTATATTGTTGACATCCTTCCCATGTTCATGCAAATTTCTCTCCCATATAGGCAAGAAGTATGAGGTAGCCAATAACTTCAAGAGGATAAAGCTAGTTAATCATAGGTGGTTGGAAGATTGGTACGCGTGTTTCTGTTTTCACCATTATAGGATTGGTTGATCCTGTGTTTTTTAAACTATTTTTGTTACCTATCTCAATTTCAACCAGTATTGCTTTTTCTGCAGCCTGAGAGAGTGGGAGCTTATTCCTGAAGATAATTATAGCAAGAGGTGAAACATTTAATTTTTGACTTTACTATTGTCATTTTGGTGTTCCTCCTGCATGCCTCTATGATATGAACTAGTTTTTGTGTCTGCATTGTAGGCACTTTTGTGGTAGGATCTTCTCAATTCATGAAGCACCTTTTTACAGTGTTATCTTTATGCATGAAATACTATGTGTTTATGAGCAGACAGTGGGATGAATTCTGTACTCTAACCTCAGTCCAATAAGGATTAGCTTGTTAGGAAGATCGATGCAAAATGGGACAGACTCATTATTTCCATTGTGGACTCAGCTGAACTTTTATGTGCAACTTGGTGTTGCAGTATTGCGATGTGGAAGAATTGGTAACTTGCAACCATTCCCATGGTGTGCCTGTTTCTTTCTGTATGCCTAAGATAGGGCCAGCTTCATATATTGGTGCATAAATTACAAGTTAGAACCGTAAGATCATGTCAATCATCATAGCTTACAAATCATCATTGATCAGGCATGTCTTTCTTTTATTTGATCAGACATCATAGTCTCTCTTTTATTTGATTAGACAATTAAGGATTTAGTATTTGGACATTTGGATTTTTTATTGATATTGGAAAATGTGATTGAATTTTGCTTCTTTTTTTTCCAGTGGTTATGAGATGGAAATGATGGAAGTTGAAGCAAAGGATTCTGAGGATGATGCTGAAGCACGGGCCACCTCTAAGAAACAATCAAGTATAAAAAATGGGAATGAGAGTCCTCAGAGTTTGAAAATTGGAACTCCCACGGGTAGTGAGCTGAGCAAATCAGTTGGCAAAATGCCCAAAACAGAAGTTAACTCCGCTGAGGATCAAGTTCTGTCAAATTTTGTCAGTTCCAAGGACGTGATGGCAACTCCAGGGAAAAAGAATAAGAGTGATCATGTGCTGGACTTTGATGCTATCGTCACATCAGCAAATCCTGGCTGTCTGGATGCTGGCTCCTTAAATGATGCCATTTCTGTTGATTTACCTGATCAACGGGATAGAACTCCAAAATCCATAAACTTATGCAATGACTTGGGTTTTACTCCAAGAACTGTTACAAGGCCTTCAACCACTGATGCAAAGTCTTGTACTAGTTACTCCAGAAAGAAGGTACAAAAATCTCCATCCTTGATTTTCTCAGTAGATTCAGGCAACGTAAGAAAGTCTAAAGTAGACTTAGGTGAGCCGAGCTTGACTTCATATGCCAAAAAGTCTGAATGTGCGGAGAACCTCCTTCCATCTCCTTCTGATATGCCTTTAAAGGGAAGCGACCCCCCTCCCAGTGAAGACCCATCAAACAGTAAGAAAAGGAAGATAGATGTTTCATTTCCTTGCTCTATGCCACAGAAAAGTCCTGATGCGCAGCCATGTACTCTAAATAGTCCTTCTGTCATCTCCGATGGATTAGCATCAGCATCTATAGTTGATGGTTTCCCCAAGATAGACCATCCCTCCCTCGATGCTTCTCGTGATTGCTCTATGAATGATGCAAGGAATTCACCTGCCAATACAACTGCCAACTCAGCAAAATTTGGAAAGAAATCATTTTCAGGAGATCCATCATTTTGTGAAAAGAATTCTTTGGAAGGTGAACAAAATAAGCATGCAGAAAACAAAAGGCTTCGAACATATTCAGGCAAGACTTTGGTTGGTGGGCTATATGGGGTTGATTTGGATTCTGAAAGTTCTGAGTATATGGCTGTGAAGACAGGAGTTCAGCAGATTCTGCTGCAAGACAAAGGTGTTGCACATACCTATGATAAAACCTCAGACACAGAGAAGTGCAAGACCGATAGTAGTATGGGTGAGCTCCAGGTAGAAAATGATAATTCAAGTGAAAAGCCAATCAAGAAGACGACGGTTACCAAGGAGACTTTGGTTTCTAGATCGAAACTAAAAAATAATAGGAACCAAAAATGTTCTATCTACACGAATAATGTCACTGCTGAAAATGGTGTTGCTTCTATTCCTGCGGGATTGAGAGTTGGAGCTGATGTAGAATCTACACTTGCCGTAGAGAAAGAGGGAGCAGGTACTGAGAAGGTCTCCTGTGCCAATGAGCTTGAGAAGCTTCCTTTGACTGTTAATGTTGTAACAATGGAGGAGAGAGATACAAACATTGCCAGAGAGTCTGGAAGTGATCTTAAGGATAGAACTGATATGGACGACAAAACAGAAGCTCCAGATGCAAATGACGAGTGTGTGAATTTACATATTGAAGAGAGGAATGAGTCGGTGGACTTGTCACACAGGACCAATGATAAAACCATAAAGAAATCAGAAGAAGTTCCTCATGGAACAACTAGTTCAGCGAGTAGCATTCAGAGGGATATAAAGAAACGTAAGATTGTTGCTCAAGAAAAAAAGAGGGAAGAACCAGTCTTAGAGAAGATTTGTGAAAAAGGGAACAAGAGACAAGGCAAAAAGCAGTCTTCAGGAAATATTAAGACAAAAACTGCCAATCGTGTTAGCCACGTACAACCTGAGGTGTTAGACAAGGAAGGGACCAGTAACGGGATGAACACCGATGATAAAGAGAACAACGAACCGTCTTCTCAAGGTCAAGCCAAGGGCCAAACACTTTCAAGCATGAAGTCAGAGGACTCTGGGAAAGAGGAGAAAGAGAACAAGCCAGTTCATAATCATCAAAATTCAAATCCCAGTAAAGGCCAAGTGCGTAAAAGACCTGCGAAGTCTAATAAACAGCCAATGAAGATAGATACAAGTGCATCCAATTGTAATCTTACGAAAGTAAGAGAAAGTTCAAAGCAGGTGAAAGCAGAACCTTTATGTTTCATTGTGAGTGGACATCGTCTACAGAGAAAGGAATTCCAGCAAGTTATCCGGCGACTGAAAGGAAGACCTTGCAGAGATTCTCATAACTGGTCATACCAGGCAACACATTTCATCGCTCCAGACATTCGCAGGACAGAGAAATTTTTTGCTGCTGCTGCATCTGGAAGGTATCGTGCTTGCATAAATTTCACACATTATTATGTTATTTAGTACTTTAAACTATATTTCTATCCAAGACTGTATTTCTTAAGATTGAAAATGGGTCTTGACCAGCATAAAAGGTAGTAATACATTCTGATGTGATGTAGTGTAGAAGCTGGTGAATTTCTAATACCATCTCTCATTGCAGGTGGATTCTTAAGACCGATTATCTTACAGCAAGTAGCGAAGCAGGAAAATTCTTGGCCGAGGAACCTTATGAGTGGCACAAGACCGGGCTTAGCGAGGATGGGGCTATTAATTTAGAGGGTCCAAGGAAGTGGCGACTCTTAAGGGAGAGAACAGGTCATGGAGCCTTTTATGGAATGCGTATTGTCATCTATGGGGAATGCATTACACCACCTTTGGTACGCTTTCTTTTTGAAATTGAGGAATTTAATTTCCTGATGATTTGTGTGTTCCATAAACCAGAGATATTACTGTAGTCTTCTGTCTATCAACCTTTTTGTGCATGGTAATGGTCTTTCTTATCTTTACGTTTGTCACTTCTCATCAAACAGGATACTCTGAAACGTGTTGTGAAGGCAGGAGACGGCACAATATTAGCAACTTCTCCTCCTTACACCCGGTTCCTTGCATCTGGAGTTGACTTTGCCATTGTCAGCCCCGGGATGCCACGAGTTGATATTTGGGTCCAAGAGTTCTTAAAACACGAGATACCCTGCGTTTTAGCTGATTACGTGGTAGAGTATGTCTGCAAACCAGGGTATTCTCTAGAAAGACATGTGCTCTACAACACTAACGCTTGGGCAGACAAATCATTTGCTAACCTATTGAAGAAGTCGGAAGAAGTAGTTGATGAGCTGACAACAGCAGATGACTCGAGTAGTAATGACACAGCCTGCCAAGCTTGTGGGTCACACGATAGGGGAGACGTGATGCTGATTTGTGGCGACGAAAGTGGTTCGGTCGGGTGTGGACAGGGTATGCATATAGACTGTTGCGATCCCCCTCTTGCAGACATTCCTGAGGAGGATTGGTTCTGCCCAAAGTGCAGTAAAATCAAAGACACTGTCGATCATCCAAAAAAAAAGAAGAAAGGGTCCTCAACAAAGACGAGCAACTGATCTCGTTTTCCTGTTTAATGGTTATAAGCTCAGTGTATGATCTCACCCTTTTGACTGTACCAAACCTAGATTACTGCACTTTAATTCAGTATATATATCCCGAGGTTCATTAATGATATGCTGTTCTTTTCACATAATTTTCGGGTACCTGCATTTGTTACATCGACGCCTTCCAACTCATCCTGATTCTGCTACTAAAAGGATAATAGGCCCTGAGTTGCTGTGGTCCAGTCTTCAGGCCTTTCTACAGCAAGCAAACGAATATTAGCCAAGGGCTAGCCCAGGTCTGTCTCTCTATTGTCAGGATTTGGGCGGAGCCCAAGCCTGCTGAATTATCTAGCAACTACAAAAGCATAAACAGCATACCTGTAGGTTCATGTGCACTCTCCTTTTCTGCACCAGAGAATGATTTCTATTTTTACAGGTCAAATACGACCATTGATTTTGCATGGAAAGTTGGAAACCATCATCAAAATATGTCGTTTGCACTGATTCTTACTCCTTAACCTCTAAAACAGTGGTGATTAAGGATTAATTAGGTGAATTTGACTTTTATTGTGTACATCATCTCTCGGACTTTTAGGGTTTTAAGACATTGTGGTTCCCACAAGATGGAAACACCATCATGCAAGGTAGGTAGTTCCAACTACTCAGAAAACCCTTCAGTTCTCAATCCAGATCTGAGACCACTCCAAGCGTTATAAACACATTCATTTTTGGCATTTCTTTCTCCAACTTTTCTGCATCATTAAGACCATCCAATATTGACAAAGGTGGTAGGAATAATTCCGTGATTACACATTCCATCAATGCGAGAACACGAAAAGCAAGATTACATAACAAATAATAACGATGCACATGGTGTCACTGACATCATCATATCTGGCCACGACTTCTCCTCTTTCCGATGTCCCCAACATTCAAACATCACGTGTTTTTTTTTCCTCTCTAACCCAACTTTTTCTGCACTCTAATCCCATCTTCCAACCCGTCTAATCCAGCTTTGTCTCTTTGAGGGTGTTGGTGGTCATTTCCTAACCTGGAATATAGTTGTGGAATGTGTAAAGCTCGATTTCTGCAGCTTTTGGGTTAAAACTTAAAACCCTTTCTTTTGGAGAACTGTAAGATCTCTGACTGCATAATTGCGTAAAATATACAGAGAAATCATATTGGCACCCTCGTCAGGATTTGTGCAGAACCCTTCTCTTTTGCCATCAAAAGACAGACTGGTAGGTTTCATATTTAGGATTAAAGTATGTGTACATACCACAATCACAACACAATTCGGAATTAATATTGTTGTTGTTATTATATATCTGTCAGAAGAGCAATAGAGACAAGAAACTAGGAGCTATAAACTGGATTGCTTTCACACTTCAATGGCATTCCAGATCTTTATTAAGAATATACATAGATATGCGCACAGGCATGTATTTTTCCCACCTTAGGCCACCAATGGCCTTCCCTGTTGTAGTTCAAGTTGCATTTATATATGTTTAGCCTTTATGCAGTATTGTTAGGACAGTAAATATGCATGTGTTGGTCATCTGAAGCCACTAATGGATATTATGGAGGAGAGAGTGTGTCCAACCCATGAAGTGGACTTTCATTTTATATTTTTTTATGTTTTCGATTTGACCGTTTGTATTCTTTCTAAATTTCTTCAGTTGAATCCATGATTTTTGAACCTTAAGATATGAGTCTTATTTACTTGACCATGGCATGGTTGGTATAATGCTTGATTTAGGGGAATTGACCTGTCTTTCCAGGCAGAAAAGTGTATTTGGTAATCAATGTGTTTTTTATTATAGTATGATCAGGTCAGAATGAAAGCAATCTGAGAGTGTGATCAAGCTTGAATGTTAACAGCACATGCGAAACATTTCCAACGTACAATTGTGCTCTGTCATGATCTGCATTTGGGTTTTTCTTATTACAACTGTTTATAGGTCTTGAGTTTGACCCTGTTCCATTACATGGTATCATGCCTAGCTAGTTAATTACTGGTTTTACTGAAGAGAATGTGCGTAAAGGTTGGTGTGCATGCAATGAGCTGGTTGAGTAGCTTGGAAGAACAGAAGGACAAAGCCGATTCTTCAGGACAAAAGACTTGGGTTCAAACTACGTACAAGCTAATCACTTGAAAGGGAAGAAAAAAGAAAGTAGTTTAGCAAGTAAAGGTATCAGTACGAATTGAGTAAACTGTAGATCTGAGAAACCCTTTATAAAAGTGAAAAGAAAAGGCTGTTAATTACGTGAATCCTGTTGGTTTGTGTGTAATCGTAAACTGGAATTTCTTTTGAACTGCGCGCACACAGCCTTTAGCCTTTGATATGTGCCCTTCAAGCAAGAAACGCATCAGGAAAATAACCCTCTTCATCAACCATATCCTAACCAAAAGTTAAACCAGAACTCAGGACTCAGGACTTATCTCTTAAATATCTAATCCCTGATGGATACCGAGTGAATAATTTGGACTTGCACTGTGTTCATCTTGGGGGACGTGAAGAAAGAAGAATCCTAAGGCAATGATATTACATTTTCATGGAGCAGAAGTAGGAGCAGGCAGGCAGGGGGGGACTTTTAATTTGGACCGAGGCCATACCGGAAACGATGAACATAACTAGGGACTGAGAGGTTGGAAGCCACCACCCCAGCAACCTTCTTAAAAGTCTAAACTCCGTACAGAAATCAATTTGGTACCGCCATTATTGCACTGCTTTGCTCCCTCTGCCTGCCATTATTTGTACTTGTTACAAAGAAAAAAAAAAGTCCATTATTTCTACAAATACTGTACTGGGTTTGCAGGGCTGGAAACACGAGACGAGCCGGATAGAAATTTTCCTAGAAATAGTACTTGGATTCAGACCAAAAACCAATGGCTCCAAACTGTAATGATGCAAAGTGTGCAATGAACTGGACCCCTAGCTTTTGTTACATTAGCCAGAACCTGATAAAAGAACTGACAAGCTTTTCTTCCGGTGGGGGGATTGGCACGACCTGGTCCCTCTGTATTCGCCCCATTATGGATGGGTCTTCTACTCTGATGTAGACGCACTCAAAGATACAAAACCAAGAGGGGTACCCTTTGAACCAATTGTAAACCACTCTATCCAGAAATCCAGAATTTAGGACTTGCATGTCTTATCAGAATGTACCAGCCACGATGAATAAAGAAAAACCCGAGGCGGTATTAGCAAATAAATGAAATCTAGTGGACTGTCAGATATGTCAGAGTCCATAGATAAACGAATCAGAGAAAAAATTAAATGCAACAGACAAGACATGAGGAAGAAACCGAAGCCTGAGTCGCTATCTCCCCTGACTTTACATTTGGCTCGTATATCATTGACGCAGTGTACTACCCGACTGTACGTATAAGGAAACCCAAGTGAAGGAAAAGTTTTAACATTGTAAAGCAGATTTAGCTGGAGCGTGATCCAGAAAAAGGAAAATGGGTACCGAGATACTATACAAGTAGTGCTGCTGCTGCTGGATATCAAAGTGTTCTGAACGAAAAAGGATAGCAGAAAAAGGGTAACAGAGACAAAATTGGCAGACTAAAATCATATTTATATTTTGTACAAAATGAACCAGAGATATTCCACTGCCAGTAAGGATCTGAGGAGCAAGAACACGTCGAATGATGCTACTAGCAGCTCAACGCTTCATATTTCACTGGAATTGGACGGTTGAACCCAACTTGGGTTAGCAGACTCCCAACTGCTGCAAGGTCACGGCAGAAGACACCTTGGAAAATGTTGTCGTTGCAGCTCTCTGAAGATTCTGCTACTTTATTTTCAGTCCTCTTGTAACCTGAAACGTTGACTGCAGATGACGTTATTGGTTCCGACTTGGGATTCTGAGTTGTTTGCTGGACTTGAATTGATGCTTGTGTTGTTGTTTTCTGGACAGGAATTGATGCTTGTGCTGTTTGCTGGATTTGAATGGATGCTTGTGCTGCCTGTAAGGCAGCTGAAGCTTTCTTTCTTTGCTTCTCCACGGCCTCCTCATCCATGATAGTCGACATCACACTAGTATAACCCTTTTGAAGCAATCTATACAGCAATAATGTTGACATTTTTGCTCGGTCTCTGATAGAATCGAGATCTTTATCATCCGTAAACTCGCACCTCTCCATAAAGTTTGTAGCCTTGTCAGGTTTGTGCCTCAAGCATAACAATAAATGAGCCCTCTCTAACTCAGATCTTGAACAGCCACGCCTCAACCCAATTAAAGCATAATAATCAACATTCCCCGTCTCGCCAGATGCAATCCTTTGTTTCAGTTCTTGGGTCTTGGTAGTCAATGCACAAAGCTTCCCAGGAATCTCCCTGTACCTCACGTTGTGCCTTTTCCAAGCAGGCCCTGGAAGCTTCCTGTCCCGTAGAATTGAGTTGTACAAGAGCTTCAAGTGTTCCAGATCATGTAGAGAATCAGGTAAGCAGCGGATGGTTTCCCACAGCGAGGCTCTTGTATCAAGAGCCTGAATACATGTGGGATCAAGAGCCAATGTCTTGTTACAATCAGCAATGGCCTCCGCTATTCTCCCTGATGATTTATACGCAAAAGCTCTATGCATATAGCACTCCGCCAAGAAACCCTGAGGCGCAACACGTCGGCTCTCGACGATCTTGGTAAAATGACGGATAGCCTCAGAGTAGAGGCCAGCATCAAGGGCTGCAATAGCGGCCGCCCTGCGCCGAAGCAAGAGCTTTATGTGAGCCAGAAGCTGGGTTACACTCTCAGATTCGGTCAAGGATCGTGGCGGGGTTGGTGGGGCCGATGAAGCGTTAGCGTCACCAGAGATTGGAAAGTTGGCCATGGAAAAGCTGTCATCAGACCAAGAATTGCTTTCACGGCGAAATGCTGCCGTTGAGAGGCGTTTCCCGGTCTGAAATAGAACCATGGCATCCTCCATTAGACCAAGATGGGAACAAGCTTGACCTAAAACCAAGTACCTGCAACAACAGAATACAGAATCAGATACCAACAGTGTTTTAAGGCTACAAATGGTATGCACTTTTTCCTGTGTTAGCTATCTTAATAGCACAGTGAAAGGTGTTTCATGAATTTTCTCGTAAGAAAAAACAGAGAAATTTTAGAAACCTCTGCATCTTCCTGTTATCTTCCTCAGGTCAAAACTTTAAAAATCTCAACAATGTCCATTCCCCGGAAGATGACAGGAATCTCCAGATGAATAAGTTAAAATAAAGAAAAATAGAAAAGAAAATCGTTTCCTGTTGGGGCATTTACTCATAGACCAGTAGAGACATGAACTGATCTAAACAATAAATAACTTTGAAGAATGTACCTCCACTGCCCTTCCTTCTCGCAATTTTTGCAAAGGCCGGCCATGACTTTCTTTTTCAGGTCAGAAACTGAGAAACACTTGAACGTCGGGTCCGAGCCCGACGAGTTGGAAGAGTCGTTCGAGGGCAAGAGGGTGGCACGCTCCCGGGAAAGTTGTTGAGAGGAGCCATCCGACGAAACCGAACCACCAGACTCTTCGTTAGCCATCTTGAGACTAGGAATATAGTCTTGAAGCATGTCAGCCACGTCCTTGAATCTCCTGAGATACAGCAAGGATCTAGCCTTGAGTTCAAGCCCCACTTCGAAGCGCGGGGACAGGGTCAAAGCCGCGTCTAGTAGGTTTAAAGCCGAGGCAATGTCGCCATGTTCTTGGGTAGCAATGAGACTTCTCGCGTCCTTGACGTACTTGTCCACAATCTGCATAAGTACAGGTCAAGGGCGTACATACTTACGTTATATCTCTCTCTGGTGCACTGTGAGAACTCAAGAATATGGAAGAAAAACTGTAGCCAGAAAAAAGCCTATGGTCTCACCAAACAAGAAAGATCAAGAGAATGCAAGTATTACCTTGCGGTTGCTAAGCCACCAATGCTTCTTATCATTTGAACTCAGGCATGGAGAAGTAGCCATGGAGGTGGTTTTTCTTGACGAGGAAGAATCAACCATTCACTACTACTCTCCCTCCTTTCTCGCTTCGTCTCGTCTCTCTTCAATTCTTGCTCTCTCAAAGCACAAACATTTTCCGGACTGTGTCATAAAACAATGAGAAATGTATATATAGCAGATAGTGAATAAGAGTTGTAAAGAATTGGAAACCAAGTGGAGACAGAGAGGAGAGGAGAAGAGGGGGGTTGATGGGATGATTTAAAATCTGTGCAGATTTTTAAGTGCGAATAAGGAAGAGAGAGGGTAATGGCTTAGAAAAAAGAAAAGGAAATTTTGCCAGCTTTGACCTCAGAGAAAGCTTCGATCCTTCAATTTCATAGCTGGCACCACACACCTTAGATTCTCTCTTTGTTTCACTATTGCTATCTGGCCTATGATAAAAACACTATGACCCTATAAAACCTTTTTCTACTTGAAAAAGAAAAAAAATGCAAAGAACACACCCTCTTGAAGAATTTACACCGGGAGCATCCGGTGGAGTTCATGATTGTGACTGCTTATAGGCGGTGGCCCATCACGGGTCCTCGGTTTCAACTACCGGAGAAAAGATAAGACGCCAGCAAATTGCCCCAAAAGTAGGTAAGTAGAGTGTAAGAAATCTCTCCAGTTATTTATTTCTGGTCACTTCGAATTTACAAATCTGGCCTTCCCCGAAATCGACCAGCTACGTTGTTCCTTGACACCCTCTCTGTCCAAATTTAACACAAGAAGGGGGTTTGGTTTATCGGTTCAGAGTTGTGTCTACTGGTGCGGTCACATCCACCACCAGAGTGATGATGCACTTTTCTGGGTTGCTGATCACCTCAGGCTGTTGTCTACGAATTCTCTGCTAAATGACCGCTTTAAAATACTTCTTCAGCCATAACAACAGAATCTTACCATTAATATGAATAACAATGATAAGCCCAGCAAGCCCTTAATTTACCCTGGAACAGAAACAAGCGAAGAACAATTAATTACATGAGTAATGGCTATGGATATGGATATCTTTTGTTAATAAACAGCGTGGTGTTGTGTAATGACCCAGAAAGGGTGATGGGGTATAATGGTCATAGAGTATAAAGTAGAGGGAGGAATTAGTAATGTTAGGAGAAGCATATCTAAACATGGCAAAGGGAAAGTGACCCTTCTCGCACAAGCCACAGGAATCATGTTCTGCTTTTCTTTCTATCTCTCCCTCTTTCTCTCTCTCCTTTTTTTTTTACTTCCCTTTTTATTTCACCCACATTGATTAATGAATGCACATGAACAAGGAGAGTAGCCAGATGGGTTTGTCTTAAAGGCTACCTCTAACTTCCCTTTCCTTCGACCCCACCCCAACAAAAGCCCCACAATCTCCTTCTACAGTTCCCACAATCTCGTGTATACCGGAACCTTCTGCCACGTCATCGTTTTCGCATACCCTCTTCCCAGGTGGCAGTCCTTAAAGTGGGTCCTGTTCTGTTCCCGGGCCCCATGTTTTTGCCAGATCAGCTAGGAGTTTTGGAGGGGTTGCCTTTGTACTTGAACTGTTTTGGGACCTTGTAATAATATTGCGAGAACCACTATAATGAGCCTATGTAATGTTATGTCATTATCAGATCAATGATTTAGGAGTTCCAAATAATTATCAGGTTTGTTTATATAATTGAATTAATAAATTGGGTATCTTTTGTTCAATTATTAATAAGTATTCCACATTGTTTAACAAAAAATTATATATATATATTAGAATATAAAAATATATTCTTTGGTTATATAACTAATCATTTTTTGGCTCATGTTTTTTTTCAATGTTTTCTAGGACAAAATTCTATAATGTCATGAAATATCGTCATCAAATCACCCAACTGCCAAACTAATCCGAGAAGAAAACCAGCTTGAAATGTGTATTAAATTCTAACCTTAAAATGAAATAGAAACAGGACACATTCTCGTTGATATCGATCGCTGGGGTCCTACAATACGTTACTTGAGTTGTTGCTCTAGTTCCCATAGCTCTGGGACCATTGGACAAGTCGGGGTCTACTACTGCAAGGGTTGGTTTCTTCCATTAACGATTTAAGATAGCTGCAGCTCTTGCACAGCTAAGGGTTTCAGGTTGTTGGCATTAGGTTCACTTATTTTGGAGGAAAGCTGACCAAATAATTGGCGGAATCTATATTGCATGGGCCATAGGTTTCCACTTGCTATGTCTGTTTTATCTAATAGAATCAAAAAAATGCTTGAGTGCTCGCCTATCACATATAGTACTCTGCTGCGAATCAACGAGGCTGCAACTAACAAAACTACCTATTCTTCTTCTTTTACCACGATTATTACAGGCTTCTATAAAACCATGGAGACAACGGAGAGTGGTTTCATTTTTATTAGGCAGGTGTCCTTGAGGAGGCTATGCTAGGCGTATTTTGGACAGGAAATGGGGCCAGGAACAGGTTTTGTGGTGTAATATTAATACCACGAGGGATATGTGTATTAATAACATGTTAATTAACAAACATATCATGTACCCTAACGAGGGTTCGGCTCAGGAACACATGGCTGTGTCTTGCTGGTTTATTAGTGATGGAAATGACTGTATTTACCAAAGTCAATGGATGTTGAATTTCAGAATCAAACGCTTGCTGGCAAGGACAATCCCTACATTCCCCACCCATTCTTAATCTTAATGGCTCACATGGATAGGAGAATCTATAATTGGCTATTTATTACGTTACTTATTAGATAACAAATAATGTAACTAGATGATATTTTCTTGTCTTAAAAATGTAAAAATTATATGCTAATATTTTGATTTGTTGATAATTTTTTTGTCTTAAAATTCCAAATTAAAGAACTATAATATTGTTCATTTAGATTATAATATCTCGAATAAACTACGAAGAACCGTAACCAAGTAGTTGTCTTGTTGAGAGCTAGCTGTAATGATCCCCTTATCCTAGCCAGTTTCTTTGCCATACAATCATATAATGGCATTAGAAAATGACCCAAATCATGAATGTGTCTCTGCGTGGAGGTTTCAATAATTAATCTTGCATCTAACCCAATCATAATCCATGTTTAATTCTGAATTATTGAGTGTTGTTCAAGATTGTGGCTTTTAAAATTTTTAGAGCAAATCATAGAACCACCAGCAGATTGCCACAAAGGCTAGCTTTTTACTGGCAGATTCTTATTTAAAGGTGAGGATCGGGTTAATGGGATCTCTCTTATGGCCAATCTTAGTACTTTATTAGTAGTCTAATTAAGAGTTTTGTTATTGAAGAAAGACCTTCCCCTTCTCCACACATGTTGGCAATCAAGGAGGCAAACTGTGACGTGAACCCCAAAAGATTCCATTTTTATCAGATACAGAACTGTAGATAAGGTGCTTGTGTATATGCACATAAAAATAAGCACTCTTTTTGACGGCATAACATTGCCTTATAATGTGTGGTTTAACCGATCTTGTTTGCGAAGTAGTCTATCCACCCAATGTGTGACGCTCTTTTCAAGAGTTTGGGTAAGCCCTCTGTCAAAAACACAGAGAAAGGCATTGTGGGGTGCACGTGCCTTGGATTGGAATCTCACGTGGTGAGGAGATAATGGCCATGTGCGCAGCTTTATGAATGGGGGGGAGTTAGTGCCTTAGTGGTAAGCTTGTAAGCTAAAATGGCGAAGCCAGCCCAACTTGGTATTTCAAGACATAGTAGTGATACCCTCATGGATAGTGGTGGCTAATAATGGTGCTCGAGGTAGAACATGGAGACGTCACTAATTGCAGCAAACCCAGAATTACAAATTGCAGAAGCCAAGCTTTAAACGAGAAAAGATGCTTTATTTCTTTTTGCGTATATTTTGTCAAAATGGAATGCATCATCCATTAAAAGAACCGTACTTATCTCTCTTCTTCTCAGCTTTGGATGGTCATGAACTGTTGCTTGGCTAAAAATAAGCTGTCCCGGTGGATGGGAAAGACTTTAAATGCGGAGATGGCTAGTCATTTGTCACCCACATAAGCTGTTCTTTGGATCTGCCTTTTTCTTAATTAAAGTTGCTCATTGATTGGATATAGCTGATATGGTCAAGGTCAAGGAATCTTGATCCCCAAGCCTAGCTACAACTCAAAATAATCTTCCCCAGGACTTGCGGTTCTTTATGATCCTTGCCTGCAGAAATGATTAAGGAAGTAAAGAGAATAACCTGTCTTAAGTGTGTAATTTCAGCGTACTGCAGAAGTTCTTCCATTCTGCAAATATAGATGCTTGGTTTGAATTTTGTACCGTTAGGTGGGTTTCTTCCAATTAATTCCAGATGGAAATATATTTAGAAGCAGACTGATATTTTCTAAGTCCAATTAACAAAAAGTTGGAGTTGGATTGCCCTATATGAAAGGCAATAATATAAAAGGTGTGGAACAGGTTTAGGTTGTAAAAGATGTGACAATTAAAATTCTCTAGTTTCTGGATTTCAGGCTGTTGGTTTTGTAGTTTTATGGCTGGATTTGGATTATAGGAGGGCTTGGTCTACCCAGATCTGTTTCTTTTAATAATTTTCCCCACTGAAGTTCAATGATTAAAAAAACTAGAGAGATCAAACGGACTTAGTTTGAAGAATCAAAGTTGGCGTGTACTACAATTTTGCAATTATATAAAGAGAAGCAAGCAACCTCTGCTCAGGAATGTAACTATATGTGCAGAGTACATTTATTGCTTGGTATCCTTTTAATATCTGACCACCTATTTATAATACATACATCAGTTAAACTATCTTCGGTCGTCTGTCTATCTTAATACTAGTCTAACAACCTTAATTTCATGTAACAGTTCAAATGGACGGGAAATTCACCTTCACCTCCATGTATTGCTAGTGATATATATACTTACAGCCATTCAGTTCTCACTAAGGAAGCTGAAAGGCTTAGTGATGGCATCTCTTGTTGTTATCCATGTCAGAGTTCCCATTGAAAATTAGCTAGACTGAGGTACAAACCTTCAGAAAGCCTGGTGAGAACATCTTCCAAACACTGAAAAAAAAACACGGCCAGTACAATTAATAATATAATACATAAGCAGACATGACTTTTTCTAGCAGTACCCTTTGGTATGGACAATTGAATTCGTACGCTACACAGTTAAGATATTTGGGGAGGGAGCAGAGACCAAACTCAGTATTCTGCGCCTTTGAAAAACCTTTTGTAATGTCAGGACATGTATAGTAAGTACAGTATAGGATTCAACATCTTTGACCAGAAGATGGTGAAATTGTCAAAATTCTCTGCTGGAATTAGCTGTTGATAATTGCAGGCCAAGATGTAAATGTGAACGAGAATTTCCTTGGAGCTTCTTTAAGTTATGGATTGATCAGAGCCACAGCGCCTCGAGTTTTACAATCTTTTCGAGCCATCCCCAGTAAGTCAGCCTTTGCTAAGTAACTTTCCATCTCTTACCATATGATTACCATATTAAAGTAAATAAAAGATAAGAAAAAGAAAAGTTCT
The DNA here is from genome assembly GCA_019739055.1 of Passiflora organensis. NCBI lineage: Eukaryota > Viridiplantae > Streptophyta > Magnoliopsida > Malpighiales > Passifloraceae > Passiflora > Passiflora organensis. The sequence continues at coordinate 2,347,231 of JAEPBF010000223.1, read as the reverse complement.
TTTCAGAGAGTTCACTCCACCCTGCTCATTCCTCCCTTTGCCCAACAAAAGTTTACAGCTCACGCAGAATTGGTAGAAAGCAAACTTAAAATGCAAGCAACAGATAACCTGTAGCAATCTGTATTGACAATATTTATATTTTTATATATATGCTAAGGATAAGATTAAAGATTGGCTTTCTGGGATCCAATAAGAAGCCTGTTATTCTCAGGAAAAGGGAAGCCGAAGAAGATAGGGTATAGTTCACAATTATTCTATTTCTACAACAACACATGGCTTTCCTGAGTGGTATGTAATTAATACTAATAAAATAAAACGGATGCCCTGGCTTGTAGGGGAATGATAAGCTTGAGTTCTCCCCGAGTCACAAGGAGGGTATTGAATAAAACGAAGTTTATGGAAAGTACTGGGAAGCAGTACTTGTGAGTATCGTCACATGATGCATGCTAGCTATAGACTTTGGGGATTGGATCCTCTGGCTGGGGTTTTTGATAAGGGATGCCAGCAATCATCATCCTTTGTCATATGCCCATACATATTGCGTCAAAATCAACGCCATGCCTCTCCTATAATGTTTTTGTCATGGATTGTTCAGAAAAAAAGAAAAGAAAGAAAACAAGAAAGATGTTCTTGTCATGCTATATATTGCACATGCTAAGGTCAGTCATTGGGTTTGCTGGGGTTGGGTTGGGTTGGGTTATTGCGGGATGACAAAGAACAATGCACATGCTAGGCGGATGTGAGCTAGGCCAGTGTAGGAGTACGTAGCCCTGGTCGTCGCACTTGGCCATTCTTTGTTCAGTCGCTGTTACGATACAGTAATGGAAGTTTTATATTATATCTGCATTCTCATAGAAAGCTAGAATTTTCCCGCGTGCAGCCACACAAAGATGAAAAGGGTTTCTGGCTGGTTGATGCCTCCTTGGTGGTGTAGATACAGCTCATGTGAGATGACATGCGCAATAAATACATACAGCTCATATTCTTCTTCTAGCACAACATGTTGTCCTACACTGGTTTTCACTACAGTTTCCATGCGTGATTTGTTTGCCATAATGTCATAGGATTTGTCATCTGAGCCACAAGAAAACAACTGTGAGGCATACAATTAATACCCATTCATCTCATGCTTCATTTTAGGCTTCTGACCTATCAGTACAGTACGCGCTGGGTCCTAGTTGCTAGATTCTTAATTGCCTGGCTTGGATAATGGTTGTTTTCATTTCCAGGGACCATGACAACCATCAGCGAGCTTGACATTGGCTTCTTATTAAGAATGGAGTGTGCAGAACTGAAAAGTGGAACAATCATTGCAACCACATTAGTCTTATGACTGAAAAATGGTGATTCCTTGGAAGATAACCCTGTATGTGTTCGATAAAAATGCCCATCATTGTCATTTGTACAATGGATGAGCATTGAGCAGAGTACTGAAGGGTTTGCCAGTTTGTTTATGATATATTTTTGGGGGCAACGAAATAATTCTGATGGAGTAAAATTCAAACTCTTAGCCGAATGATGCAAAGAAGACCAGCAAGGCCCACGGAAGTTTTGTATTGTTGTCCATAGTCAAATTGTGGAAAGAAGTCCAACTCATAGTCTGTCAGGCAACCACAGGCACATAAACAAAACCCTTTGCTGTGACAGTGGACGCTAATTGTTTATCTTCGTCGGATTCCGAATAGTTGCTGTGTCTGCTCCATCCTTACCCGTGAAAGAATCCTTCTTTTTAAAGATTTTCAAGAATATCATTAACCCACAAGTCCAATGATGCAGTGTTAAGAGTCAGAAGCCCTCTGGAAGAGTAGCAAGCTTTTGATGCCACTGCTTTTGCATGAAAGTTTCATTTGATGTAGGAACAGAACTAAATCGTGCAGCCTCAACTAGAAAGTAGGTTTTCAGAAACTTAAACTTCGTTCGGACAGGCTCTTTAGCATATACCATAAGAATTAGCAGCTTTAACTGCAGGGAATAACATGTACACAACCTGCAGGCATGTCATGTACTAATTAGCATCGTTTTACTGTACTTTAACCAGTTTGGCTTTAGTAAATTACTCCCAAAAGGAAGGCACTAGAAGCGAGAAATCACAGATGCTCTTATGAATTTCATCGCAGGTTGATCCATGGGTAGTAAAACAACTGTACTAACTTGCTTTTCCAGGATGTGGGCAAGAACTGAGAATTGAAATAATCAGGAAAGTTAATATCTTCACATTGTAACTCTACGTTTATTTCTGAAAAATCTTGCTATTCAATCTTATTCATAGGCTTGCATCAACAATTCATTTAAGCATTCAAATGGTTTTTCTTTTCTTAATTTGCAATACTTTTTGGCCCAACTTCTGGCGGATAAGTAATATGGTCTGTAACGATTATCTGTTGGTGTAGGCTTCAATCTAAAGAATAGAGTTTTAAGACTTGATCACACCCAGGAGTTCAGCCTGAAGGGACACTTTGTGCTCAATGTCACCGATATGAAGACTATGTTCTCCCATCGGAATTCTTCGAATTCCTGATTTATCCACAACGCTCAGGTACTTGCACACATGTATGTTCATGTTCACTCTCTGCTGCGTCCCTGCGGGAACATGAATCTTTTCAAATGCCACCAGCTGTTTGTGTGGAGCCCAATGTCCTGACGGCGGTCTGGAGTAGACAAGCAATGTGTGAGTTCCATCTCTGGAACCAACATTCTTCACATCCACTTGAACTCCTAGCGAGAGCTTACTGCATCTCGCATGTGTAACTCTGATAGCCTTGCCGGGAACGTTTGTATTTCCTGATCCATGGCGGTGTCCATCAAGAGGTACCGCGACCGCAGTAGGTGCACTAGCAATTGTGTGAACAAATTTTGTGTAGCTCATTCCGTACCCAAATGGGTAGACCACAGAACCTTTGTAGAATCTGTAGGTTCTTCCAGGATAGCCTTTTGATTCGCTGGGCCGCATGGCCATGTCTGTCATGGGCAGATTTGTGATATAATCTTGTGGGTACCATGTCATTGGCAACTTGCCTCCTGAAAGAGCATATAAATGTCATTTACCGGCAAGAAATCCGCCATGTGCTCGATAAAAGGTCTAGGAGAACAGCTAGCGAAATATAGCCAAACCAAACCTGGGTTAGTTGTTCCGAACACTATATCTGCTATAGCGGCTCCTCCAGCTTGGCCCGGATACCCAGCCCATAAGATTGCAGCAATTTTGGGATCATTCTCAGCGAAGGACACATCGATAGGCCCACCTGACATCAAGACCAATATAGTTGGACCTTTAGAGGCCGAAGCAACCTTAGACACGAGTTCTTGTTGGTGTCCTGGCAGAAGAAGCCCGGCCCGATCCTTGAATTCGGCCTCGATTGATTGGTCAAGGCCCATTACCAGAACTGTTGCATCCGCGTGGCTTGCAGCCTCAATAGCTGGGCCAAACTGTTTGTCATCGTCACAGGCCACATTAGCACAGCCCAATTGGTGGGTTGTCTTTGCATATTTTCCCATTCCATCTAGAGGCGATGTGTATCCACAAGCAATACCTGGGGGCCCAATAACAATAATTTTGTTAAGGATCAAGCTTATGTATCTGGGCTTTGAGCTCATTTTCTGTCAAGAGAGCTTACCAGCATAATTGCCTATCATTGTTACGGTTACATTAGAATTCGGCCCAATAACAGCAACAGTGTGATGGGCCCGAGTGGATAAAGGCAAAGAAGGACCGTCATTCTTCAGGAGAACAATCCCCTGTCTTGCTGCTTCCAGGGCTAGTTCCTGATGGGCCAGAGTGCACACATCTTTTGCACCCAGGTTGCCATAGGGCTGGGCTGAAGGCCCATCGAACATTCCTAATCTCATTTGCACGGTTAGTGTATTAAGCAAGGCCCCGTTTATTTTAGCCTCATCCAACAGGCCTTTGTTCACAGCATCCTCCGTGTGAATCCCTAGGAACGGACCACAATCCAAATCCAAACCTGCAAATACGTTGAAAATTCATATCCAAATCCAACCCTACCAGAAAAATAATAAATAGCTTTGTCGCTTTCTTTAACCGTAATCGCAAAGGAAAACTTTGACTAGCCTGCTTTAATGGCATCTGCAGCTGCTTCTTCTGGAGTAGCTGTGTAGTGCTGCGTAGAGTAATAAACCCCGACTGAATCACAGTCTGAAACAATATACCTGTAGATCACAAATCAAGCAGAAATTTGATGTATCTTCGATAATAATAATAATTATATTATATTATATTATAAATACTAATTATAGATGAATTTAGCTAGTTTCGAACCATCGAATTGGGAGGGTATAATATGAGCTTACCCATTGAGCCCCCATTGGCCACGGACAGTCTTGTTTAGTAGCTTGGGGTCGGCACAGGTGGGCACACCGTTGACCTGATTGTAGGAGCACATAACACTTGCAACCTTACCTTCCTTAACACACATCCTGAATGGTACATTGAAGGTATCCTCCATGTCCTGCTTGCTTACCTGTTCATCAAAGCAGTTTTTCATTGTTCGGATGAGGGGAAAGAAAGTTAAGGACAAACCAACTGAATCATCAGAATGACAGTCTTGATGCTTAGGGCAAAAGCAGGGTTTTGTTGGAAAAAGTGGGAATGACTTTTGATACAATAACATGAAATCAATTGCTGCAGTATTGTCGTAAAGCATGATGAGTAACTTTTTAGGCAAAGGAGAAACAGAATTATGTGTCATGAGGTAAGCAATTGGTCCGACCACAGGCAATATTATCCTGTTTTAACGTAAGAAACTGGACTACTGGGGTCCAAATTCGAATACCACAATATCAAGAAGTAACAGCCAAACCCAGAAATTTGATTCCGACATATCTCCATTAGTTGTTATTTGTCAACAATATCAACGACCAATACAACCTGTAAATCTCACCGAAGACAGAAGAAATATAGGGAAGTGGATGGTTAATGTACCTTAGCATTAAAGTGGAAACGATCAACTCCATTCCAATTATCGAGGTCATAAGCCGTGAAGTGTTTGCAGCAAGCAGCCACTTTCAACCGGTCTCCGTCGTTTCCCTGTAGGCCTTTTACATAGTTTGCAGCGTATTTACCGACTATGAGAGGATCCTCACCGGGTGTCTCCTGTCCACGGCCCCACCTGGGGTCCCGGAATATGTTTACATTTGGGCTCCAATACGTGAGCCCAGCCAGGCCTCCATTGTACATCGCCCTTGCTTCATCTGACACAACCTGCATATAATATGCTTCAGAATCTGAACAGTTTCTGTGATATGATGCCCAACTTGCCCCCATTATCTAGTCTATGCTTCAGATAACTTTAATAATCTACCGGAAAACAGTAATCGAGGTTGGAAAGTCTTACCTGTCCAATAGCTTGCCACAAGGTAGCATTGAAAGAAGCAGCAGTGGTAATAACCTGAGGAAAGCTGGTAGCGCCAGGGAAGTCTCCACTAAACTTGGTTCCTGGACCTACGTTGGAAACCCCATGAAGTGCCTCAGACCACCACTCATATCCTTTAATCCCAAGTCGTGGAACTGGTGCAGCATTGTTCACCAGCATCCCAACTTTCTCCTGCAATGTTAACCTGCCAATGAGGTCCTTGACTCTTTCTTGCACAGGCAAGTTCACCTGGCAGAATGGCAAGTTCTTTGTATTCCCGTCGGTTGGGTCACAAGCCAATGGAACGAGTGCTCTGCCTCTGAGCAGAGAAGCACACAGGGAAAGAATGAAAACAAGATAGACTAGAGAAGTGGGCACATTGAGGCAGACCATGTTTAGTAAGTAGTGAATGGTAATGTTTTTGAATGAGGATATGGAGGGATGAAACGTGAGTGTCCAGTGTCTATATAGTCGAAGAAGACTACAACTTGGGGATAGAACAGGGGAAGATGACGTAGGGAGCCAACTTTAATGATTAAAAGTACACATTGTTTCTTAGAACTGACTAAAGAACTAGAGCTTTTTCTTTTTGGGGTGGTGGTGGGATATATCCTATATGGTGGTAGAGACCTGCAGATACAATTCTTACGTGAATTACCGGCCAATTGAAGTTGGAGAATTTGGGTTCCTGAAGAGGTGGGGTAAAGGTAATTCTAGATGGCAGTTGTCATGATCCCACTGGTGATTCAATACCAAGAACTGGGCAGGTCCACAAATCAAGCATTATTCTAATGGTCAGATGAGGTTAGATCATCAAATTGACATGTTGCCATTTGCTTATCTAACAATTTACTTCTGAAGGCTGACAGGGCCATACAAGACTTTTTAAGAAGAAAATCAAGTGGACTGGAATGCCTTTTCTCCAACACCAAATTCACATAAATGCCAGTTGGTTGCAATTAGCTAGCTTCACTTGAAAGGGAGGTCAGGTTTACCTCCGTTTCAACCCTTTCCTGAAGGTGGTCTTCACATTATTGGATTTAACAGCAGGTAATAGCTATTTCATAATCGAAAAACACTATGAATCCATAGCAGAACATCATGTGTGAGTATGCCAGGACACTGTGTTCTGTCCTCATCAGAAAACTATTCCTCATATTTGAAACAGAGGATTTAAGACAATAGGCTAAAATGGGCGGTTGAGTTTATAGTTTAGCGTCGAAAGGCCTCGGAAAGAATGAAGTCTTTAATGCTGGATATGGGTAAGTGGAGTTGCAACAATATTGTAGCTATTGTCTACATGTGAGTTAATGGTTGGATGAGAGGATAAGCAAAACAAATAGGCCTAACACCCACTTGTTCGTTAACTGTTTCTGCGAGCTGTTAAGCTCAACTTCTTGTGAGAGGTTCCCACTACCCATAAACTATACTTGAGCTAATGTACCTCTCCTCTCCATTAGAGCAACAAGTAAATAAGGTTTGTTGAGATAAGTAATCGTTCAGAAGAGTATGAATACAGCAACATTTATAATATATGATGTGAGCCCGAATTCTGACAGGGAGAACAGATGTCAAACGAACCCAATGTTCATAAGCTCTTACGGGTCAGTTTGGTACGTCTTAGAAGGTTTTAAAGAGAAAGGTGAGAGTGTTACTACAGAATTCTTACGTCAACGTAAGAAAATATCTATTGTTGGTATCTCGCAACTCCTGTTCCAAAGAGACATGTTAGTGCTATCTTTCTGTCAAACAAAGCATAGATTTGTAGTAACGGCTAGCCAGTTGAGAAAGGGATTAACAATAGAAAATCAGTTTGGTAACCCGTTATTAGAACTGTGTAGGACTGGTCGTTTGCGTAGAACTTGGACAAGAAATCAAGGACAAAGTGATTAGTAAGGAAGACGGTTCGTTGCCAATAATGTTCAATTTGGATAGCATTTGTTACCCAGCTTTCCATGATTAATTTAGTGGACCTTCTTCGTTAAAGAAGGTTTATGACTAATCATCATTTCATCGTAGTAACCATGTTAACCCCAAAGATTTGTTAGAAATAATGCGAGAGTATGATCATAATGTTAGGTTTCCCAATATATTAATTTCTTTAGATTCATTTGGATTTTAGAATAATTAGAACAATATATTACACCAAAACATAGATACGCTAAAATGGTTAGGAGGATGGTCTTGTCCACCCTTTTTTTCTGTCTAAGCACAAGAAATCCCAACAAAACAGAGCAATTCTGGGTTCAATTCATCTGTCCGGTGGTTATGATAATGAGAATGAAGACCAATTTACTCGATGCAGATCATGGAAGTGGAAGTCTAGCTGTAATGGGATCAAGATTCATGAATGCTTAACAAGTTGGAGATTGATTATCGAACCTTGTCTTTCGGTACGAAACGTTTTCAAAATTTTAGAGTTAGTTAAACGCAGAGGATTAATCATTATTAGGGACGATTAGATATCCTTTTAATTTTTTTTAAAAAAGTTGGAGGTTGGCTAATGCCTACGGCGTGGGGAATTGCTAAGGGCGGAATCAGAGTTGAGCTAGATCAGACAAATGGTCTATTTTATTGATTAGGAGTTAGATGATAACTCACTCATCAAGTATTGGTAAAACATGCATTCATCAACTACTGATCAGCTTTTGTGCCTGTTGATTTCCGGTTGTCATGCTTCTGGTGGGAGTGGGGTTGGGTCTCCCTGAGCTACCCCGGTTATGCATATATCACGTTATCTCCCCCCTCGCCTGAACTGTCATTAACTGGGCTCCCAGATGTGTGCAGGCAATGGTGGCCTATCGGCTCAGAGCCCAAGTGCAAAAAGCATGAAGGTCTGCGTTTGCCATGAATAAGATGAACATAAGGAAGTTGTGTTTATTTTCATTACAGCCCAGTACTGTAAATAGCCCAATAATATCTATCTTTTAGAGATTTAATGAGATAATTGATTTAAATTGTAATAATTCTTATATTATAAAAATATGGTCAGGACCAAGCGGAGTTCGTGTCGTTGCCTTCCTCAGTTTTGTTTTTTGTTTCCATGAAACAAGCTAGACGACGACGTAGAAAGAAAATATAGTAACAGTTCCTGATCAACAGATCAAGTCAAGGACGGCCATTATTCTGCTTTCTTCGCAAAGCATCAAACCCAATGATCAACAAAATCCCAGAGATAATAATTGTGGTGCAGTACTTGATGAGGTACGTATATAATAAAACAGAGATTGAAAGAAGAAAACTTCCACAAATTACAAATGACAGAGGTCCCTGATCAGTTCACCCATTTAATAAGCAACCAGTGAGGAGTCTTTTTCTTCTTCTTTTCTGTAATCGTGTCCAAGTTAGGCTTCCATGTTTTGCCCGAAAGCTGCCTGCTCAAGTATTCGGGCCTTGTAACCTCGAAGATCTCCTGCAGTAGCTCCGACGCTGACGGCCTCTCCGGAGACCTCTGATCCGCACGCTCTTTCTGGACAAATCTCTGTTTCTCTCCAGTAACCACAGAGCACGTCTTGGCAAGCAGAGGGAGAAACCTCGAGGAAGATAAAAGAGACCGTGATGATCTTAAAACCGAGTTTGCACTCAAAATAACACGTCGGGCTTCCTCTGATGTCAATGGCGCCGGCTTTCCTCGCTTCATCGGCAGCATCAGGTACATTTTTTTCATGTCTAGGCACTTGTCAGCTGGCAATGGAGTAGGCCTGATCTTTCCAGCCAAACCTGACATATGATACTCTACCACCACCTGTTGAGGGTAGTCCAGCATCAGCTCAGCTACCGTCAAGGGTTTGTCAAACTGGTAAACCGTACCATCTGATAGTATAACTTTCCCTGTTGCCTCCGACGAGCGGTGTGCGATATAGTTTCCCATTCGTTAATCCAACAATGGCGGAACGGGAATATCGTTGAGGTGGAACTATATACAAGGGAATGTGTTAGTTAAACCGCTCCATCGGATATTATGGTGGACTTGGTTAACTAATAAAGGTCAGATCCTTACAAATCACAAGTCCAGTTTAGGATTTCGTGAAATATTGGTCTTCAGCGAATGGTGTAAGAGCATACCAGTTGATGATTAGTTATTATCAGATCCTGCCAGTTTACCTAATGAACAGAAGAGAGTCAGGAAACCGTTCAACTATAACTACAGATTAAGTAATGTCTACTTAGTTAAATTAAGTGAAAATAAAATTCAAAATAGTATGAAGTGATACTCTATTCCATCGAGCAAAAGCCGACCCAAGAGTCATAATAACAGGAATACCAAAAACTATACTTGTACAATACCAGGACTACAAGAACGCATACAAAGTCGATAAAGAAGCTACATGAGCAAATAGCATTTTGTTCCCATGACTAAATTTTACAGACAAGCGATGTTCATAACTTGTTCCACAAAGATTGTTTAGGACCATGTAAAGGCGATGACAGATTCAGCGGTTTGCAATGCCTTTATTTTATGTACTGAGAGACCCACTTGAAGCCATCTCCATACCCCATTTTCCGCACAATGCTGCACATAAACACCTCCAAGGGACGGACATTTGAGTCTGCTAAATTTACCTTCCCTTTGCCGGTAGTGAAATTTGTCAGGCCAAGGTGGTACCGGAGCTCATCCTCTGAAGCGGCATAAGGTATATCAATCTTGTTCCCCAGAACAAGGAATGGAACATTAGCCAGGGATTCATCGGAGAGAAGAGCATCTAGTTCCTTTTTCGACTCGGCAAACCTCTCTTTGTCATAGGCATCAACCAAATAAACCACAGCATCCACCTTTATAAGAATAAAACATATTAGAGAGGATTTGTACATGTTGGGAATATTGAAGTCAAAATAACAATCTTAAAAAGAATAAAAACTTTGTGTTAGTAGGGCCAACCAGACGCTTACACAGGAATAAAACGTAGCAGTTCTATTTGGAACAGAAAAGAAGAATAAACAGAGGATTAATAATATTCAATTGAATAAACCTTAATCACCATTTAAGAGAAAATAATATATTTCAGATATAGTGAACTGCTTGAAACGAATGACGTTGAAAACACAGTAACAAATGGGGTCCATACTTAGTCTATGACATGACAGTGAAAAGCTACATCACAGTTGCTCAGTGTAAAATCTTAAGGAGAAAAAAAGAGAGAGGGATAAGAAAAATTATTTCTTGGAGGGCAACAGGTTGATGCAGCTCATATATACAATACATTCACGCTTGGAAGAAAGGAACATGCAAACTTGATAAAATAAATATCTCATCAGTAATCTTGTTTCTCATACCAAAGGTGTAGCATGTTGCATCAATCATTACAATTGACCAGATGCATCTGTCTCCCAAAAATATCTCTAATAAAAATCTCTCCATTACGTTCTCTTCATAATTGAAACAAAACAGTACAAGAGTTTTTTTTTTTAACAAAACCAACTAATGAATCCCTCTAACCCAATTTCCTAAAGTTCACTGCCAGGCCTCCACGATCCAAGTACAATGAAATGATAAACCAACCAAGAATCCTTGGACAAGAAATACCTAAAGTCAAAACAACAACCCATCTTTTGGATTTATACCAACATGAATGAGAGAGAGGGTTGGAAAAACCAACCAAGCATGCAGTATGAATACCGAGGTACTTGGTAATGACGTTACTACATTAACTGAGCTACAAATGACCATGAGATCAATAAAAAGCAGAGCGATTGTGGAATAACCCAGCCTCACCTCCGGGGTGCTGCACAAAACAAACTTTGGACAAGATATGCCATGACTGTCAAAGGAAGGGTACGACTCCAGCATTTATGACCAAAAATATTACAACGATCGGTGAAGAGGTTGAAAAGCAAACTAACTCTTCCGATCAACATATATGGACTGTCAAGTTTAATCCAGAGATGGTGTTCAAACTATTAGCTTACATTGGCTTGCACATAGAAAATCAAAGACTGCATTTTATAGCTACAATGCATCCAATGATTAGATGAAACAAACAGAAGAAAAACTGCAGTGGGAAAAACTAGGCCGTATAACTTACTTTTGCATAATAATCCTTCCATACTCTGCGAGCAATCTGGTGACCACCCAAATCGAATGCCTTGAATTTAATTTTCCCGATACTGAGCTCTTCTGATGTTGGATACTGTGTCGGTTGGTGCTGGACCAATCTCTGTAATCAAAACCAACAAGATTAAATAACTGCGTTAAGCTGAGCTTGCCGGCTACAAGTCACGCAAAACAACTAAACGAAGAAACACCCAAGAGATACTCTTCAACAAAAAATAAACACTTATTTTCACTAATAAACCCGTAAATTAAACTTAAATTCAGCTATTAAAATTCTATTTTCCCGGGAAGCCAAGCAAAGATAGACTAACAAATCGAAACGAAAATCACACAAAACTCACTAACTAAACCTTCATAAGATTTCAATTGATTAAGATCACCCATCACCAACGACTCGATTATCAGAATCAAAACAAGTATAAAAGAAGATAAATTAAATAAAACAAAACAAAACAAAACCTCGTCTTTTAACATATGAAGCAAAGTAGTTTTGCCAGCATTATCGAGCCCTAAAAATAGGATCTTAGCCTCCTTTTGCCACAGACCGAGCGACGCCAGCACGCCATAGAACCAATCAAGCAGAAACATGGCTTTGCTTGTCCCGGGGGGGCAGCGATCGACGATTTCTTATAACCAGATATGAGCGGACCAGATCATCCAGTTTCAAGTCTCCTGGTTAAAAAACGAGACACAGCAATGAGATGGGTGTTTTGTAGGGGCACAATGGACTTTTCAAGAGTGAGCAGGATCCGGTTCGTCAGTGAGTGGCCACGACTATTAACGGAACATGACGTCCGTTTCCTAGTGACAAGCAAAAAGATATAAGTGCTCCATGTTTAAGTTGGATGGATGCCATGGTGTGCTGAGGTATTTGACGCGACTCTTGTTGTGTTTGTGATACGAATGGGAGGAATGGGCCAACCACCTCGATTTTGTAATTTTGTGGGGCTCCTCTGCTTCGTCATTTTGTGTTGGTTAGGTGAGGTACCTACCTTCTAGGCCCAATAAAATTTTGGGCTACATCGGGCTTGGCTTAGGCCCGTTGGATCTGATTATTTTGCTGTTTTAGCATATGGTTGAAGTATTTCTCTACCAAAATTAAGATTTTTATTTTTATTTTTGATTAATGATAGATAAGTCTAACTATATAATCTTATTCTGAGAACGCAGTCAAGTTTGAAAAAGATGTTAATAATGATTAATTATTTATATTTATTATACATAATGGCTAAGATTGATTCCAACGAATCCAAATCAGACACGCTACAATTATCCATTAATTGAGGCCAGGGTGTTTGACAATCACCACTGGACACTTAGCTCGCTTGGCACAGTATTCACTCACACTTCCAACAAGAGCCCTGCAACAGTAAACGAAGCATTCAGATCCTGATGGGTAATACAGAAGATGGATGGTGAGGATATTATAAACGAACAATCGTCACCTCTTAAGGAAGCCGTAGCCATGGCTGCCCATGACCAAGGTGTCAGCTCTAAGCTTTTCTACAGTATTACAGATCACATCTTTTGCTTCTCCACTCCCAACCACTCTTTCAACTTTCACCTGTGTTGGATGGTAATTCATCCTTCAGATCACCAGAAATCAAGGAAAGAAAGCAAACTGAAGCATGAAATTGGGAAAAAAAAGAGTGATTTACATTAAAGTTCTTGTAAACAGCCTCTGCTCGTTTCATGACCGATCTCACCAAGTCAGCTCCATATTTTTCCATGGAACCAACAACATCGCTTGTAAACAAGTAACCTGCAAAGAAACATCCGAGTTTTCATGCCTATATACCAACAAATCAGCTAACTTAATTATCATCGGAAGAGAAATTAAGATGAATGAATATACAGAAACCTGCAGTATCAATGGAAGAGAAGACAGGAGGTGGGGGCTTAACGTAGAGCAGAACTAGTTTGGTATTAGAATTCTGAGAAACGAGGTTCTTGAGACACCATTTGAGGGCGTGCATGCTCTCCTCACTCTCGTCCACTGCCACCACTATCTTGGCCTCACTTCTCATGTTCAGTCCTTCCATGCTCGCGAAACTTGCTCTGTCTGCAGGTATGGTCTGCCTTTTGCTGTAACCTTGATTTTATACACCTCACTGGATATTTTCTGGCCTCAAGAAGTTGATAAAAATGCAATCAAGTCGTTATATTTATTACAAGCTGGACAAGCTGCGATTATGGCGATCGTTTTCTTGTACGTCCCACCTTTTCTTTATCCAATATCAGTAGATTCTTGACGCGGTAGATTAAAAGTTACCCTCTTAAAGTATTGGCAAATCAAAACAATCACATACCACCTTTATAAAAAAAAAAATTAAACTAGTATTTTCGTACTGTTTTCGAGTTTGATCGATATTGCTTATGATGGGATAACTTACCTATAAAATTAACTCAATTTACATCCTAGTATTCGAATTTCTCCATTGAAATCAATTGTTATATCGCATACCACTAAATTAAAGTGGTCATGATTAGTTATTACCTCTTCTTAGTGAACGAATAACATTCTTACAGAGCTAACTCTAGTAAGAATGCGATAATATCTAAAGATACGACAAATTGGGACAAAAAGTGATTTATGTTATCTCTTAATAATGGTACTACGTTCTCCTTGTTTGGATGTCTCACCAACCGGATGAATAAAGATGTTACAATCATGATATTTTGGCTAATCCAACTGCTCAAAAGCAGTGTCACATTGGTTCATCAAGATATTTTATGGCTATCCACCACTTTATGCAAAGAAGTTTTTGATTTTTGTTTCGGGGTCGTCGATAAGACAACAATAAAAGAAAAAAAAAGAAGAAACAATTTAAGGAAAGAAATTTGTGTGTTAGTGTTTTATCCTAAAACCTATTATCAGCTCTTATTTTTAAAAGAAATTAAATTATTTATCAGAATCTCGAAACATTTTGAAATATTTTTAAGTTTAAAATTAAGATTTTTAAAATTTTAATTTTAATTAAAAATAAATAAATTTTACATTCATTTCGAAATATTATCAAGAATCTTACTAAGTCCAACACATCGCAATTGCGTGTGACAAGTTGCAGGTCGCTATTCCGCAATCAATATCACCTCATCTTCTAATCCATTGAACGAATGGACGACTGAAAACTCTGAAAAGAAATATCAAACTTGAAAAATCTAAACATACGAGATTATTGTGGGAAATTCTCTCCTGTGGCAGAGTTCTTCCGTATGCATACGACACGTAATACATCACCACCCCGCAACGGTCAATTTGCGTGTGCATTCATAGCAGAGACCCCCAGGCCCTAATGGGTTTTATCGAATCCCACATTTACTACAATACTCTTTGTTATGGGCTCTTATCAGGCCCGAAGGCCCATATCTTACTGACTCATGTACGGAGAGTAACATTTCCGATCTTGGAAGCAAATATTGCTCCTCCAACTACCTTCCCCGTCCGATTGTAATATTGTGTCCTTTTTGGGTTTCTGGACTTTGTTTTATACTCAAAATTAAGGTAAGGTTATCTACGGTGTTGACCACCAATCCAATTACGGTCAACGTGTCATTTTACAGTCCCCTTGATCGTTAATAACGTAGTCAACTGCTATAATTTCATTCCCTCCAATCGTCAAGGTCAAGATCTACACAGCAGCTCTCTTGGTCCCCCACGAGGCGCTCCTCGCCTACCTGCCTACCATTTGGTGCCTTGCTTGAACGTTCAAAAGAATTAAAGATAGCTATGCTTCTCTTATCGCCAATTGACATAATTAGAAGCATCCAAATAAGAGAGAGGAAAGAGGAAGAGAAGGGAAAGAAAACGATAAGATCGAGGATTGGATAAGCACAAATGTCAGCAGGTTAAAACCCAAAAGGGACAAATACTAATTTTGAAGAAATAGATTATTTATTTATTTATTTATTTGAAGATGTACTCTTGTGTCCTGCGTTGCGTTAGACATTATGGGTGTAAAAGGGCCCCAGTGACTCTCACAGCTACCCATATGTTTTCGTTAAGCGCGTTCAAGATCATGTAAGATCCTTTAATGGTGGGGCCATGATTTAAATTTGTAGACTCTAGTAGCCAGATGGTTTATAGCCGTTAAAGAAGATCATAGGCTCCATATTCAAACCTGGGACGAGAGAACATTTGATTGCGTACCACGGGACCCTTTTTATATATTCGTTGTATCGCTCTATCGGCGTATGAGAATAATGTATTTTTTTCTCATGTACAGTTTTTTTAATATTTAAAAATATTTATCCAGTTTTATCGCCTATTTGTATCTTTCGGATGGATTTTTTACAGGATGATAAGCATATACATTTTCAAATTACGAATAAACCAAGGATTTGCGGCGTTCGGCCGAACAGAAAACCAAGCACTGTAATGAATTGCAACTTGTTTCTTGACTATGCCATGGTAAGGAAAGAAGGAAACTTCCTTCTCTTAGCTGCCTTTTTATTTTTTTTATGAAATTCTTTTAGCTGCCTTGTTAAGACCTTGTACTATATTAACTTAATTCTTCTTCCTTACCAAATTCAGGGGAAAAGGAAACTATTACACTTGTTTTGCTTCTTCTTTTTTTGTTCTTAACAAGTGGATGGGAAATATACGTTTGTAATTACACCAAAACAAACCAACACATCCATGTCGTACACCAAATTATTGTTTTGAGAAAGGCTTTCGTTTTGGTTGACACCAGAAAAGGTTAATGTTTAAAATGACTTTATTAATCCACTTTTCTGATACGCAATTGATATATGTCCAACAATTATTGAGAAAAAAACTAAGAAAGATACGAAAGGAAAATGATCTATCCATAATAGCAGCGTATGCTTTATCCCATCGTTTTCTTTGATTTGGCGAGTTTATTATTAAATGAGGGTAGTTTTGGAATTACATTCCCAACCCTTTTCGTTAAAGTCTCGCGAGTTCGGCACCGAGGGGGGCACACATAGTTTGAAAAATTGAGTTGAGGATAAAGCAAAGTTTTCCCAGAAAACTAGAAAGAAGAGCTTTTGTGGAAGAGAATGGAAGATATTGTATTGTTTGTGGATGAGTGGCAATCAATCTCCTCGGTTTCATACTGTAGAATTTGCCATGAAGCAGAAATCGAGAGCTGCAAGAGCTTGGAAGCTCCCTGTGCTTGCTCTGGTACCGTTAAGGTAGAAAACTAATTTTGCAGCAGGAGATGACGTTTCATTGTTTTGTGTCTCTCTTTTGTTGCCTCTTCTTTTGGTTTCTATGTATGCTCCGAGTCTTTTTTTTTTCTTTTAACTTTCTCAAATTGGTTCAGTTTGCGCACAGAGATTGTATTCAGAGATGGTGTGACGAGAAGGGAAACACGACTTGCGAAATCTGTCTCCAGGTTAGAACTTGAATGCCTGATAGCAGTTTGTTTTCGGATTATTTACAATCTTCGCAAGTTTTCATGTCAGGTTTTATGGACCCTTTTTTCATTGCCAGTTTGGGTTTCATACTGTTTTCCAATTGAGCTGTGATATCGTTTCTGGTAGGGCCTTGGGTTTTGGGGTTTCCGGAGTCCGTGTCTTGTTCATCTTTTATTTTCTTTCAAGTTTCCTACCACCCTGCGCTACATATTCACATTAATTCCTCCTCCATGATTGTCTATCCAAAGTGTTTCCTCCACGCAGTAGAGTTTTGACTTCTATGACAAAAATGGTGCTCGACAATTGGGGATAGGGGAAGGAGGTGACTAATTTGAACTGTGGAAAACTTTGCAGAATTATGAACCAGGATACACGGCAACTTCTGAAAAGAGTCAGCTCAATGGGGTAATGACCATAAGGTACATATTTCTCCTCCATTATTATTTCATTTTACAGAGAGATAATTTCATGATAACAAACACGCGTGGCATTATCCTCCAAATCCTATGCGCGTCGTCTTACAACTCAACTATGTTGCTGCCCTGTAATGCACTCATCTTCATGTCCAAACTTACTAATAAAATAACCTTAAACATGCTTTACAACTCACTGGTTGCTCCCAATATGCATTGGACCAGTCACTATTCGCTGTTACTTTGAATTGACCAGAGAACTAAATTGGTGGCCATGATTGCTAAAACAGGGATAGCTTGGAGATTCCAAGGACAGAACACGAGACGGAAGACCAAGAATTGATTGACTCAACCCAAGAAGAAGCAACGGATAGTCCTCGCTTTGAATGTGCATCTGCCGCCGATAGAAGCGGTTCTCTGTTCCGGTCTTTGGCTGTAATGGTTAGTTCCAAACTTAATAGCTTCGTGTCTGCTTATCCTAAAATAAAAATTGAGGAAATGAGGTTTCCTTTGACGGAGTTTCTAAGGTTGTGGTTCTCTGGTTGGTTTGACGGAGCGACTTGGACCTTTCTAACATTTTAAAATGCCGTGCAATTGCGAAAACGGAGTTAAACACGTAATGTTTGGTCACAGTAATGTGGGCCAGAAGCGCCGGACCAAGGTTGCAAAAAGGATACCATATATTATTACAAAACCCATCCGCCAGCCGATGTGTTTTATTAATATATTATTGGCATGACATACTATAAAGTTTTATATGAGATTTTGTCGAGTTTATTACTTATTTTGAAAGAATGTTTGTTATGTATTGAATTGGCAGTTTACGGTCTTGATGCTGTTCAAACACCTTTTTGCTACACTAGCCATTGGAAAAGAAGATTACCCTTTTACACTCCTTACGGTAAGTACTACGATTCCTCTTTTGTTGTTTTTGTTATTATTTCGACTACCATGGCTGTCGGAATTGAATAGGGTTTTGATCACTGTTTTAGATACTTATCCTGAGGGTTAGTGGAATTCTCCTGCCAATGTACATAGTTTTTCGAGCAATCGCGGCCATCGATAAAAGGATGAGGCAACAGGATCAGGTGAGCCACTCCTGCTTAAGCTGCCAGTAGCCGTGTTATGTATTTTTTTTCCCTAATTCCGAGCAAGCCCTCTTATGTTCATCATTTTGTACATCAGGAATCTGATGATGAAAGCGACGGTTCTGATTGCGAAGGAGACGAAGATGATCTTCATGATTTAGTATAGGCACGCCTTTCTTGTTACGTTGTACAATTTGTAACAGAGCATTCGATCAATGCTCGTGTTTTCTTTATTCTTTTCCCATCTTGGTGGGTACAAATGAAAGAAAATAAAGTTCTCCAAACATTCAGGTTTAAGGAAACTGTCACATCGTAGAACGTTCCTAACCGTTTGAACAACCCCCACCCACTGTCCAGTGGCCATTCATAATTAAGAGTTTGAAACGGCAAAAGTGGTGAGTTAAAGGAGCTAAGTCCCTATTATGAGTTCCCTTAGATAATCAGTAAAGTGTATAGTGAGGAGTAAGGTTTAGACATAACCAACGAACTCTAGCTTAGTTAGTTAGCGTGTTAGGCCAACCTCGTTGCCCCGTCGACTTCATCCATTCCATCGAGGTGATAGTTTTGGGCTTCGAGGGAGACAAAAACCAACGTTATTTCTCCATCTTTAAAAAATATTTATTCTAGTTCTGTCCAATTATTCTTTCAGGTTTTTATTTATAATATATTTATATTTTTTAAAATATAGCCATAAACATGCTTGATCATTACCCAGAAAATTTTGGTTTAGAATTGAATATTCAGTCAATAACAGATTTTTTTTAATTTAATAAATTGACAATTTTTTTTTCTGTTACATTTTATTTTTTTATTGTAACAAATTACAATCTTTCTCATACCTTCTTATTATATTTTATTATTTTATTCTAAAATATTGACTGTCTCTCTATTCTTTATATTATTTTTACCTTCCTCATGTCATATTGAATGTAACATGCTGAAGAGTATATTAACTTCAGCATGTTATATTAATTTTTTCAAAAAATATATTGATCGCATGCTAAAGCCTTGATTATATTTTCTTCAACATATCATATTAATTATAATATTTTTAAAAGAAATATATTGATCGTAAGTTAACATTAAGTATATTACCTTCGACATGTCAAATTATTCTTATTTATTGTAACATGTTGAAGGTAACATTAGATATGTTATATTCAGCATGTCATATTGATTATAACATATGAATGTAATATTAGGTATGTTATCTTCAACATATTACAATCAATATGACATGTCAAATATAATATATCTAATATTAACTTCAACATATTACAATCAATATGACATACCAAATATAATATATCTAACATTACCTTCAACATATTACAATCAATATGATATATCGAATATAACATACTCAATATTAACTTTTGTATCTTACAATCAATTTGACATGTTGAAAATAATTTATTCAATGTTACCTTATATTAGGATCAATATATTTTTTAAAATAAATATTATAATTAATATGACATGTCAAAGAAAATATACTAAATATTATATTATGATCAATATATTAGTTTAAAAAATATTATAATTAATATGACATGTTGTTTCAGCATGTGACACTCGATGCATTAGAATAAAAAAAAAATAGGAAAAAGGGATATAATATAGTATTTCAAAATAAAATAATAAAAATCAATAGGGAAAGATTAAAAAGATTGCAATTTATTAGAATAAAATAATAAAAAATAATAGAGAGAAGAGATAAGATTGTTTGATAAATTAAAATAATATAAAATAATATGTCACAATAATAAATTGGTAAATTAAAAATAAAAATATCTTTATAATTTTATATATATTAATATACATATTAAAATAAATTTTAGGTGGTGTACCTTAACAACCTTAATGCTACCCGCAAAAGAATAGTCTAGGTAGTTAAAATTTCCTAGTTTCGTTTAGGTCCGTGGTCTCCAACTCACCAATCTCCAACCGTTGGTTGTTTGATCACTCTCGTCCCCACTCGCGTCCAGTGCTTGCCACTTCTGTCCTATTCTTTTAATCGTCTTATGTATTGTGTTCGACACCGCGGATCTCACTTGTCTGCTTCCTTTCTCTTTAATGGCAAGTCAATGTCCCTCAACCTAAAAATCCGGCACAAGCTGTCAAGCTTACTCCTTCACAGCTTTCCTTTCTCTCAGAATTCAAGTAGCCATGGCCGATTCCTCTGCTACTCGACTGCCGAGAAGCTACTCGGAGTGGATCAGAGAGAAAGACCAGGAGGAGGCGCGGGACGACGCCGGGGAGAGCAAATGCGCGTTTCCGGTAGTAGCGCTCTGCCCTTGTGTCGTTTGCCTTATAATTCTCCTCATCGTAGTGTCAATCGTCCTCATGGTGAAATTCCATTTCTTATGCCATACTCCTCTCCATTCTATCATCTTCAAGAAAAACCAATGCCAATGATTTCATATTCTACCCGTTTTAAAGCTCTACCATCGTCAAATTTTACTGTAACTTCCAGGGAGTTTTCTAGTGTATCCAACGGTCATCTAGATTCTGATGACAATGACAATGATAGCGGCGAAGGGGATGAATGCAGGAGAGGAAATGATGAGTCTACTGCTGATCCGGAGGAGGTTGCGAAAGTATGCCAGGTGATCGACGAATTGTTCGCGTTGGATCGCAACATGGAGGCAGTTCTGGATGAATGCGGGGTTAATTTATCCCATGATTTGGTGGTAGATGTGTTGGAAAGGTTCCGTCACGCTAGAAAACCTGCATACCGGTTCTTCTGCTGGGCGGGACAGAGGCAGGGTTTTGCGCATGATTCAAGGACTTACAATAAGATGATAAGTATACTTGCCAAGACTAGGCAGTTTGAGTCTATGGTGTCTATGCTTGACGAGATGGGCAAGAATCGCGTTTTGACTATGGAGACATTTTCGATTACTATGAGAGCATTTGCTGCTGCAAAAGAGAGGAAAAAGGCCGTTGGGATATTTGAGTTGATGAAGAAGCACAAGTATAAGGTGGGTGTGGATACTATTAATTCGTTGCTTGATTGTCTTGGGAGGGCCAAGCTTGGGAAAGAAGCGCAGGCGCTCTTTGGGAAGCTGGAAGAGAGGTTTACCCCAAATTTGAATACATATACGGTGCTGCTTAATGGTTGGTGTAGAGTTAGAAATTTGATGGAGGCGGCGAAGATCTGGAATGAGATGATTGATAAGGGATTTAAGCCCGATGTTGTTACCCACAATACGATGCTTGACGGGTTGTTGAGGAGCAACAAGAGGTCAGATGCAATCAAGTTGTTTCACGTCATGAAGGCCAAGGGCCCGATGCCTGATGTTAGGAGCTATACGATCTTGATTCGAGATTTATGCAAGCAAAGGAAAATGGAGGAGGCAATTGAGTATTTTGATGAGATGGTGGAGTCTGGTTGTCAGCTAGATGCTGCAGTTTATACGTGTATGATCACAGGGTTTGGGAATCAGAGGAGGATGGATGTGGTTTATGACTTGTTGAAGCAGATGAAGGAGAAGGGTTGCCCTCCTGATGGGAAAACGTACAATGCTCTAATCAAGTTGATGACTAATCAGAAAATGCCAGATGATGCTGCTAGGATATACGACAAGATGATTCAGATTGGAATTCAACCTTCAATTCACACCTATAACATGATCATGAAATCCTACTTCCGTATCAGAAACTTTGAACAGGGTCGAGAAGTTTGGGTCGAGATGATCAGAAAGGGATTCTGCCCAGACGATAACTCCTACACGGTTCTCATCGGAGGGCTCATAAGTCAGGGAAGATCAGGAGAGGCTTGCAAGTACCTGGAGGAAATGATAGAGAAAGGGATGAAAGCTCCACAACTCGATTACAACAAGTTCGCAGCCGATTTCTCAAGAGCCGGGAGGCCTGATATACTTGAGGAGTTGGCTCAAAAGATGAAGTTCTCTGGCAAGTTTGAAGTATCCAATGTCTTTGCAAGTTGGGCTGAAATGATGAAGAAGAGAGTGAAGAGAAGAGATCCGATTAACAGATAGACGGTGCAGATTACCTGGTAACGCCTGTCTTCCTTAATAAAAAACTGCTGATAGAGATACATGGCTGTTGATTGGTTAATATTTGCTGTTTGCCTTCTTCAACCATTTGGCTATATGTAATGAGACCCATGTCGGTTTATGTTGTAAATTTAACATAAAAGGAACTTGAAGTGATGGAGTTAATGTCGTGATTATTCTTCGGATATTGCAAGAAAAGCATTCTAAAAATGGCTATAACAATTGAAAAGAATTCAATTAATTACAAAATCTGATATGGCTAATCATATTTAGTATGTGATTAAATGGTTGAGTGTGAACAATACGTTACGACAACCTTTGTGAGAGATAATGTCGCGTCTCAATGTTGTTGGTGTGAATTAGAAGGTTAAAATAAGCCCTCCAGACATTAAATAATAGAGATAGTAAATGTAGATAAGCATAACCAGGAAAGTACAATTGAGAATTAGTAAAATTGGTAAAAATATCTGTACCATTATTCACATTTATTGCAGAATCTTCTTCTACTAAAAAAGCGAAAAAATAAATATAAATTTTTTATTTACTTTTTATAAACAACGGATTGATACCGTTTCATAAATTTTGTATTTGGCCAGAAAATTTGTTAGTTTTGGAGTGTGTTTAAAAATATTGCATGTTTGGTCGGTATTATTGGTTTGGTTTTGTATTAAAATTATAATTTAATATTCATTAAATAAAAATAAAAATATAATTTTTATTAAAACATTATAATAGTAATTTTAAAATTAAATAATTTTTATTTTAAATTATATTAAATTTATATTTCCAAATGATTACCATTTCACGAATTAGTGAGAGAACTCTCATGAGATGTTTGGATTACATGTTCATACACACTTTACCAAGTTCTTATGTGAGTCTTTTAGAAATATATAAGTAAATATAATAAAATAGAAAACTAATGATAATAAATTGAAATAAAAGTTAAATTAATAAAACAATTATAGTAAAATGATGAATAAATTATTTATTCAAATTTTTTTTCCATCGTTATCACATGTAAACGATGAACTTTAATGACTTGAATGAACATATGTAGAGTATGATATTGTACATTTATGTGAATACCACAATATATAACATGTTAGGATATGTCGTTAGTATTTGATTATGATTATATTAGATGATATGCGGTTAGTATTTGATTATGCGGTTAGAATTATATTAGATTTGATTAGATATGATTATATTAGATTTGGTTAGATTTTAATTTATTAGATTTGATTATATTAGATTTGGTTAGATTTTATTATATTATTTGGTTAATAGGTTAGAATATTATGTTTTCCCTATAAATATAAGTCATGAATAAGGGGGACGAGAGGAGTTCGTCATATGAGCTCCTGTAACTCCCAAAATTCAATATCTTCTCACTCTAATTCGCATACTTATATATGTACTCCTCCATAAAACCCAACATAACACATAGTCCAGCCTAGGCAAGACCACCAAAACTCATAAACCAAAGTAATTAAGAGCGTGAAGTTAATCAAAACTTTTAGAAATTTTATTAATTTACCAATATGAGGAAAAAGAACAAAAGAGAGTGAATAAATAAATTGATATCCGTCGGTTTGGGACATCCGATAAAATTGGATCGATATCGAAAAGAGAAAAGAAAAAATAATTTATCATTTTTAAATAGTCTATTCATTCGAATTCGAGATTTTCGGATTCGCATTAATTAATTGATTATCCAAAATTTTTAATCAATAGTTATGTTATGTTTGATACATAGGATTAAAATTATCATAAGAAAGAATTAAGATTATTAAAATATTAAAATATACTATGTATTACATAATTTATATTTGCTATAATAATCCCAGTCTTCATAATAATATAGCTTGGGTTTTGGAGCACGTTTTCCTTCTTGAACTTCTACCCTATTTAGCTTAAAATAAATCTCAGCTAATTTGGTGTTTAATTTAATCTCTTAACTTGCTAGAGGTATTGGGTTATATTACTGTGTGCTGGTAATAAATATGACAAAATACCTCCCAAGTTCCTATCCCTCTGCTCGTCCTCCTCTTCCTTTTCCACCTTTGTTTTGATCAAATACTGGACAATAGCAAATGATGATAGAATCGAAAAAAGTAAAACTAAGGAAAGCTGAGAGGAAGTTAATTTATGGCAAAAGGAGTAGCCGTTAGCTAGTTGGGAGCATTGGTTTTGCATGGAGCCAACGTTTACATGGGCGTAGATATCATCTTTCCTGTTTAACTAAAATTACAATCCAATTCAATTTTCAAAAAGAAAATCCAAGGACCATTATGCAGGTTGACAACGCAAAAGAGATTTGCCATATTTCTACTTTCCTTACTGTTTATATAAGGGAGGGTTGAAGGTGGCAATCATACTTGAGACACTCATCTCTTCTCTACTTAAGACATTCAGATTGGTAGTTGGTTTATCTTCTACCAAGCACAAAAAATACTGTCAGTGACCTAATCCCTTTGGTCTCTTCTTTCTGTGGTCGCAGGTCCTCTCTTCATCGCATCTTTTGTTCCAGTTGAGAATTCTCGGTGTTTGTTACATTGTTTTCCATTTTTCTCTTTGCTCTCTAAATCCTTAATTACATCAACTTATTTGATTTGAGATCTAGAATTTTCCTTTCTTGCTCATCATATCTCTTTATCAATGTTGATGTTAAATGATTTATTTGATGAGATTAGTTTTGCGGTCGATGAATATATTTTTTATTAGTATAAAATTTCCCGCAAAAAATTTTGAACATAATATTTTACTTGTTTTTTCCACTAAATCTTTTAATTACATCAACTTATTTGATTTTAGAGGTTGAGCTTTCTTGTTTTGCTGATCAAAATTTTATACAAACGCAGATGTTAAATGATTTTTTTTTTGTGATTAGTCTTATGATCAACAAATATATTATTTACTAACAAAAATTTTCCCGCCAAAAAAGAGAACATTTTCCCTTTTTTTTAATATTTAGTGATTCTTTAATTATATCAACATATAAGACCTTGAAGTTTATGATAAACTAGGATATATTCATTTTCCTATTTCAAATTCAGATTCTTTATGATAAACTATATGTATACTTTAAATTTTATTATTACTTATGATCTCCAGGAGTATTCTGTCCAAACTAATCTCTGAACTATAGCAATCATCTTTGATATTTATTTCTGATTAGATAAACAAACCTGGATCCGTTGTGTTGTGCTCTTTCTTACAATCCTCTATTTCAGTGGATTCTCTTCGCTAGTTCGCATTATCTACATAGTAGGACTTGGAACCATAAAAGAAAAAAACATTAAAGAGTTTAAAAGAGTTACCATTTCTTGTTTCCTATTATTTCAAGAGGTGAAAGATTTGATCTCCCGACATACATAAGGAAACATGAATGTACGTAGTAGCACTTTTCTTTTACCATTAGGTACTGCTGTGGGAAGGAAATCATCGATCTTCACTTCATCACTTCACTTCAAGATATATATGTATATATATAGAGAGAGAGAGATTTTCTTTCGATAACATTATTATACTGCCGTTTCTTACCTGTTTTCCATGGATGGCTTAGGAAGTACGGCGTTGTTCGATCACCACCACCACCACAACTAGAGAGAACCAATGAAGCTCAGCTCGCTAATTGCTTCCCGGCCTGTTTTCTTCTTCTTCCTTCTGGTGATGCCTCGAAACTAACCTTCTTCTTTTTTTTACTTCTTTTTTGTTTTTTTTTCTCAGTTTACTGGTAAAGAATGATGAAACAAAAGAAAACCACCTAGGGTATAGACTTAGATTCTCACTACCATAGATATAAACAGATGCAAGATTAACCATGTTCATGATAGCGAGCAGTTTTGTCTGAGAAAACCAGGAGCTAATCATTACTTTATGGCTTCTTTATGGTAAATTACGATTGCTTGCTCAAGTTTCCACCTACCACTGGACATGCTGCAGGGAATTGCATTGTTGGTTCTTCCCAGTATAGTGACTCCTATGTGGTATCGCTTGTCACATCATTTGAAGGACGAGGTGGACAGGAATGCTGACAAGTTCCGCTCTGGTTTGTTCCTTGAAATTGAAACCACAGCTAAGCTGTTGCCTGCCAAGACTTCGTCAGTGACAAATCTGGCAAGATTGATCCGTTCATCTCTTCACAGTAGCCATCCCTGGCCATCTGAGATTGCCACCAAGGTTCGAATAGACCATTCATATCCAGTTTCTACCACATAAAATAATGGCTAATTGATACTATTTTTTTTTTGGTTTATTTTATTGCAGGTGGCTCCCTTACTGTTCCAAGCAATCTCAGAAATTCCTCTGGCATCACAGGTCTCTTATATTGGATTGGAAGGTTCTTTTCTCTCGTACTACAAAGATGCCAATCAGACTTTTGCAATGTACTCTACCTCCACAGAAACTCCCCCAGAAATGGGTAAATACACTTGCTATAGACAGGCTGTAGACACGAATACAGGAGAACCGGAGGGAGATGCCGTTAAACTGCCTTCTTTCTCCCTGGACACAAGCTGGATTCGAGAAGTACTGAGCAGCTCTCAAGTGTTTGCATCCATGGGAAGAGGATGGAACGATGCTCAAGAACTTCTTATTCTTAACTCTGTCAGAGTGGACCCACAGACACTCATCTCCTTAGGGTTTCCTGTCAAAACATTAACCCATTTCTTCGATAGCTTGGATTTAAACGATGGGAAGTTGTACTTGGCCTCACAATCAGGCCAGGTTCTTCTAGGAGGAGACCGGAACACTCGAATGATGGTCTCCGGAGATTCAGTTTCCTTTTACTCGGTGAATCAGGCCGGTAGTGTAATGGGTCGCATGGGAACTGCGCCGTGCATTCCCCACGGTGGAAAGCCAAGAACTCCTCCAATGCCACTGATCATGGGGAATGCAACCTATATGGTTTACTGTTCTCCACTTCAACTTCTGGGGGTCCATTCGGTTAGTTCAAAGACATCTTTTGATCTATTATATATTTATTTTAAGTAATATATGATTGGAACTTATTGTAAAACATATATATTTATAATAATATAATCTGTTAGTTAGGATTCAATTTTTGAAAAGAAGTTAGTGGAGACGAACATTTAGCTCAAGATCCAATATTATTTAAAAAACTGGGTTTTCAGGTATATGCATTGGCTATTCCTCGGGACGGTCTGAAAAGGGGTGTTCTGAGTAGCATAGAGGTCTCTCCGCTGATGGCATTGACGGTGGAGATGGTCATTTCAGTTCTCACTTTTGCGGCCTTGATGTCTTGGGCTGCGACTAGAGAGACTCGCTTGCTAAATGATTTGACAAAGCAAATAGAAGCAACTGAGCAGGCAGAGAGGAAGAGTAGGAATAAGGGTCTTGCCTTTGCTAGTGCTAGCCATGACATTCGGGGTGCCTTGGCAGGCATTTCTGGGTTGATAGACATATCTTATGGAGAAGTATCACCAGGTTCTGAATTGGAGACTAATCTAAGATTGATGGAAACTTGCACAAAGGATTTACTAGGTAAGCTATCTCTTACCCTTCAGAATTCTATTGCTTTTTCTTACTGTATATATACTGTAAAACCCGTTCCTGATGTTGAAAGAGTTACTTGTACAGGAATATTGAATTCTATCCTTGATACGAGCAAAATTGAAGCAGGCAAGATGGAACTTGAAGAAGAGGAGTTTGATTTAGCAAACCTTCTTGAGGATGTAGTTGATCTGTATCATCCTGCGGCTATGAAGAAAGATGTGGACGTGGTGTTGGATCTTCATGATGGTTCCATCCTCGAATTTTCTCATGTGAAAGGTGATAGGGGAAAACTAAAACAGATTCTGTGTAATTTACTGAGCAATGCTGTTAAGTTTACGCAGGAAGGTCATGTGACTGTTCGTGCATGGGCTCAAAAACCCAGCTTGGAAACAACAATGGATCTTTCAGTGAAAGATGCTTCCAATGAGCATGGTTGGTGGAAGCGTCTTTCTACCTGGTTGGCTAAGAACAAAGAAGAAAACAATGAATCGGCACCCACGAATCCTGTGAAGCGAAATCCTGATGCTGTGGAATTGGTATTTGAGGTGGCCGACACAGGGAAAGGGATTCCAAGAGACCAGAGGAAATCCGTGTTCGAAAATTTTGTTCAAGTCAAAGAAACAGCTTTCGGACAGGGAGGCACTGGCTTAGGACTTGGCATTGTCCAATCTCTGGTGTGTGTACAAATCTTTGAACCCTTTTTCCTTATCCTTTCTTTGATTATGTGAAAGTTAACGATACGGTAACAAGATCAAAATTTGCAACAGGTACGTCTCATGGGTGGTGAGATTGGAATCGTCGATAAAGAGGATGGCGAGAGGGGAACTTGCTTCAAGTTTAATGTTTTCCTCATCAGGGCTCCTGCAATTCACGATCCAGATGGAGAGGTCGAGGTTGGAGAAGAGTCCATGGCTGAAGGCACACATCGGGCAACAACTCCTGAAAGAACTCCCGGTAGTTGCCTCAGAATTCGCACCCCGAGTCCTCGTCGCTCTAGACTTGGTTCCGAGGGTGAGGGGTCCCATGTTGTTCTATTGATTCAAAATCAAGGGAGGCAAAGATCTACTCACAAATACATGGAGGGCAAGGGAATAAAAGTATCCGCTGTGGAGTACTGGGAATTTCTTCATTCTGTGCTGATGAGGATAAAACACAAGCAGTCTGATTTCCCTCGAGGCTCTTCAGAAAACCTGGAATTGGATTCCAGGAACGAAAGTAATGGCGCTGGATCCAATGATAAGGATGTTCCTTTAAGTTTGATGGATGGCATTGAGCAAAGACTAGCTTCTCCAAGAAGTAATCCTGGGTTCGTACTTCTTGTGCTTGATGCAACTGCAGGACCATTTCGAGAGCTTCAGCGGACTGTGACTGAATTTAAAAGAGGGCTCTCTACTAATTGCAAAGTTGTCTGGTTAGACAAACCTACTGCACGCAGCATCAACCCGGATGTGATAGATCCAGATGATGACATTCTACTGAAACCATTTCATGGTTCTCGGTTATATCAAGTAATCAGACATCTGCCAGAATTTGGAGGACATAGAGCAAAGAAGGAAAGCAGAACTCCAACTAGAGAAGTCTCAAAAGATGCTAGTTCGTCATGGAAGAGGTCTTTGTCACCTGAACCAATTCAAGAAGAAAATGGCAACCAAAGAAGTGGCCAACCTTTAAGCGGAATGAAATTCTTGCTTGCAGAGGATGATTTCGTGTTGCGAAAGATGGCTAGTCAAAAGGTTTTGGAGCTTGGTGCTGCCTCTGTTGAGGCTGTCGGTAATGGAGTAGACGCTCTCGAACTAGTTCGGTCTGGTCTGCATCACCAAATGGAACTTGGAGATTCTTTTTTGCCTCCTTACGACTACATCCTCATGGACTGCGTTGTAAGACT